>CM077211.1:33183362-33823362 GCA_039654625.1 Rhinogobio ventralis
TACACATTTCAGACAGCATCACCATGGGCTAAATCAGAGCTGATTAAATCGTGTCCATGGGCGCTCCTTCAGGCCCTGCGCTCAGACGAACAGAATCAAGCCCTTGCTTTTCACTTCTAAAAAGTCATATTAGATCTACCCGCTGGCTTTTTATACAAAATTAGAGAATAAAAGTTTAATTATTAGAAAAATATTATCTCCTCCAATTGACATAATTAGAGATTTGAGAGAATTGAGGTCTTATGAAGATAGAGAAATTTAATTAGAATGGAAAAATATCCTTGTAAGGTGCTCCTTTAAGAAAAAAGCTACATATTAAAATGAGAAATTTCTTATTGACCACATTTACATGCACATTATCAAGATGTTAACATGCTATTCGGATATTCCTATATACAGAAGTGGGCAAAAGTGATGTCCGGAGGCAATATTTATTTTTTAAGACCCTATAAGCTCGATTAAACGTTTAAAATTTTAGGAATATATATATATATATATATATATATATATATATATATATATTTTTTTTTTATTTTAAATATGAAGGAAAAACAAAGCACTTAACTTGGTAAAAGGGGTGGTTGATTATGATTTGACTTTTTTTAAACTTAAATAGTGTGTAATGTTGCTGTTTGAGCATAAACAACATCTGCAAATTTACAACGCTCCAAGTTCAAAGCAAAGGGAGATATTTTCTTTTAAAGAAATCGCTTTAAAGGAATACAACAGACGGCTTGTAGGGACTACACAAGCTTCCTCCCAGGTTAGTGACATCACTTACCCTGAAATTTACATAAACCCCGATAGAATATCATGATAGAATATGCTAATCAATGACTTGAAGATAGTTAACGCCACATCAGCTCCATAAATTCATCAACTAACCATTCAGGAACATCTTGTTGCATTCTACATGTTGTCAATTCTTCTTGAGTCTCTCCATTATTGTCCGACTCTGGTTTGAACATAAAAGGCTGAACAGTTTCATTGTCTGTCTGCATGAGGTAATTAGAGCTGCTAACACGAGCTCTTGAAGCTCCGCCCCATGAGCAGCAGCTCATTTGCATTTAAAGGGACACACAAAAATAGCACGTTTTTGCTCACCTTAAAAAAGTGACAATTTTAACATGCTATAAAAAATGAAAATAAAGGTTTAAGATCTCAATTCCTAGGCTGGACGTCATTTTTGGCCACTACTGTACATGTACGGCAAACATGTTTACATGATGCATACTGTACATATAATCAATCCTGATATTGATGTGCATGTAGATGTGGTCACTGTCTAAATATTAATTAGAATTGCATGAAAGCAAAGACGTTTACCATCTGTACTGAGGACAAATTCCTTTTTTGATTTTGCATTAAAACATAACACGGATTTGAGCTACAGCATTCATGGCGACTCCTTAGAAGTTTGACAATACCACCGCTGAACTGATACAAAACAGCAGAGCCCAAACTCGACTGTCACCCTTTCCCTAAAGACACACACAGACGCACACGCCGCCTGGGTCCCGCAGATTTCCAGAGAATTCTTCAGAGAACAGCAATAACGAGCATGAGGAACAGCTTTCATAGGTGCTTTCATCATCGACTGCACCTGGTGGAGTTGGCAGCTGTCTCCCAACCCCCAAAACACACCCAGACTTGAGTGCTAACTTCACACACACACACACACACTCATACACATACATAAACAAACACACATACTCTAACTGCGCTGTCTTTGTACAGCTAACAAAAGCTCTTAAGTGTTCACTGTGCGTTTTGTCTACATATTAGAGAGGGGAATCCGATTCCGATTCTGATTCCTAAACAGTGATTCTTTTAGTAATTTTGAGGCAGAAAGAATAGATAATGATTGTAAAAATTTTTTAAAGAGTGTGCAAATTCATCAAATCAACACCATTGCTGAGTATTTACTCCTTAAAATTTCAGTGTACAAAAGACCGTCTCAAACACACGCCCCTGGTTCCTACCGTCAGAAACATGTAACCAATCCCATCAACATGGGGGTGGGGCTTTTCTCCACCGACTTTCTATGAGGTTCAAGACATACAAAACTGTCTGACTCCGAGATGGCGAACAGGAACATGGTTTGTGTAACATTAGCAACACATTATTAGCTGTTTGATAAAATAGCCAAGTAAAACGCTAATCATATCAATTAAGCCCCTTTCACAAAGAGATTCCAGAAAATACACTGATAATGTGTACCGGGACCGTTAAATTTTTGGTTCATTCACACTGCCAGTGATTTTCCGGAATCTGTGCGTGCGTTCACACCATAACAATGGACGTAGTATCCGTGACGTCACCCATAGGTTTCTGAAGAGCATTTTTGAAGCCCAAAGTGGGCGCCAGAGCGCATCATTCCCAGATAACCGAAAATGGGCAAAGAGGCGGCACATGTGTGGACTAACAGACAGCAAACGGCTAGTAGTGACAGCAGCGGCAATCCACCTGTCACTCAAGTGGCCACGCCCTTAATTACGCAGAACTTTAAGGCTTAATATAATTTAAACGGATGGAAAAAGTCACGACCCTCACAATTGTCATGACGGGCAAAATTAGCTATATAGACCAAAACCACTTTTTGTACCAGGCTGTAAACATATGGGGGGTCTATGGGATTGACTCCCTTTTGGAGCCTGTCTCTGGCGGCCAGTCGAAGAATTGCAGTTCAAGTCACTTCTGTGTTGGATTCAAGAAAGAGACTGGAAGGTTGCCGCTTGGTTCACACACAAAGATCCCGTAAAGACACATCTAATGTCTCTGCAATGTCTTCAAGTTTGCTTATGATCTGAGATTTTGATCCGATGCACGTGCATTTTTTTGTGATTCGATCATAAACTAGCGCATCGCGTACCATTCCACAACACCACATACGACATTGGTCCTGCCTTTTGTTCACAAAGGGCTTGTTCTGGGACTGATCCCAGCAATGGTACTAGGTCCCTATCCCGGGACTGATCCCGGAATCAATCCCGGGACGTGTTTGCGTTCACACAGAAGGCAATTTTATGGCAATTTTCTAGGATCAACGCGCTGTGTGAAAGGGGCTTTACCGTTACGTGTCCGACATTGTAAAGAGCGATACATAAAACACATTACCATTCTGATACATCGGTTTGCCTGCTTGTATAACTCGCTCTCTCTCTTCTTCTGAATCAGTTTCTGGTTCAAACATATATGGCTGAACTAAACCAATATTTCTACTTGCCATCATGTAGCGTTTACTACAGCTGACCGAGTGGATCAGAAAGTCCGAGCTGCTGTGACTGAGTGGAGGTGGGGGCTAATTTGCATATTCATTAATCCACATATACTAAATTAAGCATATGTGATATAAAGATATAAAGTTACATTCAAACTATTTTAAGGCATGGAGAAATTGTCATTTTGATTATCAGATAAGTTTTAAGGGATACAATTATTGACTGCAGGGAGACTTTTATCATTTTCTGTCTGCATGGCTTTTAAACTTCCAAAAGTTAAGGTTTTTAAAGTTTTTTCAATAAACTTTAAAATTAAAATGGCAGTTACATACATTTCTTGAAATTCTACATTTCAATTAATTTTAATACAACTTCTTTGCATTCAAATTTGAATCAGAATTCCACATCCTGTTTGCTAGTTTCAACTCCGAATGGCTGACAACCCTAAATGTAATAAAAAAAAAATTTAAAAAAAGAAATTTCACTACAAATGCAGCACAGAAGCAGCCTTTACCATGAAAAGCTGTTTTCGCAGACTTTTAAAATTAATTAAATTTAAATTGTCATGCACAGCTAACAGAAAATAAGATGCACACTGATCATCATGACAGCAAAGGTGGTTTAAGGTGGCTCTGATGCGTGTTTTGCATATATTTCATAACAGTGTTTCTTCTGAATCTGTGTGGAATGCAAACGTTCTAGAACCATTAACCAAACCAAACCTCCTTAAAATGATTCCCGTTGCGGTATTTCTTAAAAAAAAAAAAAGATTAAGTTCTTGATTCCCAACCCTATTAGAGACACATTGTTAACTCAATGCATGCATCTAAAGAATATGTGGGTAGATATATGCACACAAAACACACACACACACGCTCACACCTGGCCTCGAAAACATCCGTCATCTATCTTCAAATCACTCCATAAGGTCTTTCCCTTTTCCAGCAGATAGCACATCTCTCTCCTCCTCCTCCCCCTCCTTCTGTTGCTCCCTCTGTCCCTCTATCCCGTCGTCCTCCTCCACTTCCCCTGGGTTCGGCAGGCTGCTGTCCTCCCCCAGAATGCGGCATAGCTCTACCAGCCGCTGCTGCATCTTGGGAATTCCCGAGAGCTGGGTCTCGAGTCGAAGCTTCTCGTCCTGCAGGGAAATACGAGTGGAGGCATCCAACTTTTCAAAGCGCCAGCCGCCCTCGCCGTCAAACTGCAGCAGGTGGGAGTGGTACTTCCTGTAAGCAGAGGAAGTTCAGGTCAATGCATGTAATTTGGATTGCAAAGATGCTGGTAGAGAAACCTCTGGATGAAACAAAGTTTAAAGCTGTGCAGTGTCCTCACATGGTTTTTTTCCCTGAATTCCTGACAAGTTTTACAGTATTACAAGCATAAAACTGCTATATTATACACTTCTAAAGTTTAATTATTATTTATTTTATCAAGTCCTCTTATAATCCAGGTTTCTTGCTCGTAATTTAGTTTTTGATGACCATTTTCAGCCACTATTGTACCCTTGAAATTAAACATGTAATTCAACTACAATACTTTTAAGATGTCTATATGCAAATTATCTCTATTATAAATGATTAGCTAATATCTGGGTATTGGCATAATTCGCAGGGTGGACCAATATACTCAATATTTATTCCTGTTATTCAAAGCTGAATTTTCAGCATCATTACTCCAGTCTTCAGTGTCACATGATCTTTCAGAAATAATTTCTGCTCAAGAAACATTCCGATGAAAACAGTTTAACTGCTTAATATTTTTTATAGAAAACGTGATACATTTTTTAATGATTCTTTAATTAATAGAAAGTTCAAAAGAACAGCATTTGAAATAGAAATCTTTTGTTACATTATAAATGTCTTTACTGTCACTTTTAATCAATTTAATGCATTCTTACTAATTAAAAGCATTAATTGTTTTCAATAAAAAAAAAAAAAAATCAAAGCAATCTATGTTAAAGGATTAGTTCACTTCAAAATGAAAATTTCCTGATAATTTACTCACCCCCATCTCATCCAAGATGTTCATGTCTTTCTTTCTTCAGTGAAAAAGAAATTAAGTTTTTTGAGGAAAACATTCCAGGATTTTTCTCCATATAATAGACTTCAATGGCAACCAACGGGTTGAAGGTCCAAATCAATGCAGTTTCAAAGCGTTTCAGAGGCTTTGCATGATCCCAGCCGAGGGATCTGCTTCAACCCATTGGTTGGAATTGAAGTCCATTATGTGAAGAAAAATCCTGGAATGTTTTCCTCAAAAACTTAATTTCTTTTTGACTGAAGAAAGAAAGACATGAACATCTTGGATGAGATGGGGGTGAGTAAATTATCAGGAAATATTCATTTTAAAGTGAACTAATCCTTTAATGTGCTCATGTGAAGATTTCTTAAAAGACAAATTTCTATCATTTTGCTAACTTCCACACACCCTTTCTCCAAACCCTAAAATAAGACTAAGAGAATATTGATAGGCAGAGAGCGTTATTAGGAGGCTAGTTTTCTGATTGACTAAAAGAGCGTGGGCCGTTTCCCTGATTCTTTTTTTTTCTAGTGCAATCACAGAGACAGGTGTTTTCTCTCTGGACCCCTATTTCTTATTTCTTGCTAGGCATCTGGCACCTTTAACAACCCATTATTGCAGCTTTGTTGGATAACTAGTCTGGGAGGGGAGTTGTGAATGCAGAGTATGTCTACACGGTACATCAAAATTCTACTTCAAAAGAGCAAGAAAAATCCTGTTTTCCATCATATGACCCCTTTAATCTTATGCGTTTATGATTCAATGCTTAGTTCCTGAATTAACATAAACATACTTTTTTCCCCACAAGCAATAAAGGAACTGCTCTTCATTTTCATACGATTGAAAACCCACCAGAGAGAAGGACGGTGTGTAATAGAGAGAAGCGCAATCCCAGCATCCTTTGCAGCTTCAAAGATTTTTCCCTCCACATCAATACTCACAGCACTCGTGCACTCGTCTAGGAGGGCATATTGAGGCCTGTTAGAGATAAACCAGAGATTTATCAGCTTTAAACACACAAGTTTTTGGGGACTTTTTAAACAGACTTAAAAGCATTAGTTGGCAAGTTTTAAGTTTTATATTCTGACTTTTCCCATTAATAAATATCTGAGTGGTTCTACAATAATCTTCTCTAAAGCAGCTGCTTGCTTCAAATGCAAAGTGAGCGGTGTAGATTCCAAAAACACTGAATCCAGTTAAACACTAATCACATTCAGTAATTAAATATTTATCAATTCAGTGGCTTAAATGAAACCATGCGCAGCTTTCCTACATGTATCATAATTTAGCATCTTCAAAGTTTCAGAGAGAGGACATAATTACAAGAAATATCTCAAGCAACTGAAAGATCATTACTGGGAAAATACTCTAATAATACCCCGGATTCTTAACTTGGATTTAAATAGACGTTAGTCCAGGAATAAGTATAGTGTGAAAAAATTATATATGTGTCCGCCTCAAATCATTTGAAATCGACTGGGGGCTGAACATAAATGTGTGTTATATTTTAGAGATGCACCGATTGCCATTTTCTTGGCCGATTTCAATTTTCTTGGCCGATTTCAATTTACGATTTTTTTGTATGGTGTGACCTGCCGATTCCGATTTTCTTTCTAAGAACTATAATTGACAGCATATACAAACAAAAATCTACTTTTCTTCAACAAATAAACAAATTGCAAACAGCACAAATAAATGCAATAGAATAAAGAGAGATATGAAATAAACACGGCTTTAAGGTGGGTCTAACAATAGGTTATTATTCAGGTAAGAAATACTACAGAAATTACAGTAATCAAATGTAAAATAACACTGGATAGTCTTCATTGTAAAAATTAAATACAGATTAATGCTTACAATTAAAGTTATAAAACGTATTCAGTCAGGAGCAGAGAGTGAATTTCTTTGTCTTTTGTTCTTTTATTAACATGACAGACAGCAGCGGGAATATTAGACTACTGTCCCTTTAAGAGTTTATGCACAACAACATCTTTCTCAACTATTTACTGTTCCAAAACTGATTGAATACTCGCCAAGACTGGCATTTTGACATAATTTTGTATGTATTTGATTGTTTAAGTGTAGTAAGCCCCTCATTTTGGTACTTTTGACTCCCAAGCTGTTTGAGTGGCTGCTTGGGCGCTCCACTTATATAGATCAGTGGTGCATGCACTTTTGATGTGAGCTTTTTTTTTTTAAAGGTGTGAGCCAGTGTTTTTTTAGCGAGCATTTTCAATTAATTCCTATAGAAGTGAGTGAGTGAGAGGAGGCGTGTGTGTGTGTCACTTCGCCATCGGAGAGAAGAGAGAGCAAGCGTGCAACTGACATTATTGCCTGTGCCGCTGGCGACAAAACAGACCGGCTTGGAATCGCAAAGACGTGAGACTGACCAGCCGGTCACCGGTCCAGGCCGATCATGCGGAAAATCATCCCATTCTGGTCGCTGTCCAGCCAGTCAATCGGTGCATCTCTATTATATATCGGATAAAATATTTGCCTACATTTCACAAGTCAGTCAAACAGATTTCTGCAAAGATGTACAGAAAGGATCAGTCTCTATTATTGAATCTGGATGTAAAGTGTGTCAAAATGTAAATACTTTCTGAGACGTACTTATGGTAAAACATCCTGGCCATGCCCATCCGCTGCTTCTCTCCTCCAGACAGCACATCCTTCCAGTCGCTCAGCGCATCCCAACCTGACAATATTCAATAATGCTTAAATACTACTAATAACATATGTTTACAACCAGTACCAGTTTGCTTCTTCAGTATTACTGAATCATTTATACATTATTAATTACATTTGATTAATATTTAATCTAAAAACATCTGCTAGTTCAACACTTTACATCCACTAGTACAGTAAATGTGTTGAGCTTGCTTTTATCTTGCAACACAGTAATATTATGAAATATCATTACACTTTAAAATAACTGTTTTCTATTTTTCCTGTGATGCAAAGCTGAATTTCCAGCATCATTACTCCAGTCTTCAGTGTCACATGATTCTTCAGAAATCATTCTAATATGCTGATGGTGCTCAAGAAATTTCTTATTATTACCAATATTGAAAAAAATGCTGATTTAAAAGAACAGCATTTATTTGAAATAGAAATCTTTTGTAACAAATATAGTAGTGGCCAAAAGTGATGTCCGGAGGGGATATTTGTTTTTAATGACACTACAAGTTTGATTAAACCATCAAAATATGAGGAAAATATTATTATAATATATATATATATATATTAAATATTTTTAATATGAGGGACAAGAAGAACAAAACACTGGTTAAGGTATTTATCTGACATTATTAAGGCAAACTACAGCTACAGGTTATGTTACTATGCAAAGAAATTGCACAGAAAAACAAAAAGCTCTCAGGAAAAAGCATACATAGACTACAACATAATAAGCTATTAATATTTTGGTGGCTCTCTCTTGTTTTTGCATGTGTTCATATTTCTTTGTATGACATCCTGTCTGCACAATTTGGCATTGTGTTATCACAAATAAAACAACTGACTCCAAGCACAACTACACAATATGCTTATAATAATAATAATAATAAAAAGGGTAAAGATGACAATTTTTTTCAAATCCCAAAATCACTTTTAGCCACTACTGTATGCATACACACACACACACACACACACATACACATACACACACATATATATACATACATACACATATATGTATATATATATATATATATATATATACACATACATACATACATACATACATACATACATACATACATACATACACACACACACACACACACACACACACACACACACACACACACACACACACACACACACACACACACACACACACACACACACACACACACATACATACATACATATATATATATATATATATATATATATATATATATATATATATATATATTCCCCTCACCTCCCTCTCTCTCCAGGATGTAGCAGAGATTCACAGTTTTGAGGATGTCCTCCAGCTGCAGGTCAGAAACACCCTTCTCCTGCATCTCCTGAACAGAGTGAGGATAGATGACCTGATCTCTCAGCGTTCCCACCGACATATAAGGCCTGAAAAGAAAGGGAAAAAATACAATAAAAATACAAAATCCTGGCATTTAATCGGTTAGTTCTTTTTGGTATGCATGAGTTGAAATGAAACTTGAGTCCGAGTTTTTAGTGGATAAAATAGCCGGATTCATTTGATGAAAAGGTATTACTTCTGAATAACATTTATATTTCTCACTGTGTATGTAATGATATTTTCACAGAATGTCTTGTTTGATCTATCCATCCATTTATCCTCACATCCTGCATTAATAATTTTCATAAAACAAATGTAGTCTACTGAAAAATCATTAAACATTAGGCACATCCTACAAAAAGGAGAACAAGTCTTATGAAATCTTTTTTCTCTTTAACAGTCCTGATATATTGAGATGTTCCGTGAACTGAAAGCAGGCCAAATGACAAACAGCTGCTAGTTTTAAATGATGTCGGACACATCCCGTTGTGTGATCATGAACACGATGCGATGCCGTGCTCCTGTAGGGTTTGTAATGAAGCCGACATGTAACGCAGTCACAGGAGCACCATATGTGCTGACTGCTTTTGGATTGTGCGCCTCTTTTTAATCAGCATGCTCATCAGCACTAATTAACCTGGCACGGGGCGGGAAATGGAAATAAACACATGCACGCACACCCACGTCTCTGCCTTCTAATTGATCTTAATTCTTAAACAAAAATCTCAGCACTGGGCCTTGAACCTGCACAAAGAGAAATCATCAGCCTTCTACAATCACATACCAATTTCAATGACATTTCATTCCCCCCCAATTCTGATGTTTAGAATTGAATTATTGGACTTATTATTATTTGATTAATTTGGTTACGTCCTTGAGGGACAACAATGAAAGTAGTAATAAAAAAAATAATGAAGGTACATTTTTACATAGAAAAATAAATAATCATTTTATGTATATACATTATAGTATATATATATATAATATAATACACACATTAAAAAGCATAATAACATAATGAAATTATGTATTATATTGTCCACACCGAGTGATTACGCAAATTAATAATTGAATAAGTTTTGAATTGATTAACTGAAACTTAACTGCTTAAGTTTAAATTACAGCATTAAAACAGAAAAACAACTAACTAAATAGTCGATATAATATAAATGAACCCTAGTCCTACCTACCACATAGGCCCTGTTTACACAGGGACTTTTTTTTATTAAAGGGATAGTTCACCTAAAAAAGGAAAATTATCCCATGATTTACTCACCCTCAAACCATCCTAGGTGTATGTGACTTTCTTCTTTCAGACGAATACAATCGCAGTTATATTAAAAAATGTCCTGGCTCTTCCAAGATTAATAATGGCAGTGAATAGAGGATTTGATTTGGAAGCCCAAAAAAGTGCATCCATCCATCATAAAAGTTATCGACACGACTCCAGGGGGTTAATAAAGGCCTTCTGAAGCGAAGCGATGCGTTTGTGTGAGAAAAATATCCATATTTAAAACTTCTAAAGCTTCCGGCAGACGGCCTACGCAAGTCGACTTATGCCAAAAGAGTAACCCCTGACACAATGTAGGAGTAGCGTAGCTTTGACGCCTCTCGCGGTTCAAACGTATAGGGCTGGGCAACAAACTCAAGCTCCTCTTCTCATATATCGAAATCCTCCAACATTTCTTGAAAAAATTCTCGTTCCACATTCGTCAATGCTAGGGGTGTAAATCGGGCGGTTCATCATGATTCAATACAATATCGATTCATAGCCAGCAATACGATACCTCAAAAAGTTCTGCGAAACGATTACGATACGATTCGATTCAGGGGTATATCAATCAATATTTCGATATTATGATATTATGTGCCTATTTTACTCACAACTGCAACCAAAATATATAACATAAATATTTATTTCAAAATGTCACATCTGATAACTGATAAACAAGGGGGTCGATCCCTTGTGCAGAATGATGTGCTTGAAGAAACACAGCGTCACAGCGCTCCTATGCATCAGTTTACTGAGCATTTTCTAACAGTTTTAAATTTGTTACTGTGTGTGAAGAATGATTCATAGCGCTCTATTCTCCTTATATGCAAAATCATATACCTTTATCTACTGAAGCACAAAAATAAGTAAAAGACTCAATTCAGTGGCCTATTTATGCGCTGTTTGAGATGAGTGTACGCTGCTTTTTGCAAGGCTTTAAACACAATCAAATTATAAACTTTCTTGAAGATTCAGCACTTGAGTTCAGGGTTACTCTTTCACCGTAAATTGATGTGTGTCGGAAGCTAGTTATTACAGTTTTTAAAGTTATAAATATGGATATTTTTCTCACACAAACGCATCGCTTTGCTTGAGAAGGCCTTTATTAACCCCCTGGAGTCCTGTGGATATCTTTTATGATGGATGGATGCACTCTTTTGGGCTTCAAAATCAAATCCTCTATTCGCTGCCATTATAAATCTTGGAAGAGCCAGGACATTATTAAATATATCTCCAATTGTATTCGTCTGAAAGAGGAAAGTCATATACACCTAGGATGGCTTGAGGGTGAGTAAATCATGGGGTAATTTTCATTTTTGGGTGAACTAACCCTTTGGTTTTGGTCCTAACCCCGTTTTGGTCGATTGGATCGCAAGTAGATGAGGGAGACACATACCAGTTTACACCTGATGTTTTAATCCATCTCTTCTGTCCACTTTCAAGACAGGAGACATTGAAAAAACATGCAGAGAGCATCAGCTTTCATTTCTGCTCTGACAGCCGCAAGACCACGCCAAATGCTGTGAGTGTGCGTTAAAAATCAGGAATGGTGAGAGAACATTTTGTTTGGTACATTTTTCATCTTCAAACCAAACTTGGGTCTTCAGCCAACAAAGTTTAAATCCCGTCTGGCTAGCGCGCTTCCCATAATGTTTATGCATTAGGTCAGTAGGCGGAGAGTAGGTGGACTTTTGTGGTTGTTCTATTGCATTTGACCAAATGAGCGTCTACACTAAGTAAACAATCCAGTCGAATGTGTTTTCAACTCACTCTGGAAGAGTGGTCGAAAGTGGACAAGCTCAAAACATTTTAGACCCCGTTTACACCTGTATTTAGCGTTGTCCACTTGTGATACCAGGTGTAAACAGGGCCATAGTCAAAAGCATATGCTGTAACTTTCCATTGCCAGTAAAGTACATATTTTAATGCATACTTTTTAGGACACCGCGTGCAGCCTGTGTAGCTGTAGTACCTTTGAGGTATGTAAAACATGTGCTCGGGTGAAGGCTTGTAAAGCACTCCGCTGTAGACAGGCCAGAGGCCACTCAGGATTCTAAAAAGGGAGCTTTTTCCACAACCGTTGGGGCCCGTGATCAGAAGATGCATGCCTTCATCAACCTGGAGAGAAAGACCCAACATCCCCCAACATGTTAAAAAAAGACACACAAACATACATGCAGCAGATCCCAGAACACCTCCACAGAGAGAGAGAGAGAGAAAGATGCACAGAGGGACAAACCACGGGAAACAGCTAAATGTGTTTACAAATTCAGCAAAGCCACAGGGTTAAAAGGAGCCACTGTGATGGGAAACGCTCTACAACACAACATACCGAGAAAAACAGATCGCTCCCTCTCTGCACCCTGTCATTATGTTAAAGCCATCCATTCACCAGACACACATAAACACACCAGCACTGCATCCTGCTATAGCGTCAATTACTATTAAAAGACCTTCAACACAACACCCAACCAATGTGAATCATCTGGGTTCAAAACATCTGGAAGCGGTGTTAATGATATTTCTCTAAGTATAGAGAGAAGCTGGTCGAGTGACTATTTTGATGGCTGTCTGGCAGCGAAGTGCAGATTTAACTGGATTTAATCTTAAAGGAACAGTTGAGTTCATCTAAAAATGTAACAACCTCAAAGCAACGTCACATTATATCTGGCCTCCGTGAGAGGTTTCATCTATCAAATCATTGTATACTGCGCTTTATTCCTCTTGGCTTGCAGTAGGCGGTCTGCTTTTGGCTAAGAAAGCATTGTGGGTAACGTGCATTGTGTCATGAGTGCACCGCATGACTGCGACATCATGGCCATGAGAGGGTATTAGCACCATGCCGCCCCTGCAAATCGAGGCGCTGTCGTGGAAACCCTAAGAGCACACCAACGCGCGACCGGAATATAATCAGCACATTGTCCGGGGCAGACCAGAGGGGGGGGTCACACTGTGGTAGCCATGACCCATTTCTCAGAATTTGGTAGGAAACATGAATTAATCATAAGGGAGCAGATATTCAATCTATAGTCAAGAAATGTATTTTAAAGAATTCTGGTGCATAAAGCATGAACTGCATTCATAACTAGTGCATCTATGACTCATTTAACAAAATAATTCCCACTGAAATAGTAAATTAAACAATGAGTGTCATACACTAATAGGAGTATAAGTTGCATACTGATGGGCTCAGAAAGTTCATGCAAAATGTCCCCTGGATTAACAACATGTGCGTACACACATACATTTTTTCATACCCTCATTCTAATATTGATGAATCCAGAAATGATCTACAAATTCTAGAAATTATGTAGAATTCTAATAAAACATGAATTCTAATACAAATTTGAATAGTCTAATATTATATATACTGTATAAAGTACACTGTAAACCCTATAATAATTAATTGGTTTGACTCAAGTCAACTTGGTTTGACTCAGTCAACTCAAGCAAGCAAATTAGTTCAATCGAATTTACTTTTATGAATATTGATAATATATGATATGAATATATTACTAATATATAATATATGATAATATTTGAGTTCACAAAACTGACACATTTTAAGTAATCTGAAATGTTTCATTGTTTTTTAACTTAGACTAACTTAAATTTAACTGAAACTGGGCTGGGATTTCTATTTCCCAGCATGCTTTGTGCAAGATTAATGGGAGATTTAGTAGTGTTTAATATTTTGCTAGTTTCTGTTATGTTGGGTTTTTTGGGGGGTTACCATCATGGTGGAGGAGCATGAGATTAGTTTGAGAACACATATACTGTATGTTAAATGTATTATATTGCTGTCCTCATTCAGCAAGTGCTATGCTATGCTAATGCTATCAAAGCATTGTGTTACCAATTAGCAAGGTAGCATTTATTTAATTAGCCAAGTTTCCACTACTAAAAATATTTAAGATGATCATTTTTATTTAAATGTATGAATTAGCTTACTGTGAAGTTAAGAGCAATTAAAATATATGAGTACAAAATAACAATGTGCAAGTTCTGCTTACTTAAACTTTAAATTTGATGTAACTGATTGCCTCAGTTTTGCCAACCTATTTGGGTTAACAGTATATCCTAAATTTAGAATCCATTTAAGTGTGGACAAATTTATGAATCATCATTTTCTGAACGAAACACTGAAATACAGGTTTTACACAAAAAAAAGAATCAGACGCAACTTATTAGTAATATTTGCAAAAATATTCCTTAATTTTGGAATGATGTACTAAAAGACAGTTTTGTATGTGGGTTGCTGAAGTAACACGCAATGCAACATGCTACACTGCAACTAAAATCACTTTTTTACATTTTTATAATTTTATGCATATTTCTTCATATTAATGGAGCATGGAATATTTGTTTTTTTTTTCCACAGGAATTTTTTTAATCTAGAGGCCTACAAAACTGTAAAAAAGCTAAAAGGTACTTAAAAAATGGTAAGAAAATGTGACCTGTTAAAGCACATCATACATTTTCCTTAAATATTAAACAAAAAGCTTGATGTTAAATAAACACCTATGTTGTCAGTCAACTATCGACATATCAGCTTTGCAGGTATTATCTAAAATGTGCATAATAAACAGCGGTGCTGAGAACATATCAAAGGAAAATCTGCAAGACTGCAACATATTTTGCTTAACTTATCTTGCTAGCTTTAAAGTTTACGACCCCTGCCAATATGTTTTGAGTTGTACAGATAACTGACTATATCTGCCACAAGAGCACAGGCAGGGAAAACTATTTGAAATATTCCATAAAGATAAGCTAATGCAAGATAACAGGTAATGCAAGCAAAATTGACAGTAAGAGTGAATGAGCAAAATACATACAAATTCTCTATGGGGGTCTCATAATAATCTCCACCTAAACCCACTTTAAACTGTCAAAGGTCAGACACTGATTAGCAATGCTGTATTATCAGCGAAGTACTTACAGAACTGGGCCAGAGAAATAAGAACAGATAACAGCCTCGTTGACATATTCACACTTCACATGCGCATAAATCATGCATGTTGCATCAGACCCCGGACTCATTTACTCTGCATGAGCATAAGATATTGCAGCACAGAGTAAGAAATAATTTAATATACAGTCTCCTTAGCTGGAAAATGGAGAGCGGTTTTAGTTGGTTGTAACAAGTATGCAATCCCTACTACATCCGCATGCCAATTTTGCGCTGGTAAAATTCGATTATGTATTAAAATGACTAAAGGAGGGTATAAGATGGGAATTTATTCACCTGTATGTTCAGGCTGGAAACCACCACATCCCCTGTAGGAGTTATTATTGGCAGGTTTTCACATTTGATACCCTGTTCCACATCAATCACCTGACCTAAACAAACGCACACAAACAAGACTCAGTACACACTTAATATATAGACTAGCGTTCAAAAGTTTGCGGACAGATTTTTAAAATATTTTTTTAAAAAGAAGTCTCTTATGCTCACCAAAGCTGCATTTATTTGATAAAAATACATTTCATTATTTATTTTAAAAAAAGTATTAATTTTCTAAAATCCTACTGATCCCAAACTTTTCAACGGTAGTGTACTTTAATAAAGGATGCAACTGTAACTGTGTAATATATATATATATATACACTCACCTAAAGGATTATTAGGAACACCTGTTCAATTTCTCATTAATGCAATTATCTAATCAACCAATCACATGGCAGTTGCTTCAATGCATTTAGGGGTGTGGTCCTGGTCATGACAATCTCCTGAACTCCAAACTGAATGTCAGAATGGGAAAGAAAGGTGATTTAAGCAATTTTGAGCGTGGCATGGTTGTTGGTGCCACACGGGCCGGTCTGAGTATTTCACAATCTGCTCAGTTACTGGGATTTTCACGCACAACCATTTCTAGAGTTTACAAAGAATGGTGTGAAAAGGGAAAAACATCCAGTATGCGGCAGTCCTGTGGGCGAAAAAATCCTTGTTTATGCTAGAGGTCAGAGGAGAATGGGCCGACTGATTCAAGCTGATAGAAGAGCAACTTTGACTGAAATAAGCACTCGTTACAACCGAGGTATGCAGCAAAGCATTTGTGAAGCCACAACACGCACAACCTTGAGGCGGATGGGCTACAACAGCAGAAGACCCCACCGGGTACCACTCATCTCCACTACAAATAGGAAAAAGAGGCTACAATTTGCACGAGCTCACCAAAATTGGACAGTTGAAGACTGGAAAAATGTTGCCTGGTCTGATGAGTCTCGATTTCTGTTGAGACATTCAGATGGTAGAGTCAGAATTTGGCGTAAACAGAATGAGAACATGGATCCATCATACCTTGTTACCACTGTGCAGGCTGGTGGTGGTGGTGTAATGGTGTGGGGGATGTTTTCTTGGCACACTTTAGGCCCCTTAGTGCCAATTGGGCATCGGTTAAATGCCACGGCCTACCTGAGCATTGTTTCTGACCATGTCCATCCCTTTATGACCACCATGTACCCATCCTCTGATGGCTACTTCCAGCAGGGTAATGCACCATGTCACAAAGCTCGAATCATTTCAAATTGGTTTCTTGAACATGACAATGAGTTCACTGTACTAAAATGGCCCCCACAGTCACCAGATCTCAACCCAATAGAGCATCTTTGGGATGTGGTGGAACGGGAGCTTCGTGCCCTGGATGTGCATCCCACAAATCTCCATCAACTGCAAGATGCTATCCTATCAATATGGGCCAACATTTCTAAAGAATGCTTTCAGCACCTTGTTGAATCAATGCCACGTAGAATTAAGGCAGTTCTGAAGGCGAAAGGGGGTCAAACACAGTATTAGTATGGTGTTCCTAATAATCCTTTAGGTGAGTGTATATATATATATATATATATATATATATATATATATATATATATATATATATAAAGATAATTTAAATGTGAAATTAAAACCACCAGTAAGTCAGTGTTAATGAGTGAGTCACTGGGTTTCAACCAATTCACTCAAATGGCTGATTCGTTCAGGAGCGAAACACCGTCGTGTGAGACTCAGAGACGCAAAATAGTCCTGTGGCTTTGTTTGGAACTATTTTCGTTGGCGAAATAGAGCAACAACAGGCAATATTGTGTCTTAAATGTAAGTCACTTAATATCAACTTCTTGCTTATTGAACCGTAATCATGCAGATATTTGGAGAAAAAAATTGGCACTCTTTGTGTGATAATGATTAACTATATTAAATTATATAAATATACATACAGAGGTCTTTTTACCCCCGAATATTGGGGGCATTCTAAATGCATTTCAATAGACTAAATCACGCAGTGAAAGCGTGCACTCTAAATGCCCACTAGTCTAACCTACTAGATTACATCACATAGTGTATGCGTGCACTCTCTAGGTGCGTCTTTGTAAAGTGAGGGACATACTCAATAATGTCAGATCACACAGTTAAAACAACAATCACAATATTATCGTAGACGATATACATATATCGCACACCCCTATTGGCGTCCAGATTTTGCCTTTTGAAATGGTTTATTTTGCATTTGAATCTAATTTTCAGTGAAAATGTGTTCACTTTTGGAAGCCCAATAAAATAATGAGATCAAATCAAAATCATAGATTTGCATAGCATAGCTCTGCCTCAAAGCATTGCTTCCAGTTCATTTGCCACATCAGAAACCGAAGGTCAAGTCGAGCACACTGCATTGTATTGTTGGATATAGTATTCCACGCAGTATGCACTGTATGCAGACTGTATATGATACATTTTGTAGTAAGACATGAACTACTGTGCAAATTATACATGCTGCACAATAAGTATACAGATAGTATACTTTTCCGAAAATGGCTAAAATGGTACATAATAACAGATTAAAGTTGACCAAACCTCTTATCTGCAGCGGTCCCTCCACTCTCATGCCATGTGTCACCTTCTGAGCTGCTCCTGTCTCTTCTGGCTTCACCTCTGTGGCCGAACGGCGGTACACCCCGACACGCACTTCCTCAAACACCTCGAACATCTCATACACACGAGCCGTATATCCAGCCAGTTCTGTGACCTGCGATGGGATGAATGATGGAGTATTTTTAGAAAATCATGAAAGTCACCTTTATATAGAACTTTATACAATACAGATTAGTTTCAAAGCAACTTTACAGTGATGATGGAAAATTATGCATTTCGGCTGTTGTATAGCTGAATTCAGTTAAGTGTTGATTCAGTTCCGCTGTAAAGATCATCAATTATTAAATTGGTTCATTTAATCTATAAAACAGTTCTGCAAAAAATGATATCGTCGTCCAGCTCAGTTCAGCGTCAGTACAGTCAAATTAATAATATTGTTGAATATTAAGTGTCCCCAACTAAGCAATCCAGAGGCGACAGTGGCAAGGAACCCAAACTCTATCAGGTGACAGAATAGAGAAAAAAACCTTGAGAGAAACCAGGCTCAGTCGGGGGGCCATTTCTCCTCTGGCCAACGAACCAACAGTGTGATTATGATTCAGGCTGCATCACCAGTCAGAATTCAAATCGGGATCGGTAGCTATTCATCCAGTTCCTGCTTGAAGATTGATTCATGAAACCCTGAATAGGCAACGACTTTGACTGAAATAACTAGTCGAAAAATGAGAGAATTATTTATTTGGAGCTGGATGCACAATGTTTAAGTTTGCTACATTTAAATGACAAAAGATCAACTGAAGCAGCCAGGTTTTATATTCGCAGATTTAAGATTTATGTGCCCCTAAACGTAACATGCAAAAAGTAAATGTGGTGGTTGGTTATATAAAATGGATAACAGTTTTTTAAATATAGTTTATTGTTTTAAAATTATGCTTTTTCAGATATTACCTTTTAATGCAGTGTGTAATATAGCTGTTTGTGAATGTCTGCAAAGTGCACGATAAATTTTCTCCCAAAAGAATAAATACATTTTGAAACGAGTTGTCAGTAATTCCAGTCTTACTTCCTGCACAAACCTATGTAGGTTTGTAACACATTTCAAAATGCCAGTCTATGGTCTTCATTGGCTGCCCGCAAACAACATCTACTTTGACCCTCAAACACCGTAGTTGTAGCTGAGACCTGGGGTCCGTTCTTCGTAGCTTGCTTAATACATCTGAGATGATTTGACAGATCCCAGATCTTATAATCGTGATAACTGATCTCTGGCTAATTTGGTTCTTCAAACGAATTTGCGGATTGGATTAAAATATCTGGATTAAGTTATCTAAGATTACTGCGCGTTCTTGTGTTCCCTGAAGAGGGCAGATGTATCGATACTCGAAACCACAATCAGCAATGCAGCGATTGGCTGGCGGCAAGACAGCAACGTAATGACATCATATAATTAAAAAAGCCACCTGGCAAAAAACGTACAAAAAAATTACACACAAAAGCCCCACAAATTTCTGGACCTTTATAAAGAAACCAAACGACCAAACCAACATAAAAGTTATAACATAAAAAAAAAAACATGACTCCCAATAATTTATATTCACGATTTTATAGTATTTGTACACCCTTTACATTTTTATTTCAATGTTGTAATTAGCAATTCATTTAATTTTTAAGTCAGTTTGAAGCAGATTTGTTTCGTGACAGTTTCTTAAGGGTCAAGATTAACGTTACAGCATGTGCGAAAGACTCCAATAAAATTATAAAGTAATTATTCCATCACAAATAAATCTCTCAATCAAGTGGCTGTGTCTATAGTATTATACACCTTTTACACAACATTATAATATTATTTTCAAATACATTACATTATTATTATTTAAAATTATTATTGCCCCAGGTTCAGTAATGAACTCTTGTAATGAAGTAGCAGTGGCTGGGACAGATTTTAAGTATCACCTCAAGATGCAATCTAATCCTGTTTACATGAAATAAGCCTGCTCCCAAGCAGGTTTAAGTTTACAGACCTGTTGCTATGACAGCAAGTCCAGGATGAGCTTCGAAGAACCAAACAATCCAAGATCATGCAAAATCGTCAACAATCAAATCCAGCTAACTGAGTTAGCGACGTACGAAGAACGGACTCCTGGAAGAGTTTGGTTCGTGTTGTTAAAATGTCGAGAAGACACTGTTTTCTGTGCTGAGGAAGGAAATCCACTTCGCATGCACTTCCAAAGGATGTGGACTCGACATCCTTATATGTATCAAGTGCTGAGGAAGCCTTCAAAGCTGAATGGTAATGGTAGTGGTAATGGCCGTTTGGTTTCCAACACACTCTGTAAGTGGTAGACCAATCACAACAGACTGGGCCATTTGACCAATCAGAGCAGAGTAGGCTCTCAGAAAGGAGTTTAGAAAGTTTTCTAACCGGTTTCAGACATTTTGAGAAAAGAGGGGATGCTGCCGTGTATAATTACGAGAAAATTAAAGGGTTTTTGACCTTGGATGCATGTAAACTTATTGTAGCAGACCTCCAAAACAAAATTAGGAACTGGTAAAAAATAGTATTTGCATAATTTGAATCAAATTTTGGGCACTTTAAACGGGCACTTTAGGGGCACATTAAAATAAGGCAACTTAAGTAATTAGGCCCCGAGCACCGATGGTGTGAGGACCCTATTGGAATTGCTCAGCCTATTATTATTCTTCTCCCAAATTAATCGCATTTTTGATGGGCTAAACATGCTCGAAAACTCATGAAACTTTGCACACGCATCAAAAGTGATGAAAATTTACGTCTGATATGGGTTTCAGAATTAGGCGTGGCAAAATGGCTCGATAGCGCCACCTACAACATTTCAACGAAGTGCCCCTCCCGCTACGTTTCACGTACAGCTATGAAATTCGGTAGACACATGTAACAGCCCAATACCTACAAAAAAGTCTCCTGGTACGAAATCTGAAAACCAACAGGAAGTGAGATATTTTGAATTTTCTTTGCAAAATTGTTGCAAATTTTGCCATTTCCAGACGTTGTACTTTAATCAACTCCTCCTAGAGATTTAATCAGATCAACATCATATTTGGTCAGTCTAATCTAAAGGCCTTTATGATGTTAAATTGTGAAGATCTTGAGTTTTCCCTAGAGGGCATGTCCGTGGCGGCCTGACAAAGTTCGATGTTTCGCCATAAAACAGGAAGTTGTTGTAACTCTGTCATACAATGTCCGATCTGCCCCAAACTTCACATTTTTTTTCAGAGTCCTGACCTGAAGACATCTACACGCCAATATTCAGTTACAGACATAGCGCCACCTACTGGCAACAGGAAATGGCATGTTTTACACTGTGATTAACTCCTCATAGTGATTTAACCAGAACAACATCATATTTGGTCAGTCTAATCTAAAGGCCTTTGCGACATTAAATTGTGAAGATCTTGAGTTTTCACTGAAGGCCATGTCCCTGGCGGCCTGACAAAGTCTGATGTTTCGCCATGACACAGGAAGCTGTTGTAAGTCAGGCATACAATGTCCGATCTGCCCCAAACTTCATATGTTTGATAAGAGTCCTGGCCTGAAGACATCTACATATGAGTTTCAGAATTAGGCATGGCAAAATTGCTCGATAGCGCCACCTACAACATTTCAATGAAGTGCCCCTCCCGCTACGTTTCACGTACAGGTATGAAATTCGGTAGACAATTGTAACAGCCCAATGCCTACAAAAAAGTCTCCTGGTACGAAATCTGAAAACCAACAGAAAGTGAGATATTTTGAATTTTCTTTGCAAAATTGTTGAAAATTTTGCCATTTACAGATGTTGTACTTTAACGAACTCCTCCTAGAGATTTAATCAGATCATCATCATATTTGGTCAGTCTAATCAAAAGGCCTTTGTGATGCTGAATTGTGAAGATATTGAGTTTTCCCTGGAGGGCTTGTCCGTGGTGGCCTGACAAATTTCGATGTTTCGCCATGAAACAGGAAGTTGTTGTAACTCGGACATACAATTTTCGATCTGCCCCAAACTTCACATGTTTTATTAGAGTCCTGGCCTGAAGACATCTACATGCCAATATTCAGTTACAGTCATAGCGCCACCTGCAGGCAACAGGAAATGTCATGCTTTACACTGTGATTAACTCCTCATTGAGATTCAACTAGAACAACATCATATTTGGTCAGTCTAATCTTAAGGTCTTGGTGATGTTAAATTGTGAAGATCTTGAGTTTTGGCTGAAGGGCGTGTCCGTGGCGGCCTGTCAAAGTCTGATGTTTCGCCATGACACAGGAAGCTGTTGTAAGTCAGGCATACAATGTCTGATACGCCCCAAACTTCACACGTTTGATAATAGTCCAGGCCTGAAGACATGCCAATATTCAGTTATAGTCAAAGCGCCACCTGCTGGCAGCAGGAAGTGTGGCACATTGAAGTGACTTTGCCATATTTCTCCTATATTTACCCACTTAAATGCATGTCGCCCACTATTGGCTGTTTTCCTGAGGCCACCGGGTGGCGGTGGTCCCGGGTGCGAGGGCCCTTTATCGCTGCTTGCAGCTTTAATTTTCTTTGTAATTCCGTTTAGTTTTTGTTCATATTTAAGTGCATATTTATAGTTTCTGCTTAGTTCTTTTGTAAACAAAAATGTTTTTTTTCTTCACTGTTTATGTTGATTTGAAAGGGCCTACTGAAATGTTAGTATGTGAAATGCATCTCACCTCTTTGTAGGAGATCATGATCCTCTCCACAGCGTCAGCTGCAGCGTTCAGAAGGTTTCGGGCCGTCGTGAAAGCCTGTGTGCGTTCACTCACTAAGTCCTCCTCCTTCATCACCATGGCTGCCTGTTTCACATCCTCTGAATCTGAATGGACGTCACAAGAACATCAGCATGAGAAAAATATAAAATAAAATATGGGTGAAACTGAAAGAGGAGCAAACATGTCTGTCACATTTTAGAGACCTTGTTTTGAGGGCATTAACATACAGTAAGTCTTAACATATAGCAGTTTGGGGCCAGTTAAAAACTTTGAAAGATATTAATACTTGTAATTGACAAGGACACATTACATTTATCGAAAGTGACATTAAAGACGTTTATAATGTTATAAAAGATTTCTATTTCAAATAAATGCTTTTCTCTGCTTGTCTATTTATCAAAGAATCCTAAAAAAGATGGATAATGTTTTCAACAAAAATATTAAGCAGCACAAATATTACAATATTTGTAATAATATTGCTGATCAAATAAATGCAGCCTTAGTGAGCATAAGAGACTTCTTTCAAAAACATTATTAAACAAACCATGCAGACTAAAGGGACTAAAAAAAATGCTACTAAAGTGTCCCCTTTAAGAAAACCATATGAACACATGCTCAAGGATGTTCAAGGAAGTTTTGGATCGAAACAATCACATAGCCAAAAAGTCTGGAGCCACAGACACAGAGAGGAGAACAGGAACTACAGATAATCATAATTTAATCCATACCATATTTAGAGTATCCGGTGGCAGTGATGATGGGCACGGCGACCATGACCAGGCCCGATGCGCTCCAGAGATATTTCATCAGGAACTGTTCCAGCATGACATACCACAGCCTCTTGAACAGGATCAGGTTAATCTGCTCAGACAGCGCCGTGTAGCTCCGCTGCAGCTGAAACATCTCGATCTGCGCAGGGCAGACACGCAGGCACGCAAACACACACGCAGACATGCATACACGCAGAAACACAGGCAACAAGATAACATCAAGCTGGTTTACAATTATATAGAGTCCAATCAGGCTTTCTGATTCATGATAATGCCATTTCATAATTTGTTACTGTTAGTACGCATAAGAAGCATGTATTTTTTAAGAATAAAATCAGAGCACATTAAAACCATCATGAAGGTGAAGTGGAGTGTGTGCAGTGTGTGTGAGTGTGGATCTGGGGTCACAGAGGAGCATACAGACTTTTGCCCCAATTCCAGGGCCTTCTATGTATTCAGACACACCACATGACCTCTCTCTATGAACACTTTCTCTGACCATATGACTGTGAAGTTCAGGAACTTTTCCAATTGCAAGCATGGGGCATTTCATGGGGCTGTTTGTTTAGCTGGGACATTTGCTTTGTCATTGAGACACAGGCACAAAATGACCTCAAATACTCATTTTACAGTCTTAAAGGGATAGTTCACCCATAAATGAAAACGCTGTCACCATTTAATACTCATCCTCATTACATCTTAAACCTGAAAGACTTTTTGTTCCATTGAAAAAAAAAAAGAAAGAATGAAATTAAGAATCTTATCTTTCCTAAAACATAAACATAGACACCACCGTTTGGGTCAGTAAGATTTTTTTAATGTCTTTTTTAAATCAAAAATACTTTTAATATAGTAATATTCTGAAACATGAACTGTTTTCTATTTTAAAATGTAATTTATGCCAGTGATGGCAAAGCTGAATTTTCAGCATCATTACTCCAGTCTTCACTGATTCTAGCTGTTTGCTTAGTTTATTTAAATAAAATAAGCTGAAACAACACAAATCTTTAGTTTTTTACTTAATTGTCATTTGCACTCAATTGTATTGTTAAATGAAATTAAACTTGTAAAATGTTAAAGGCCCACTGAAGTGCCTTGAAACGCGCAGCATTATTCAATGTGTTGACGTAATTTCCCCTGAAACGGCCAATAGCATTTTGTTAATACCACAGTTTGACTAGAGCCTTTCTGTTTGGTAAAGCCACAGTTTCCTCCTAATCTCTAACCGTTTCTCATCATAATCTCCTCCATATCGCTTTCAAATACAGCATTCTGTGCAGAATTTTAATGGGTCCGATATGTTTTATTGTATGCACCGACTCACGCATATGTTCCGCGCTGCGCTCTCGTGTCTGTAGTCAACGGCTCTGGTCTAGACTATCGGTACGGATCCACTTGTCCGTGCGATACTTCTGTCGTGCCGCACTCCACTTTATGTCTACGGTACGGATCCACTTTTGCGACGCTTCCCCTCATTTGTACTTTGATGGTCGTTCCTCAAGTTTACCGCTATGGCCGTGGTTTTGAGCCAGCGGGGAATGAAAAACAAAGGACCCGCGAGAGACTTCCCCCCCCAGTCTCCATGTGCTCTACTTCTATTGGATAGTCGCGTCGCGTTCAACGGATTAATTTGCATAAAGATGGGCATCGGCCAGCTTTTTTGACGTGCAGCATTTTTTCACGCCTTCCCGGGATGCTTTGCGGGCGCGTTAAAGTCGCCTGACGTCACCCATAGACAAAAAGTGGAGTGCGGCGTGACAGAAGTATTGCATGGACAAGTGGATCCATACCGTTAGTGTGTGTGCTGCAGTGCTGCGCATGAAACTATTGTGAAACCAGACTTAATTCGCCTCAATTGAAAGCATATTTACACTGTCTGAATTGTTTCCTATCGCATGTGTAGTGCGCTATGTGCTATTCACCATGTAGGAAATAGTAAATGTGTGAACAGCTGACCGATTTCAGCCGCGGCTTCAGCGTCTATTTATAGTGTCGGGGGCGGGACGCTTCAGATTCTAGAGAGCATTTGATTGGACAGAAGATGTGATGAGAAGCTGAAGTCTGCGATGATGTCATCAAAATCTGTGATCCATTTTAACGGAAGTGAGAGACTGTTCGTTTTGAATGCTTAAATCTCCTAAATGTGAATTTTGTCATTGTTTTGGAGCACACTAGCTTATTCCTAACCTAAGGCTAACATAGTCATACTAAAAGCAAAAAAACTTCAATTTTTATTTCAGGGGGCCTTTAAGTTAACCTAAACCATTTGTGTTGGGACTACATGAATCATTTCTGTTGCACTGACTGAAACTGGGTTTGCATAGGGATGGATCAGGTTTTTAGTAAAGGGAAAGACCTGTTAAAGTTTGATGTTATATTTGACATTTAAAAGTTGTGTTATGTTGTGTCGATTTTTGAGGTTACCAATATGCTGAAGTGTAGACCTTGTGGTTAGGCTGAAAAAAGTCTATGCTGTTCTCAATGAGCTGTAACTGTGCTAATGCCAGTGATGAGACATTTTTTACTTGATCATTACATTCATGCTACAGATGTTACACTTAGCATGTGAACAAGTGTTGTGTTGACTTTTAGTTTTTCTAGAAATAACAAATAATTTCAAACCAATTAGATTTTGTTGGAAAATGAAAAGGTTGATGAAAGGTTTTCCTTAATTTAATTAAGTTTGTTCAACAGTTTTGTTTTGTTTGAGTGAGTGTCACGTGATCCTTCATGAATCATTCTAATTATGTTGACTTGCTGCTCAAGAAACATTTATTATTATCATCAATGATGAAAATAGTTGTGTTGCTTAATATTTTTGTGGAAAGTTCAAAAGAACAGAATTGATTTGAAATAGAAATTTTGGAACATTATAAATACCTTTACTGTCACTTTTGATCAATTTAAGCATCCTTGCTGAATACAGGATTTCTTTCAAAAACAAAACCCAAACCTTTTGAACGGTAGTGTATATATTTACAAAATGAAATAATTAATTTTTATATTCTCAGTGTACTAAAGTCAAAAGAAGTGATTAAAATTGTACAATAAATGCTGTTCTATAAAACAAAAACCCTGGTATGCAAGCAAATTATATTAATATAAAAAAATAATATAACATTTCTTAAATGTGTTGATAATATATTAATTAATTTAAACATATTTAGTTAACATCTTAAGCTAACATTAACATTGACAGAGCAAAAAAAAAACATATTTAATTTAAATTTTTTTAAGTTTTAAAATCCCTGTCATAGAGGACAAGAAATCACCATAAAAAGGTCCATATGTCTTGTGCTATATTTCAAATATTTTGAAGCTATGAGATAAGCTTTGTGTGAGGAGCAGATTGAAATTTATTCACTGAACAACTTTTTTTGCTGCTGAAAAAAAGAACAGCATGAAAATGCTGCTATACATCTCCTTTTGCATTCATCGGGAGAAAGTCATACAGATTTGGAAAGACATGAGGGTGAGCGAATGATGACAGAAAACGAACTCAAGAGAATAATCTCTTACCTTATGTCCTCCATAGAAGGCAATCTCCTCTGAATTGGCGATGATGCGAGAATGCATGTATCTAAGGTCTCCTTTCCTCCTGGCTTCCTCAGCCACAAGTTTACCAAAGCGGGGGGAGAACACTCTCAGAACCTTGGCAGTAAGTGCCACCACGATGCCAGCTATGGCGGAGGGCCAGGTGGTGTTGGCACCTTTCGACTCAGCTGTTTTAATGAGCGTGTAACAGGTCACCACCACGTCGAGGATCGGCTTGGTCAGGTTAGAGTACAGATGAGCCACAGAGGCAGCAAACATCACCACATCTTCAGTCAAGGACTGATCAGGGTTTGCCAACCTGCTGTCCATGTTGCTGACACGGTAGTACGTCTGATCATTGAAATACAGCATGTAGGCATGGGTGACCAGCCGGGTGCGGAAAGCAAGGGTTAGCTGACCCTCCAGGTAACGGATGGCGCTATTCACAAACGTGGCCGGAATGGCAATGAGCAGCCATTTGGTTAACTCCACCACAAATGCCTTGGGGTCTTTCTTCACAATGGTTTTCACTATTTGCCCATCCAAATTGGCTACATAGATGGAGAGAAAGGTGCGTGATATGAGGGCTAGAGAGTGGAAACCGAGCAGGCCAAGTTCTTTGCAGAAAAGCCGAGGAAAGAGGATTTTCAAAAGACGAATCAACCTCTCAAAGAATTCACGGTTCACAGCCGGGGAGCTTTTCTTTTTCCTTGCGGCTGCCACTTCTTGAGGTTCTCCATTGGATGTCACCAGGTCAGTGCCCTTAACCTGTTTACTAGTTCTTCCTTTCAGCCTGCCATATATGTAAGGGGAAAGTTTCTTCGCCCCATATAGCGCAACAAGAAGGAGAATGGTCTTTTTCACAAAGGGGTTTTTCAGCTGGGAGGGAAGTTTTGAATACACAGACATTTTGTTTGTAGCTTATCAATACTGAGATCATTAAAAATTAAGGTTATTGAAAAGCAGGTTGCTAATGTACACAGCTATATGGATATATATTCATGTAAACTAATATAAATGCGATTTCAGCAAACTGACAGCATGTCAAACTAACACGATCTATTGGAAATCTCAATAGTTTCGGAGACAGCAATGAAATTAAATGGAGAAAAGTGGAAGTTTTTTTCTTTTTTGATTGAGAATTTTTATTGATTCCCATACAAAAAGCATTATTCTATTCTTACTCTAGAGTTTGAGAAGATGAGTAAACTCAAATATTTCTCATTCTAACAAACGAGTTATGCTATACACATTAATGTCAACAAACTCTATACTCTTAGTGTATGTCAACAATTGTCTCATTTGAGTCTATATTTGTTTTTGCTCAGGAGTTTTAGAAGAGACCAAGCTGACACCTAAAAGTCATGACTGACATCTCCACTGAGCGACTGCTGTGGGAAATGTTGTTTACACGACAAAAAAAAGGTTAAATGTTAATATTTTGCTTGTAAGAATGAGTCAAACAACATGTCCTGACTTTAGAGGTAGTTTAAATGACAGCTAGCAAGTCAAGCTAATAAACTCAGTGCACTAAAAACAAACAGCGGTGCGACACAAAAACACAACACAGTAAGTTGACTATAAACACTATTTACACGTTTACATATCCGCTATATTGAATCTAACAGCATGTAAATGTCAAATAAGTGTCGTTTAAGTTGCGGTGCTAGCGCTGCTGGCTAATATTCACTTTACTTCAACTTCCTCCGTCCAACTTTCCGTCTGTTTTGATCCACGTAAAGGTCATTTTCACAGCAGATCTGAAATATGACAGCCCCTCACTGTGGTGAGCACATGCGATCCCTGTCATTTAACTCATCAAACGGTCCGAATGCAGAATAAAAGCCACCGGTGTGTGTTTGAGGGCAGGCGTAAATCCATCAACCTCACCGGGTCTCAGGCGGTAGAATCACAGTAAAATGCGCCGATAGGTGGAGTAAACGCAGGCAAAGGCATTACTCACGCCACACAATACCAAAGTCACACACGACTGTTGTTTTCATAATCACTGGCGTCCTTCCCGATTATTGGCGCTGTTAGTTTTACTGCGGCAAGATAAATACCTTATCTTTATCAAGGTTTTTACAATTTCCATCATCCATCATATATCTATCTATCTATCCATCTTACAATTTATATCAATCAATCAATCAATCTATCTATCTATCTATCTATCTTACAATATCTATCTATCTATCTATCTATCTATCTATCTTACAATATCTATCTATCTATCTATCTATCTATCTATCTATCTATCTATCTATCTAATCTTACAATTTCCATCCATCCATCCATCCATCATATATCTATCTAATCTTACAATTTCTATCTATCTATCTAATCTTACAATTTCCATCCATCCATCCATCCATCATATATCTATCTATCCATCTTACAATATCTATCTATCCATCTTACAATATCTATCTATCTATCTATCTATCTATCTATCTATCTATCTATCTATCTACCTACCTATCTATCTATCTAATCTTACAATTTCCATCCATCCATCCATCCATCATATATCTATCTATCCATCTTACAATATCTATCTATCTATCTATCTATCTATCTATCTATCTATCTATCTATCTATCTATCTATCTATCTATCTATCCATCTTACAATATCTATCTATCTATCTATCTATCTATCTATCTATCTACCTACCTATCTATCTATCTATCTAATCTTACAATTTCCATCCATCCATCCATCCATCCATCATATATCTATCTATCTAATCTTACAATTTCTATCTATCTATCTATCTATCTATCTATCTATCTATGTATCTATATATCTATCTAATCTTACAATTTCCATCCATCCATCCATCATATATCTATCTAATCTTACAATTTCTATCTATCTAATCTTACAATTTCCATCCATCCATCCATCCATCATATATCTATCTATCCATCTTACAATATCTATCTATCTATCTATCTATCTATCTATCTATCTATCTATCTATCTATCTACCTACCTACCTATCTATCTATCTATCTATCTAATCTTACAATTTTCATCCATCCATCATCCATCATATATCTATCTATCTATCCATCTTACAATATCTATCTATCTATCTATCTATTTATCTATCTATCTATCTATCTTACAATATCTATCTATCTATCTATCTATCTATCTATCTATCTATCTATCTATCTATCTATCTAATCTTACAATTTCCATCCATCCATCCATCCATCATATATCTATCTATCTATCTATCTAATCTTACAATTTCCATCCATCCATCCATCATATATCTATCTAATCTTACAATTTCTATCTATCTAATCTTACAATTTCCATCCATCCATCCATCCATCATATATCTATCTATCCATCTTACAATATCTATCTATCTATCTATCTATCTATCTATCTATCTACCTACCTATCTATCTATCTATCTAATCTTACAATTTTCATCCATCCATCATCCATCATATATCTATCTATCTATCCTTCTTACAATATCTATCTATCTATCTATCTATCTATCTATCTATCTATCTATCTATCTATCTAATCTTACAATTTCCATCCATCCATCCATCATATATCTATCTATCTAATCTTACAATTTCTATCTATCTATCTAATCTTACAATTTTCATCCATCATCCATCCATCCAACCAACCTAAAATGTGATATTACACAATATTAATGACCAATATGGTAATACTTGCTCAGCCATGTGTTAGTTGTTAAGAATTAATTTCTTTCATCAATAAACTAGTTGTATCAACCAGTTAGTACATGTAGGCTGTTTAAAAACACACAGATGACTGCATCTAACCAAAAAAACACTTTATTAAAAACGAACTTTGTACATTCTTGGTTTTTTTAATTAGATTTATTTTTTTCAATAGAGATAGAAAATGTTGAAAACCAAGGAGAAAACAGCAAATTATATACAGTCTGGAGAGGTTTCTTCCAAAAGTGATAAAACACACGACCAGGAAAATAGCAGTTAAAGAGGTTTTGGGTATGGAATTTTAAAACTGGAACAGGGAAAATACAATCTCCAATAGTATCCAAAACATGGAGGGAACATCTTTAAAAAAGTGTTAGCATTTGGTACCATGATGAAGCAAAACAGATATCACAAACTTCATTGGTTTTATTTGCCTTCAGTGTTACCAGTTTAAATCAACAATTAAGTATTTAATCAAAAATAAAAGGCTGTTATCCTTCATATTCTTCATCCTTTAGATCATTATCTGATAGGTTCTATGTTATCAACAGAAATAATATTTCTTTCAAAACGATAAAAACATTTGACCTTAAATGTCCTCAGCAAGGTTTTACAAGCATCATAAACATTCAGCAATCTTCTCACTTGTCACTTGTGTTAAAGTCTGTTTTTGTAGAAAACTTTCTATTAGTGACACTTCCATGCATCAGTGGCGTTGATTTCAAATGGACAGACCACAATCAAAGCAGCTTTCAGTGTAGTCCTGAGACAAGCACGGCAGCATTTGGTGTCAGAGTATCTGAGAAAGTTTCGATTGCTTCAGTAAGTTCAACTCTCAGCTTTGTATTCTACAGATATATTCATGGTGAAGGCATCTGACATGTAGAAGCTTTTCAAGACCTACATCAATTTGCCTAAATAATGCTGTCGATGATAATACAATGAACCGAAAAAATATCAGGAAACATAGACGAGTCTTAGAGGGAATAAAGAACAGATACCGGCATGCACTGGTACATCAAGGTTTTTCAGAAGGGAGCACTAACACTAAAGGAGCATAGCAGACTACATCTACTGGAATGGATTAGCCAGCAATCCAAATGCCTGTTTTAGGTTTGTTTTTCCTAAAGAGAGAGTCAAATCTGCTGCTAGTTTATAAGCAGGAGCCGAATTCTTTATTCAAATACACATTTGTTACATGGAGCTTAGTAAAGTCTTCTCCACCGCATTTGCTAGGCACAATGGTCCACGGTTGGCATCCTGGCATTGGTAGGCAACGCCACATTCTGAGTATCACAATTCATCAAACAAATTCTAAAGAAGGGTGTTGGAAAATTACGATTCTTGGCAAAGTCCCGGTTTGGTTAATTAATCCTTTTCATTTCGTGCAATCTAATTACTGAGAGATACAGTAAATATTGACATCTGCAGTCAATCCGATAGGAAAAACAATGAACAATTGCAATTAAGGCGCTATACACAAGAAGCTGGTGATTCTTGCGTCAAGCACTGCACCTGGCAGGACGCTTTGCATGCATCTGCAGTGGGTGCTGTTGATTTGAATGGGTCCACAACCCCTGAAAACAGATCATGTGGCTCCTCCTAGTGGTCGTTGTTATAAAAACCTGATCGTATTAGAGAGACATTTCACCCCAATATCAAAAAAATACGACATTTTCATGAGCATTAAGCACATTTCCCTCCCACATTCTCATTACTCATGCATCCGGATGTTTTGCTTTTGAGCATTTTTATATTTCTCATTATTCTCAGATCATTCACATTAAATTGTCATTACAGTAATTAAAATTCATCCTGCCCAGAAAGGATCCTTTTTTAAATCAGCATAAATCCAGTACAATAAATACTATTATGATCCTAAAATCCATGATTATTATCTTCTATTACAGTAATGAGAATTGGGTTGGTGCTTTATTATCAAGAAAATAAATGTCATGATGCAAATTCTAAAACTGTTGCTTTAAAACATATCATTTTTCGGTTACACTTTATTTTAAGGTGTTCGTGTTACAGTGTAATTATGCATTTAAGTACTGAGTAATAATAATTACTTACTTACTGTAGGGTTAGGGCTAGGATTGGGGTTTGGTTTAGGGTTAGTTGCATGTAATTATGCTTGATTTATAGTTATTACTACAGTAACTACATGTAACATGTGTAACAAGGACACTGTAAAATAAAGAAATTTTTTTTTTTAGATTTTAGAGTGAAATGTGTTCTTGACAGGTTTCATGAGATTCACTCTTTCATTCTTGCTTCATTTCTGAAGAAATGCAATTTTTGAATACATCAAATGTTAAATCATTATTCCTGTGAATTCCTATGTTTTCTTTGTGATTACAGCCTGAGGAAATAGAAACCATCATAACAATACATGTGATACAGATAAAGATGTTTTTTGAGGCGCACAGCGACCTTTGTGCCATTCTTAAAGGGAAAGTTCACCCAAAAATGAAAATATACTCACCTTAAAGTTATTCTAAACCTCTATGAGTTTCTCTGTTTTGTTGAATACAAAAGAAGATTTTTTTTTTTTTCATACAATGGAAGTCAGTGGGGACTGGCAATTGTTTGGTTACCAACATTCTTCTTTTTTGTTCAACAGAACAAAGAAACTCATACAGGTTTGAAACAACTTGAGGAAATGATGGGTGAACTATCCCTTTAAATGTCATCGTCCTGAATGAACACATTTATACTCTTCCGCATTAGTAATAAAGATACTAACTGAATTATAAATTTCATGAAATACTGAGTCACTGACTCAGTATTTGAACAGTCCATCAAAGTTTAAGATTTGGCTTGTTTTTTTCTCCTGCACATTTTAAAATTGCTACTCAGAATGACAAAAAAAAGGTATTAATTTTGTCTAAACACAGTCTTCTTGATTGTAATTTGCATAGAAATATTTTCATAAAAACATTGAGAAGATCCTGATTTTTTTTCAAAGGGCCTCAAATGTCCAGTATTACTTTGGAAGGTCTCACCAGCGACCAATAATTCTCATGAGCAACAAAAACTTGTTGTATATGTTTTGAGACAAATCTATACAGAGGTTGGAAATAGTGTGATAGAATGAACTCACATTGTTGTTTACTAATAGAAATATGGTGACATATTGTCTCTTTTCTCTGACTAACCTTTTTCTAAATAAAAGGGAAAATGTAAGTCTACAGGAACCAAGAAATTATAAAACTAGAAGACAGTTTGATCTCATGCTGAAAAGGGTCTTGACTGAGTACAAGTGTTTGTCCCATGTCAATGGTAGCTTAGCATATATTAGTATTACAAGGATGCTAGGCTGATTTCTGTCAGAATTATTCAATTCTAACCACTGAAAGGAAGCAAAAAGTCTCTTTAAAAGTCCACTATGGCATTCTCTTAGTCTGCCATTCCATACACAGGTAAGCTGGTGTTTGCTGGAGTCTCTTTGTGTTTGCATGATTGTGTGTGGGTGTGTCACACCAGCGTGCCTGGTGTAGGTCTGTCATTACTGGTCTCATTAAGTGTCATCTCCTGCATTTTAGATGAAAAGGTATCTTGGTACAATGAAAGCTCCATCGACCTATAGGGAAGAAGACAGAAGAGATGACAAAATCAATGAGGTATGATAAACATCTAAGAAAAGCAATAAAAATGTATATAAAATCTAAAATATAATGTTAAAATATATACACTACCGTTCAACAGTTTGGGATCGTTACATGTTTTTTTTTTTTTTAAAGAAATTAATTTATTCAGCAAGGATGCATTAAATTGATCAAAAGTGACACTTACAGTAAAGATGTTTACTTTGGTAGAAAAAATCTATTTAAAAATGCTGTTCTTTTGAACTTTCTTGCACAGGATTAAATTACATTTTCAAATATATTCAAATAGAAAATGTTAAATTGCAATAATATTTCATATTTTACTGTTTTTACTAAACTTTTGATCAAATAAATGCAGCCTTAAGCCTTAATGAGCATAAGAGACTTATTTCAAAAACATAAAAAAATCTTGCCAACCCTAAACTTTTGAATGGTAGCATATATAATAAATATTAAAAAATGTTATGTTAATTTAAAAATATATATACTTACTACAATGAAAAAAATACTATAATTCAATTGAACTATTTTGTACAGCTTGAAATGTGAAAATGCATTTGATGATGCTGTAAATTCAGCTTTGCATCGCAGGAATAAATTGCACTTTAGGATATATTCAAATAGAAAACCGTTATTTTAATTTGTAATCATATTTCAAAATATTACTGTTTTTATTGAATTTTTAATCAAATAAATGCAGACATCTGCAGACAATGCAGTGATCATAAGACATCTTTCAAAAACATTTTTAAATATTTAAAATGTTAATTTTACAAATACAATTTTTGAAAAACAACATATAACACATAAAACATAAAAACACATATGTTCCTGTAACATATGAATGTAGATTTTAATTAATTCTGCAATTACCTGCCGTGTAGAGGGTGACCATGAAACGTGGCCGAATGGGGCATCTGTGGATAGGACGTGTCCGTTTGAAAGGACTGTGGCTGGTGTTTTAGGGGTGGATGGGGGTGCGAGTTGTGCAGAGAGGACGTGGTACGCCTGCGCTGAGTCTGCGTCCCCTCTTTGCCCTTCCCTCCATTGACCGTCTGTCCCAGTGCGTTCCGCAGATACCAGTCTCTCAAGCCCTCCAGCGCCAAGGCCTTGTGCAGGCTGCGTGTGGGGTCGTCAGGGGTCGTGGGTGCGGACGACTCGCTTGGGTAGTGGGGAGGTCTGTGGGGGTGGTCTATCTGCTGGTTATGCAGTGCATTAACGCCGCTGCCATTGGCGGTGTTGGTTTCAGTGTAGGCAGAGAGCAGGATAGACTCTTGCTGGTGTTGCTGTAAGGGAACGAACGGGCCGCAGGATTTAGTGCGCGTCACTTTGACCCTCCGAGGCTCGCCGGGCTTCCCTCTCAGCATTAGCGGGCTGTAGGCCGGGGGGCCGTTGCCCAAGATGAGCTGCTGCGACTGGGGGAAGCCGTTCCTGTAGGGAGGTGGTGGAGCATTGGGACCTTCAGGCCATGGCCGGGTTTTTGCAGTATTTTGGACCTGCAGTCTTTGCTGAGCTTGCATCTTCTGTTGTTTCCCCCAAACATAATCCATGAGGATCTCGCTGTAACCGCCACCTCCGTTCGTTCCTCGACCTCCCAGAGCCGAGCGAACGCGGGCCAGTTCGGTGTGTCCGTTTACCTGCCGTTCGGGGCTGCTCCGCTGTGCCTGTTTTAAAGTTGTGTCCATGAGCGCTTCTGAGCTCTTGTACGGGCCGTTTCGTACAGGCATGCCTAACCTTTGACCTCCCTCCTCCACTGCAGTGCCGTGCCGGTCGAGTAACGTCTCGGAGCTATTGCTTCGTCTGTGCCCTTGCTCGTAGGACCCTGCGGAGGACCCCTCCTGAGACTGCAGAGGCACCTGCTGGGGCGCCTCGGGATTGTCTGACCACTGCTTCACAGCAGCAGTGCCGCTAGATGATTCTGACCTGCACAAATAAACAACACATTAAAATACATTCACTACCATCAAAAGTTTGGTGTCAGTTTGATTTTTTTACAAATAAATGACTACTTTTATTTAGCAAGGATGCATTAAATTGCCCCAAAGTAACAGTAAACACATTTATAATGTTATAATTTAAAAAAAAAAGTGGTCTGTCAAAAACAATGTTACCTTAAAGGTTTAGTTCACCCAAAAATGAAAATTATCCCATAATTTACCCTCAAGCCATCCTAGGTATATATGACTTTCTTCTTTCAGCCAAACACAATCAGAGTTATATTAAAAAATATCCTGGCTCTTCCAAGCTTTATAATGGGAGTGAACTCCGACAGAACTCAACTCATGTACAGCCATTACCGGAAGCCCATGATTATAGTTTATAAAGTTATAAATATGGATTTTTTTGTTACAAAAACGCATCACTTCCCTTCATAAGGCCTTTATTATCCCCCTGGAGCCATATGGATTACTTTTATGATGGATGGATGCGCTCTTTTGGGCTTCAAAATTTCAGTTACTATTCACTCCCATTATAAAGCTTGGAAGAGCCAGGATATTTTTACTCTGATTGTGTTTGGCTGAAAGAAAAAAAGTCATATACACCTAGGATGACTTCAGGGTGAGTAAACTATGGGATAATTTTCATTTTTGGGTAAACTAACCCTTATATATATTTATTAAACATGTCAATGCAATTTATTTATTTTTAACACATTTAACACATTTAGCAAATGTAATATATATTTTTTTTTTCCCTTTTTTTTGTAGAGCACGTTTTGTTATATAGAACAATATTTATTGTAAAAAGTGCTATACAAACACAATATATATTTCTAATTTTAATAACTTATTTTGATTTTACTACACTGACAACATAAAAGCGAATTATTATTATTATTATTATTTTTTTTTATTTTTATATATACACACTACTACAGTTCAAAAGTACGATTTTGTTATTTGAAAGAAATTAATACTTTTATTCAGCAAGGATGCATTATATTGGTCAAAAGTGACAGTCAAGACATTTATAATGTTACAAAATATTTATAATGTTATAAGATCATGTGACTGAAGACTGGAGTGATGATGCTGAAAATGCAGCTTTGCATCACAAGAATAAATTACATTTTAAAATATATTCAAATAGAAAACAGTTATTTTAAATTGTAATAATATTTCACAATATTACTGTTTTTACTGCATTTTTTTTAATCAAATAACAGTATAATAATAATGCAGCCTTGGTGAGCATTAGAGACTTTTACAAACATTAAAACATATTACTGACACCAAACTTCTGAACGGTAGTCTACATTTGAAAAGCAACAAAAGTGAAATGGAAATTCCATTATATGAACAAAAAAAACAAAACAATGGAAGTCAATGGGAACCAAAACAGTTTACCAACATTCTTCAAAATAGCTTCTTTTTTTTTTGAAGAAAGAAATGCATACAGGTTTTGGAACGACATGAAGGTTGAGTAAATAATAGAATTTTCATGTTTGGGTTGACTATCCCTTTAAGCTACCCAAGACACACAATACATCAGTCTCCAAACATGCTGATATCAGTATCTCCCGGCACTGCGGCACAACAAGCTGCTCTGTATGTGTAATTGGATTGAGTAGGGAATAATGGGGCTTTACTCTCAACCTCCTTAGACATCAATTACTTCATTACACCTTATTGCAAATAAGTAATTTAATCAAAATGTTTGTGCCATTATCAATTCAGGGCTTTTTAAATATAATTAGCTATATAGTCAGCATGCAAGCTGATCTGCACAGTGCTTTAACCTACGTTTGGGCATGTGTGTTTTGCGCATTTGTAACCTGATGTGCACTCCTGTTATTCCATTACGGGACAAGAGCGGGGTTGCTGGTACACTTCTACCTTCCAGATTCGACACACTTCTTGGAAGAGTGTGACTTGGGCTGAAAAAAAAAAAGAAAAGCCTAGTAACATCTTGTTAGAAATCTAGCAGCACACAGTTAACAAACCTGATCGATGTTATATGGTGACAAATACCATTTTATAAAACTGATGATGAAGTTATGTTTTGATTCTAAATTGTAGCTTTATTATTTTGGTAACACTTTATTTTACAGTCCTGTTCCCCATGTACATACTATGTACTTATTACAGTAACTGGGTAATAACTAGGTACTAACCCTGAACCTACATCTAAACCTAACCTTAAAGCCACAATATGTAATTTTTCACCGCTTGAGGTCACTTATTCGAAACAAAGGTGTAGCTTGATGACGCATTGATATCGCAGAGCTATTATTATGCCACAGTCGCTGCTTCCACTTTTTCTGGTCATGCGTATGTGGGGAGACACAGCGCTGTTTTATCATATTAGATACATTTGAGTGTGTTGAAAGATATGTTATAATGCTACTCTGTGCGTTCGCTCGGCGGCTACTATGAGACACTTCACACTGCAGTAAGATAGATCGATATTAGACATGGTAAAACATGGTACTCGTGATAAATCAAGAAAAAAAGATTTAAACAATAAGTGTGTTAAACAAAACTTTGTTGAGTTTTCTGTCGATGAATGCATCCAAACAGTTGCTCACCTGTCTAATAAAACAATATATTAAAGCGTCTTTGGTGTTTCCATGGTTTCTACAAAATAAAACCGGAAATTGAGGGTAACGCGGGTATGATGTCATTAATAGGCGACGCAAGGACACGGTTTTTAACCCTTTAAAAATATTACATATTGTGCCTTTAACCCATGTAGTTACCATATTACCATATTATCCAGTATTGTCTTAGGTAAGTACACATAAGTGCAGGTACTGTAAAATGCAACCATTATTTTTATTATACAGTAATATTTAATATAGTCAGATGATGAATATAGTTACAGCTGGGGCTACAGTTGCTAACAATGTCTTTTAGATTATTACCTATATATCAATGAGTAGCGAAGAGCCTTTGTTCAAGAATCAGCTAATTAATTACAAACCACAAACGTTTTTTCCCATCTAAATGAGTTGATTCCAGGTCAGCTAATCAATGCTGATTCACCTTTGGATCTAAATAAAGTGGAAAAACAGCTGTTCCTACTTTCTCATGCTGAGCATGAAAGCAAATTGTGCTGAGCATGTACCTGGCTGAGCTGGCCACAGAATTGCGGCGAGTTTTCATCTCGTAATAGATCTCGACGGGGGAGAGTTTTCTAGAAAACCTGTTATCTGGGCTCCCCGAGACCAGCCGGGGACGTGAGGGTGACAGGCCATCAAAGACGTCTTCTGAGGGAGAGAGAGAGAGAGACATTTGTGAGATTGAGACAGAAGCCCACTTTCTACTTCACAGTTATACACTTTTAAGACATACTACCGTTCAAAGGTTTGGGGTTGGTAAGATTTCTGAAAAAGTCTCTTATGCTCACCAAGGCTGCATTTATTTGATTAAAAATATATTGAAAATATAGCAATATTGTGAAATATTATTTAATTCTATTTGAATATATTTTAAAATATAATTTATTCCTGTGATCAAAGCTGAATTTTCAGCATCATTACTCCAGTCTTCAGTGTCACATGATCCTTCAGAAATCATTCTAATATGATGATTTACTGCACAAGAAACATTTCTGATTATTGTCAATGTTGAAAACAGTTTTTGTGGAAACTGTGATACTTTTTTCAGGATTCTTTGAATGAATATAAAGTTCAAAAGAACAGCATTTATTTGAAATAGAAATCTTATAAATGTCAATTTTTATTAATTTATTATAGATTGTTGATAAGCAGTTATAACTGCATGAATAAAAAGGGTGACTTTAACGCAATACCTGCCAAATAGTGAGCCTTTTTAACTCACATGTTATAAATGCTTAATAAATGTATTTATTCACACTTATTTAACTCAAAACCAGATTCCTGATTTATTTCATGATGCAGCAAAAATAGAGACTGAAGGGTGTTGTATTTGTGGTTTTCTCATTAATGTCTCATGACTGCCTTGCTTATTAAGATAAAAAATTATCAAACTTTTTTTAAATGTAAAGTGAACACATGTGAACCATTTATTAATGACTTACAAACATAAAAAACCTGTGAAAGTGCACCTTAATGTGAAGTGAACACATGTAAACCATTTATTAATGAGTTAATCACATCACTAGAGCACGCGTGTTCTGGCGTGTGACAGGAGTTGGCACTAGTGAGCATCCGATAAAGATAAAGCCACTTTTCAGGAGAAGTCACACTGTTCTGTCGTGCTCTGAAGCGAAATTTTAAGTGTTACTGATTTGATGGGTAAGCTAACTGAGGTGACTAGGTTTTTCAAGTGTTTATATTAATTGTGTAATCGCTGTGTCAGTTTGTAGTTACCATACACAAATAACCGCTCCGGCGCTCCCTATGTAACGTTACTGTAAGTGTGGATGGCCAGATGCTCAGGTTACACTGGCCTTTTTTCATAATATTTAAAATAATTATTGATAGCGTATTAATATGTTAACGTTCAAATGTAAAATGTAAAAAATACTATCTTCTGTGTGTGCATTAATAATTAATAAATACATGATTCACAGGTGTTCACTTTACATTAAGGTGCACTTTCACAGGTTATTAATGTTTGTAACTCATTCATAAATGGTTCACATGTGTTCACTTTACAATAAGGTTCACTTAGGTTACTAATGTTTGCAACTCAATGAATGGTTCACAGGTTTACACTTAAGATTCACAAGTGGCTAATATTGGAATTAAAATATTCATTATTAAGATCTCATCAAGTTATGTTTGTGCTCTAGTGGGGTTTTTTTTCAAAACAAAGTTTGATAATTTTATCTTGATAAGCAAGAAATCAGTTGTATACACTGCTGTGGATAGGCATCATGAGCTTTTTGTGGAATATCATGGGTAAGACAGTAACTTCTGGTAAGGAACATCTTAAGAAAAGTGGCAGTCATGAGAAATTAATGAGAAAACCACAAATACAACACCCTTCAGTCTCTATTTTTGCTGCATCATGAAATAAATCAGGAATCTGGTTTTGAGTTAAATAAGTGTGATTAAATACATTTATTAAGCATTTATAACATGTGAGTTAAAAAGGGCTCACTATTTGGCAGGTATTGCGTTAAAGTCACCCTTTTTATTCATGCAGTTATAACTGCTTATCAACAATCTATAATGCATTTGTAAATAAGTTATTAGTCATTTATAAACCCTTTACAAAGGGAACCTTAATGTAAAGTGTTACCATTCATTTCTATTTAAAAAAATGACAGACCCCAATCTTTGAAAGGTAGTGTATAATAAAGAAGTTCATTGCATTAAATAACAAAACAAAGCAAGTGTGATCTGTGGTCAAATGCTTCACAAGCTATATTCCTTTAAATTAAATGCCACTTGGTTTGATATTTGTATGAAATATCTGATTAAATTACATTTCAGTACATATAAGTGTGCCTTAAGTGTCTAAATAGTTTTTGGGGCCATTGAACATACACAAGTGCTACTAAAGGAGAGCAGTTATGTATCGATTACAGCAAAATTCATATATGGATGTCACACCCTCAGAAAATAAGCACAATCAATGACTTAGTCACTCTATTAACTCATTTCTTTTGTCTATCATTGGCAACTTTTTCCAGTCATCTGTTATTTGTACTGATGCTTTGGCAATATTGTATAAAAATACATTTCATCACATTTCTTAATCGAAATTGTAAACTGAGAGCATGAGAGAGAGAAAATGTGTGAGAATCAAAAATGCCATAGGGAGAGGATTAGTTCAGCGAGTGTTAATAACAGGCTTTTTGACTCATTGATGTGAAGACTCTAATGACCCCCGCGGGATTCTCCATCCACTAAACTCATCCTGCCATTGTAATAGTGCTTCTTATCTCAGTCTCTCGCATTCATTATCCTGCTAATGTAAAGCACTGATCCGTCCCATAACTCACCAGTGTCCTGATTGTTGGAATCTGATGTGGAGCTGCTCTCTGACTTCACCATGTTATCTGAGGGTATAAACATTCACACATTACATCACTGAACTGATACACACTTTACATAAAGTCACATTAACACACTGTATTGGCTCTATGCTGCTGATAAGCTGGATGAGGTTGTAATATTGTTCAATGGTCATTTTATGTGAAAAGTCCACTAAATCTGACAGAAACTTCCTTCAGGATGTCCTTAAAGCTAAAAATGTGGATAAAAGTAATGGTTTTCTAAATATTTTCTATATTTATATTTTTACAATTGTGGAAAATCTATTCATGGTTTTAACTTGCATTTTAACAATTTATTATTTAAAGAAGTTTGACTCTAATGTGATAATTATATGTAAAAGACATGTAAAAGAATTATATGTATATGTGTCGCAATAAACTAATAAAACAGAATAAAAATTATATTTTTTATCTTAAAAATGAAAAAATTGAGGAGGTATGGTTAAGCTTAGTCAATAGTTAATAGTTAAATGTTTCATATAAAAACAATATGTCTATATATAGTTTGACTTCATTCAGAATGCTACATAAAAGTGTGTGTGTTTAATTTTTTACTAAACTTACATCATTTTAATAATAATGGCCGGAAACAGGCCGGTTACTCAACACTTCTGTTGCACAACGAACACGTCTTGTGTATCTCATTTAAGGTGGACTGTTTTCCATGTTTGCGCATGAGACAACTTTCCCTTCTAAATTTATACAACATACACAAACATGCAAACATAAATCAACTGTTCCCACGGTCCAGAGCCAGACCGACAGTCTGATCCGTTGTAAACCACTCTTCGTCCTCTCTCTCATAATCTTTCGCCGATTCTGATCAGGTGATATCAGAATAATTGTTAATATAGTAAGCTTTAACCTTTGTTATCTTGAAACTGATCTCTGTATTCTTTAGTTACTTAGTTTGATCTGTTAACCAGCCTCAGTGTGATGTCTGTTATCTCAGCAGTTCAATCAGTTTATCTCAGTCTAATCTATAATCATTACTGTATGTCTGTTTTATCACAGCTGTGTTGCTCAGTTTGATCATAGACTGAAACAGTCCTCAGAGCTGAGACAAACATTATGGATTTGTCAATAAGCTGAGCAGCTAGTATAAATAAATAAAAATGTATGTGTTAACCGGGTTTAATGGACACAAAATAATCATTCTCAATGGGCAGTTGACATGCTATACTTTAGTTAAAGAAAAAAAATAATAATAATGTTTTTTTTATTATACATACAGTCACTTTGAAAAGTATTTGGATATTTGGTTGGATTAATTACATTTTTAAATGTTTTTTAAATTATTTTGAGGCCATGCATGCTATCGTTCAAAAGTTTGGGATCAAAACTGACAGTAAAGACATTTATAACATTACAAATGTTTTCTATTTTAAATAAATGCTGTTCTTTGGAAAATTCTATTCATCAAAAAATCCTAAATAAAAAAATTCTGTATTAAACAGCACAACTGCTTTCAACATTGTTAATAATCAGAAATGTTTCCTTGGGAGCAAATCAGCACATTAGAATGATTTCTGAAGGATCATGTGACACTGAAGACTGGAGTAATGATGCTGAATATTCAGCTTTGCATCACAGGAAAACATTACATTTAAAATATATTAGAATAGAAAACACTTATTTTAATTTGTATTAATATTTCACAATATTACTGTTTTTACTGTATTTTTTTTATCACATAAATGCAGCCTTGGTGAGCAGAAGCGACTTATTTCTAAAACATGAAAACATCTTTCTATATATATATATATATATATATATATATATATATATATACACACACACATACACACACACACACTGATCAGGCATAACATTATGACCACCTTCCTAATATTGTGTTGGTCCCCTTTTGCTGCCAAAACAGCCCTGACCCATTGAGGCATGGACTCCGCTAGACCCCTGAAGGTGTGCTGTGGTATCTGGCACCAAGATGTTAGCAGCAGATCCTTTAAGTCCTGTAAGTTGTGAGGTGGGGCCTCCATGGATCAGATTGAGATGCTCGATTGGACTGAGATCTGGGGAATTTGGAGGCCAAGTCAACACCTCAAACTCGTTTTGATAGATACTGACCAGGAACACCCCACAAGAGCTGCAGTTTTGGAGATGCTCTGTCATCTAGCATCACAATTTGGCCCTTGTCAAACTCATTTCACCTGTCAATGGTCATAATGTTATGCCTAATCTGTGTGTATATGTATGTATATATATATATATATATATATATATATATATATATATATTTAAAATGAATAATGAGTAAAACTTTCCTAAATACAAATTTCAAGCATGAAATGGTGTTTAGTTCATCTGTATAATCTTTAAACCCACCTGTGTGGCATCCTCTATGAACCGTTCGTTTGCTGTGTGGAGGATGCTGTTCTGAATCAACGTGCCTGCGGAGGGCGCCGCTGAACAGAGTTTTCTTTGTCTTGCGCTGAGAGGCATCCTCTTCCTAAGCCAGCACAAACATTAAGTAACTTATGATGTTTATCTATCATGTATCCAATAACACATAAGTGGCCACCCATATCATCTCAAACCCACACACCTCATTTTTTGTGTTATGTTTGGAACCGCTACGGGACAGACCAGCCCTGCGCCGCACATGAGGGACTTTCTCTCCGGTTTCCAGAGGATATTCATGGGGAACTTCACCTGTCAATTCCTTAAAAATTATGAAGAGCAAACATGAACAAGTAAAATTAAAAGTAATTGTTTATATATTATATATTAAAGCAGCCATGTTTACTTTTGAATATTATATTTATTTATATTTATATGAATTTATTTTCATTTAGTCAAGTTTTTGAACAAAACAACAGTAATTTAATTTAATTTAATTTAATTTAATTTAATTTAATTTAATTTAATTTAATTTAATTTAATTTTGTAATGTCCATTTTTCATCCATAGAATTAAACAGGCTGTTTATGTACATGAGCTCTATTATGATTGGCTAACATTTTTGCATGTGAAATGAATAATGATATATCTGGTAAGATGCTGGTGTGCACACACTGTTGTTCATATGTTAATGTGGTCATGAATGTGACATTGTAACCACAACCATTTTTGAATGACATGTGTTATCAGCTTAGTTTTCATAAATGGTCTCTGGAGGGAGTTTTGCATTATGAATGTAAAGAGTATGTCACATTATGCACGTCTATATTTCAAAAGAGAAAGAAAAATCCTCTTTTCCATAAGACAAGACTAATTTAAAGGGATAGTTCACCCAAAAATGAAAATGGTGTCATCATTTCCTCACCCTCAAGTTGTTCCAACTGAAGAATGTGGGTAACCAAACAGTTGACGGTAGCCGTAGTATTTTTTTTCCATACTATGGAAGTCAATGGCTACTGTCAGCTGTTTGGTTGCCCACATTCTTCAAAATATCTTCTTTTGTGTTCAGCAGTAGAAAGAAAAACAAAACATGGTTTGGAACAACGTGAGGGGTGAGTAAATGATTACACAATTTTCAATTTTGGGTGCACTATCCCTTTAAGACATGAAGCACATCATTAAAAAACACTCCTGAAGTTACATTTACTGTGATACAAGCATTTGAAATGCCAAGCTTGTTGAGATACAAGTATGAGCAAAGATTAGCTGGGCATGTGGCGGCATCTCTGCAGCGTCACATGATCTGGCAGCTCACAGTTGTGTGGTTCGGCAGTGACAGCAGGAAAAAAAAAACAACATTTCTCGTGTCGAACTCTCTTGTTCTAGTTTCTTAGGACTAGAACAAGTTCTACGGATCTACTTCATTAAATACAAATTTGAGCATCAATTCTGCATCCTGTTGGTTCCCTCAATTCAAATTAAATTTAGGAATGGAATTGGAATTTAAAAAGATGAGCCACTGACCGCCTCCTGCAGACACACACGTTTGAGTTCTGCTAATCGAGTGTTGAGCAGCGACTGCAGACTTCTCCGACGCTCCTGCAGCTCCACCATCCGCTCCGCATGCTGCTTACTGTCCTGCAGCTCTGCAAACACACACACACACACACACACACACACACACACACGTCATGTTACATCATTAAACTTACTCATTTTAATTGTTTTACAGTACTGTTCAAAAGTTTGGGGGGAAGGAAGTCTCTTTCTGCTCACCAAGGCTGCATTTATTTGATAAAAAATACAGTGAAACAGTCATTTTCAAATATTGTGATATATTATTAAAATTTAAAAGAACAATTTGAATATACACTCACCTAAAGGATTATTAGGAACACCATACTAATCATGTGTTTGACCCCCTTTCACCTTCAGAACTGCCTTAATTCTACGTGGCATTGATTCAACAAGGTGCTGAAAGCATTCTTTAGAAATGTTGGCCCATATTGATAGGATAGCATCTTGCAGTTGATGGAGATTTGTGGGACATCCAGGGCACGAAGCTCCCGTTCCACCACATCCCAAAGATGCTCTATTGGGTTGAGATCTGGTGACTGTGGGGGCCATTTTAGTACAGTGAACTCATTGTCATGTTCAAGAAACCAATTTGAAATGATTCAAGCTTTGTGACATGGTGCATTATCCTGCTGGAAGTAGCCATCAGAGGATGGGTACATGGTGGTCACAAAGGGATGGACATGGTCAGAAACAATGCTCAGGTAGGCCGTGGCATTTAAACGATGCCCAATTGGCACTAAGGGGCCTAAAGTGTGCCAAGGAAACATCCCCCACACCATTACACCACCACCACCAGCCTGCACAGTGGTAACAAGGCATGATGGATCCATGTTCTCATTCTGTTTACGCCAAATTCTGACTCTACCATCTGAATGTCTCAGAAATCGAGACTCATCAGACCAGGCAACATTTTTCCAGTCTTCAACTGTCCAATTTTGGTGAGCTCGTGCAAATTGTAGCCTCTTTTTCCAATTTGTAGTGGAGATGAGTGGTACCCGGTGGGGTCTTCTGCTGTTGTAGCCCATCCGCCTCAAGGTTGTGCGTGTTGTGGCTTCACAAATGCTTTGCTGCATACCTCGGTTGTAACGAGTGGTTATTTCAGTCAAAGTTGCTCTTCTATCAGCTTGAATCAGTCGGCCCATTCTCCTCTGACCTCTAAGGCATTTTCGCCCACAGGACTGCCGCATACTGGATGTTTTTCCCTTTTCACACCATTCTTTGTAAACTCTAGAAATGGTTGTGCGTGAAAATCCCAGTAACTGAGCAGATTGTGAAATACTCAGACCGGCCCGTCTGGCACCAACAACCATGCCACGCTCAAAATTGCTTAAATCACCTTTCTTTCCCATTCTGACATTCAGTTTGGAGTTCAGGAGATTGTCTTGACCAGGACCACATCCCTAAATGCATTGAAGCAACTGCCATGTGATTGGTTGATTAGATAATTGCATTAATGAGAAATTGAACAGGTGTTCCTAATAATCCTTTAGGTGAGTGTATTTTGAAATCTATATTAATATATACAGTATATGCAGAAAGATGTTTTAATGTTTTAGAAATAAGTCACTCTCTTATGCTCACCAAAGCTGCATTAATGTGAATATTGTGAAATATTATTACAATTTAAAATAAATGCTTTCTATTCTAATAAATTATAAAATGTAATTTATTCCTGGGATGCAAAGCTGAATTTTCAACATCATTACTCCAGTCTTCAGTGTCACATTTCTTGTTATTATCAATGTTGAAAACAGCTGTGCTGCTTAATATTTTGTGGAAACTGTGATAAAAAAAAATCAGAATTCTTTGATAAACATAACACTTTAAATGTCTTTACTGTCACTTTTGATCAATTTAATGTGTCCTTGTTGAATAAAATTGTTAATTTTTTTTTTATATATAGTGTAAAGGTTCTAATTTTAAGAACTTTTAAAAGAAACTTTTTTTTTTTTTTTTTATAAATTCCTACATTTTCCCCTAGTCTGGAATTTTAAAATTGTGATTTCAAGGGCTAGAATAGTCTTTTTTTTAAACCTACATAGTTTAAGTAGTACTTAAATCCTAAATAGTTTAAATCCTTATCCAGTAACCATGGCTGGGAAAGACATGGAAAAGCACTGGTCAAAAAGTGTGATTATGGGATACAGGTATCCTGTGTCATGATCACTACACCCTTAACCTTCCCATTTTGGACAGCTTTTGGCCTTTTTACTTGTAAAATAAGATTTAAAGGTGAAGCATGTAATTTTTTGCACTAAACGGAAAAGCAAATTTCTGTTTTCAAAGCGGTTTCACATTTAATAAGATTTAGACCCTTTATGGAGATGTTCTCCTCAGAAGGCATTTGTTAGGACATTTGGTAGCCACAATAACAGACAAAACACACACACATCAGACAAACAATGTACAAAGTAAAATTCTTTGAAAGACAGCAAACAAACACACACAGACACATGGGGGCACTCACCAGGGCCTGTTATCAGGTGGCTTTTGACCTCCATGTCATACGTCTTTTGCATCACCTCACTGCCTCCTGATTGTAAGTTTACCTACAGAGAGACAAGAAAACAAACAAAAGATGACAGTGACGAATGTGTCCTGTAGAAGACTCAAATCAGACAAGCATGTAAACAGCTCACAGGTTTCTTACCTTCTCAGCGTTTGGTAACAGTCATATGTACTGCAGAGTTTCAGACCTGTGGCCATGAAGCAGATGTGCTGATGGGTGTTGCTGCAGTACTGCGACTGGCCTGAGGGGGGCCACTGTGCTGCTGCGCAACACTTCACTAACTTTATGCCCTGAAACACAAAACAAACCATATGAGACACTGGAGACGCCCCACACATAAGAGCTCTGACTGAGAGACGAGTATCAGATCAATCACTTAAATAACTGATAGAAAAGATGAGGTTTAGAAGATGTAACTGATTTCTTAATGTTCCATTTAAGTATCATGTTTCTCTTAAAATTCCTTAGGAGGATACAAATTAGACAATATCTGATATATAATTGTTCAGGTCTATAAAATGAAATGGATAACAACTCGGGTTATTTGGTCCTGGAACTCAAATGTTTGAGTTCATGGTGAGATTTTGAGTTTTGATTGCAAGCTTTTGTATGTTAGTAAAACGGACCACAGTTCGAGACACTGAGATCATAAGACGCACATTTGAAATGACCTCAAGTCTTTTTCACACAAGAACAATCAGAGCAAGAGACATCTCAATCTATGAGAAACAACTGAGGTATTAAAGAGATTTCAGTGTGATTTTTTAAGGTTTATTAGCCTGGCATTTTATATTACGAATATTGTTGGCTCTCTGGCGAATTGCTTTTGTTCTTCTATTGTAAGTCGCTTTGGATAAAAGCGTCTGCAAAATGAATAAATGTAAATCAATAGAGGGAAACCTAAGATTTTATAGCTTTCTCTGTTGCACAAATTAAAAGATATGAGATGTTTTTAAAGATTTCAGTACATTGTTGTTATTGCTAACTAAAATTAATACTATTAAAAATCATTTTCATTCATTGAAATAGATAGCAGTGTTATTTTTGTATTATTTATATCTTATTAAAATATTTATTATTTTGAATTAGCTTTTATTTATAAAATAATATTTTATAATTTTATCATATATAATATAATATAATATTTTATTTATAACACAAAAAAAAACGTAAAAACCTAAACGAAAATTAGAAATGCTGCCTTGGCAACTTAATAAAATAAAGTTTAAGTTAAGGTAATTATTCTGAAACAAAAATTATATGAAATTAAATTAAATCTAAATAGAAGTATTAAAAAAACATAACAAAATGACTAAATATGATTAAATATTTATCATAAATAAATAAAAGCTAATTCAACATAATAATAAATACTATACTATAGATAATACTAAAATAACACTGCTTCAATAGTTGCACTTTCAAGATCTTTAGTTACATTCACATCGTATTTCCCCCCCTTCAAATTCACATGGAATTGCCTGTGGGAACTCCGGACAGGAAGTGGACTGCAGCGTGCAGGAAGTGGCTCATAAAGCAGGAAACCAGTGCGGGAAACAGAAATGGGAGGCTCAGACTGACCTACAACAACAATATGGGCAGAAATCCTCACGCACAAACACTCTCAACAGGGCACGAGTCATTTCCTAGGATCATAAACAAGTGCACAATGAGGAGAAAGGTCGAAAAACCTCAAAAACTGCATCTCACATCGTTTCCTGTCTGCAACCTAAATAAACGCCAAAAAACCACAAATGTTTCAGCTTTGACGCCCAGTGGTGATCTATTCTTCTCAATGCAGTTTTTCATGCACAACCATCAGAAAGTAGTTATTATCTCGGCTGCTCTCTCTGGACGGCCCGGAGCGACTCTGTCATTGAGAGCACGTGAATGATGGGTGTCTCTGAAAAATGTGGAAGGTTATACTTATAAAAATAAAGATCAATAGAGTCATATGCGGAACTAACTTGGAGAAAATAGTAGCAGATGAGTGAAGCACACGTCGTAATTAAAGAAAACAATAGAACAATACAGGTATTGTATGTTGCCATGACCTAATCCTGCCCATCACACACACACGAGGGTCAAGGGAGGACAAAAAAAGCGAGTGGGCCGATAAACGTAACATAAATATGTGCATGTTGCTAGAGCAAACACAGTGTCTTTGCCTGTCTCGGTTTGCCTAGTGTTGGGTTTCAGCTAATGGAGTCACGCTGTTGTCAGTTTGAGCTTGATAAGATCCCTGATCCTGCTGGTGCCCTGCAATGAGGAGATGTTGAAGAACTGCTCAAGTCATCCAGCAACTTTTGCCAATTTTGAAGCTATCACTGTAGCGTTCACCTAATTCGCCAAATGTTTTGATTAAACCTTTTCACAATATTTGTCCATTCCAAGTTATTTCTCATAACAGCAGCATATGTTGATCTCATATTCATATTGGAAGAGGCCATTATGCCCTTTTTTAAAGTCTTGATTTTGTTTTGGGGATCTAGAATAGGTTTTCATGCTTGAATGTTCCAAAAACACATTATTTTTCACATATTTGACATTGCTGCAGCTCCTCTCCTCCCAGTCTGTCAGTAACGCTCTGTTTAGTTCCGGTCTCAATGAAGCCCCTCCTTCTGAAAAGTGCAATGCACTCTGATTGGATGACTTGACTAGTGTGTTGTGATTGGTCAAGCACTTTGAGTATGTTTCGAAAATGTCACTCCCCCTTACCATAATTTTCAACACACTAACTCAACTCAACCAGGCCTAGGCCTCGGCCTCTTTATTTTGCATATGCCTAGGGCGGGAATTATTTAAATAAGGAATATTGTGACGTGTTCATTCGCGTAAGAAAACTCAAGACTACAATCGAGGCCTTACAGGGAGTTCAGAAACAGTGTGCATCCCTTTGGAGTGACTTTGTGCTTAGTAACTTAGTAATACATTTTTCATGCTCAAACATCCAGTCTTTAGTGGTGTTTGTTAAGAAAAGTATCTCTATTACTATTGCTCATTCTTAGAGTTAGTGTTGTAGTCCAGACCAAGACTAGAGTGTGTTAAGGGCAAGACAAGACCAAGTCTAAGGCATGGCGAGACCAAATCAAGACCAAGACCAGAATCATTTATTCAACCGATTTGTTTAAAGCAGATGATTCATTTAGTAACGAAACATTGCTCAGAAATGCACAACAGTTCTGCTATGGATTTGATCGGAACTATTTTCGTTGCTGAAATAGCAAAAACTTAAATTGTGTATTGAATTTAAGTCACTTAATATTAACCTCTTGTTAATTGAAAATTTTTATAAAATCAAAATCACTTTGGCATATATCCTATGTTATGCTATAATATTAAAAAAACAAGATCTCATACAACTTTTTTGCAATCATCTCTTGAATTTGTGGGAATCTGTATGAATTTTGAGACAATCCTGCATTGATTTTGAACCTAGCACAACAGTAACAAAAGAAATCACATTAGAAATAAGTTATTGATTGTATTTTAAGCAGTATGTCTTACATCAAATCACATTAATTATGTTATTACATAAATCCGACAATGCACCAACAATGTAGGGATATCCTAACAGTTGTGGTCTTGACCGCTCTTGAGATAAAATCCAGAGTCCTCTAGGTCTGAGAGCAAGACGAGACAAACAGATGCGGTCGAGAGCAAGACGAGACCAAGACCTTCAAAAAATGGTCTTAAGACTGGTCTCAAGTAATACAACACTACTTAGAGTTAGACAAAAAAATCTCACAGATTTATGCTGAACAAGAAATTTGAGCAACATTTAGAGAACAGAATAGAGATTCTTGTGACTAGCAACTACCCAAAACAACCCAGAAACTGCAAATCAGTACATTTGCAACCTGCCAGAACACCCTTGAATCTTTATTGCAACCACATAGCAACGCCCTGACAACCACCCACAACTCATCATGGTGGGATATTCAGCACAGCCAAACACTGCTCACATTTTCTTTGGAAAATATAAAAATCTAGGATAAACTCAGATTTTGCAAACCAGCATTAATTTAGAGACTATAAATATGCACTAGACAAGCTGTGCATGTGTTTGTATGTATGTGTGTGTGTGTGTGTGTGTGAGTGAGAGAGAGATTCACCAAATGTCATGACAAATGTTCTGCGGTCCTCACAAGGTTTGCCAGCATTCCACTCTCATGTCGGAGCCTGTATTATCACTTCAGTTCAGATGTTCATGGAAGCACAATCTGTCCATTTTTTAGCCTTCCCGCATTCATTCCTCTAACCATCTCTCTTATTTTCTCTGTAAAAGTGTTGCCTAATCCTTAACATGTAAAGTACATATTGTACACTTTTGTGGCATTTTGTAGCAAAGTTTTCCCCCTAATTTGTATATTTGACATCTGTATACCCACATACTCTACCAGTCAAAAAAAGTGTAGAATACATTTTTTAAATGTTTTGAAAGGAGTCTCTTATTATCACCAAGGCTGTATTTATTTGATCAAAAATACAGTAATGTATTTTTAAAAAACGTAATTTATTTATTTATTTTGTAATTTATTTCTGTGATATGTGTGTGTATACAGTCATGTGAAAAAGAAAGTACACCCTCTTTGAACTTTTGGTTTTACACATCAGGACATAAAGAAATCATCTTAGGTAAATATAACCTCAGATGAACAACAACACATGACATATTACACTGTGTCATTATTTATTTAACAAAAATAAAGACAAAATGGAGAAGCCATGCGTGACAAACTAAGTACACCCTATGATTTAATATCTTGTAGAGCCACCTTTAGCAGCAATAACTTGAAGTAATCGTTTTCTGCATGGCTGCAAAGGTCTCTCACATTGTTCTGGAGGAATTTTGGCCCACTCTTTTTTACAACGTTGCTTCAGTTCAATGAGGTTTGAGGACATTTGTTTATGCACAGCTCTCTTAAGGTCCAGCCACAGCATTTCAGTCAAATTGAGGTCTGGACTTTGACTGGGCCATTTGCAAAACCTTTTTATTTTTCAGTGATTCTGGTGATTTGCTGGTGTGCTTGAGATCATTGTCTTGTTGCATGACCCAATTTTAGCCAAGCTTTACCAATACTTTGGTATTCTAGAGTCTATTCTTTGGTATTCTAGAGTCTCTCCCAAATCATCGCCCCTCCATCAGCGTGATGGACAGTTGCAATGAGGTGTTTGTGCTGATATGGTTTGGTTTTCTGTGCATTATGGCCAAACATCTCCACTTTGGTCTCATCTATCCAAAGGACATTGTTCTAGTCTTATGGTTTGTTCAGATGCAACTTTGCAAACCTAAGCCGTGCTGCCATGTTCTTTTTAGAGAAAAGAAGCTTTCTCCTGGCAAAACTTCCAAACATGCCATACTTGTTCAGTCTTTTTTTTCTAATTGTATGGTCATGAACTTTAACATTTAATATGCTAGCTGAGGCCTGTAGAGTCTGAGGTGTAATTTCTCTGAGCATTGCACGGTCTGGCCTTGGGTTGAATTTGCTGGGACGTCCAGTCCTGGGAAGATTGGCTTGAATGTCTTCCACTTAGGAATAATCTTTCTTGCTTTCCAATAGTTTGGAAATGGCTGTATTCTCAGAGTGATGGCAGCAACAATTGCTTTTCTAACATCTTTGCTGATGTCTTTCCTCCTTGCCATTGTGTTAACAAACACCTGAATGCTCCAGACCAGCAAACTGACAAATCTTCTGCTTTTATAGAGGACATCACACTTGCTGATGATCAATTAATCAAAGGCATTTGATTAGCAGCGCCTGACTGATACTTACCCTCTTAATATCTAAGGAAGCAGTAATGTAATATTAATGAATTAATGGTTGTGCCATGATAAGCTGTAACAGACAGCACATCCTTTTTCTATTTTCTTTCCTCTTTTTTCTGTTCCTCAGCAAGCTTCTCCTGACTGATCCTTTGCAATCATGACCTTGATATTTCACATAACATCAACAATTTCAAATTGAAACAGAATGGCAATTTTTTTCTCAGGACTGCAGAATTGTCTCCTCTGGGAGCACGGTTTGAACTGAATCTTTCCTTCTAGCAGAAAGCGCCAAAGTTGGGGGTCAGCAGATTTTTTTTTGCTCCCTGGACTCTCTGCGACCTCTCTGATCCCAATGGTATCTGACAGACCTGTTCTCTACTGTTCCGTGCCTCCGTTAATTAAAGGATTAGTTCATCTCAAAATGAAAATTTCCTGTTAATTTACTCACCCCAATGCCATCCAAGAGGAAAAGGGTCTTATCTAGCGAAACGATCTGCCATTTTCTAAAATTTTTTTAAATGTATATGATTTTTAACCACAACTGATCGTCTTGTGCTGGTCTGCAACAAGCCATTACGTAACGTATGTTGAAAAGGTCACGCCGAACGTGGGTGATAGTACCACCCCATTGTTTAAAAGTGAGGATCGTTCAAATTTTATTGTATGTTGAATGACATATTTATTATTTAGTTTATCATTGTTTTACCTGTTTTGTTAAAAAAAAGCGTTTGTATTAGTCTTCGAACGTTCGCTTTGTAAACAATGGGGCGGTACTTCTGCCCACGTTCGGCGTGACCTTTTTAACGTGATTACATCATGCCTGGCTCATCACAGACCAGTACATGATTAATTGTGGTTAAAATGTATATACATTTTTATTTTTTTTAGAAAATGGCCGATCGGTTTGCTAGATTAGACCCTATTGCGCAGTACCATTTGAAGCACTTCAAAGCCCTTTGAAACTGCATTGATGTGGACGTTCAACATATTGGTTGCAAATGAAGTCCATTGTGTGGAGAAATATCCTGAAATGTTTTCCTCAAAAAAACTTAATTTCTTTTCCACTGAAAAAAGAAAGACATGGACATCTTGGATGGCATTGGGGTGAGTAAATTATTAGGAAATTTTCATTTTGAGGTGAACTAATCCTTTAATCCCACACTAACAAAGACGTGTGGACACCGCTGTGTTTCCACATCACAGGACTGCACCGAAACCATCTCGCTTTCTTCACTGCAAAACTAAATGCGGAGTCACACTATATGGTTCACTCAAACGACAACTACACAGGTTTTTCTAAACCAGAAAATCATAGAGACTTGGGGCTTGGCTCTTTTGGACCAGTAAGCAACTACCTAGCAACCGCTCAGAAAACCCGAACAATTGCATAGCAACATGCTAAAAACAACTTCAACCCCATATCAACATTCTGGCTACAAACTACAGCACCCTAACATGGTGCCAGTGAGATCTGCATGGACAAACATCACTCACATTTTCTGCAACAAAAAAAAACATAATTCACTTATATTCATCTGCATCTTGAAATGATTGAACTGCATCTTTGAAATGAAAACTGTCCTTTTCTCCATGTATAAATCAAAGAAAGTGAGTCAAAATCTGGCATTTCTAACTTTCACCTAAAGTCCTCCTGATTCAGATAATGGTGCTAAACAGATGCATGAGTGGCATTGCTCTTCCATAAGAAGGTCAATGGGGACCAAATTGCATCAGCTGAAGTATCTGCATGTCCTGGCACAAGTAAGTTATAAGTTAAATGTAAAGGTCTTACTGGTGTCTAATGCTCATCAAGACATAAATATCTTTGACCAAAATAAAAACAAACCAACAATAAACAAAGCAGGCAGACTAACACATTCCTAGAAGTTTTGAGGTTTCCACCGCAGGCAGCATATTATTCCCAAGATCCAAAATGATCAAAATTTCTCTTTTGAGTAAGACAGAGTAAATTTGGTAAACCAAGTATGTTATTTTGTTCAAGCAACATACAACTTAAAGGTGAAGTCTGTCTTATTTTCATCACTAGTGACACCAAATTGAACTGCAAAAATAATGATTGTTTTTAATGATTGTTTTAACTGATTATAAATTAAAGATATACATTTAATTCAAAAGTTTGGGATCAGTCATATATATATATATATATATATGACTGATCCCAAACTTTTGAATGGTAGTGTATAAATAAATGCTGTTGTTTTATTAACTTTTTATTTGTCAAAGAATCCTGAAAAAAGTATCACAGGTTATAAAAAAATATTAAGCAGCACAATTGTTTACAACACTGATAATTAATCATCATATTAGAATGATTTCTGAAGGATCATGTGACACTGAAGACTGGAGTAATGATGCTTTGCATCACAGAAATAAACTATATTTTAAATTTGTAATAATATTTGACAATATTACTGTTTTTTTTCTGTATTTTTGATCAAACAGGCTTGACGAGCCTAGAGACTTCTTTCAAAAACATTAAAAATAGTAATGTTTCCAAACTTATATATATTAGAGCTGTACGATTCTGGATAAATTGAGAATATATATTTTAATATCCAAAAAATTACACACTTCAGCTATTAACAGTACAAAACCAATCAAGTTCCAGTTTGCTCTCTATTGATTTGATCTGGTGTGCAAATCATCAGAATCAGAATGAGCTTTATTCGCCAAGTGTGCACAAACACACAAGGAACTTTTGTTTTTTTTTTCAGAAAAAATAATCACTGCAAAAACTCAGAATCATGTTTTCACTTTAGTTTTATTTTTCAGGACATGTGGTATGTATGCAGTAAACTGACCGCACGTTTCTATGTTTAACTGCCAACAAGTCTTTCCGAAACCAAATTCACAGTACTAGTGACTACATTTTGTCTCAAGAGACTGAGAGTTTCCTCCATAATGAACATGAAAGCACAGTGAAAAGAAAGCAAACCAATTTCCGAATCCCATGAGGCTTGTGGTCATTTGTCTTTGTTTTACTCATGCATGAATCAGGTCTTGGCCTTTATGTGCAGGTCAGGTGATGCCAGTGAACCTTTCGGTCATGCTGAACTTTTGGCCCAGTTTATAAAGGAAACACGGGCCGTTGAATGTTTACTGCAACGGTTACATCACGCACCATGCGGCTACATCTCAGCCTACAACTCAACCAGTCAGAAGGGTCTCCCAAGGGTCTCGAAAGGAAACAGTTAGTTCACACTTTGATGCTCTTTGCTTCTGACCACACCAGCACCTTGATGAGATCTCATATCCTTCTCTTCCTCACTACTCTCAAAAATCTGTTGTGCCTCCACCCCCGTACATCTCCTCTCAGTAGGCTGAGCAGAGGCCACGTTTCCTCTGACTGGCAGCAACAACAGCTCCGGCTGAGCGGAGTCAGGACGGCTGCAGACAGCAGATGGACTCAACATATGAACCAACACCCCACATTTCACAATCTCCATCAGAACCTAAAGCAAAGATCACACATTACAAAACAGGAATGATGGTGGAGTTATAGAAGGTGACAATATTTTGAGACGTTTCACGGGTTAATTCTTCTGATCCAGCCAGGCACCGCAATAATGTGATTTCATAATGAAGCTTATACATACAGTGTCGTTCAAGAGTCATTTTTAATGTTGCAAAAGATTTCTATTTCAAGTACTTTATAACTACTATACTACAACTTTATATTTATCAAAGAATCCTGAAAAAAAATATTTCACCATTTACACAAAAATATGAATCAACACAACTGTTTTGTAATTCATTCCTGTGATTAGAGCTGAATTTCCAGCATCATTACTCTAGTCTTCAGTGTCATATGATCCTTCAGAAATCATTCTAATATGCTGAATATTTGACTATGAAAATGTCGACTGCAAACACTGAGGTTTTTCAGATTTTCCGCTGCACCATTCTGTCTTTACAATTCTTTGCCTTTAGGCACTGCCTATGACGCTCTGGATCCTTCACTGGAAACCGAAAATAACAACCCAGTGTTTGGGTAGTTTTTGTGTTACCCAGATCCTGGGTCAGACGTAACAACCCAGTGTTTGTTAGTTTTTGTGTTACCCAGCTCCTGGGTCAGACGTAACAACCGAGTGTTTGGGTAGTTTTGTGTTACCCAGATCCTGGGTCAGACGTTTCAACCCAGTGTTTGGGTAGTTTTTGTGTTACCCAGATCCTGAGTCAGACGTAACAACCCAGTGTTTGGGTAGTTTTTGTGTTACCCAGATCCTGGGTCAGACGTTTCAACCCAGTGTTTGGGTAGTTTTTGTGTAATCCAGATCCTGGGTCAAACGTTTCAACCCAGTGTTTGGGTAGTTTTTGTGTTATCCAGATCCTGGGTCAAACGTTTCAACCCAGTGTTTGGGTAGTTTTTGTGTTACCCAGATCCTGGGTCAGACGTAACAACCCAGTGTTTGGGTAGTTTTTGTGTTACGCAGACCCTGGGTCAGACGTTTCAACCCAGTTTGGTGTGGTCAATTACCATGCAAACCAGTGGTTGTGTGGAGTATTTTTAAAAAGTTTAGAGGATTTAAGTTAATCCGTAAACATTAATTCATGTATGAAGTAAAAATGAAATCAACCCATTATGCTGGGTTAAATAAACAACCCAATTTTCTGGGTGAAATTAACCCAACCCAACATGTGTTCTGTCCTATATTTACCCAGCCCTTGTGTTTTTTTAAACAGCCCTAGTACTGTTTAACATTTACCCAGTGTCCATATCACGATTTGATTCATATCACGAATCACAATACGATATTATTTCAATACTCAAAGACATATGGTAAAAGGTTAACAAAAAATGTACTGTTGATTAAAATGCTAAATTTGGTATTACATTGGGGTGGAAATGAATAGGCTTGGACAATGCACAGGACAATGGTGACACCAGAATAAAAATATTCATGATTTTGAAGCTGTAAATACAGAATTATTTTAGATGACTCTGTCACTGACTAGATATATTTAAAGTAATATAGGCCACGTTTTACTGGTAACAAAAGACATTTGGCATTATCAGGACCCACAAATATTCCCCCACTGCATTATTATACATTATATACAATTTTGTTTATAGTAGTTTAATGTAGTACTGACACTAAAACTCTGTAAACCGGATTTTTTTTCCTCACACAGTAATTTTTATTTTGGGTGAACTATACACAATAGAGATTGTCACTATCCACGATACATATTGTTGCATTTGTGTATTGTGAAATATTGTGAAACACTTTCCAGATGATGCACCCGGTGCCTCTACATGTTTATCAACATTAATAGAAATGAAAAGTGAAGCATGTTGGACACACAGAACAGGTGTGAGGGTAAACATAATGCCCAAAATTAGTGTGAAGACAGCCAAAGCCCTCAGTGTGCTGGAACAATCAGGACCAGCTGCATTCATGCTCAAAGGTCATGTTTGGTCATGATGCTCGTTTCATCATACTGCCTATCAGCAAAGTCTAAACATGCAACAACGTATTTCTTTCCATTAGTACAGTTAGCAAATGTCCTCAGTCTAGCCAGACCATCAATGGAAACTAAGCAACAAAAACAAGTCATTCACAAATCTTCATAGTTGCAACATGAACTATGAGCTCATTAACTTATGACCTTCCACATTTGCAATACCGTTCAAAAGTTTGGGGTCAGTATTTTATCAAATTAATTTTATTCAGCCAGGATGCATTTATATTGATCAAACGTGACAGTAAATACATTAATAATGTACTTAATATTGATCAAAGAATGCAGAAAAAAAATGTACCATGGTTTTCACAAAAATATAACTTCATATTAAGAAATGTTTCTTGAGCAGCAAATCCTCATATTAGAATGATTTCTGAAGGATCATGTGACACTGAAGACTGGAGTAATGATGCTGAAAATTCAGCTTTGATCACAGGAATAAATTACTAATTATTTTAAAATGTATTCAATAGAAAAGAGTTGTTTTAAACTGTAATAATATTTCACCATCTTTCTAGCTTTCCTGTAGTTTTGTTCTATTTGGTAAGCAGAAGAGGCTTCTTTCAAAAACATAAAAAAATCTTACTGACCACAAACTTTTTAAAGTCTTAAAGGTACAGTAGCAAGCCTGGAAAGTTTTAATGATAATAAAGAGGATGATAAAGGGTCACGAATAACTACATTATGATCGTTTAAAGGGGGGAAAAAATCTTTATTAACATTACAAAATGCAAAAAAAAAAAAAAAAAAAAAAGTCAAATATGACCGTTTTAGAATAATTCATAATAAGGGAAAGAATAATAGTGTTTGTGCCATTATCTAATTCAATAATTTTACATTTAGCAAACATCCATTAACTGTGATTCATGCTGGTTGCCTCAAGAAAAAACTAAAAGAAAAACATGGCATACAGGCATCCTGGCTTCACTTTCCTGATTATAATCTGCCAGAGCGCTGAACACGTTTTTCCAGCATGCTTGTAAAAACAACAAACAACAAGAGCACAATCACAATACATCCCCCACATGAAAACCTAATCATAGTCCTATTGTTAGGAAACGCATGATAAGTGATGCTTTAATCTCACATCCAAAGACCTCTATACACATAAAACTCTTTCAAGTCAGATGATGGGTAGGAAATGCAGTCCTATGGGGGACAGACCGCAACAACTACCTGTACATCTGGAAGACACATGTTGCACAAACATTCATCTGAGGGCGTCTACAACATCCATCTACCACGGGGCGGCATGTTACAGCGAACCACACAGGAGGCATCGTCAACAAAACCCTGCCTCTGAAATCTGTTCCACATTGATCCAGAGCCAAAGCATCATATTAAATCAGCATTCTAGATAACAGCACAAGGAAGACGCCTTCAGAGACTAGATTCTGGCAGCGGTGGTAAGCGCTGCACTGCTGAAGCACATAAAGACCACACAGGGATTGAGAAATCTATCCGAACCATCAATAGTCTAATTCTGGCTTTCATAACGGAGATTTAGAATGCAAGAGCTGCTCGGAATCTGAACACTGTGTGTGCGGCAACATTTTTTATGGGCTCCTGATGCCTGAAGAAAATTTACAGCTTTCTTTGATGTCTTGGAACTCGGTAGTGAAAATCTGAGCAATGAATCAATAGAGCAGAGCACATTAAAAATGATGACATCTACTTCAGCAACAAGTAGGACACAGGAAAAGCAGCAAAAATGTTAAACAGAATTAAAGTCAAAATATTTTAAAAATACTTATTTTGGGATTTTAACAAGAAAATGTAATTGGCGTAATCAAGGCTACGGTGTTGTCGTCGCCAAAATTCCTTTCAAGGAAAGTCTGTTGTTCACTCGGCGGCCATATTTGCAAGAACTCCGGGCAGCTATTTCAGGCATCCAAGACCAAGTCCTATCTATTTAAATGGGGGAATCCTGAAATCTCAAAAACTGCTTGCCGAACTCACAATTAAATAACATATTTCAAATCAGCAACAGAATCTGACATGAACTGTCAGTTGTTGTTTCTTATGCTCAAACAGTGTTAAAAAAAGCATATTTTTTTATACCAGCTTCTATCAGCAGCTGCAGTGACACAAAGTGATTTTACCCATCAGCGATTGGCTTTTATTTAGAAGGTGGGATGTATTCTGCCATATTGCATGTTGCAGTTTTTCTATATTTATAGTCTTTGTCGTTGCTAATGCCGAGTTCACACTGCACGATTTTAGCCCCGATTTTGATTTGGCGACAGATTTTGCGTAAATCGCCGTTAAATGCCTGTAATCGGAGGCAAATTGGTGCTCATTCACGCAAGTCACATGCACGCAGTGTGAATTATCAAAGACACGATCTGAGAGAATCGATGATGCATCACAGACGCCCGTGAGATACTTGGCATGCTGAATATCTGGACCTGATGGCGATTCAAAATCCTGCTGTGTGAAATGTGTTCTGACTGAAAATTACATCGGCGATGACCTACAGCCAATGAGAGAGCAAGATACAGGGCAGTGGGAAGTTTGGGGAGGAGTTATAGACCAGAATATCCCCAATCATTTCCTCCTCCATAATTTATTTTCCTTTTTCTCTTTTTCAGCACACAGACAATTTGGTTTGAAAGCTTCTTGTGGGCTATCATTTTGAATAACAATTCCAGTCTTGGAACTGACATGTGATCCTGCAATATTTCCTTGTCACTTCTCGCGTGTGTTTGGTTGTGAAGCGTAGTTTGCGGCAGTGGTGTAAAGTATTTGAGTAAATGTAATTAGTTACTGTACTTAAGTATCTTTTTGGCTACTTTGTACCTGTACTGAATATCAAAGATATTAGCAACTTTTACTCTCTACTTGAGTACATTTTTGAACAAGTAAAAATACTTTTTACTCCAATCCATTTGTGTTGAGTAATGCAATTACACATTACATTTTGCATGGCACCTAACTTTTTCTGCAGCAGTTTCTGCTATAAAGAAGCCATCTTATCACCATCTAAGGGCATTGAAGGTACTACATCTTTTACATCGTTTTGGCTTTACTCACCCAAACATGTCAACAAGGCTACTTTACATGAATTCGAGTGCATTAGCAGGTAGTGGATGAATCGCAAGTGTTCGATTTATGAGATGAGATGAGGACATGACTGCAGCCGGTGATGAGGCTGAAACCAGCACATCAAGTGCAAGAAGGCTTTGAATATTTAATTTTACTTAACATTATTTTATTTATCCGCTATATTGACAAGACCTTTTTGAAGTATATTGGTTTACTTATGGCCTTTTTGTGCACTTGAGCTTAACTGAGACTTGAGTGTTTGTAGACGTTTAAGAGGCTGTTGTGTCAAACCTTGATTTATTACAATATTGAGGTGTTCAGTTTTATTTTGATTTTAGAAAATAAACATGATTTTTCATCTTACAAATCAATTGTTTCTTATTTTCACTGGTATGTCTCTCAGGTGTCGAGGACTAGTGCATTGTTTAGCCTATATTTAGTATGAGTAAAATACTTAAGTACTGTTAAAATCAGATACTTTAAGACTTTTACTCAAGTTGTATTGGAATTGGTGACTTGTAACTTGTAATGGAGTAATTTTCACTGTAAGGAATCTGTACTTTTACTCAAGTATGGTTTTCAGGTACTCTTTACACCTCTAGTTTGCAGATGAGACAGAGTTGTCGGTGATTCTTCCTATTATAAAGTCATGCAGTGTGAAACCCCCTGTCGCCGATCCATCATGCAGTGTGAAAACAACTGCGATCTGATGACTTCGAAAATCGTGCAGTGTGAACTCGGCATAAGGTGTTCTAAACGGTAATAATTATTAACTAAATCTAAAAGTATTAAAAACATTTTTGTTTATTGAAATAAAGCTGAAATAAAATATAAATATTAGATGAAAAACAAACTAAATGAAAAGTTGAACTAAAATTACTGATGGAAATTAATTATTTTATTAATTTACCAAAAATTTAAATAAGGGGGCATTTACACAACACCGTTTTCAATTTAAAAACAGATAACGTTTTATGCTTTTTGGGCGTTCATTTACACGACAACACTGTTTTGAGGGCCTGAAAATGCAAACTTTTGAAAACAGGTTCAAAGTGCAAGTTTTTGAAAACGATACCATTATCATCTCCATGTAAACTATAAAAACACGAATTTGTGAAAATGGTGAGGTCATGCGCATGTGTATTGCGTGTTCAGTCTACAGGCGCGTAGTGTTTCTTTACAAAGTGACATCGCCAACTACTGGTCTGCCAGCAGAATACAGCGATTTTAGTCATTTTCGCTGATCCATGTGAAGTGATCATTTTTGATAACGTTGTCGTCTGTGCACGTTTTTAGTACATCGTTGTCATGTAAACATACCTTAAAATTGAAAATATAAAAATAAAAGACAATTCAAAATAACGATAAAAACTATAACAATACTAAAAATACACTGGTTCTAAAAGGTTCCAAGTGAGTTGCTAATGCTATGTTGTTTTTAGAGTATTTTAGAGTACTTGGGGTTAGTGATTTTAACCCTAAGCATGAGGACTAGTAATAGTGGCAAGCATCATTTGCCAATGCTTAGTGAAATATTTAAATAAAACGTTTATTTAAAAGAAAATTACAGAGACAAAGTGAGAAGTGCAGATGTATCCAGAAGGAGAGAAATGAAAGAGCATTGAAAACACGAGATAATTATGAGCGGATTAGACCTCAAAGAGAAACACATGGGCTTTAAAGAGACTGGGCTCATTCAAGCAGCTGGAATCATACGGATGCAAATTGGGAACTCATTTGAATATACAAAGCCAATGGGAAGGATTTTGTATATTTGTGTGTGTGTGTGTGTGTTTGAGTGTGTGTGTGATTGTGTGTGTGATGGTGATCTCATTCCTTTTCAGATCAATGTTCCACTTCTGAAAATGCATGACTGGTTCACACTCATTTCCTCCACTGTAAGCTTCTGTGGTTGTGAAAAGAATCAGATTGTGATGGTGAGTCAAAGAGCCAGTTGGTTAATTGTGCACTCTGAGATCATTCTGGGTTGGGCTGGACGGCAGGCGTCAGCTCTTTTGTGCACTGTACATACGCCCCACTGCTAAAAGCCACTCCACCAGCCAAACACAAAACTACAGAGAGAAATCACACTTTAATTGAGGGTTTGAACGGGTGCAGAGGTGGAAACCGCCCTGTCCAGAAGTGCTGCTGACAGATAAACAGCTGAATATGACTTAACATTGATTTTTTCCCAATGTTAAAATATGCAGAGACAACTATTAGTACCCCTATTGTAAGATGATTTAGTTAAGGGCAGGATTTTCTGTTTGTCCAACTAATGGGAGATGAGCAGAGTGTTCAGGAAACCTGTTTGAAAACAGTCATTAAGAAATTGCACACTTCACTACACACAAGAGGAAGTAACTGAACAACCTATTGATGATCAAGACAAGCGAATATGTAAGTCAAAAAAATAGAAAAGTAGCCTATGATCATAAATGTAAACAAATTAATCACAAGTACAGCATGTTTCTGTCACACACTGGCATTCCATGTTGCAAAGTACTGTTTGTGTAAATGATGAGTGATATAAAATGCAAAAGTATGTGTCTTTGGGAATGCCCTACATGACATCACAATGAGATCACATGGTGTTGGGCTATCTGCATAAAATTCCATTTGCTTTCCTTTGCATTCTGTGACAAACCACATTCAGCAAAACAATCCCAAATAAACATCTGGCATTATGTCAGTGTATATATGAAGACTTCCAATGCAAAAGCCTCTAAAAGCCACCTGGGTCAAAAATTAGATAACAATACTGAGTGAATGCTCTCTGCACATAGTATACATTCATCAAATACTTTCACTTCAAACCCTCTAAATCCCAGGCTCAGCCAATTAAGAAGTACCGGTACTTAGGTAGAAACCTATACAGAGGAGCCTGACAAAAATGCAAATTTTAGAGGCGTGATTGTCTTAGAGGCTTTCTGTTTTCAATATTGATCATAAAAATATGATATTAGAATGATTTCTGAAGGATCATGTGAAACTGGAGACTGGAGTAATGATGCTGAAAATTCAGCTTTGCATCACAGGAATAAGTTACATTTTAAAATATATTCAAACAGAAAACAGTTATTTTGCATTATAATAATATTTCTCAATATTCACTGTATTTTTGATCATTTAAATGCAGCCTTGATGGACATAAGATATTTCTTTATGCATGCATGTTAACTGAAGATGAGACTTGCACAAAATTAATACAAACAATTCTTGTTCAAAGTAAACTATTCAGGAACTGGAACTGAAAATGTTAAGGAACCATTACTGTAAATAACACATGGGGGTGCAAACTCTCAAACAAACTAGCATCACTAACAACAGCACAAGAACTCAACAACTGGATAAAACAGCCTCTGATTCACATAATTGCTTTCATCAGCCAATGCGGGCTGAACCACAACATGAACATGATAGCATATCATTAAATCAGTCAGTTGTCTCACACGTGGTCACTGGACTCGTGCCCATCAGCAATGTCATTCATGTTTGTCGCATTTGCTGGCGATCCAGTGAGCAGCTGATTATGGGAGGTATGGAGCCAGAGTCCAACACTGTTGTCTTGGCATCTGATCCTGACCCCATAAACCCGACAGAGGTGGGGCTCTCACAGCTGCTTCTGAGCTGATGGCAAGCTGAGCTTAACATGATGGTGGCGATACTAAGCATCAACAAAAACTACATATACATCAGTACTTCGGCTTGCTTAGTTGGGGTTTAAAAGACAGTTTATATTCAGTAATATTATAAGATTTGACTGCACTGTCTGACATTATCGGATGAGAACAAAACTTGATCTGAATTGAGCTGGACGATGACACTACTGTCTTCTGCAGAGCTGCTTTAAGACCACGACATACCTCAAGAGAAACTGACGAATGAACTGACGTGACGCCATTTCAAACAATATCAGGCCAAAACGAAGTTCATTTGAAAGCAATCCCAAAGCAATCTTTCCAGAAAAGTTCGCCCCAGCTGGTAAACACATATTGGTCTGTGTCAATTACGTAAAAGGTGGGTGTGGCTCTGGGGCTCCGCCCTCTTTGACGTGGAAATCTTCTCCAGTTAATTTCCTCTGTGGAGTCCATCAAGGTCGGACGTCCACAAGTGAAAACATAAACACTGGACAGCTGCTTAATAGTAGAAATTGAAGTGTAATTCTAAGCGAAATTGTTTTGTTTTTTTATACTGTAAAGCTCTTTGGTTTAAAGCAATCTATTGTATAATCTATTGTGTAAGTGATATATAAATACTACATAACTATACTGGAGTGGCAAATTGCAGAGCTTGTGCAAACATATCCACATCGCTATGATCAGATGCATTCTTAACTGCCATTTTCTCACCGCTGTCATTTTTGTTGTGTGATTATTTTGTCATTCTGAAGAAAGTGCGCAGCACATATTTACATATTCATTAAATGTCATTCTCAGCAACGTGAATGGCATCTGGATGTTCATTAACAGTATACCGCTGCAAATGTATATCCAACTTCTTTTTACCCATAAACGAAGAACGAAAAAGAACTTCACCGTAAGTGTATTCGGGAGCTTTATCGACTTTGTTTAATAATTGACGAATTTTGCAACATCCACGCTGTTATTGAACTGAATTTAATCAACACTGAACTGACTTGAGCTGAATAATGACACTATCGTCTTTTTAGAGCTGCTTGCTTTATAGCAGAATCTGAATTTGTTTCTTTGTGCTATATATACATATAAAATGTGACTTGACTTGTTAAGTGGTTAGGGTGCTATGCAGTTTGTTAACAATGATCAACATTAAAAAGAAATGTTTCCTGATAATTAAATAAGCATATTAGAACGATTTCTGAATGATCATGTGACACAAATTCAGCTTTGCATCACAGGAATAAAGTACATTTAAGTACATTATTTTACATTATAATAATATTTCTCAATTTTCACTGTATTTTTGATCATTTAATGCAGTCTTGGTGGATATAAGAGATTTCCTTCATGTATGTATGTTAACTGTAGATGAGACTTGAACAAAATTAACAAACAATTCTTCTTCAAAATTAACTTAAAAGTATTTGGGTATATGTTCCCATTCCAATGAACAAGAATCAGTCATGTCAGTGACACAAATGGTGCGAGACAAGTTATGTTATATACAACATTTTATATATAATATATATTTATAAAAGTTATATTTAAAATATAGTTATATAAACATACGTAATATTTAAATATAATACATAATACATTGATAAAACAATTTAATATTAACTGTAAATAACACTTATATACATATAAGACACCTATAAATGATATTTACTCAAAAATAGGCACAGATATTTTAGTATAGAAATAGTAACCGTGATGCTTGCCTTAGCAAACACTACTAATAAAAAGTAAATAAAAGTAATCCAGCAATAATTTGGTGATGGTCAATATTGGTTTGTAGGTTATGGGGTCTTTGTCTGATAAGTAGTAAAGTCTTTCTCTTTTTTTTTTAATTCTTCCTTTTGGACACAAAAATGACAAATACATTACAGATTCAGCCGAACAACATTTGCTTAAAATGAGGAAGTGAGCAGGAAGTTAAATAAAGTGATGACACAGTGGAGCAAGGTTAAGTTGTACATATATTCATTAACCTGATTGATTATAAAGACTTAATGCATTAAATCCAGGTTTTGTTTGGGTCTTGTTTTTAATTAACTGACTATTCCTGGACCCAAGAGGTTATCAGTTTGTTTGAGAACAAGTGTTGTGTTGTGTTGTGTTGTGTTGTGGTGTGGTGTGGTGTGGTGTGGTGTGTGTGTGTGTGTGTGTGTGTGTGTGTGTGTCAGAGCCACAGACGGGGGCTGGTTTCTAGGTAGCTCTTCAAACACTTCAATAATCTCCTTCAGCACAAAGCCACAAACTTCTCCAAGTGACACTCCAGGCGAGTCAACTCAGACTTCCCCTGCAGAGTTTTTTTTGCCTGGAGTGATGGCTTACAGACAGAGTTTCATTGAGCTAGAATCCTTATCAGCAAAAACATAACTGATTAAACATTATATGATTGCAATGACAGCTGCTCAGTGCAGAAATCAATATTCTTGCAAAAAAAAATTAAAAATAAGCCCAGTGATAAGATTACGTCAGCTGATCAATATTCACAGAAGACTGACAGTATAAAGTCTAACAGATTGAAGATAAATCTTCAAGGAGGTTCACTGCAAAACAAACCATACAAAAAAGGCTTTCTGTGTGAAAATCACCACCTTAAAATAGGTGAGCAAATTCTTGCATGCTACCACTCAAAATGGCTAGTGTGAAGTCCAAGTCCCATAAGGTCTTGTTAGTGCTGCTGGCCAACCATCCAACTAGTCCAACAGACACAACACATTGGGGCCGAGCACCTGATAAATTAAATAATAATCCTGTCATCACATCCTCTTCCCTGAAGGGCTGGATTTTTGGCTTTCTAATGGTCTTGTACAGATGTATCCGGAGCTCATGCCCATGCAAACAGAGGACTGTCATTAAACTTTGTAACACATGGATCATCTCTCTATATTATGCCTTTTTAATAAATTATTATTTAAGAGAGAAGCAGCTGCAGCAATCACTTCAAGTGCAAAATACATACAACAATGCAACTATTAGACATTGCAACTACAATTATTAAGCATTACCAAATACTTAGGTATTACACTCCTCTTACAGGCTGTTTATCTACACCATTTAATTATACATCAATGAAAACAATCACAACAAGCTGTTATTAAGACATAGTGTCATGATATTATATTTACATTGCTATCTAGCCACCTTACAAAACGTACTGCATGGTACTTGGACATATACCATAGTACTACCATGGTAAATTCAAAACATATAGCCTATGGTAATTGGCTTAGTGTCATGCATTTGAGAATATTCTAATAATTTCGGGTTATTAGAGAGATGTTAGAGGTGTTATATTAAAAATCTTACCTGTAACATTAAATGTTTAGTCCTGATCTGCCCTTCAGCATGAGTTTAAAGGGAAGTCAGTCTGGTAACAATGTATCTGTCTGTAAATTATCCTTATCAGAGCAGGTAAAGCAACCGGCAACTGGTTTGCTCAATTTCGAGGTGTAACACGCCAGAAAAAAGCAGCTGTCAGTAATAAAATCATTTCGCTGACGAAGTTAAAATGGAAAAGTTGTGTGTGAATGATAAGCTATAGTCCAATGCTGAGCCATTCAGTCTCAACGACTTTTCAGTGCAGATTTTTGCTCTGAACTCAGCGCACTCCAGCGGACCAAACCAAACGCACGCGCAGGGGTAAGTGTTAAAGGCTCGGTTTATGAATATTAATTACGTAACGTGACGTACGCCGGATAGGCCGAACTGATTGGCTGAAAGGCAGCCGTTGGTAGGAGGGTTCTAGTCTACGGGGCGAAATAGCGAATCCTACCTGTGCATTGGCTGGTATTATGAATATTTAATGAGATTGCGTAACAGGACGCTTAAGGAAAGTTACCAAGCAACAGCTGAATGATCAAATTAATATTTATGAGGTTAGTCTTCACCATAGTAAACTCGCGTGAGGAGATGTTTTTTTCCCTTTAGTCTCTTAAAGGGATAGTTCACCCAAAAATTAAAATTCTGTCATCATTTAGTCACGCTCAAGTTGTTCCAAACCTGTATAAATGTCTTTGTTCTGCTGAACACAAAGGAAGATATTTGGAAGAATGTTTGTAACCAAGCAGATCTCGGCAGCCATTGACTACCATAGTTGGCTGCCGAGATCTGCTTGATTACAAACATTCTTCCAAATATCTTCCTTTGTGTTCATACAGAAATTCATACAGGTTTGGAACATCTTGAGGGTGAGTAAATGATAACAGAATTTTTATTTTTGGGTGTACTATCCCTTTAACGACAGCCTAGCTATTTTGCTTGTGTTAAATTGCATTGCAAAATAAAATAATTTAACTTTGGGGGGGGGGGGGGGGGGGGGGGTCATATTGCAGTTTTTTAATAACTCATATTTAATAGTAGTAACATTCCTGTAATTTTGCATATCTACATTTCTTCAACACAGCCGTTGTGCTTTCCATTGAATGTGTGTTTAAATTACTCATGACTCTTGAGGTTTCAAAGACGTCTAAAAGAAAGTAGAACAGCAGCCTCATGGTAATCTAGGTGGTGAAAACTGAGACTATGTTTCGGCTACCTTCAGTTTCCCTGAGGGACAGAGCTGTGACTTCATTTGCAAACCAATTGGCTTCAAGACAGGATTTCTATTCACATGTAAAAGATGTCATCTACATGAAACAACAGTTTGATCCTTTCAGCTGGCTCATATTACACTGAAAATGCAATAAAATGTAAACAATACAGAATCATCTTATATGCTGAAGAAAAAGAAACATTTTTAGAGCAACAATAGATTTAAGGGAATTCCCAGAAATAGTGATTTGACAATAATAATATTTTCCTTTTGTAGCCTATATTATTTTATAGGCTATAATATTCTATTTACTGTATTGTACTTTGCCACTAGATTATTAGTTTTCTTTACTTTTTAATGAATATTTCTTATAATGCGTTGACTACAAGCACCATTTGTTAAAAAGGACCTTGTTACATAATTGAGAAAACAGACAAGGTTTGCTGTTAATGTTCCTGACCTGTGATTTTCAAATACCAGGCATCGCCACATAAATAAAGATTTGAACACAATATAATTCATATCAAACAAATGCATTTTAGTCATTTGAGAAGACCCTGAGATCAGTGATCCATAGTTAACATTTTATAAAAGGATTTTGTGAGCATCTTTTCTGCCTTTAATTCATTACTTAGATGTTTTGATCTTATCCAGTTACTTTATTATACTTGACTTAGTCCGACCTTATAATTAGACATGAAGTGAGGCAGGATTAGAGATGACTAATGGTCAGTTTGGTTAGCGAGAGGAGCTCTTCTGCTGTACAGGAGAGCCTCGTCATCTGGGATTTACATCAGTGCTGCAGTTTAATTTGAGTGCGAGGATTTCAATGCAGGGAAGTTCAGCTGGGGATCAGAACAAAGTGCTTCTCCTGCCCTTCCTGGAATTCTCCACAAGAACATTCTCACAACGCATCCCGGTGAAGGAGAGCAAGAGAGAGTTAGAAACCCTGCTGGGACTAGACCCCTCTGCCTCTTCATCAATCACTCCACAGGACAGAACAACCGTCTCCTCCTAATGAGACTGACAATACCGCACCGGTGTCTGCAGTGTCATGGCTCCTGGCTTGCGCTTATCCAATTAACCATTACAGAAACCTCAAATCAACATGCCAATTTACAGTCTGAAATTCTGAAACTAATGTGAAACTAATGCAACATACAGTACACACTCAAATAGAACCAAAAGAAATCACATTTTTGTAGCCCATGTATGTAATTTAAAAAAAAAAATCTATATGCTAGTGTACTCCTATAAGGTCAAAAAATCAGTCAAAACTCCAGGCTATTGGATAAATCAAAAGGACAAGCACTTTGATATTTCCAGACCAACTTTTTTGCATGCATTTTCACTGTAATGAAAGTCAATAAGGCAAGAAATTGCACTATTGGATTCATGTTAAAATACACAATCATGACTTATAATAAGGCTTGCCATATAACCTCACAATGAATTATTAACTCCAACTTGCCACTACTATATCCAGCTTTATCTACATACTAAAGTTGTAGTACTCGAGACCGGTCTTGGTCTTGAGACCGGTCTTAAGACCATTTTTTGAAGGTCTTGGTCTTTCTCGGTCTCGACCACATTTGTACTCGGTCTTGTCTCGGTCTCAGACTTAGAGGACTCAGGATTTTGTTTCAAGACCACAACTGCTGGGATATTACTAAATTGCCGGTGCATTGTCTGATTTAATTATTAACATCATTAATGTGCTTGAATGTAAAACTTACTGCTTCAGATGCAATCAATATTTTATTTCTACTTTGATTTATTTATTGTGCCGGTTCAGAAATGAGGGATTGTGTCAAAAATGACACCAAAATTAATACAAATGCTCGCAAAATTCAAGATATTGTTGCAAAAACGTATTTGTATAAGATCTGGATTTGTATATTATTAAGCAATATCACAAGAGCAAGAGAGCTGTTCTCGCAAATTTGAGCATGACTGCAAACATTATATTGCTTTTATACAAACATTAAATAAAACAAATTAAAACATTATTCTCAACATTATTTATGCATTTGTAATTTACCAATTCAGATGCATCTTCTGTACCACCACCAGTACAAAGACGAATTTTGTTGTTAAACTAATGCAACATACAGTACACACTATTAAAGACCAAAAGAAATGACAAATGTCTGTAATTTTGAAAAAAAAAATCTGTGCTAGCGTACTCCTAAAAAGTAAAAAAAATTAACAAATTAGTGTATGTATTTCAAATGCACAGCTTGTTCTTCAGGCTATTGGCTAAATAAAAAGGACAAGCACTTTATTATTTCTGGCCCAACTTCCTAGAAAATTGTGTTTTGCATGCATTTTCACTGTAATGAAAGTCAATAAGGCAAGACATTTTTAATGATAAAAATACACAATCATAGGCTTGTCACTACATCAAATTGTTACAAACTGAAGAAAATATTACAGATTTCCATATCACCTCATAATGAATTCTTAACTCCAACTACTATAAATATATCCAGCTTTATCTGAATACATACAGTTCACTCACATAAAGCGAAATAGGATGATTTACACAATGTTACAGCTAAAAAAAAAAAACTTTTTGCATTGAAAAAAAAAATGCGAGCAGCAAATTTCTGCATAAAAATCCTCTGAAAAGCCTTTCCTTATAGACTTCAACTGAAATTGCATTACTGCAAATAATCATTAAACAATAATTTTTGTTAGTCAATATCATTATATAATGAAATAGTAGAAATAGTTATTGTTCTTAACAAATCTTTTAAAAAAAGAGAAGAAGATAAAAGTCTATCTAACCTTCCTCGGATACATATAATATAATATAATATAATATAATATAATATAATCAATTAAAATATATAAAATATAACAATTATATATATATATATATATATATATATATATATATATATATATATATATATATATATATATATATATTATCACATAATTTTTTTAATCAATTAAATATTATATTAATATAAGTGTATCTAACCTTACCCGGATACATACAATACACTCACTATAGAGTAAATCTCAACTGCTTGCTTATATCATCACAAAATGTAAACTATATTACTGCACAGCTCTATATATAAAGTTGTATATACAGTATACAGCAATATATCCTATATAGCAAATCTCAACTACTTCATTGTTTATAGCGTCACAAAATGTAAACTATATTTTGCCCAGCAGCTCTTTATGTAAAGTTGGAAATGTCACATACGTACTTGCGTAGGGTGATAGATACATACAGCAAATCTCAACTGCTTGATTCCTTGTATTGTCACAAAATGTAAACTTTATTATCACCCAACTCTAATCAGCTAAATGCAACTATAAGGAATACAGAGATTAAGATTATTATAAACATTATATTCTGTAAAGCCGCTTTATTGTGAAAAGTGCTATACAAATAAATTTGTGGGAGAGAAAATGAGCTGTGGTGATCAGGACAGCCAAAGGGAGATGTTTGCCATCTGTTTAACAAATCGTGACATAAATGCTCTCCACCCCCCTCCCGATTTTCACAGGTGTTTGCCATTAGCCAAGGCCACAAATGCTGCCCAAAGGGAGTGACCTTAAACCCAACAGCTGCCCATTCAGAACCCTAACATAAAACAGACCAGTGGTCAAAGAATGAAATCAACTCTCCACATCGAGAACCACAGGGCCCATCCATTCACTGAAAGAGACGGGCTCTGAGAGATTTTCAGTGGTACTCCTTAAGCGTTGGCATTGGATAAAACAAACTGTTTCCAGGCCTATGAGCCTTGCAGTCACTAACTGCTTATTATAACATCTAAATCCCAAACCATAATGATGTGTAAAGGACTTTAATTATTAATATAGTGGTACACCAAGTCCTAAAAACAGACTATATATAAAGTGTTGTTTTCATGCTGCATTTTTTAGCGGATTTAAACACACACACACTCACGCCTCTTTGATGTCTGAGTGAGTTTTCATAAGAAGGCAGGAGATTTAAGGAGTCTAAGACAATAGCTTCACAGCGGCCAGGCATCGTAGGAGGGAGATCTTGGAGTTACAGCTGATTCTGACATATTTAACGCTGCTCTTTTAGTTTCACGCCAATTGGCTCGCTCCTCTCTCCATCTTTCTTTCTCTAAAACCTCTCCAGGAGTACACTCTAAACACACTCTAAATGCTCCTCTACACTAATCCACAGCTTCAAGCTTACAGTGGGGAGAGTGGTGGGTATATCTGTGGTCAAAGCTCTATGATTACTGTTAAGAGTTCAGTGATCTGCTTAACAGATACTGCATCGATTCTTAAACAGAGAACTTTTGATGTTAAAATGCCTTCTCCGTCCCTATTTTACTGTGCTGACACAGTGTAAACACTGTGGCTCTTTTGACAATAAACATTTCAATGTGTATTACAACATTTCTAAGCTATTTTACTTACAAAGATTGCCCCCTGGTGGACGAAAATGCATAGCAACACCCTGGCAACCATTCACAACACCTCAGCTTCATTTCCACTACCGAAGAAACTGTGAAAACAAGTTATTTTTACAATGCTGTTCGGTGCTGAGAGTAGCACATAAATTACATATACTGAATACACATTAAATACATTTTGCCCTTCTGGATCTTCAACATACTTCAAAAATGTGCATATTACAATGTGTTAAACTGGAAAACTTATTCTACAAGTGTAAAAGAGTCCAGATCTCATGGAGTCTCGGGGATTGTGGTGTTGAAGATGTACATGCGCTCAACAGGACGCCACTCCACACAGGATGACAGACAAGCGTATGGTCATGTGAACATCCCTGGGCAAAGCTTCCTCAATTTCCTCTGAAAGTCATGAACACTTGATGAACTGCCTGTCCTGCGACAAAACACAAACAGACATTCTTCCAAGTCCATAAATGACAAAGTATGAAGACCAGTGAATATAAAGGAAAATAAAGATAAATGCAAATAATAAAATGCAACTAAACATGATTAAGATAAATGTAAATATGTTTATCAACCAAGAAGAAAAGGGCCACAAGTCTGCTATATATATATATATATATACATATATATATATATATATATATATATATATATATATATATATATATATATATACTGTATATATTGTAAAAAGTACAATATATTGAAAATATAATAATTGATAAATATAAATGTAAAATATAACAAAATTATATTTATTCAAAATGTAGTATAATTTCTTTATCAATTAAATATATATTTACATATATATATATATATATATATATATATATATATATAATATATATATATATATATATATATATATATATATATATATATAATATTGTAAAAAGTACAAAATATAATATATTATAATATATTGAAAATATAAATTAAAAATATATAAAATATAATTGAATTCAAAATGTAATATAATTTATAATTCATCAATTATACACTCCAACTGAAGGTGTGCTGTGGTATCTGGCACCAAGATGTTATCAGCAGATCCTTTAGGTCCTGTAAGTTGTGAGGTGGGGCCTCCATGGATCGGAGCACAGATGCTCGATTGGATTGAGATCTGGGGAATTTGGAGGCCAAGTCAACACTTCAAACTCATTGTTGTACTCCTCAAACCATTCCTGAACCATTTTTGCTTTGTGGCAGGGCGCATTATCCTGCTGAAAGAGGCCACAGCCACCAGGGAATACAGTTTCCATGAAAGCGTGTACATGGTCTGCAACAATGCTTAGGTAGGTGGTATGTGTCAAAGTAACATCCACATGGATGGCAGCACCCAAGGTTTCCCAGCAGAACATTGCCCAAAGCATCACACTGCCTCCGCCGGCTTGCCTTCTTCCCATAGTGCATCCTGGTGCCATGTGTTCCCCAGGTAAGCGACGCACACGCACCCGGCCATCCACGTGATGTAAAAGAAAATGTGATTCATCAGACCAGGACAACTTCTTCCATTGCTCCGTGGTCCAGTTCTGATGCTCACATGCCCACTGTTGGTGCTTTCGGCGGTGGACAGGGGTTAGCATGGGCACCCTGACTGGTCTGCGGCTATGCAGCCCCATACGCATAGCTTGTCTGTTTGATCGGACCACACGGGCCAGCCTTTGCTCCCCACGTGCATCAATGACCCTTTGCCACCCATGACCCTATATATGTATTTATTTATTTTTATCCCAGGATTAAAAACATGGATTGTGCTGACCACAGTTTTTTTTTGTGCATTGTATTATTGGCTGAGAGTATGAAAGCAATTAGAAAGGGATGATTCGAAACTAGTTAACTTTCCTATTCAGCCTATAACACATAATAATTATTGGACCAACACAGTTCAATATATTACAAATTTTAAGGGCAAGTTTTATTTTTTCACATTTATCACAAGTCTCACAACTTCACAAAATCTGGGTCATGAATCATGATGAGCAAAATAAGTTGAGAACCACTGCTATAGACCATATCTGCTCTGGCACAATAGAAACTTTAGACTGTGTCCACAGTGAGACTATTTGAATATATTAATTTCCTCTGATTAAAGCCTCTGTCAGCACCCCAGCAGTCTCAGCCACAGACTATTTTTCATCTAAGTGTTTTGATTATTATTTCATGCAGTGCCCCACTACCCTGGAAGAATTTCTCGCTCTGGCTCTCGGCGGTTATGCGTGCGATCCCGTCAGGAGTCGGCGTAGACTTGCGAGCAGAGCTTCAAACAGCATGCATTCCCCTCTTCGCTCCGCTTTGATTCCGAGCGGGAGGGGCTCGAGTTGCCAAGCAGAAAAATCCAAACAGCGTGTCCTCTCCTCACCCCCTCCACCACCCGCTGCTGCAGTGCCAACTTATCAAGCTCACATCTCTAGACTACATCACACATCCACATCATAATCGCACAGTATTAAGGCACATTCACACCAAGGATGTTAATGATAACAATAAAGATTTAAGTTTAGTCCACACCACAACTATGGCCCTGTCCCAAATGGCACACTTCATGTGCAAGGGTTAGTTCACCCAAAAATCACCCTCAAGCCATCCTAGGTGCATATGACTTTCTTTCAGCCAAACACAAATCTTTATAATGGGAGTGAATGGTACCCTAGATTGTGAAGCCCAAAAGAGCGCATCATAAAAGTAATCCATACGGCTTCAGGAGGTTAATAAAGGCCTACTGAAGTGAAGCCATGCATATTTGTAAGAAAAATATCCATATTTGTAACTTTATAAACTATAATCACGGCCGTACGTGAGTCTAGTTCCGACGGAAGAGTGACTTCTGACCTATGTATAAATTTAATAATATAGCAAATTATCATTATAGTTATCGTTCTTGCTGTAAACGTGCCTTTGGAAACAATCAGCACGAGGCTTCACAAGTAAATGGTTATTGGGAGGAGTTTCAACAGCATCTGGCTTTTATGAGTCACCACTGGACTAGAAGATGAGACACTAGCCGTGTTATATGGTTCTTATGCACTCTGATGAGATGAAATGGCCAAACCCACGTGCTTTAATCCCAATCTGCTTGTGTTTGTGTGCTTCAGAGGGGCTGAACAGCTGCGGCTCATGAGGGACGTTGAGATAACCTCTGAAAAACAACCCAAACATTTCACCACTCTTTTAACTTGTCAAGACCTGTAGCTCCCACAGTCTTCAGAAGAGCTCTGTGGGCATCAGCAGGGGGAACGCATGCAGCTAATATAGCTTCATATCAACAGCGAATAACTCAGATATCAGTCCACAACATGCTAACAACAAATGCAATAAACGGCTTGTTTTGCAGACTTAAAGGCACAATATGTAAGATTTTTAAAGGATTAAAATATCCAAAAACCACTAGAACAATGTTATATATTTTGTTGACTTGTGAACTTACATTATCCTAAATGTTTCTACCTTTGTTTTGAATAAGCGACCTCTAGCGGGAAAATTACATATTGCGGCTTTAAGTCATAGGAAATACCTTAGCAATTAAAGGAACACGCCGACTTTTTGGGACTTTAGCTTATTCACCGTATCCCCCAGAGTTAGATAAGTCCATACATACCATTTTTATCTCTGTGCGTGCCATAACTCTGTTTGATGCACCCACCGCTAGCCTAGCTTAGCACAAAGACTGGAGGTAAATGGCTCCATCTAGCCTACTGCTCAATAAGTGACAAAATAACGCCAACATTTTCCTATTTACATGTTGTGATGTGTATAGTTACATCGTGTACTAAGACCGACGGAAAATTAAAAGTTGCAATTATGGCTAGGGACTAAACTCTCATTTATGCGTAATAATCCAGGAACTTTTGGTTGAACTTTAGGTTGTCACGTTGGTTATGTTGATGGAAGTTAGCCTATTTTCAGGCGCTGCATAATATCATTGCGCCGCTGCACCCATAGTACGGCAGCAAAGTTCCTGGATTATTACGCATAAATGAGAGTATAGTCCCTAGCCATATCGGTCTATAAAATTCATTTTCCGTCGGTCTTAGTACACGATGTAACTATACACATCACAACATGTAAATAGGAAAATGTTGGCGTTATTTTGTCACTTATTGAGCAGTAGGCTAGATGGAGCCGTTTACCTCCAGTCTTTGTGCTAAGCTAGGCTAGCGGTGGGTGCGTCAGACAGAGTTGTGGCACGCACGGAGATAAAAATGGTATGTATGGACTTATATAACTCTGGGGGATACGGTGAATAAGCTAAAGTCCCAAAAAGTCGGCGTGTTCCTTTAAACATCAATAATAAAACCTTAGGTTTGTGGTTTGGTGCCAAAGAGTGAAATGACAGAATGTTTTGTGTAACTGAATGATATAAGGTATAAGATATTAATAACAATGAGTTCAGTTTAGGTCAGCTGTAACGCTTCATTCTGTATGCTGTTTGGATGTCACTGGAGAGTGTCCAAAACACACGGACAGATTTCGATAATGGGGAGTAAAGCTTTACACACTGATGGATACATGGTATATTACGCCTGCCAAGAATGGACAGATTATAGTATATGAGCTACCTCCTGAAATACAGGCATGATAAACTACAGCCAAAGACAGAATGATGTGCTGCAGTGCAGTAAAAGCTCAAGGTAGGCCACAGCACAGAAAATGGAGGGGGAAAATAAATGTATATATATATATATATATATATATATATATATATATATATATATATATATATATATATAATTTACATAAAATATGAAACAAAATATGAAAAATATAACACAATAAAATATGAATATAAAAATATACAATTACAGATATATATATATATATATATATATATATATATATATATATATATATATATATATATATATATATATACCGAAATCCAAACCCGAACAAAAAAAGTAAGCTAAAATATAACCGCAGTAAGCACTATGTCACAGTTTCGAATTCATTTTTTAATAATATTATGATGCATTAGTATTGCATCCTTCTCATGGGCATTTAATAATTTTTGACTTTTCAGTCTGAGTTAAATCTCTTTTTTGGCTCATTTTATCTGTAAAAGAAAATGTGCCTAATAATTCTGGACACCTGAATATGGGTGTTTATAAGGTGTTTTCCATTTCCAGCCTTCATGAACAATAATATATCACTTAAAAATGATTAAATACAAAATTAATTTAGATTAAGATTTATGTGGTTTGGAATTGGTCAAATGTACCTGGAAAAAAATATGATCAGAAAATCAATGTGCCTAATAATTCTGCACGCAGTGTATATATATATATATATATATAAAAACAAAAAAGTACGCTAAAATATAATTGCACTAAGCATTGTCTAGAGCAAATAAACCTGAAACAATGGAGTAAAAAATTAGTCTAATGCCAATATGATACAATATTGTGACCCATATATCAATAAAATATTGTATCATCAGGCTGCTGCTGATTCCCACCCCTAATATTTGTTGTATAGACTCTAAGATGTATTTAAGGAATTATGCTAGTAAATCCTATTTATCCTATTTATCTATCCTATTCAAAGTGCCTAATCAAGTCAAATGTGTTTGTGTGCAACTGGGGTTTGATTTGCAAGTGCGCCATTTGTGGCAATGAGAAGCATTACAACAATCTGACTGCAGCACTTCATAAAGGTGTGAACAATCCTAAAATCAGAACATGCTCAGAAGGGCTTTTTAAAAATAGATCACCACCTGTCTTCCCTCTAAGACTAATTCATGCATCAACAACGAATCTCCACAGTCTACACTACATGTGCCAAGAGTAATTAATTGCTTATAATTAATATTTTACAGCAACATGCTACAGCTAGAGAAAAGAATTCAATTAATTTGTCATAATAATTAAAGGTAAGTATGATTGTTATGCAGAAAAATGAGAGCAATTCACAACAGAAATCCACAACAACAGACAGATGTAATACACATAACATAAAAAATAAGCCTAATAAAAAATATAAAATAGAAATTAAAATGATGAGTATGCACCATAGGTATGCACACACAAACACACACACAAATTATATATATATATATATATTAGTGCTGTCAAATCGATTAATCACGGTTAATCGTAAAAGTTTGTAAATATATACAATACATGTGTGCATGTGTATATATATATATATTTATGTGTGTGTTTGTGTGTGCATACTCATCATTTTAATTTCTAATTTATATTTTTTATTAGGCCTATTTTAAACTTTATAGTTTGTGTATATATATATATATATATATATATATATATATATATATATATATAAACTTTAATATAAATTAAATGTTTTTATTTTTTTAATTTATTATTATATTTATGTTATTGTTAAACCGTGCTGACCTTTACAGATTACTCAGGTCATATATTTACATATATATTATAATGCCTGTACTCAAAAAAATTACTTGCTGAATTTACTTAAAAAAGCAGCGTCAAGTGGTTCCACACAACTATATTGAGTAATTTTTACAAATAACAATTTAGTTAGATGAACAAAAGAAATTCAAGTAAAGCTGTCAAAATTTCAATACAAGTAAATACAAACCATTTGAATTTGTCACTATTACATAATATTTATATGTGCAGTTTACTTAATAATGTTATGTTAAATTTATAAAAGTTTATTATGTAAGGTGAACACATTTATCGATTAAATTTTCCTTATTAAATTAACTATGTGCTCTATAAGTGTAAGTGGAAAACTATTAAATAACAAGAAGCATATTTTTAGAAACAAAATGCAAAAATAACTCATTGGACAAACTCAATTTAATTGAGGGCAGAAATTCCATCCAATAAATATGTGTATATGAGTGCCCACAGCCTAAACACAGGCACCACTCTTCTGCATAATAACCACAAAATTACAGAAACTCCTCTAAATGTCCAACATAACTGAACATTAAACACTAACATAAACTAACAACATCTTTCCCTTTACTGAAAAACACATAAAATAACACTTTAATCCCTAAATTTACTCTCCTAATGCAGTCCCTTGCAAAGCATGCTGGGAACTACAGATCCACTGCCCAGTTTGTTTGTTTCACTCAGCAATGTTAAGTTGACCGAACAAACACTTATTAAGTAAAGCTGACAATACTAATTTTTAGCAGAAACAACTCAGTAAATTTAAGTTGATGTAGTTACATGAGTTTTTAAGTAATGTGAACAAGGATGATTTGAGTGCAACTAACAACAGTAAAAGTTCATTTATTTGAGTGCATATATATCACATCTAACATAAAAGTTTGTGTGTGTGTATATATGTTACTATAATTAATTATAAGTAAATGACCTGAGTAATCTGTAGAGAAGGTCAGCACGCTTTAGCTAATAGTTGGGTGTAGTATTACAGTATCACTAAAATTACATAAATAATACATAAATAGTAGTACATAAACGAGTACTTGTACTGTGTATATATATATATATATATATATATATATATATATATATATATATATATATATATATATATATATATATATATATATTGCTGCACAAATTTGTATATACTCAGGTAATTCACATACTGTATTATATTCAGGACTGAAAAGCTCATGTTTACAAAACCGTTTGAGTTCAAGCTCAGGTCACAGTGTCACACTGCAGAATATAACACATAAGCCCTTTAACACATTCTACAAACGGAGGATGCAAGGACAGAGTTGTCCAAGTCAGAGCACATGATGAAGACATAACTGCATCTCTTTGTATCTGGAGGCCCAAGGATGTTTTGTTTTACACTTTCCATTTTCTGAGAGCTTTATAACTGTGCTCATTCCTTCTCTAACATGCAGCCTGTCCTTGACACCACTGCAACGCTTTTGTGAGGTTTTCTTGCCCCGCTACAGTCACACCCACCGTCCTGCTCCTGATCGTTCACTGGTTGGCTGTGAAGGCTCCTCTTCAAGGCAGCCAACGGCAAGTTAGGAAACATCTTTAAAATGTGCATGCTGGAGTAGGTTTTAATGCCTTATAGCCAGTCTCTCGCTCTCTCTGTCTGCCTCTCTAGGTGTTTGCTTTATAACATGACCTACATTTTTCTGCTCGAGTGAAGCTTAGAGATCCGTCACAGTTCGACATCACAGCGCCGCGACGCTCAGCAAGCTAAACTGCACAATGAGCAGGAGCAACACATTGAGCTGAGAGTGATCGGGAGTCCGACCGCTGCATGGCAACAACGTGAAAAATCCCCTACTAAAAATAGTGGCATATCGCAGGCTGGCAGATCTCACTGCGCAGCCAATAACCTTTCACCCCTGGGGTGCTGGCACAGGGAGGGCGGATATGGGCCGTCACCGTCATGTTTGGGTGACTGACTCGCATCCAGATGTCTACACTGAACCGATGGGGTCAAATTCATGTTCGCCATGCTTCGGGCTGGGCGAAACCGCACAAAAATGCCAACCTTGCAAAGTGAATTTACTCATGGAATGTGCTCGAATAATGAAGCCACATTTGAGGATGTCTGTTCACAAAAAGTTCACCTCTTTTAGAGTTCGGACAGGTCACTTTAAATTTGCCTGAGCCGTCATAGCCATTGGCCACACTGCCTTCCAAACTGTCTCCTCAATTTGCCTCACTCGGCTGATTTCTTTGAACACTGCCCTTCTTTCTATCCCCTGAGGCTTTCAGGAGAGCTGCAGGAGTCAGTTTGTGTCCAACACGCCCATCAGTCAAAGGATTACTCTGGAGGGACTCTTGTTGTCCTTTAAGTGAAAAATAGATTAATTTTTAAGGAACATTAACCATTTTGACCTGTACATTACATGCACGCTACAGTACATTACTCATTACTCAATTAAACATGAACTGTGTGATTTTTGTGTTTAAATACTTTCTCCTATCCCTGTGTAGTGTGCAGTCTGTAAATATACAGTGTGTGTGTGTTTGTGTATATATACACTATATTGCCAAAAGTTTTGGGACGCCTGCCTTTACATGCACATGAACTTTAATGACATCCCATTCTTAATCCGTAGGGTTTAATATAGAGTTGGCCCACCCTTTGCAGCTATAACAGCTTCAACTCTTCTGGGAAGGCTTTCCACAAGGTTTAGGAGTGTGTTTATGGGAATTTTTGACCATTCTTCTAGAAGTGCATTTGTGAGGTCAGGCACTGATGATGGACGAGAAGGCCTGGCTCACAGTCTCCGCTCTAATTCATCCTAAAGGTGTTCTATCGTGTTGAGATCAGGACTCTGTGCAGGCCAGTCAAGTTCCTCCACACCAAACTCGCTCACCCATGTCTTTATGGACTTTGCTTTGTGCACTGGTGCACAGTCATGTTGGAACAAGAAGGGGCCATCCACAAACTGTTCCCACAAAGTTGGGTGCATGAAATTGTCCAAAATATCTTGGTATGCTGAAGCATTAAGAGTTCCTTTGACTGGAACTAAGGGGCCAAGACCAACCCCTGAAAAACAACCCCACACCATAATCCCCCCATCCACCAAACTTTACACTTATCACAATGCAGTCAGGCAAGTATCGTTCTCCTGGCAACTGCCAAACCCAGACTCGTCCATCGACAGAGAAGCGTGATTCGTCACTCCAGAGTCCAGTGGCGCCGTGCTTTACACCACTGCATCCAACGCTTTGCATGGCACTTGGTAATGTAAGGCTTGGATGCAGCTGCTCAGCCATGGAAACACATTCCATGAAGCTCTCTACACACTGTTCTTGAGCTAATCTCCAGGCCACACAAAGTTTGGAGGTCTGTAGCTATTGACTGTGCAAAAAGCATGCGCTGACCCCGCTCTGTGATTTTACGTGGCCTACCACTTCATTGCTGATTTGCTGTTGTTCCCAATTGCTTCCACTTTGTTATAATACCACTAACAGTTGACCGTGGAATATTTAGTAGTGAGGAAATTTCACGAATGGACTTATTGCACAAGTGACAACCTATCACGCTTGAATTCACTGAGCTCCTGAGAGCGACCCATTCTTTCACAAATGTTCGTCTGCATGCCTAGTGCTTGATTTATACACCTGTGGCCATGGAAGTGATTGGAACACCTAAATTCAATGATTTGGAGGGGTGTCCCAATACTTTTGGCAATATAGTGTATATATACAGGGCTCATCAGCCACTGTGGCTAGTGGTTTTTCAAAGTTACTAGCCACTCAGCTTTTTCACTGGCCATAATTTTGTCATCAATACCATGGGGGGAAAATTGCCATATAGATATTTTTAATATCATCTCATAATTTGGCAGCAGGTATATTAGGCTGCTGTCACTTTAAGACCTGGCGCACAGATTCATTATACTATTACACATGCGTGTTTACTTTCACTTAAAACATAACTGACTATGTTTACGTGTATACTCGCCAACACCGGCATTTTGTCATTATTTTGTCTATTTGACTGTTTAAGCGCAATATATAAGCAGTGAAAAAGAACTCAATTTAGTACAACCCTGTATTACAATCGGTTTATGTGCACGCACTTTGAATGTGAGCACAATGCCTTCAGATGCCTTTTTAAAAGACTACAATTGAAACATGTATAGCCTATATTTAGGGTGAATTCAGGTTGATTAGGACACTTTTTCCAAGTCATCTCAATGGCAAAAAGTGTCCCAATCACCCTGAGTTCACCCTATATATAAAATTCAACCTGCCAAAGTGGCTAGTAGGAGTTAGTGCGTTATGTGTGTGTGTGTGTATACATACACTGAATGAGAAAATAATAGATATTACAAAAAAAAAAACAACGCAAATATTACAAAATGTGACATTTAAAAATGTATAAATCACTTATCCAACAGTAGTAAAGTTACAGCAGGATGCCGCATCTCTCTTGCCTCCCCTGAGCCCATTAAGAATGAATGGGGGAAAGTCACGTGAGGGGAGGCAATGCCTCCATCGCGCTATGATTGGATATGATCGCTTATGATTGGATACAGTTGGTTCGTGCGATTAAATCCCACCTCTTGTTTTCATGCACATTCGCAAATCAGCCTGAATTAAGAAAATTATGCCGTTAATGGGTAGACTAATTAAAAGTAAATAAACAACTCACCCACTTAGATTTCACCGCTTTGTCACGTTAAAATCAAACTTGAAATTGCCTGAAAACGTGATGACTGTGGGGTTTTTAGTGAGCAATCAGCTTGGTGAAATTAAAGATACATTTTCGTGTCTGTGACCAGCGTTTACTGAGCTTGATGACTGATGAAAATAAGTTGACTATTAAAGAGAACAACTGAAATGCTTATGCTCATATACAATTATATATACATTTAATTCTATATTGTTAGAATTCAGGTGTGCATTCAGATTCAGGTGTTCCACACTCATCAAGTTCAGCAAGCTCTAGCTAATGGAGGGGTGTAGAACACAGCCTCAAACCTCCAGTAACCCAAACAGACGGAGTTAAGTAGCAGGTTTTAGGCACAGCACTGTCCTTCAGGAGTTAATGCTCTAGAGGACGTGGGAAAAGCCTTTGAAAGCCACTAATCTTCTAAACTCTATACCACACACATCCATCAGCTGATCCCCTAAAACAGCATTTAGACAACAGAGCCTGCATTGGGGTTTTGTCTCTAGCATTTCACACCAGATTACTGACCTTATTAAAAGTAGCCAAATATTAATTGAAACATTCTTTACTACATTAACGTTTAGAACAAAGAAAGATTCATTGATCATAATTCCTCAGAGGATTTTATTGCTCAAATGTTGCTCTTTCATAGCTCATGAGACTTAATGTAGTTCTCAGTGATGGTTTAAATATCAACACAGTATTTAATGTATTTTATGTTTCTCATAAACTTCCTTAGACACAATTGTTGACCTACAGTAATAGTACAAAAATTGTGGATAGCAGTAGCTCAGAGATTTGGACTTGAGTCTAGAGATGATAACAGGGTCTTTTTTCAGGAGAAAACTCAGTCTTTTAATCTGACCTACAGGGAAATAATGTTAGCACTTATCAGCCAATAAGACTGAATATATATGCAAGTAAGTCAAGGCAAGTGATTTTACGCCGAGTACACACCAACCACATTAAAAATGTATCTCACAGCATTGATATTCATGTATGTTATCAGTCTCTAAGAGCACACCATATGAATCCGATCGTATTTAGGAGGTGTGAAGGTCTTTATGCCAGTTTAAAGGATTAAGATGATCACTCAATATCAGCAAATATGTTTTAAGTCAGTTGATTAAGATTTAGCTAGCCTACTGTAAATATTAACTTTATCTCTTGATCTCCACAGTGTTGGCATCATATTTAATTTGATGTGAATGAAAACAAGGCTGTTTTCAACATTTTGCTGGCTGAACAATCATCAAACATACACAAGAGTAAAACCCTTTGAAGAAAAACCAGACAGTACTACATCTACCTCTCGCAGGCTTGTTTGCATTAATTTTAAAGTAATAGTTCATCTAAAAATGAAAAATGACTTTCTTTCTTGAACAAACCATTACATAAAAGATTTTTAAAAGAACACCGGGGTTCAAACAACACTGACTCCTATTGACTTTCACTGTATGGACAACAACAAAACATATTACATTTGCATTCAAAATATACCAATATTTTTCCAAACCATCTTCTTTTTTAAATAAATTCTGTACTAATGTCAGAATTGTCATTTTGGTGAACTATCGCTTCACACAAACAAACAAACAAACAAACAAATAAAAATAAACAAATAAATAAAAGGTAGAAGGCATATGTAAACATATAAAACAAATAAATGGTAGAGTGAATAAATAATAAATAAATGTAGAAGACATTCCATATATATATAGCGATCAGGCATTACATTATGACCACCCTCCTAATATTGTGTTGGTCCCACTTTTGCTGCCAAAACAGCCCTGACCCGTTGAGGCATGGACTCCACTAGACCCCTGAAGGTGTGCTGTGGTATCTGGCACCAAGATGTTATCAGCAGATCCTTTAAGTCCTAAAAGTTGTGAGGTGGGGCCTCCATGGATCGGACTTGTTTGTTCAGCACATCCCACAGATGCTCGATTGGATTGAGATCTGGGGAATTTGGAGGCCAAGTCAACACTTCAAACTCGTTGTGCTCCTCAAACCATTCCTGAACCATTTTTGCTTTGTGGCAGGGCGCATTATCCTGCTGAAAGAGGCCACAGCCACCAGGGAATACCGTTTCCATGATGGTCTGCAACAATGCTTAGGTAGGTGGTACGTGTCAAAGTAACATCTACATCGATGGCAGGACCCAAGGTTTCCCAGCAGAACATTTCCCAAAGCATTACACTGCCTCCGCCGGCTTGCCTTTTTCCCATAGTGCATCCTGGTGCCATGTGTTCCCCAGGTAAGTGACGCCCATGTACCCGACCATCCACATGATGTAAAAGAAAACGTGATTCATCAGACCAGGCCACCTTCTTCCATTGCTCCGTGGTCCAGTTCTGATGTTCTCATGCCCACTTTCGGCGGTGTACAGGGGTCAGCATGGGCACTCTGACTGGTCTGCGGCTATGCAGCCCCATACGCAACAAACTGCGATGCACTGTGTATTCTGACACCTTTCTATCAGACCCAGCATCAACTTCTTTAACAATTTGAGCAACAGTATATTATGAGCTATAGCTCGTCTGTTTGATCGGACCAAACGGTCCAGCCTTCGCTCCCCATGTACATCAATGACCCTTGGCTGCCCATGACCCTGTCGTCGGTTCACCACTGTTCCTTCCTTGGACCACTTTTGATAGATACTGACCACTGCAGACCGGGAACAAGAGCTGCAGTTTTGGAGATGCTCTGACCCAGTCGCCTAGCCATCATAATTTGGCCCTTGTCAAACTCGCTCAAATCCTTAAGCTTGCCCATTTTTCCTGCTTCTAACACATCAACTTTGAGAACAAAATGTTCACTTGCTGCCTAATATATCCCACCCACTAACAGGGGCCATGACGAAGAGATAATCAGTGTTATTCACTTCACCTGTCATGTTATGCCTGATCAGTGTGTATATATACACTCACCTAAAGGATTATTAGGAACACCTGTTCAATTTCTCATTAATGCAATTATCTAATCAACCAATCACATGCCAGTTGCTTCAATGCATTTAGGGGTGTGGTCCTGGTCAAGACAATCTCCTGAACTCCAAACTGAATGTCAGAATGGGAAAGAAAGGTGATTTAAGCAATTTTGAGCGTGGCATGGTTGTTGGTGCCAGACGGGCCGGTCTGAGTATTTCACAATCTGCTCAGTTACTGGGATTTTCACGCACAACCATTTCTAGAGTTTACAAAGAATGGTGTGAAAAGGGAAAAACATCCAGTATGCGGCAGTCCTGTGGGCGAAAATGCCTTGTTGATGCTATAGGTCAGAGGAGAATGGGCCGACTGATTCAAGCTGACAGAAGAGCAACTTTGACTGAAATAACCACTCGTTACAACCGAGGTATGCAGCAAAGCATTTGTGAAGCCACAACACGCACAACCTTGAGGCGGATGGGCCACAACAGCAGAAGACCCCACCGGGTACCACTCATCTCCACTACAAATAGGAAAAAGAGGCTACAATTTGCACGAGCTCACCAAAATTGGACAGTTGAAGACTGGAAAAATGTTGCCTGGTCTGATGAGTCTCGATTTCTGTTGAGACATTCAGATGGTAGAGTCAGAATTTGGCGTAAACAGAATGAGAACATGGATCCATCATGCCTTGTTACCACTGTGCAGGCTGCTGGTGGTGGTGTAATGGTGTGGGGGATGTTTTCTTGGCACACTTTAGGCCCCTTAGTGCCAATTGGGCATCGTTTAAATGCCACGGCCTACCTGAGCATTGTTTCTGACCATGTCCATCCCTTTATGACCACCATGTACCCATCCTCTGATGGCTACTTCCAGCAGGATAATGCACCATGTCACAAAGCTCGAATCATTTCAGATTGGTTTCTTGAACATGACAATGAGTTCACTGTACTAAAATGGCCCCCACAGTCACCAGATCTCAACCCAATAGAGCATCTTTGGGATGTGGTGGAACGGGAGCTTCGTGCCCTGGATGTGCATCCCACAAATCTCCATCAACTGCAAGATGCTATCCTATCAATATGGGCCAACATTTCTAAAGAATGCTTTCAGCACCTTGTTGAATCAATGCCACGTAGAATTAAGGCAGTTCTGAAGGCGAAAGGGGGTCAAACACAGTATTAGTATGGTGTTCCTAATAATCCTTTAGGTGAGTGTATATATATATATATGTGCGTGTCCGTGTGTGTTTAAAGAAAGATTTAAATAAATAAATAAATAAATAAATAAACAAACAAACAAACAAATAAATACATAAATAAATAAATGGTAGAGGGAACATACATACAGTATACATAAAAGGTAGAGGAAATAAATGAATAAAGGTTGAATGAATGACTAAATGAATGAATAAATGAATGAATTGTAAAGGGAACATACATACATACATACATACATAAAAGGTATAGAGGAAATAAATAAATAAAGGTAAAGTGAATGAATGAATGAATGAATGAATCCACCATGACCATGCTGTGAACTTTATCACAAAGATCACATCTTCCACCACCATCATGTAAACAACTAAAGTTATGGGTAGAAAAGCAGATCTCATTCATCTCCAACCGATAATTTACTGTCTGTATGAGGTTTCCTGGATCAGCGTGACCTGTTTTCATACTGTCAGATTCCTATAGAGCTGGTTCAGATTACCATACCTCTCTCTGTCTCTCTCTCTCTCTCTCTCTCTCTCTCACACACACACACACACACACACACACACACAGGAGACTAAAGGTGTATTTATTGTTCTTCGGAAAGTATGGCAAATATTTGTGTAATTCACTTCATAACCTTTGTGGGGTTTAGGTGTTCTTTTCTTTTCGGCTCGCTCATAAGCCTTCATATTTCAATAGCAGTGCAGCAGCACAGCGTGAGTCTCAGCAGAATGAATTCCAGCGCTCCTTCTGTGCCGACACCGTCCAACCCTTCAGGGCACAAGCATCCTTCTGACATGAGAGTGATTACAAACTCATTAAACTGAGCCGAGAGCGAGAGACGCAGACCGAGTGTTGACCCAGCTCTGTCACTGACACCCTGGCACTGACGCTACCAGAGCCACTGCACGCCCTTATCTCCAACAAGCCTCTTGAGAGGGCAAACGCGCATCTCTCGTGGCTCCACTCTGGCTGTGGGATAAAGTCCTTGTGTGCGCCCTTGTAGTTAGTGCTAAGCTTCGCACCTTCGCTTTAAGAAACTCTTTATTATGCACGAAGCAACCCACATTCTTTCCTATAACACATCCTGGCCCGTGTGTTGGCTGGGAAAGGGATGAGACAGGGATAGAGGCGACTTTGATTTAGACTGAGTTGAAAACATTCCCTGAGCCTCCAGTGGTATGGGCCGCTCTGCTCTGAATGTCTAATTAGACAATGTGAGTAAAAGACTGCTCCAGTTATACTCCACAAACAAAATCTTTCTCTCCTCACCTCTGATCTCTACTGTTAACTTTTCTTTATCTGTCTATATCCCCTTTGTTCTGTTTCTTTTATATATACTTTAAGGCATGCATCAATATTTTTGTTGCTCTATAGGGTTAGTTCATCAAAAAATGAAAATTCTGTGATTAATTACTCACCCTCATGTCATTCCAAACCTGTAAGACTTTCATTCATCTTTGGAACACAAATTAAGATATTTTTAATGAAATCACTCATTTGACAGCTACGCAACTACCACTTTGATGCTTCAAAAGTTCATAAAGAGATCGTAAAACTAATCCATATGAATTGAGCGGTTTAGTCCAAATTTTCTGAAGAGACTTGATCGCTTTATATGATGAACAGATTGAATTTAGGCTTTTATTTACATATAAACATTGATCAGTGAACATAAACAGAAGCTCAACCGAACCTGCTTGATGCAGGAGAATAAACCTCATTGGTTCTTGCTGAAGCTCAAACGTGCTGCGTAACACGAGAATGAACCTCATTGGTTCTTGTGGAAGCTCAAACGTGCTGCGTAACACAAGAATGAACCTCATTGGTTCTTGCTGAAGCTCAAACGTGCTGCGTAACACAAGAATGAACCTCATTGGTTCTTGCTGAAACTCAAACGTGCTGCGTAACACAAGAATGAACCTCATTGGTTCTTGCTGAAGCTCAAACGTGCTGCGTAACACGAGAATGAACCTCATTGGTTCTTGTGGAAGCTCAAACGTGCTGCGTAACACAAGAATGAACCTCATTGGTTCTTGCTGAAGCTCAAACGTGCTGCGTAACACGAGAATGAACCTCATTGGTTCTTGTGGAAGCTCAAACGTGCTGTGTAACACAAGAATGAACCTCATGGGTTCTTGCTGAAGCTCAAACGTGCTGCGTAACACAAGAATGAACCTCATTGGTTCTTGCTGAAGCTCAAACGTGCTGCGTAACACGAAAATGAACCTCACTGGTTCTTGCTGAAGCTCAAACGTGCTGCGTAACACGAGAATGAACCTCATTGGTTCTTGTGGAAGCTCAAACGTGCTGCGTAACACGAGAATGAACCTCATTGGTTCTTGTGGAAGCTCAAACGTGCTGCGTAACACAAGAATGAACCTCATTGGTTCTTGCTGAAGCTCAAACGTGCTGCGTAACACAAGAATGAACCTCATTGGTTCTTGCTGAAGCTCAAACGTGCTGCGTAACACGAGAATGAACCTCATTGGTTCTTGCTGAAGCTCAAACGTGCAGCGTAACACGAGAATGAACCTCATTGGTTCTCGCACGTCAAGCGAACATTCTTGAGCTTCTGTTTACCGCAACTGATGTGTGAGTTGATCAATGTGTATATGCGAATAAAAGCCTACATTCAATCTGTTCATCATATAAAGCGATCGTGTCGCTTCAGAAAATTTTGACTAAACCACTCAATTCATATGGATTAGTTTTACGATTTCTTTATGAACTTTTTTAAAACATCAAAGTGGTAGTTGTGTAGCTGTCAACGGAGGGACTGAAATTGCTCAGATTTCATTAAAAAAAAATTTTGTTCTTATGGCTTCGGAATGATGTGAGGGTGAGTAATTAATGACAGAAGACTTTAAGACTGTTCGTAACTTTTTAAAGTTAGTTGCATAAAAATGTAGATTGGTCTAATTTGACACAGAAAAGTAAGTTTGTTTATTCCTAACTAACTGCTAGTTGGTCATACCAGTTCTTAAGACACAGTCTTAACATGATGGCTGTTTATGCAACTGGCCCCAGAGCATCCTAACAACCACCTAGCAACCACCCAGAACACTTTAGCAACAGCATAGCAACACCCTGGCAACCAACCACGGGCAACCATCAACCATACTTTTTTGAAGTTGTGAATAAAATAAAGATTAATGGAGTATATTTTACAATTAAATACTAGAGTGTTTCTACTTCAAAATGTCATGTTTAATTCAATGTTTTACTTTGTAATTATTTGTGAAATTGACTAGCAATTTCTGACTAAAATCTGTTTCAAGGTGAATCAACAAAAAAAAATTTCAGTGTGCTGGGAATCGTACCAGAACACGCTAGCAAGAGATTTGCACAGGCAAGCATCAATTTTTTCTTCAGAGAATATAACAATCTAGTCTATTCTTGTCCTCCTCCTATCCTCATCTGGCCTCTTACATCCCACATTGCCTAATATAAATGTCCCATTTCTGCAAATTTACCTGTCCTTCAAAGTTTCCAGCATCCCCTGCTCTAGATTTCCTAATACATAGTAGCCAAACATGCACCAATCCTAACATAAAACAGAGCAGCAGCTAAAATCGCAGAGGCACAGGTTCCTCCATACCACTGCCAGACCTCGCCCACGCATTTGGCCCACATAATGGGTTCGCCAACTGCACAAATCCACACACACCCTTTCATAAGGCCGGAAAGAGATAGATTAGTGGTGAGCGCTCCTTTTTAATATAGGTTAGCCGAATTATATTCAGGGAGACCTTTTCACCCCTACAGCAGCATAACCCAGTTTGCACATTCAGAGCTGCTCTTTCTCTCCCGTTCAGCGTAATCCTGTGATTACACTTATGATCTGTAAAGAGGATAATAGGCCAAGATTTTGGCTCCTTGGCTGTTCATGCTGAGGAGTGAGTCAAAGCGTATTAGACGTTTAGTGATATTATTGCTTTCACATGACAGTGTTTAACAGATCTGAGAGAGAAACTTCAAATATTTATGTTATAGCATAAAATGTAGAAAAATAACTGGGAGAAACATACGGTCTAGTTGCATGTTTCATAAATAAAGTTCAACTGGGTTATCACTGATACAGAACATTTGAGATGAATCCCGCAAAACAGCTTTCAGATATTTTCACAAATATGTGCAAATGCTTGCAAAAAAGTACGTTCACTTTCAGTTTCAGTGAGTAACTTTAAACTCACAGATGGGAATTCTGTTTAAGATTATATTTCCCACAGGTAACCACATTTTGTAACATTATCATTGTCCCGAAATTACAATATATATATTTAGGGCTGTCAAATGATAGTAAGTCCAAAATAAAAGTTTGTGTTTACATAATATATGTGTGTACTGTGTTTATGATGTATATATGAATACACACACATACATGTATACATTTAAGAAATATTTGCATGCATATAATGTGTGTATAATATATATATATATATATATATATATAACATTTATATTATGTATAAATATACACATTTTATATATAAATATAAAAAAAAAATCTTAAATATAAAGATGCATGTGTGTGTATTTATATATACATAACAATTATACATAGCACACACCCATATATTATGTAAACACAAACTTTTATTTTGGATGTGATTAATCGTGATTAATAGTTTGACAGCCATAATATATATATATATATATACACACACTCACCTAAAGGATTATTAGGAACACCATACTAATACTGTGTTTGACCCCCTTTCGCCTTCAGAACTGCCTTAATTCTACGTGGCATTGATTCAACAAGGTGCTGAAAGCATTCTTTAGAAATGTTGGCCCATATTGATAGGATAGCATCTTGCAGTTGATGGAGATTTGTGGGATGCACATCCAGGGCACGAAGCTCCCGTTCCACCACATCCCAAAGATGCTCTATTGGGTTGAGATCTGGTGACTGTGGGGGCCATTTTAGTACAGTGAACTCATTGTCATGTTCAAGAAACCAATTTGAAATGATTCGAGCTTTGTGACATGGTGCATTATCCTGCTGCCTCATTATCAGAGGATGGGTACATGGTGGTCATAAAGGGATGGACATGGTCAGAAACAATGCTCAGGTAGGCCGTGGCATTTAAACGATGCCCAATTGGCACTAAGGGGCCTAAAATGTGCCAAGAAAACATCCCCCACGCCATTACACCACCACCACCAGCCTGCACAGTGGTAACAAGGCATGATGGATCCATGTTCTCATTCTGTTTACGCCAAATTCTGACTCTACCATCTGAATGTCTCAACAGAAATCGAGACTCATCAGACCAGGCAACATTTTTCCAGTCTTCAACTGTCCAATTTTGGTGAGCTCGTGCAAATTGTAGCCTCTTTTTCCTATTTGTAGTGGAGATGAGTGGTACCCGGTGGGGTCTTCTGCTGTTGTAGCCCATCCGCCTCAAGGTTGTGCGTGTTGTGGCTTCACAAATGCTTTGCTGCATACCTCGGTTGTAACGAGTGGTTATTTCAGTCAAAGTTGCTCTTCTATCAGCTTGAATCAGTCGGCCCATTCTCCTCTGACCTCTAGCATCAACAAGGCATTTTCGCCCACAGGACTGCCGCATACTGGATGTTTTTCCCTTTTCACACCATTCTTTGTAAACTCTAGAAATGGTTGCGCGTGAAAATCCCAGTAACTGAGCAGATTGTGAAATACTCAGACCGGCCCGTCTGGTACCAACAACCATGCCAAAAAATTGCTTAAATCACCTTTCTTTCCCATTCTGACATTCAGTTTGGAGTTCAGGAGATTGTCTTGACCAGGACCACACCCCTAAATGCATTGAAGCAACTGCCATGTGATTGGTTGATTAGATAATTGCATTAATGAGAAATTGAACAGGTGTTCCTAATAATCCTTTAGGGGAGTGTATATAAATAGTCACAATTTAGATTAGGGTCCAATTCTCATTCAGTAACTATTATCTATGACTTTTGCCTCAATAAACTCCTAATTACTGTTTAGGTATTGGTTAGGATTGAGGGATGTAGAATATGGTCATTCGGAATAAGGCATTAATATGTGCTTTATAAGTACTAATAACCAGCCAATGTCCTAGTAATATGGATGCTAATAAGCAACTAGTTAATAGTGAGAATTGGACCCTACCATATTGTAATTTTACATTTGGCTGTATTTCAGTGTCTCCTTTAGACAAAATATGCTGGAGCCTCTCCAATATAGACTACATATTTATATTTTTATACTTATGTATTTGTATTTCTCAGAAACAATGCATAGTACACCTACGACTAAAATATATATAATATAAAGTTATTAGCAGAAGTTTAATAACCAGGGTCTGAGGAAAATCCGTACAGTGTGCCATAATAAACATGAACGCTGAAAAGTAAGTGCGGATGAAAATCGAAAACGCCCAAGTCTCCGCACAGGAGCAGCGGAACATTCCCACGCGTTTCCATGTCCAAACACTGCATACATCAAGTTACACTTTCACTCTAGTACACTAACATAACAAGCAAACACAACTACGATGAATTATCACAACAATTAACGCGATGAGGTGCATGTGTGACCCCATTAATGTACCTGATCCTGCGCGTGAATCTGGGGCGAGGACACTTACATCTCCAAACACTGCCAAACGCACAGAGATTTTTGTAAGATCTTATAGCATTGTATAAGAATGCTTAAAAAGAAATATTTATATCTAGTATAAAAAAATATAGTTAAAAAATTTTTTTTTTTAAATGGCAGTAAGAAATAAAAATGTTCTGACACCCGAAATAACTCACGCAAAAAATAAAGCTTTACATTTCTGCACACAGCACGTGCGTAAATAACAGCAATTCGTTCTTAGATGTGTTTGTTTTGCACACAGACCATGTGCTGCATGCAAACAGAGCATCTCCTCAATGCAACACCGGATCAATGCTGCTGAACCACATCACAATCACAACATCTGCACCGTTCAATACCTGAGAGGATGCTGGAGTCTCTCCCATCCACGTGCGTCTCTCTGCGTCATCTCACGAGCATCTCCGGAGCATCTTTAGCCCCTCATTGAGCTGCATGACTGTCTTCTGCTCATTGATTCCGAATCATCATCATCATCATCGCCTGTTCTTCCACACACACCCCTGTGTTTACACAGCAGCCTCCTCTGCAAGGGCTGTAGATGTTTTATCCTGCCTTGATCTACACACAGCGACCAAACCAATCACATTCCAGCCACATTTATTAGTGTCTTGTGTCTGGTTTAACCCGTTCAGTGCCACAGTACTGGAAACACATTCTATCTATCTATCTAATATGTATAAAAAAATGTTCATGCTTTATTTATATGAATAAAAAATATTTAAATAAAACAAAGAACATTATAAATCCATGCATATATAAATCCAAATACATATTTACATTAGGCTAATGTTCTTTGATCCTTTACTGATATTTTTACACACACACACACTGTTCTGTGCTATGCTATGCTGTGCTATTAATTATGTGATTGATGCCTGAACAACACTGACCCTTCTCTGGCATTTCAAGGGTTAAACCGCAGCTGTAATCCATAAAGCCTGGTTGGAGATTATGAATTGGTGGGTAAATCACAGCTTCCCATTCAATTCCACTGTTTGAGTTTGATTTGTTAATGCTTTCCATCCTCAATACAGGCCTGAAATCATGCACACACACAAAAATAACAAAAGCTGTTGCTGAGTTTTAATAACGCAAACTGATCATGTAAAAGAGTACATATTATAATGGTACTTTGAAATGACAAAATGAAGGGGCGTCTTTTAATGTAAAAATGTGTGCTTTTTTTTTTAGGCTAGACTATATATTTTCTTCCTTTTATTCTTTGCAATTCCTATAGATCCACTGAAAGCACAATGCAAGCTAAACTTTGTGATGCGAAGATGAATGCAAAAGCCAGATATCATACGGAAGGCCACTGGGGTCACTTTCCTGGCACTTCCGTATGGAAACAAAGCAGCTCATTCAGGATAAATCCACAACACCATGAATGAGTCTCTCTCTCTCTCACTCGCTGCTCAACCCATAGGAACTGACTGCAGGTGTCTCCGAGTCACGGCAAATATAGAAATATAGCCTACATTTCTGTCATGCATAGTAGAGACGGTTAAGTCTTTTTAAATAAAGCGGTAAAGCCTCTGTTCAAAAATATCCATTCATAAGCATCTGCTGCGTGCGTTGACATGCGAGCGCTGAATGAAAGAGAATGAGTCCCCCTTGTGGAATACTGTAAAAATGCAAGAACTAAGATGCACCATTTCCTAAAGTATAAAGGCAGCCGCATATTTTCAGACGTAAAGACCGACTTATTCTGTGTGAGAGAGAAAGCAAGCATATTATAGGCCTATGTAGTTTCCAAATGAATAATGGCCTTTTATTTGGTCAGTATACTCAAGCCAAAACAAATTATTAAATACGATCTGCACATTACCTTTAAGTTGACAGCATGTGTTACTCACTTCTGAACTTCTAGATGTATAAACCTGAAGACATTTTTCATTTAATTTAACCCTCTGGTGCTGTTCGGTCATTTCTGAGGGGGAAAAAAATACTTTTTTATTTCATCGGAATGATACAAAACTTGGTAAAGGTTGCGTGAACGAACGAACACACACACACACTTCCATAGACGTAATGGTTTTTATACTGTACAAACTGCACATTCTCTTCCCTTACACCAACCCTACCTCTAAACCTACCCATCACACAAAACCTTCTGCATTTTTATATATATATAAAAAAAAAAACACTCATTCTGTATGATTTATAAGCTTGTTTCCTCATGGGGACCTCAATTTAGGTCCCCACGGTGAGACGGGTCCCCATGAGTCTGTGTGCATCCAGGTTGAAGTCCCCACCGAGATAGAACATGAACACACACACACACACACACACAAATTAATGGACATGATTCGAAAACGTTAAATGAAAATTGCATTGGAAACGAATGGGAAGCGAATTTCATCTAGCTAGTGGAAACATGTGGTACTGCACCCAAACAAAATCTTACTGAAAGCTCTTTAAAAAATAAATAAATAAATAAAATAAAATAAAAACCTTGTTCAGATTTTGTGCCTTTGCTTTTCTCCGTTTTAGTGTAGCCTAAAACATCGGAATATAGACCTATATATATATATATTTCATATAGGCTAAAACAGTATGCATTTTTCATAATAACAAACTTAAACTTCTATAACTTTTTGTTAAACTTCTGCAATAACCTGCCACGTGTCTTCTTTAAAAAGAGACCAAACTTAAGTCTTGCTGCAAAGCAGTTTAAGTTGGAAATTTCTTTTTCAGGTCTATACTCTCGAAAAGTGATTAACAGGTGAATAAATGGATCATAACTATTCCATAAGTCCACAAAATGCAAAATATTAAATGAAAAACGTGATCGAACTAAAGTGTAATACATTCATTTAATTGAGGGTTAAATGTATTTGTATATCGCTTTTCACAGTAAATATCATTCCAAAACGAGCTGTACAGAAGATATTCGCTGCGTCCGAAATCGCATACTATCTGTAGGTAATACATTTGAATTTGAACTTACTTCGTGGCCGTTACTATATAGTATAAATATGGGTAGCATGAATGAAATTCGGACGTACTACATCAGCCATGTTGTTTCTGTCATGTGACCTACCAGTGTCATGCTGCGCTCACGCCACCTCATATTTAACGGAATCTCGTGACGTTGTACTCGGAGCTGTCCACGTCCTCGAATTGGGGATTATCCGTTGCTATAGCGACATTCGGCAAAATGAACCCGCGTGAAAGAATGCTGTAATTCAATTTAAGTAAAAAGTAATTTAAGTACTAAGAAGAAGTAAAAACACAATAGAAGTAACATTGTGAAGTGTTATGTAAATGCGTTATTACAATTTTTATTTATTTAGGTTGTCATTACAAGAATAGCCTAGATATCAAACTCCGCGCTGCATGTCTTTTTGTTTGTGTTCACGTTACTTTTGCATGAAAAAAATAGTGTACATCGGCAAAAGTTAATTACACGAATTTTAAAATATTACGAAATGATACTGTTGGAAGCGCTGCCATTTTTCTCTGCTTTCGCGTGAGGTGCAACGGTCACGTGGTACAAGCCGTAACTGTCAGAAAATTCCCAGCCTACAAACTGTAATTACGAGCTCTACGAGGACGTGAACACTTTTTACAAACTATAATCTCGTAATTACAGGAATTACGAGGTGGCGTGAACGCACTCAGTCTATGGTCAGTTGCGTGACCGCCATTCATAAATCCTCTCCTGTGGCCTCATGAGATGGTAAAGTGTCCATAGAATGCACGCTTCAAAAAATCGCCGGAAGTAGTAGGTCATCCGGGTACTTTTCGCCTACTGTTTTGCGAGTAGCATTCGGACCATAGACTGTAAAAAAAAAAAATAGATTCGGACATACTACTCTGTTGGCGTACTGTTTTTCCCATACAATAGAAGGGAAATATTCGATTGTCATACAACCCCCAAATATATAATTGTGTGTGTGTGTGTGTTTACAAAATTAAATGCAAATTTGAATTTTATGTCTTATGACAAATGTGGTCAACAGAATTCAGTAAATTTGATCAAGTATTGCATCAAAACATTTCAATAATATCGCAAGTTAACACTTGGGGAAAAAAAACAAACAAAAGTAGCAAAACAATATTTCCCAGTTTGAAACCCCCTGCTTTACACAAACGTCCAAGAATGATTTTGATTGTAACTTAAGATGAAAAAGAAAAAAAGACTAGAGACTGTATATTAGAAAAAAAACTTTATTTTATTTTTACTCACCCTTCATAAAAATCTTACTTTACAGTGTTTCAAAAACTTAACTCTGTGGTTAAGACCAAAAGGGCAAGATTTACAATACAGAGATGCTCTCAGAAACACCTCTAGCTTACATCCTCTATTTATAAATAATTTCAGACAATTACGTTTTTTACAGCTTATTTTGTACACCTCTCCAGGGGTAAATTTGAATTATGCTTCCGATATTTTAATTAAATCATTCAGGAATAAAAAACATAAAACGTTGCACTAAAATAAAAACAAGGTCTAATTTTATCTGCATTGATTTAACATCTCTTAGGACGATTTTAAATATGCATGAACCGTATAAAGGCCAATCAGTGTAATAAAAGATGGCGCTCACCAGGTTTTCTCCGGTCGGACATCTACACTAGGCTGGGAATAATACACACAACAGCAGAAATGCACACAGATGCACTGCGGTTTGCAGTGTGCCATTAGATGCACTTTATCATGCGTAACACAATTCAGTCACATGAAAGCAGGTGTGATTAACAACAGGACAAAAAAAGACCCGAGCGCATCTTTCTTTGCATAAAACGCTCAAAAAAAAAGACGTAAAAACACACTATGAAAAATAGTATGCTTGCTTTGGGGTACAAATTAAATACAGCATAAGGTATCAATAACAAGCAGACTATTTCTAAAGGTTGAGTGATTTTGGTTTAAAATTGTGTTTAAAGAGTTTAGGTTTGAACATACAACCCCAAATTTACCACAACAAAGGCAGTTAATAAAACTCTTTTCATTGTACGACAATAAACATGTTCACCAAACAGCTCTGAATCAATAACTCAGCCTGAATAAGGGCACCTGGGAAGTTCAAGGTTGAAATTGGTCCATAAAATGATCGAGAGGTAGTTTAAATGAGAATTGGAGAGTGACGGAAAGAAGGAATTTTAGTAAAACTCAAGTGTTTTTTGTGAGTCATTTTTCCAATGGAACATTTTTGCCATGTCACTAACTTCCACATCTGAAAATAAAACAAAAAAGCAGCACCATTTTGGATGTTCATTGGGACGATGACGTGAGGTTGGTACAGAGCCCTGCACATGACATGCTGGAGAAATGTTTTTTTATATCATGGCCACGAATTAACAATTTGTTCCCAAGACTTAATATGCTTAATATGCCACACGTTTTACTAATCCATTCCCTAGTTTAAATCGTGTGCATGGTATAATTCGTTCCCTAATTTACAAAATCATGGCCGCATTGTAATAATTAGTTCCTTTGTTTTAGTTAAATCAAAACGAGGGAACTAATTAGTGGCCACAATTTACTTAAACAAGGGAATGAATAAATAAATCGCAGGAATGAATTCTTAATTCGCAGCCACGATTTAACTAAAATGAGAGAATTAATTCATAATTCATGGGAACAAATTCTAAATGTTCTTAATTAATTCTTTAATTAATAATAATAATAATAATAATAATAATAATAATATATATATATATTATTATTATATATATAAAAAATCTGAATGTCATGTGTGGGGCTCCGTAGGTTGGAAACGGCTCCGACTGCACTATAAGCTTAAAAACTGGTGGAAAATTTTTCCGAACGACTTGTGGTTGTTCGAAAACTACAGTAAATTCTTGTGGAAGATAAATCACCCCTCCACAGGCTGCGTGCATTTCACACAATGTTCTTCATCCTTGGAAATGAGCAAATCGCACAGAGCCGCTCGAACGCACATTCTAGGCTCCCAGGGCGAGCCCATGTCGAGGCTCTGGTAGCCCTGACACACGCCCAGCCCTTCCAGGTCAAGCAAGAGCGCCACCACTTCATCGACCGTCTCGAGGCAGGTGGGGTGGCGCGAGTAGACGGCGTGCATTAGCAGGAGAGGCTGGTTCTGAACGCTGACCTGGTAGAAGAAGCCCTTCTCGATCTGGACGATGGTGTCAGCCATGGTGGAGAGCTTGGAGCACTGCAGGAGCTGGAGGACGGGGCCTTTGGCCATGACGCACACCCAGTGAGCGGGCAGCACAGTCTGGCCTAGGAAAGTGAACAGCTCCATCAGGCCTTGGTCTCGGTCGCAGTCGCTCTCTGCTCCCGCCAGACTGAAGATCTGAGTGATCTACAAAAGCAGATGTGACATTGGCATGGGTTGGTAGCTGTGGAAATCTCTGACTGCGCTGAAGGTTTCATGCACAAGCCATCCTGAATAATTAAAAATAAAAAGCCTGTAGACAAAGTTTTATGTGAAGGACTGAAGGATGTTCTTGCCTAAAAAATCAAATGGAGGTGACGTTTCCGCTTAGGTTCTATGACACATGAAATGAATGCTCATACAATGTTCAGGATAATGCCAAAAGAGCATTATGCAAAGAAAGGGGGTTAATTCAAACTATAATCTCACATAGCCAGATCTATATAGTCTCAAATATACTTTATAAATCAAACTGTCATAACAGAGTCATGTCTGTCTGTCAAAACTCAAATCCTTACACTTGCCCATTTTTCCTGTTTCTAACACATCAACTTTGAGGACTAAATGTTCACTTGCTGCCTAATATATCCCACCCACTAACAGGTGCCGTGATGAAGAGATAATCAGTGTTATTCACTTCACCTGTCAGTGGTCATAATGTTATGCCTAATCGGTGTATACATATATACACACATTTTTAAATAATTTTATTTAATTATTTATTTTTTATTCAGCAAGAATGCATTAAATTGATCAAAAGCCAGGCATTCATAATACAACTATTCGTCAAAGAATCATTAATGCATCACGGTTTCCTCAAATTTGAAGCAGCACAACTACATTTTTACATTGATAATTGTAAGAAATGTTTCTTGAGCAGCAAATCAGCATTAGAATGCTTTCTGAAGGATCATGTGACACTGAAGACTGTAATGACAGAGTAATGATGCTGAAAATTCAGCTTTGATCACAAGGATAAATTACATTTTAAAATATATATATATATTCAAAAATATATTCAAATTGAACTATTTTAAATAGTCATAATAACAATATTATGTTTATGCTATTTATGATGAAATGAATGCAGCCTTGGTGCACATAAGAGCCTTCTTTCTAAAACACAAATCTTAAAGACCCCAAACTTTTGAACGGTAGTGTATTCAGTAGTAGTGAAGACAGAGATCCAGGGAGACTCACCACCGGCGTGGCCTCCCGTTGAGGTTCTGACACGTGTTGTTCTGAGTTCTGTGGTTCTTCTGTGAAATGTGATGGTGGTGACCCCACTCTCACCATCTCAATCTGAAGAAAACTATTCTGAGTCACATCATCCCCCATCGGCAAAGAACCGATGACCTCACCCATTGGCGCTGTATTGTTGTTACTCAAAGGTACTGATCCAAGCATATGAGAAGCCGCCGGCATGCCCGACATGTTGTAGTATAATCCCTGTGGAACATGCAGACGAAACAAACGTCAGCTTTCAATGGCGATCAACATTTGCAACATCTATAACTGGATGTTGCAAATTGAACCTAGTGCTGAAAAACTACAAAAAAATATTCCAAAAAATCATGTTTAATTGTCAAAATCTTGGTGAACGACCCACAATTCTGAAGCAAGATTCACCAATCAGAGAAATCACTGTTATATTAGAAGTGGGAATCACTACAAACAAGGTTGTGCTAAGTTGGCAAATAAGCAGAAGATACCAAGTTAACGTGCTACCTATCTACCTAATGTTAATAATGGGATGTTTAACCCATGCTTTAAAATAATTTTATATAACGTAATATATAAAAATACTTTAAATGTAGTCATTTTCATAATTTTTATAATAATAATAATTATTATTATTATTATGATTATGATTATTATTATTGTGTAGCCATATTGATATACAATCATAACATCTTGGCCAAATTGTGCAACCCTCCAAACAAGCACAGCACAGCAAACCTAAAACCATTTTTAATCAGGAAAAAAAAAACTAATATCCTGATAGCAGTCCCTAATACCCTGAATGCAATGTATGTCCTTTGGATAAAAGCAATTGCAAAAATGCATAAAATGTAATATATAAGTACTTTTTAAATGCCTATGAATGAATTATGCCGATTTTTAATGCCTATGAATTAAGAAACTAATTCCAGAATCAAAGATGAAGAAATCAAATAACTGACATTGATGTAGAAAGTCTTACCTGAGCACCGAGTCCAGAGGTGTTTGAGTACATCACATTAGACTCCACCATTGACCTCTCATTGCCCAAAATATCAGGATCCTATGAAAACAGGCAACGAGATAATCTAACATTAAATACAATAATTAACATTATTGTTTAATAACCTAATAAACATTATAATTAATATTTCAAATAATTGAAATGATTCATATTTCTTGATTAAATTACATTATGTCATGTCTACTTTTAGACTAATGGTGCAGTCAAGTCATATCGAAATTACTATAATTACTGGCAACTTTCTGACTCATGAAACCATTAATGTCATTGTTAATCCCATAAACACAAGTTGGAAACATGTTCTGAAATTAATGACAGTTCTGATGTCTCTAACTTGACCGCTGTGATGACATGTAAAATTAACATTTTATCATTTGTTATGGTGTTTATTATAGCCACTGTACTATGGTCTTAAGTATTTTACACAAGCACTGAGTTGTGAAAATGTAGTTATGAGAAACTTTGCTGTCATCAACAAGAAATTTGCACATGGACCCATTTCACAATAATTGGAGTTGAATTTTATGTTTAAAATAAGTCCAAAAACAAACAGCATAAGAGTTGTCATCATGTGTGAATGCAGACTAGACTTAGACCTTCTTTTGGTTGAGCAACATTTAATTCTCTGACTGCAACATTTAAAAATCAGAAACCTCCTCTATGTTGGATGGTTCGTCATCCTCAATCACGGCCTCAACGAACATGTCGTCGTCCTCTTCCTTAAAACTGTAATTCCATTTCCTCCTTCCTCTGGCCTTGGATCCATTCATCTTATAAGGTTTCACTTCTTCTTCATCATCATCATCCTTATCAGACATTTCTTCATCATCATCGTCATCATCATCATCCTCCCAAGGTTTGCTTCTGAATTTTCGTTTTTTTGCTGGTCTCCCACGCCTCTTGATCTTGGATTTCATGTTTCTTCTTCGTGGAAGGGACTGATTCAGCTTTCTCTGCATGATACGATAAAACAAGAAAGATCTTGAAAATTGCATCTCCGAACTGTGTATTATTTGCTGCATGGTCAGGTGATAACCAGTGTTGAGGAAAGTTACTTTTAAAAGTAATGCATTACAATATTGCGTTACTCCCTAAAAAGTAACTAAATGAGTTACTTAGTTACTTTTTATGGAACGTGATGCGTTACTTTCGTGTTATTTTTCACTCCTGGGCTGGGCTTGTTCTTTTTTTGGCAAATGTAAAGGCCCTTTCACACTAAAAAGTGAAATGAATAAGCCTCAGGCTGAAAGAAATGCAAATTCTCGCCTGTACAGTAGAGGGCGCAGCTCAAACAAACCTTTCAGCTGTGCTTCCATTCTGGATTGCAGAAGAAAGTTCAACAATCTTACTTTAGCATTAAAAAGTAAAACACAAATGTGATGTTTATCTAAAGTCATTTTTGCTTTTTAGCTTATGGAGTGGTGCATGTATGACGTCACTTTGTAGGCCAACCGGCAGTTAGCATTTCACTGGTTCCCTCAAGAAAAACCCAATAGGATTTTCCCATTGGCTTTTGGATTATCGCTAAAAACAAGCTCTGTGATCAACAAGAGTTTATGATACTTGCACGTTTTGTCAATCAAGATTATCACAGATTAACACAACTTTTATGAATTCTGAAGCCTAAATGCAGTTGCCAGAAGTAAAAAGCTAAAGGTAGGCTATAAACTAACTACACAGCGGTCGCTCGACTTCAACGTCACCATCACTAAGCTTCCAAAAACTCTTTCAGTTTTTATTTAAAAACATTTCCCCAGAATGCTTGAGTTCGAATAGTTTATAAGAGCACACTTATGAGCATAATGAGGCTGTAAAAGCAGACTGAGGTTACCAGTTCTGTAGTCTCATTTAGCCACTTATTAGCAACCGCCTTTTTCAAGACACGTAACAGCTTCAAAAAATCATAAGTGGGGTAATATTGATGTAATTTATGTAGTAGAATAAAACGTGAAAGTGTCTTGAGCTTGTGTTCACCACAGACCTTATTTCAGCCATTTAACCAAAACCCCATTCAAAAAACCCATTGACTTCTGGTAGAACCAGAAGTGCTAAAATGCTAACTCGCTTCCGTGTTTTGGCCTATAAAGTGATGTCATACCTGCACCACTCTTTTAGTATCCATTTCAGATAATTTAAGGTCAGCAGCAAAGATATTGGTTAAAAAAGTGAGATTAAATACATAAAGTATATCATGTTATTTAATATATTTAATTATTGCATGTTTGTGTAATATTCTGAGTTTGCATTTCACTGTTTTTATTCATTTTGAGGAATACTGAATCTGTTTCTTGAATAAGTCAGATGTTTAGTATAGAACTACAATAACCATGTTTACGCAATGCACACAACTCCTCTGCACTTACGATTCATCTCAACATGGCGTCAATAAACGGGAAAACAGAGTAACCTGCCTTACTTTTTTGAAAAAGTAACTCAAGATATTTTGTTATAAATTTAAATGTAATGCATTACTTTACTAGTTACTTGAAAAAGTAATATCTGATTACATAACCCACATTACTTGTAATGCTTTACCCCCAACACTGGTAATAACCTTACTCTTGAGTGATGCCATTAGATGTTAATCAGACAAATACGTACATTTCTACTTTGAGCATGAAGCTTTGACTGAAACTTGCACTGACGTAAGCGACATTTCTGCCTTTTCTTGTTACTGCCACCAAACTTGGGCTTGTCCATGCAGAAGTCGCATTTGCCACAGTCGTCTTCACGAAGACACGCGACACACTGCCGGCACATTCTGCGATTCCGTTTCTTTTGAGCCTAAAAGCGAGAGTAAACAGAGAAATTTTTGTTTTTTCCATTAATAAAGCACTGGAGATTGCCAGATGTGAGTAGATTTTTTTGACATGCAGTAAAGGCATAACTAAAGCTTTTTAAGGGGTTTTATAATCAGGGTTCAGCTATAATTAGAAAAAAGAATATTCCATGCTCAATCTATAATGTTTTAACCCTGTAAAGCCTGTTGTATGAAATAATGTAGAGAGAAAAAATGTATCAAGCCTTTAAACATCTCATATAATATAAAATATGAGAATATATAGCTCATACTCAAGGAGTAAAAAACACCTCAGTGGCCCAAACTGAGCAAAAATATGCAATTTAGTGCAGTTGCTAATATTTTTATGGCCAAAAATAAAAACAGTAAGAATTCTAATAGCTTCTTTATAACAGTAGCCTACCTACATAAAATGCATATAAATATAACTTACCACTCTACATCTGCCAATAATATGTCTTAGTAAGATGATATTCAAATGCTTAGTTTTATGATAAACAAGTAGTTTTTATTGTGGGGGATTTTAAAACATATAATGCAATGTAATACAATGATGATTGAGAAACGAACAAATAAACGTTCCTCAAAAGCCTGATGGGTCATATTTGATACTCACATTTAAACATCATTTTTCTACAAAATGATGTCTGGATAATCAAGTATTCCTAAGTCGCTTCAGTCCAGTAAGTGTTCATCTTGAAATATTACTAAGGATTATAAAAGTTATTCTTACAAATATTTTATAAAAATCATTAAAGATTTCACAGAAAAAAAACACATGTACTACGTCCTGAATAGGGATGTTTTTACAATTATAATGAAAGGCCTTTTACTTGCTAAAAAGTGTAAACTATTAATCAGACAACAGAAGGAAAGTAGAAGATTGTGGTACAGGTTTTTCAGCAAGTTCTGGTCATCTTGGTCAAATAAAATGCAAAAGGGTTAAAAACATCCCATGCCACAATCATTAGCAGAATCAATCAAAACTAGTGCTTGATGCACTCACTCACCCAATCATCTTCATCTTCATCACCATCAGGGGCAAAATCCTAAACAGCACATACAATAGAAACCTGGATCAGTATTTTAAGCACAGTACTCCTACTTGAATGGATTGCAACAGTGGTTAAGTGTGCAATTTCTGCACTATGAAAAGCAAACAAAACAATGATTATTTCCTAACAGGTATCCAAATCCTATAGTCAACACTCAGAAAATTTCAATGAAGTCAAGACACATATGATCCAAGTTTGCACTATTTTTAAATTATACAGACCAGATAAATGTGTCAATCTGCTCAAATAGCACAACGTTCAGAAAGAACTCTTCTCAAGATTCTTGTTGATGCTAAAATTTAAACTAGGACATAGTATTTTAATATTGAATAAATAACACACTTTACTTTCACTACTACTACAACACTGTGTAAAAATGTATAATTTATAATGTTAAATTAACTCTTGATGGCATGTAGTATTAATAGCATTAAAATACAGCACTGACAGTTTCATGAATAAGCAACCATACACTGAATTGATAGCTACATGAAAAATTAACACTCACCTTTTTTACAATTTTCTTGTATTTGGGACGTGGTTTCTGCAGGAGATAGTGACATTATGTTTCGGTGTGCAAGTGGTTTAGCTACTGACAGATTATTTGATGATCTTTGGCAATGCTTTTGTGTTTGCTGCAGCCCATAAATGTTATGAATGTGTCTATATAATATTATATGTTTATTATTACCAGTATTTGTTTTCTTGGATGTTTTGTTTTCCCAACCTCCCACTGATCCTGCCCCACCTTGAAAATAATAATAAAAAAGGCATACAAAAGCATAATAAAAATGAAGCAAAAGAAATATGATAAACAAATGTGTTACTTTCAACATAATCAAAAATAAATGTTTCTAGAAAAGAATATTCAAGAGAATAAAAGAATGAAGTAAAGAATTCTGCTAAAGAAATGAGGGATAAGCTGGACTTTGTTCAGCTATTTAAAGTGAGCAAACAACTGTTTTGGCTTGTAGATTGAGAGCAGAAAAAAGGGGAAACTAGCTAATTCAGATATTAAGACCCAAAAGTATCGCCAAAGCTCTGTACCTCTCATAAAGCTAACGTGAACACAGACACAGCAACACCACAGTGCTTCATTTCCACTTCACAACATTAACAATAAGAGCACAGATGAATGATTCCTAAGCACAATTTTAAAAAGACAATTCTTTTTCAATCTTCCATGTGCACTCTTCCATAAACAAAACAAAAAAAATACAGCAATGAGACAACGGGTCACTAGAATTCTCTTAACAAAATACGTATTGTTTAATTTTCCTCTATATTATCAAACTTACTACAATATTCTTCACTACTCCTAAAACAGAAAACGGCGGCTGTAGTTAATACTTGTGCTATCCACCTTATTTTGCAACACGAAAGTAAATACAATGACGTACTTCCGTCTAATGTGTTTGGGGCTGTTCACGCAGAAAGCGTTTTACCATTCCAATGTGCTACTCTTCCATTGTCTACGAAACCACACACTAGACGGGCGTGTATAACCGTTGCGCTCGTGTCTCGCGCCTTTTGCAGCGTCTCGCGCATGACACAGCGTTCTAAAAATGTAGCACTCAAGTTAAAATCAGTTCAACTTTTTTTTAAAAAACATGTCGCCTTGCGTTTTTTCCTCATTCCAGTGCCCACGTCTCACGTTTTTCAAAGCACCCACGGTGTATAACAATGTGCGTCGTTTATTTTTTTTGTATTTTAGTACTTTTTAGTATTTTAAGTTGAATAAATGCAAGTGATAGCGCAGGCACCTCCTTTACGCGCAGGACACACATGCTAGTTGACAGTCGCCTGTAGTTGTTTTGGTGTGTTCAAGCACAGTTTGTTTCCCTGACGCAGGCAACGCGAGGTGACAACACAGTCGGCTTTCATCAGTGCTAGTTCTTTGGCGTGTCCCTACCTTTAGACCGAGCGGCCATGTAAAGTTGCTACCTGCATGTTTCAAATGGTAAGCCATATTTGTGGACGATGAATAGGTGAATGATTGGATTTCCTGCCCGACATACTGTAATTTACCACTAGGACCCGCAGTTAACATTTAGTGGACTATTAGGGGGCAACTCTACAATATTCCATACATTTTGATATCATGGTGACTTTAATTCAAAATCATTTTTGGCATAAACTTTCTGTTTTATCCCAGGTCTCAAGAATAAGTGCCAGAAAACAAGGAAAAGCAAAACATTTCTGTGATCTTGCGATGACAGAAATACATACCTTCCTAAACACAATGTTTGGAGGAGAGTGCTTCTTCTCTGCTGCACATGAGAAAATGTAGAAATTAGACTAGACTTTTTAGACTTTAGACCTTAGAAATATTGGAGAATATCATGCTTGCTGAAATGAAAGGTGTAATTATAAATTCACATACGTTTAGGCCTACATCTGAAGCACAACGTGTCTCCAGGCTTCTGAGCAGAAAATGGGCAGCCACAGTTTACACATTTACTGGAGAAAGAGAAACAACTAGATTCGTTACTACATTCTTGAAGGCCCTAGTTGAAACTACAGCAAAATATTCAAGATAGACTTTCTGGGCAGTATAAAATGAGAAAATTTGTTCACCTGAGCAGAGGATGGCTTTCCTTCAGTGCCATTGTTCCATTAAGTGTAGTCTCTGTAAAACCTGGCAAGCTTACAGTCTGATCTGAGATCAGTGCATCCTGAGTTTTTGTTGGGCTAATGGGCTCCAGAGATGGATAAAGCCAGAGTCGAAGGGGCAGCTCAGCGCCGCCTTTCCCAGGTTCGCTAGAGGAACTGATTATCTGTTGGGAAACATTACCCACTTTTACCGAAGGAGAGTGAATGAAATTCTGTGTCCCGGATGTGTCAATATTGAGCGGCGAGACCCTCGTGAGGCGCGGAGGGCTGTTAAATTCTGCGTTGGGTGTGTTGGAGAGGCTGCTGCTTCCTGCAGGTGAGCAGGGGGTGAGTCTGGGTCTCTGGGGTGTGGATGTCGGACTGTGAATGATGCTCTGGATTGTTCTGGGTAAAACTTCAGCCGTGCGGGTTGGATCTGGGATGGGAGTGGCAGCTCCTGATGAGGGACTTGAGTGTCTGGTAATTTCCAGCAGGGAACGAACACTCTATATATGCCAAGCAACCATAGAGAACAAAGAAAGTGTATTCAAAACGTTATAATAATATGATTAAATTAAAAGCAGATTTTATTTTACTTATATAAAATGAATCCTAAATTCTGGAAATTGTACTCATGATCATTAAAGTGTCCCTATTATGCCTTTTCAGTGTGTAATTTAGCTGTTTCTGAACGTAAATGTTCTTAAAAGTTTTAAAGCTCAAAGTGTTATTGTTATTGTCTCCCAAAAGAAAGAACTGATTCTGAACTGCCTGAAACGAGTAGTCAGTATTTCCAGTCGTACTTCCTGCACAAACCTACGTAGGTTTGTAACACATTTGAATAAAGCCTATGTTCTTCATTGGCTGCCCGCAAATGACGTCTACATTGACCCTCAAACACCATAGCTGTAGCGGAGACCAACACATGCTGTAAGCTGTAGACTAATCACAACAAACCTGGCCATCTGACCAACCAGAGCAGAGTTGACCAATCACAATAGAACAGACTGGGCCATCTGACCAATCAGAGCAGAGCAGACCAATCACAACAGCCTGGGCCATCTGACCAATCAGAGCAGAGTAGACCAATCACAACAGACTGGGCCACCTAACCAGTCAGAGCAGAGTAGACCAATCATAACAGACTGGGCCTTCTGACCAATCAGAGCAGAGTAGACCAATCACAACAGCCTGGGCCATCTGACCAATCAGAGCAAAGTAGACCAATCACAACAGAGTAGACCAATCACAACAGACTGGGCCTTCTGACAAATCAGAGCAGAGTAGACCAATCACAACAGACTGGGCCTTCTGACTAATCAGAGCGGAGTAGACCAATCACAACAGCCTGGGCCATCTGACCAATCAGAGCAGAGTAGACCAATCACAACAGCCTGGGCCTTCTGACCAATCAGAGCAGAGTAGACCAATCACAACAGCCTGGGCCTTCTGACCAATCAGAGCAAAGTAGACCAATCACAACAGCCTGGGCCATCTGACCAATCAGAGCAGAGTAGACCAATCACAACAGACTGGGCCACCTGACCAGTCAGAGCAGAGTAGACCAATCATAACAGACTGGGCCATCTGACCAATCAGAGCAGAGCAGACCAATCACAACAGCCTGGGCCATCTGACCAATCAGAGCAGAGTAGACCAATCACAACAGACTGGGCCATCTGACCAATCAGAGTAGAGTAGACCAATCACAACAGACTGGGCCATCTGACCAATCAGAGCAGAGTAGACCAATCACAAAAGACTGGGCCATCTGACCAATCAGAACACAAGAAGCTCCCGGAAAGAAGATCGAATCCTTGATCGAACTGTTTCAACACTGTTAGAAAAGAGTTGATGCTACAATGTATATTATGAGAAAATGTATGTGTTTCTGACCTTGGACGCATGTAAACTTAATTGTAGGAGACCTTCAAAACAAAATTAGGAACCTTTAACATGGCATAATAGGGGCACTTTAAAAATAGTAGTAGCCTTGGCAAACTAATTAAGCTTTTAACAAAAAATATATATATATTTTATATTAATCTTTAACATTTTCAAAAATGTTAAATATTCTATAAATAAACAAAATACATTAAAAACACTACAAATATTATAAAATATATTATTTCTCTTACTGCACATAATATTCTCTGTAACAATGCAATCAAAAGACAGAAAATGCTACACAAACCTTAGTTCTTCTAGTGCGATCCATGTGTAATCCTTTCTTGAAATCTAAACGAGTAAGTCCTTGTCTAACATTTCTGGCACTCGGAGGCCGACCTCTGCGTCGTTTTACTTTCGGACTGTGTGAATATGAGAAGTACAAAAGTCTGAATATGATCAACAGGTGTGATATGAATGTCTGAATACGTTCTGCAGCATCTTCATTTTTAGATCTGAATCTGATTTGTTCATTCCTTCACTTAATGTCACATTTATTAATCGTCAAATGAATTTCAAAGTTTATATGAAAGAAAATCAAGGTCTTAAAGGGTTAGTTCACCCAAACATTTACTCACTCTCATGTCATTCCAAACTCGTAAGACTTTCGGTCATGAAGATCTTTTTATGCTTGAGCTTCCGATTACAATATCTGATACGTGTGTTAATGAATGTTTATATGTGAATAAAAGCATAAATTAAATATGTTTATCATATAAAGCAATTGTGTCTCTTCAAAATTTGGACTAAACCGCTCAATTTTTTGAAGCGTCAAAGTGGTAGTTGCGTAGCTGTCAATGGACAGAAATCTCTCCGATTTCATTAAAAATATCTTCATTTGTGTTCTGAAGATGAACCAAAGTCTTACGAGTTTGGAAAGACATGAGGGTGAGTAAATGATGACAGAATGACAGGCCCGTTCACACCACTATAACACACCAGAACTATAACAATAACAACAAAGAGGAATGATATCATTGGAATCACTTTCACAACTATTTTTTTTTCAGCTGATGAATGATAAAAACAGCCAATCAGAATGCATCCTGGTATCATGTATTTTTTTTTATGTAATAAAATGTAATTGCAAATATTCAGCGTAACATTTTAAGTGAAAATTGTATTATTATAGTGAATTAAATGAATGTCTAATTGATTTCCTCATTTTGCATAAACAGCAGCACTGATGCTGACATAAACTGATGATCAAAGACTCATACTTCAACGGAAGCAGGAAAATCTTACCTGTACAAATCAGTTTTAACCTTAATAAAATTTTAATGTATTCCCAGACCTTTGGGCTTAAAAATTTCCAGACAACATACACCCAAGCTATGGAAAAATTCACTTAATGCAAACAAAAAGTAAGGTAAAAGGCACATACATTCTCCTGACACTCTCAACACCATCATCTTCATCCTCTTCCATTGGCTTCAGCCAATCAGGTGGCAACACAACTGTCACTTTGCCAGGCATGTCGTCCCACACAGTATATTCCTCAACGTCTGCTCCAATCGGATAATTCTCACTCAAGAGCGCTGGCACAGTCTCTCCCGAATTCGTCGTCTCCGGTTCAGCTGATGCCCTGTTCAGCTCATCCGTCATATCTGATCTTTTCCTTCCTAGACGTTTATTTTTCTAGTAGATTTGTGAGACCAATGGGTTCAGTCATCCCAGGAAGAGTTTGGATATTGAAGCGCTGGCTCACATTTTTAAATAGGAAAAACGACTTCAGTCCATAGAAGTCGGTGGTGTTAATTTCATCTCACAATGTTACAAATAGCCTGGGTTGCATGAAATGTCAAAGATCCAACGCTTCATCCATGTCTTTACTGGTTATGGATCATTACATTATACCTGCAAAGAGAATGCCGATATTAGAGGAGAAAACTAAATTAAACACCATAAAATTATTATCATGGCACTTTTTTGCTGCCTGATATATTTCTAAAGACATACTATGCATTGAGATTGAATGCAAACAAATCACACACACATAGAGCTTAACACCGCCATTGACGTTTTGAGAGAAATATGATGTTGACGCACTTGTATCATGATGTGCATACAAATCACTATTTTGATCAAATATTTCATCAATAGCTTATAATAAAGTATTTCCACTGCAATAAAACTGGTGTAAATAAAACCCCTCTATTAAATTGGGCTGACTCAAGCTAGCAGAAACACGATAGACAAGCGTGAAGGAGAATATTTATAGAACGGGGCCGAAATGAGTGGTTGCCATGGTGATGGAATTGCAGCGAGCCCAGCAGCGGCGGCAGGGAGGTCGATACAAATGGAGTGAGAACATTCGATATCTGCAATGCAGCGCAATTACTATGGCAATGAAATACGTTACGGTGCTGCCAACATTTGGTTAAATTTGTCTAGTAGAAAATACTTCATTTCCTGAAACCCTCATTATATATAATTAAGACCATCTGTTTGAAATAACTGCTGTTTAAGAAAAGGTTGACCAAGGTAATAAGCACTTTACAGTAATAAGAATAATACAAATATGACAAAACAGACCTCGCTGTGGGTTTCAGCTCAAATCTGGGTCATACAGGGTGATTTGCTTATAGTTAAAAAAACAGCTTGGTGAGTAAGATGATATCTTGTTAAGCTTAGCAAGAAACTCAACGAATCTGTTTAGTAATCAGTAATATTAAAAATATCAAATGCTGAGCCAGCCATCTCTCATTTAACCAGAAAGTAACAAATACAGTGCCTCAGTATCAACACAACTTTATATTCTTGATCTTTTCAACTACTTTCAGCTACTAAGAATAAAAATACGCAACCGTGGAACAGATTCAAAGTACTTTCATTTTCCAGCAATGAACTGGAGCTTTTCAGCAAGAGATTACATTCAATCTAGTCATAAAATGCAATATTTGTAATGTCTGCTTGTGTACAAATACTTAGATATTGCTGCAAAATATTCACTTTGAATTTGCTTCTATACAAATGTTGAACAGCACACCAGAATAAACGACTCTGTTAATCATTTTATAATCATAAAATAAAATCATACAATTCCCAACAAGGTACATTAAACAACGCTAACCGTTTTCCTTATAATTAAATGAGTAACCATTCACAATAAAGTGTCATTTGTTAACATTACTTAATAACTAACAATACATTTGTTGCTGTATTTGTTAATGTTAGTTAATAAAAAATACAGCTGTTACTTTAGAGTGCATTAACTATGTTAAATACAACATTTGATTTAAATAATGTATTTGTAAATGTTAAAATTAACATCAACAAAGAGTAATAAATGCAGCAAAAGTGCAGTTCATTATTAGTTAATGTTAACTAATGAAACCTATTGTAAAGTGTTACTATTACGTGCAACAGAAGCAAAAAATGCGTTTGTGATATGATTATGTGATCATTGTTGAGTCTGTACTGTGTTTAGGGGGTTGTTGCCTTGGCAACAGATTTTAACGACAAATGCAGCGAATCTCTGTTGGTTGTTTACGTTTTTACATTTTATTTTTTACATTGGGCATTTTAGTTTGTCCCAAAAACAATGCAATTTTTATACACATAAGAACATATTTTACATTGTGCATTATATTTAATATTTATATGCCTTGCAGAAAATGTTAAAATTGACAATGCTGTATTACATTATATAATACATTTGTGAGATAATTAGATTAATGTTACATTTCACATACGTATTTTTTTATTTATTGACAAAATGATTGCAAGTTGACGTGCTTGAACTCGTGGCTCTAGTACCGATAGATCGCGCGTGAATAATTATACGAATAGCGCAATGCACTTTTTTCAGCGCTAACTTATCTAACTTAAAGTTATGTGGCTCGTAACCGCCTGCAATTCCTAATATTTCTACCTCGTGAAAACGTGATGTAAAAAAAAGCTCAATAAACAGATCGTTAAAAATCGACACGAGTTTCGCCAGCCTCCATTACAGATCGCTGGAGTGAGGAATGCCGTCCCGACGCGCGATCGAAAAACACGTGACATGTAACGACATTAGTAACAAACATCGCACGTTTAGCAAGCGTATTTCGCTGACAACATCCCTTATTATTTGTGCTAGGTTTTAAAGACACGATAAGTTTATTTTACACGACTCTCTACACCGTCCATTTCGCTGTGCTGCTGAATGAGCTTAAGCAGCCCCCCCTTCGCTGTTGACCCTCCCCTTCCACACACTCCCCATTGCTTTGCTTTCAGCGACGCAGCCTCGAACACGACTTTCCGAACGCTCTCTCGTGCACGGAACCACGCCGCTCTTTCGATTCATTTACTAAAGCGACACCTATAAATTATGACGTTATGTGCGTTTTATAAACACGCGTTTTGCCGTACACAAACACTGAATCGAATACGTGCAGCTTTTTGACATTCTTACCTCATCGCGTCTCGCGCGGTCGATCGAGCCGCTCATCTGCGCCTCGTTCTCTCCGATCAGCGATACTTTCGGTGATCTACTGCGCATGTGCAGACACACGCATCGTCGAATCCTGACCGAATTAAATTTAGCGTTAGAACAGTCGCTCAGCGTTCAGTGTCTCGCCCTTCAAATTACTGCACCGGGTAAAAACAGTGATAAACAGCATTGATATCAATGCCCTCGTATTTGTTTGTTGGTCTTTTGATAAGCATACGAATAGAAATAATACACAGGAATATCGCCGACGCGCGCATCGCTATATTTTCTCGACCCCACAAAAACACGTGCCACCCATTTGCCTACATTAATAAACACATTTAAAATATATTCTAAGCATATTTGACGAAGCTACTCGTTTAGGGAAATACTTTAATAAATGATGTGCTATACTACAAAATGACTTCATAATCGTTTACACTTTAAAGACTGAATTACAGATTCAGCATTACTTCTCGACACGAATCGTCACAATTAATTTGGGTCAAATAAACATCTTTGTAGCAGTATAACGTTAAAGCCCTTGCATGAATACAAAAAGACTGAGAAAGCTGCAAAAACCGAGATATACGAATTATTATGAAATAATTCGCCGTTCTATAGAAAGATGCACTTTAACATTTCTAATCGTGTTTTTTCTAATCACCACTTATTTATTAATAATTATGAACCTAATTAATCTTAACATGAAATTACCTCAGAGTCACGCCTTTCCAGTCAGATGTCCTAACGATGATCATCGATTACAGGAAAGGCACGGGACTTTGACATTTTAAATGGACCGTCATTATAATTAAGTAATATTGAATTAAAACGTTATATTTGTAATATATATTTTAGAATTCAAATATAAAAGATGACCAAGTTCCAACCCTATAAGAAGAAATGTTTTGTGTAAATGTATAACCAAAGTTTACACAACAAACATTTAGTTTCATTAATTCATTGTAGGAAGTTGTCATTAAAATAATCAGGCCACATTTGGACTAAAGAAATACTTAAGATACTCCAAATACCATGGCTAGTGTAGCAAAACCATGGTTAATTTGGGGTTACCATGGTTTAACTATAGTAACCATGGATTCTGGTTTTATTTAACCATGGGTAATTTTCATTCGGGATATCAACCCAACACTGTATAGACCCTTAATGATAACAATTCCTTTGTATAAAAGCACAAGATATGTGGCCTAAAGACAAATAATAGACATTTCACCAGCTACAAAATATCTCTAGATGATCTTTTTTAATGCACAATACAGGGTTATGAGATTAATTAAAAATCTAAAAAATGTAAGCACAACAATTCAGTGTTGTCACAGCACCATTTAAAGAATGAAACCAAGGGTTACATTAATGCAAATACAATACAGAAACATAAGTGTCGTACATGAACTACAGTTTCAACAAACAACTGCTAAGACACTGACTCCGACAAATCTTCACAACTCGACTTCAGCAGCAACTGTTCATTTTCTCTGTAAGATCAAAGACAAAACCTCAGATTGTCAGGAGGGTTGATTCATGGTTGAACATCATGTGCAAACGGAATAGATGAATAAAAGGGAATGACAGTAACCTTATCTGTCCTTGCTGGTTCTCAAGTCTGTGGTAATTGGGTCGTGTTGAATTGTCTGGTGCAGCATGAGGGCCATGAGACCTGCACGATTCGTCATAGCCGTTCTTACATTGCGCTCCTGCTCAAACAATTCATCCAACTTGTACCACTGGGGGAATAGAAGAGATAATGAGAACGAGTAAATGAATGAAAGATTAAATGCAAGTTTGATGAACGATAATGCAATCTTGTGTGAAAACAGCTATTCAGAAATGTCTTGAAAGCAAGAACATCTTAATCTATTTGAGTAAATACATTTCTTTGCTTCAAATAAACGATTATTTTGCTAAAGTAGCGGGTTGAGGTAATGCGCTGACCACTCTGACTCGCTCCAGGTCCACTTCAGCCCGGCGGAGTTTCTCCCAGCAGTAGTGTTTGTTACACTTTCGTTTGGACACCCTGCAATATTCTCCGGTGGGTTCAAATACATCACGAACCAATGGACACCCACAGACCTCGTCAGCAGGGACCTGCACGCATAACATTCACATTTATGAATACTGTCCTTAATTATCTATGCAAATGGAGCGTTTATGTATCAAATGCATATGTTAAAGTAACCTTGGGGTCTCTGGAGTGCTCTGGACAGAGAACCTGCAGTCTCTTACAGTAGGTTTTGCTCTGTGGATTGTAAACATCACAGAAGAGCCGTGTAGCACTAGATATAATGAGAAAAAGAGCAGAAATAAAATGAGACTATGATTTTGTTGATATATTTTATCTATTTTTAACAGGCATTAAAAGTGCACGTAGTAATTTTTTCCTCATTTTACAGATGAATAGAAGAAATGCAGACATCCCACCCAGCAAAAACAAATTTTTGGGAGATGGCACAAACACACAAGGACGTTGCATTACAACAGAATATTATATTATATATTAATTTGTGTAAGCCACACAACACAAGTTAGTTCATTCAATATAGTATTTATGCGCTGAAAGTGAAAGTAATGTAGAATGTGAAGAAATAATAGAAAATCTGAATGCAAGTTGTCACACGAGACACATTTTATTTATTTAACCTTTATTTTACCAGGAAGTCCTACTGAGATCAAATTATCTCTTTTACAAGAGAGACCTGGCCAAGGTAGCAGCCATGCAAACTCACAATTAAAACCTATACAACAGAAGCATTTTACATTAAACAATCACACATCTCCTTCACCACATTCTTTATGATTGCCTTAAATTCATCAATAGACTTTGAATTTGAAGTGTATTCAAATTAAAATCTTTTTGCAAATTATTCCCTGTCCAAGGTGCATAATAGGAAAAAGCTGTTTTCCCCAGATCTGTCAAAACCCGGGGTACATTAAAAAGCAAACACTTGGAGGAGCGCAACTGGCAACTACCATAGAGGTTAAAGAGGTAGGGTGGAAGTTTACCATGTATAACTTTATAAATAAAGATGGTGTTTTCTATGTGTAGTCAAGTGTTTATGTATTATAAAATATAAGTGTTTATTTGAAATGCATGATAATACCAGGTATAAACAGTAATGTGTCTTGTCTAACCATTTGTCATCGGATCACCGAAAACGCATCTTAAAACCAGGTGGTAACAGGGCTTCTCTATTGTACGCTCGAATTCCAGGGATATTGTATATAATCTATCAATATGCAGGAGATTCAATTGATCAAAAGTGACAGTAGAAACATTTAAAATCTTATAAAATATCTCTATTATAAATGATAAATGTGAGGAAAAAAAGAAATGTTTCTTGAGCAGCAAATCAACACATTAGAATGATTCTGAAGGATCATGTGACACTGAAGACTGGAGTAATGATGCTGAAAATGCAACTGTCATCACAGTAATAATTTACATATTAAAATATAATAAAATGGAAAACAAGTTATTTTAAAGTTTAATAATATTTCATAATATTACTGTTTTTAATCAAATAAATGCAGCATTGGTTAGCATAAGTTTTTTCACAAACCTTCCTATCTCCAAACATTTTCATGGTAGTGTACATCACAGTGGAAGCATCTAAATCTAAAAAATATGTAGTGTTAATATTTAAAAAAAAAAAAATTTACTTACCCCTCTATGCGTGTGGGGTACATGGAGCCAAATGATGTCTGACTCTCATACTGGATAGAAAGAAAAGATGATGTTATTAAAAGACACGATCACAAAAACACAACACTAAAACGTGACCACAGTTTAAAGGTCTATGCATCATGATTAGTAAAAACAGACACCTTAAATACAACACACCTTGGCATAGCACCTTTCCATGTGCCGCAGCGCCACCTTGGGGTTAACTGGGTGACTGCAGGACACGCAGAAGATTTGCAAATCTGTGTCGTCATCGCCCTCGTTGACCTTCAGGGAAAAGAAAAGCAATGTTCAGGACAATGCAATGTTTTTGCAGTGTTTACATCAGTGCAAATGTCATGCTAAAACTATGGTTATGATGATCTCTCACCTCTTCATCGTGCTGTACGACCTGCTGTTTGGCCTTAGCGATGATACCCTCCAGCTCGTGGAACCGTTTTTCCATTTCAGTGAGTCGCATGCGAGCTGACTGTTGCTCACGGCGGATTCGCTCCAGAAGTTTCTTGCCCTGTTCTTCTGCAATGCACGGGCTCTGCTGCCACTGCTGGATACGCTGGGGCAGGATCTCATAGATTCGACTGGCAAGACAAAAAAACACAAATATACAGAGTCTGTCTAACCTCCCACATACTACCCTCTACAACTGTACAGCATTTCCAGGTTTACTTGGCAGCGAGCTTCATGCCGCAGTCATCAGAGCAGTATTTGGAGTTGGCGCGTGCAGCTTCCACACATCCGGGTCCGAGGCACTGTCTTGCTCCTCCACTGTCTCGAACCTCTGGCCGCTCACTGTGTCTCACCCGGTCGCGGTGCTTTTGTTTGGGTTTGTGCTTCCGAGGCTTATTCTCCTCTTTCTTATGAATGAAAAGGAAGTCCAAACTTAGGTTCCATTTTAAGCACAATGATTTACAATGAATGAAAATATTAACCCTATAAAGCCTACTGTATCATATTTGATACACAAATTTCTAAGGCCTCTAAATTGTCAACATGATCAAAACTTGATCAAATCCTGTTGTCAACAACTGCACAAAATATATACTTTTGCATATGCAATGCATATTTTTGCTCAGTTTATGCCTCTGAATAAAACTGAGGTGTTATTTTATATTCTCCTATATGCTATATACTTCTTTTGTCTAATGGTTCAAAATGTTTTAATTTCAAATAATTAAATCTTTCCGAATATGTCCGGCTTTATAGGGTTAAACAAGCAGTCTATACACAAATTTTTAGGTCTTTACCTTTTTTTCAGATCGCTTTTCTCTTCTTTTCACGTGCTTGACCTTAACAGCTCTCTTTCTCAGAGCTGAATCAGCATATGAACCATCATCGTCATCACTGTTCCAACCCTGAAAAAAAATCACCAAACTTATTGGAAATGCATCCAGGGGTGTTACCAATGGCACTTTTTCACTGCATAGTATGGCTCGGTACGCTCACTTTTGGGGGGTTTTCCACGGTGTACAGTACCTAGTACCTGGTACTTTTTTTAGTACCACCTCGGTTGAGGTTCCAAGCAACCGTACCGATACTAAAATGTGATGTGAAAACACTGCAGATCACTGATTGGTCAGAGAGAATCGACGCTACCAGCGTCATTGGATTTGCGACAAGAGACTCCAAACCCGCTAGATTTAAATAGTCAGCAACAGCCACCACAGTATCATTTGTTCGCACAACTTTTTTAAAGGTGCACTGTGTAATTTTTAGGAGGATCTATTGACAGAAGTGCAACATATTATACATAACTATGTTTTCAGTGGTATATAAAGACCTTATATAATGTACCATTATGTTTTTATTACCATAGAATGAGCCATTTCTATCTACATACACCGCGGGTCCCCTTACAGTGAAGTCGCCATTTTGCGCCACCCTTTTTCTACAGTAGCCCTAAACGGACAAACTGCTCTAAAGGAAAGGGGGTGAGCAGTGGGCGGTTGCAATTTGCAACCTCACCGCTAGATGTTGCTAAAATTTACACAGTGCACCTTTAAACGACTTGCTTTAAATGACCATCGCACGCAACTTTAAAAAAGAAATGACTGTATAGTGGTCAGTAGACGAGGTGGCGGTGCAACTCTAACGATCAGTCTATATCCCACCCACTTTGAAGTGGTACTAAACTACCAAAGTAAAGCGAGCCAAGTCGAGTCGAGTCGTGCCGAGCCTAGTCGTACCACGCAGTGGAAAAGCGCCACAAGACAGCGAAGTGGGCTAACTTCCTTTAGATGTGATGTGAGTGAAGAGAAGCAGGTACCGTGCTGTGGTCTCCATACTGGCCAGCGCAGTATTGCTGATACAGCTCCAACTCATTCTCACTGTAGTCTTCAGACAGTGGGCCGTCTTGATAGTCTCTGCCCTTAGACATGGAGCACTCCTCATCCTTCACTCGCAACATTTTCTGAAAAATAAAATATAGTGGTTAAAGAAGGGCCGGAAACTGAAAGGTTGTAGGTTCAAGCTCCACAAGGGATGATCCTTAAAGTCACCAAGAATTATAGTTTATTAGCAGTGTTTATTAGAAATTATTTATCTGAGCACATCAACATTATTTTTTTAATTCATGTGCCCTCATAATCTTTGATCAAAGTAAGTTCCCCTACCTCTTGCAACGACATCATCTTTTCCTCTGATGATGTGTTTACTGGCGTGGCAACCTGTCACTCATATGAGATCGACCAATAGCAAACCACAACCATCCAATCAATTCCCGTTGAACAAAACTGAGTCCCACCCTATATTTTGTCATGTTCGAGGAGCCGTTTCACTCGTATATACGTAACAAAAGGAAAGAAAAGATTATCGCAAATTCCGTTTCATGCCGATTTTAACCTCAAGTTACTCCAGACGAATTTTCTCTGTAATTAGTGTACTGATAAAAGTGTCAGCTAAATAAAAATTACTATCAACAAATCAATGAAAAAAGCATTAAAACTTACGGAACCATATGAGAATAATTGCTGAGTGCATCATATTGTACACAGAGGCAACAAACATGATTAGACCTTGAAATATACCATAAAGGTATATGATAAAAAAGTGACTCTTTTACAAAAGTGAAACTCACCCTAGCTCGCACTTCACACTGCCTCAGTCGGCATTTCTGCCTGATCTTATTCGGGCCGCCAAACTTCTTCATGTCTTTACAGAAGTCGCACAGTCCACAGTCCTCTGTGCGCATGCAGGGTTCACATTCTCCACACATGCGAGCGGAGCGCTTAATCTATGGACAAATCCCAAATACTCCCCATAGTCAGTCCAAAGGTTAACAAACAACACACTTTTCAGTCACCATCTTCACAAAGATCATTTTAAGACAGCAGTTTTTATGAATCAGAATTTCTTACCCGTGACCCTCGCCGTCCATCTGATTTAAAATCCGGTGTGTCGGGCTGGTTATCGGTCCCGTCGGTCTCTGCTTCTTTCTCCCTGCTTTTTTTGAGACGGTATTTGACCTCCAATGAATCATTTTTACCTAGACCAAAGGATACACATACTCAGGGTTGTTTTTGACACTATAATGTCAAATACTATGAAATTTAATTTAAAGTGAATAAAATATAAGTTCTAAAATAAAACACCTCGACACTTTTCACAGTACCACACACGGATGGTTTTGGCCGTCTTCTCAGAAATATTAATGCAGTCTCCATGAAACCACTCACTGCAGCTGTCACAGCCACTGTGTACATGAAAATAATTTAAAACATGCAATTAAAAAAAGTTTAATTTTACAAAGAAAAAGCCTCCTCAAAAAAGGCATTCAAACATTTAAACATCTTACATCATAAAGCAGTTGATGTCTGGTTTGCGACAAACACAATAAACAGGTGCGTTGCCCCGGTTCATACTCATCCCAGGTCTGGGAGGTTGTTCAAAGTCTGACACTTCACTGTCCTGTAACATAAGAGAAGAAACAGAACTTTCTTCCAATTTTGCATTTTCTGTGTTACTACTACTGTAACCCTGCCAGCGGATACTATTACTGTATTCTGTGCTGCTCACATTTTAATGTCACTATATACTTTACTATATGCACACTTTAATATGTTTCTATATACCACATTTTATATACTGCATACTATTATCTGATACTTTGTGTTGCCAAACCTTCATTTGAACAATGACACATTTGTGCAAAAGGCTATTCTGAGCTGTCATTGCCATTTAGATTATATAATATTACATTTATTATATAAATATTGATTTTTTCATACTCTTAACAACAAAAAGGTATCATGTTTTGGACATGAACCAGGGTATTCTTTCAAGTACCTTAGTATATGAATTATTCATTCAGAATCAGTACTATGGTATATATCAAAGTATCACGGTATTACAACCTGTACCATGGTACCGCCCAGTTGTTTTTCCATGGGTAAAACAAACAGAATGGCAAAACAAATACTTCACTTACCATAACAGATTTGTACGGTTAAAGTCCAAAAGGAATGAATGTCACGACAGTCATTCAGAACATCTGAAGCACAAAAACTAATAAGCTGTCATAACCATCGTGAACTAAACGTATGTGCAATGAATTAATATAATTTCACTCTTTTGTTTACACAGCGGAACACTGCACCACAACATTTACTTCCGCTTCCACCGCGATTGTTCTTCTTCTACGGTTTAGATACCAATCTACTGCCACCTATTGGACGTGCGTGTAAGTGAGGCGCACCCACAGACAGGTGGCAAAACTATTTTTTTTACTTGAAAAGTTAAAATAACTGAAATAATAAATAATAAAAACTATGTAGACATATTTAAGACAACAAATAAAAATTACAAAATTCACACTAGAAACTAAAGAAACAAACTAAAAATGTAACTAAAATTAAAAATATTATTAAAACTATGGTGAGACTAAAATAACAAGCAAGTAAAAAATGAAGGAGAGAGGGATAACCACAAAGAAACGTGGGTCAATATAATCAGTAATATAAACAAATAATTATTGAATTATTATCGTCATTTAATGTTGATAATACCCAGGCATGAATGTGTTTGAAAACATGCCTTCATGCAGTAAATAAACCAGAATTTCATGAGGTAATTTTTATATGAATTTTTATTTATTTATTTATTTATTTATTGTACCAGTACTGCAGGTAAACCATATGATAAATCGCCAGAAATAAAACAGTTCCCTGCAGTGCAGGAAGGAGGTCGTGCACGCGCACAAGCTCGAGAGATCACAGCACGCGCTAGTCAGAGCAGACACCGCTCGCGCTCACAAGCGGACGTCACACATTCATTCTGTATTAAAGTGAATTAAAACGTCCTCGGTACAAGACTGGAGTTATTCGAGATAAGGTAAGAAAGACTTCAATTTAATTTTATATCTTTTTCACGCTCTGGTCATTTCGATTAATTCTGGGTCATCGAAAGTTTACTTCTGTTTACCCCCTTCAAGTGCAAATGTAGTGCAAACACTTTAATTCTTAATTGTTCGTGGTGGTTCATTTGGACAAGCATATTTTTTTTTAAATATAATTAATTAATATTTTTTATTAATATACAGTAATAATTAAATTCGAACTATAATCCCTTTTACATGTCTACAGAACTTGATATGGTCCAATAAATATTTTATTTTGACATTTACGACACTGTTTGTTGTGCTTGGCTGCTAAACATCTAAAATATACATCAATCATGATAAAATAATTATAATTCATAAAAAAAAATCATAAATAGGTTAACAGGCATATACAAATAATACATTAGGCATTAATCATGTTTATGTTATGTATTCTATAGTGTTTGTTAATGTTATTATAATTATTATAAAGTTACAAACAAACCTTGAAAAATGAATAAGAGCAATTGTCAAGGTTTTAAAGTAATCTGCAGGACAGCAGAAATGTCCAAATATGTACATAAAATATATCTCATCAGCTTCAGATAGGCCTTATTTCATTTCTTAGATAGATACTACAAAATATGAAAGAAAAAAGAAAAAAAAACATTAAAAATGTTACAGTAGATGAGTGATGGTAAAATGGGAACACAGAATGACTTAGAATCAGGGTCAGATAGGGACGAGCATTGAGAGATTCCCTACAATGAATGCTCTGTAGGTAAAAAAAGTAGGCAGATCTTTAAAACAGCAAACAACCGGCAAAAATGTTTATTATGACTCCTGCATATAATCCCAGGGCTTTGATGAAATTGTCAGTTCTGTCTGACTCAGCAGGATGTTCAGATTAGTCACCTTCCCAAATCACTTCAGGTCAGTTTGGAGCAGACTTTCTTCTTTCAGCCAAACACAATCAGAGTTATATTAAAAAATATTCAGGCTCTTCCAAGCTTTATAATGGCAGTACCATTCACTGCCATTATAAAGCTTGGAAGAGCCAGGATATTTTTTTTAATATAACTCCGATTGTGTTTGGCTGAAAGAAGAAAGTCATATACACCTAGGATGGCTTGAGGGTGAGTAAATCATGGAGTAATTTTCATTTTTGGGTGAACTATCCCTTTATGTCACATTTTGAAGTGTTTCTCAGGCTGTTTTGGGGGATAAAAGTCATCATGTTAGAGGTTTTCATTTTGACCTCTACTCCACAAACTGATTCCATACAGTCCATCTATGCTAAAGTTCTTCTCTTTCTGGATGTCCTCTCAGAGTTAGAATCAGGCGTCTCAAATGGAGACAGAAGCCATGGATGTCCAACAGCAGGACGGAGGGCAGAGCAGCATACCGGACAGGGTCGTGACCCAGGAGAATCACGTCCACACAACACAACCACAGGCCACCAGCAAACCTGAAGTCACAGGTGATAAGTATACGAATAACATTTTTGAGAGTTGCAGCATGTTTAGCTTTAATGCTTAATTTACATTAGAAAAATAGTATTTAAAATTGGTATGACATTCTGAAAGCATAATGACATTTAGACAGAGTTAAATAATTATTTGTGACTGACAGGTCCTGTCTCAGCTGAGGTTGTTCACAACGGAAGCAACGAGTCCCTGACAGACGGTGTCATAACCAGAGATGATGCTTTACTGCTTCCAGACCATATACCTACAATTTCACGCAAAATAGACAAAGTCAATGGTATTTACATTTTTATGCATCAGAAGGCAATTCATTATTTGAAAATCATTTACTAGTTCTAACCACTTATTATTTTTTCTGTGAAACGACCAAGGGAGACACAAAACTCCATTGGTTTTTGTGTGTTATGAAACTTTTTGGGTGTTTTTTGGAGCTTGCATAGACACAATCATCATTGCAATTTCGTTTGGTGACACTAGTTGCACAGAAATTACACACTTCATCTTTAAAAGTGTAGCAAGTCATTTGGAAGAGCAAAAATGTAAACAGTAAAAACCGTAATATTGTGAAATATTATTACAATTTAAAATAACTGTAATTTCTATGTAATATTGTGATAGAAACCCGAGCGGTCACAAGGAGAATCACACCAAGATGTAAAAACGTGGTGATGTTGGCTTCCAAAAAGATGTTTATTACAAGCAGATGTGCAAATAAATATGGTTAAGAGAAATAAAACAGGTTATCAATAATAAAAAAGTCTAGAACTAAAAACTAGAACTGTTATGTATTAAAACAGTACAAACTCTCCTCATCACCTGTTGAGGTCAGAGTTTGAGTGCACTCATGCAACGATACAAAACCCTTGTTCAAATTCATTCAAAAACTATGATCTGTCTTCTAATCCTCCCTTCCTAGTGACGCTTGCCTCAGGGTGCTTACACGGCACCGTTTTCAACTGAAAACTGAAAACTTTATGCGTTTTGGCAGTTCATTTACATGACAACAACGTTTTGGGGGCCTGAAAACGCAAGCTTTTGAAAATGGGTTTCAAAGTGTGTTTTGAAAATGATACCTTTACCGTCTCCATGTAAACAACAAAAATGTGAATCTGTAAAAACGGTGACGTCATGCGCATGTGTAGTACATGTTCACGCATACGTATTACATGTTTGCGGGGTGTTTCTTGACAAAGCTACATCTCTAAGTACTGGCATGCATAATGTAGCGTTTTTAGTCATTTTCGCAGATTTGTGTGAATGTGGATCGTTTTGACAACGTTGTCGTCTGTTTTTAGTACATGTTGTCTTGTAAACATACCCTCAAATGCACACATTTTCTCACTTGTTAATTGGAGCATACAATTTTCCTCACCATATGATTAATAAATAGATACACAAGATGATTAAGAACAAGAGTTAAAACAAGTCAATAAATACAATAAATAGGACAGATAAAACCAAAATAAATAGGACAGATAAAACATACGCACAAATATTTCCATAAATAGCTATAATGAGTGCTCCCATGCAGCTCGTGCTTTCTTTAAGGCCATGCCCACTCAGCTAAAACAGGAAATAGAAATAAGCTTCAATGTCTTTCCATCACAAATATATATTTTAAAATGTAATTGGTCCCACTTTATATTAAGTGTCCTTAACTACTATGTACTTACATTAAATAAACTATTGTGTTCATATTGCATTGCAAAACACTTTTGCTGATATTGAGGTGGGATACGGGTAAAGTTAGTGACAGGTGTGGTGGTATGGGTAAGTTTAAGGGTAGGGTTAGGTGTAAGGGAAGTGTGAACAGTGTAATTATAAATGTAACTACAGAAATTAATTACAGGTGTAATTACATGCAGGTATTTTTTTAAATCTATGTACAAAGTAAAAACATGTATTTACACAATAAGTGCATTGTATCAAATGAGTAATTTAAATGTTAGTAGTTAAGGCCACCTAATATAAAGTGGGTCCATGTAATTTATTCCTGTAATGTAAATTTTCAGCATCATTACTCCAGTCTTCAGTGTCACATGATCCTTCAGAAATCATTCTAATATGATGATTTGATGCTGAAGAAACATTTATTATTATCAGTGTTGAAAACAGTTGTGCTGCTTGATATTTTTGTTGAAACTGTTCAATTTTTTCCAGGATTCTTTTGATACATAAAAAGAACAACATTTAGTTTACTTAACATTTTTGTCAGGAACAGCATTTATTTGAAATATAAATCTTTTGTAACATTATAAATGTCTTCACTGTCACTTTTGATCAATTTAATGCATAATTATTACAGATTAAATAATATGAAAGAAATAATATGGGTCTAAAATGACCTAAGAGTAAGACATTTTTGAGTGAACTATTCCTTAGCACAAGGCATAAATGCAGATAGTAATAAAATTGACACAGAAACAGACTAATTGCTAATAGACTAAATAATGCGAATTGGTTGGGCCCTAGATGTAATTGCATGTATTTGTTAGTATATATATTTTTTAAATTGTAATGTATTAAAATGTATTATTGTCTGAATTTTAATATATTCAAATGTGAATTTAACACATTTCAGCGAAGCCCAGTCTTCCCAATGGCTCCTCTCCTCCAGCCATCAATGGGTCTAAAATCATCTGCACGCCACCGCCTTCTTCATCAGGACGATCGACACCTCGGACTGCAGCACAACAGAAATGCAAGCGACATGCAAAGTGCAATGGACACAAACACCCTCACAGGAAACACACGCCCTCCACTTCCACGAGCCAGCAGAGCTTCAAAGGCGACGCCTCGCAGATACAGAGAGTAGCTGGAGATGGTAAGAAAAGCATTTGCCTTATTTGAACACGTCATAAAAATACCTATTGGTTTAGTCCATGCTCAAATTTTAGTGTCAATATTTTTATGTATTTTTAGAGCATGTTTGGGCATATCGGAAAAGAGGCCTCCGCCCACAGGTCTGTTCGTAAATATAGGGCCTGCTCTTATCTTTCAGTGACACTGGACGGCCTGCTGGATTTATCTTCATGTGTTTAATGGTCCAGTCACGTCAGCGTTTGATAATTCTTTCCGTTAGGTCACACATCTCTTCTTGATGACTAACTCACACTAGCTGATACATAATCTAATCAAGAGAATTGAAATACTGAGAGGCCCTGATGTTTTGACAATATCATGAGTTTGTGACATATTTTAAATGCTGTAAAGGAATTCACAAGATATAAACAGATAAATTAATACATTATGGTGGTATCGCTGAATTTTGGTGAGAGTGAAATACAAATGACTAACAAAAAGTACCACATTATTTAGTCAATAATTTTGCCTTTAGAAAAAACAAAGGTAACACTTCATTTTACAGTGTCCTTGTTACATATTTTACATGTACTTACCATAGTAAGTAATAACAGTACATTTTTGCATAATTACATGCAACTAACCCTCAACCAAACCCTAATCCTACCCTAACCCTACAGTAAGTACATGTAGTTAATTATTATTAATCAGTACTTAAATATATAATTACACTGTAACAATGACACCTTAAAATAAAGTGTAACCCAAACAAGGATTGCTATGAGTTTTCAGAGGGTAATATAAGTGTAAACATAATGTAATGCTTATAAAGGCTATTTAAAAAGCATACGTTTTATGCGGTATAAGTTTGAGCAATGTGGTCAAAAATTATAATGTCACTTCCTTATAATTGATCAAAAGTGACAGTAAAGACATTTAACTTAATGTTACAGATGATTTTTATTTCAATTAAATGTATCTATTCATCAAAGAATCCAGAAAAAATATGCACCACGGTTTCCACAATAATGTTAAGCAACACAACTGTTGTCAATGTTAATAGTAACAGGAAATATTTCTTAAGCAGTAAATCATCATATTAGAATGATTTCTGATGGATCTTCTGAAGACTGGAGTAATGATGCTTTGCATCACAGGAATAAATTACATTTTTTTAAATTGTAATAATATTTCACAATATTATTAATATGTTTTTACAGTAATTTTGATCAAATAAATGCAGCCTTGGTGAGTATGAGAGACTTCCCAAACTTCTGAACAGTAGTGTACAGTAAGTGACAAGTATTTACAAAATACTGTAAACTTTTGCTTTTCCAAATTATTCCAAAAATCTTTTGCATTAGATAGACAGTTGAAACAACGTATCAAACAATGTGGGCATAAATGTCACTGTTTCCTGTGAATGACCTCAATACTAGTCAAATACCTTCATAAACACTGTATGTTTCTGTCTGTTTTTCAGACTGTTGTGCACACTGCATACTAGCCTGTCTGTTCTGCGAGGTGCTGTCGTGCTGCTCGGCCGTGGCTCAGTGTTTGGCCTGTGGTCTGGAGTGTGACGCTCTCTGTTGTTGTGGGGAAGCAGCCAGCGGAGGTCTGGCGTGCTGTGCTGAGGACACCTGCTCTGCCCTGCTGGATTGTGGGATACTGGAGGACTGTTGCCAGTCTTCAGACTGTCTGGAGATCTGTTTGGAATGCTGCTCCATCTGTTTCCCTGCCTAATGGGATTCTCAACAGAACAATATCAAGTGCTCAAAGGACCGTAAGTGTCGGGTATATGTGTTAGTGTTTTCCCGCATTTTGTATTTATTTAGTATGAAGAATGAATTTGTTGCATTGATCAAAGTTGGACTGTTCTGTACGAGGCTATTTTCTGAATTCTGACAGGCCTTAAATCTGAAGTGTGCTATTTTTTGTATGTTAAAATACACACAAAATCCATGTTTGAATGTGAAACATTGCTTTGTTTATTGGAGCATCACGACGCAGCATTGGGTCAAATAAACCAATGGCTTTAGTTTGGGAAACCTGTTCAAAAACAATCATTATTGGAATTCCGTTTAGTGACACTAGTGGCACAGAAATTACACACTTTGGGCCAGATTCTCTCCAAGTACACCTGGCTGCAGCCTGCAGATCGGGGAGGGGCTGCACCTGGAGTACGTGCAGCCCCGCCCCCCACTTACTCTGATTGGCTCATTCGCCATTCATAGGCATACATGATAGAAAATGTGTTCATAGTTTGTGTCAGATAGTGCATGGATTGATGAGCGAATGTCACACTTAATCTGAGACAAATTCAGGTGTTTTACCTTAACTCGTTATGTCCGTGTCATTGAGTTGTCTGCTACTACAAGTTTAATCTTTCAGATCAGTCGAATTCGCAAATGAATATTATCACAATATTTGATCGCGGGGGCTGTGAGATTTTCGGATACAATTTGAACTAAAAATCAGTCAAAATGTGATGTTTTCCAATCTAATTTTGGCCGCACCTGAAACAGAAAAAGAAGTAAAACATCGCTCATTCAAGGACGTGCATTCATTGTCTGTCAGTCAGATGCGAGTTGCATTCATTACTATAGCAACAGACTCAAGGCGTGTTGTTTCAGAATCATGGCAGGTACAAATTTAAAGTTCTTGATTTTGTCGCTTTAAAATAACGAGGTTTTCCTGAAATAAAGTGTAGCAAAAAGTCTGATATTATGCTTTGGAACGTAGTGAAGAAAATTAAAGCTTCATACACACATAAATAGCAGCTACATAAAAATAACATGGCATACACATCCTATTGCAGTGTCATTTAGTTATCATACAACTGCCATAACACCTTCTGCAAATATAAGTGTGTCTTGTTAGTGATAATGATACTGATACATCCTTTTCATTTCCTTTCTCATACTATGGTGATATGAAATAATCATGCAAAATTAAATCATTTAATTCATAATTCATTCCTCTACCTAAAGAGACCTGACCCTCCTGCTGTAAATAATCAAGCATTTTTTTAAATGTTGTGGGGTCGTCCGTGCGTTAGCCTAAAGACCAGCTTGATTTAGCAAAACAATCACTTCAGGGACGTTGTAAGTTACAGGCTAATGTTTTTTCCCTTCTGTAAGACTGCACAGCTTTTCCAGTTTTTTAAATGACACTCCTTCATACACCAACTACAAATACGAACACCTTTTCTATCATGTATGCCTATGAAAGACGATGGAACCAATCAGAGTAGGCATGGGGCGGGGAAACACGTGCAGCCCCGCCCCAGGTGCAGCCCCTCCCCATTAAAAAACTACTGTCAGGATTTACTAAAGACATGCAGTGAAAGATTAGCGCTGAAAAGGCGTGGACAGTTATTTTTGCGACTGACCTTATTGGGAGTTTCCCTTTTAGACCAAATTTATGGGAGGAGAGTATTTAAATGAATCAAGTAAGATGATTTACTAAGATTTGCGCTCGTCAATTTACTGGTCTTTGCACCATTATTTACCTCCCACGTCTTAAACCAGTGGCTAACTGGTTGATTGCGTTGGTCATTATGGAAATGCATCTGTGTTCATTAATTTGCCGTCAGTAGATCACGCGCAGAACTTTACACTCTTGATTGGAATTGCGCTCTCGTGCTAATTTGCCCTGTTTACTAAATCTGGCCCATAATCTTTAACAGTGTAGCAAGTAATTTGGAAGAGCAAATGTTTACATTATTTTGGAAACACTTGTCACTTAAACTACCATTAAAAAGTTTGGGGTCAGTAAGCTTTTAAATGTTTTTGTAATAAGTCTCTTATGCTCACCAAGGCTATATTTATTTGATCAGTTTAAAACAGCTGTTTTCTATTTGAATATATTTTACAAAGTAATTTATTCCTGAATTTTCAGCATCATTACTCCAGTCTTCAGTGTCACATGATCCTTCAGAAATCATTCTAATATGATGATTTGATGCTCAAATTATTATTATCAATGCTGAAAACAGTTGTGCTGTTTAATATTTTTGTGGAAACCGTGACACATTTTCTTCAGGATTCTTTGATGAATAGAAAGTTCAAAAGTACAGCATTTATTTAAAGCTGCAATCCGTAACTTTTTGCGCTCTAGCGGTTAATAAACAGAACTGCATGTGTCTTGCGGAAGAACATTGCAACCGGAGCTACTTCTTTCTGTTTATGTCTATGGCGAGTCACGCAGGGACTCTGCTCCTCCGCAGCGGTTCCTACCAGACCGGTCTGAAATAGTCCCAATTTAAACACTTATTATAAGTGTACCATAATGATTCAGGGTAAGACAAACACGGTTTGGAAAATGGATTCATGTTGTACATTCTCATTATATAATTTTTGTAAATCTTGAACACAAAAAAAGTTACGGACAGCAGCTTTAAAATAGAAATCTTTTGTAACATTGTAAATGTCTTCACTGTCACTTTTGATCAATTGAATGCATTCTTGTTGAATGAAAGTAATTTATTTTTAAGAAAATCTTACAGAGCCCAAACTTTTGAGTGGTAGTGTACAAATTTGTTACCTATACAAACAGGTTTATCCAGATAAGGTAATTAGTATTCAGCTGGTCATGTGATCATGACATGGCAGCCACTATGAGAGAATACCACCTTTATGTAGAATAATATATTTTGCACTTTCAAGAGCTTAAGTTTCCTCCAGTAAGCTTAAAGATGTGTCAGACTCTTCTACTTAAGTAAGGTTAGAAATGTGCCTGTAATCAAAATACTTTTGCCACCCTTGCGAGTGTTTCATAGCACATATGCGACCTGCATAGGTGCATGCTTGAAGCAAGAAACACCTTACTGCATTAAACATCTTCATCAACTGTGATTTTATATAATATAGAAAAAAATCTTGAGAGTAATATGCTTTGAAACATTTGTTGTAATAATGCTCCTGTAACACTCTCTGTTTTGAAGTATAACAGTTTTGCATGACAGCTGAGAATGAGGCGTAAGGATCTTTGTTCTCTGTCCGTTCTCAGCACTCTTATCTAAAGTGCGTGTGGCAGGAAGCCTGGGCGATGCAAAAATAACCAGTCAGGATGACTATAAAGCGTTCGCATATTCCTCTGGGCATGTTGAATTTCACAGGCTTTCTCCAGATGACTCTGCCCAGTGTTTAGACAGTGGGCACTGCTGGAGAGAGAGCGCTGATGTTGAATCTGGCAGTGGGACAGAGATCTGTGTGTCCAACAAAAGCCACTGAAGCTCTACTGAGATGACCTCCATCCCTCCCTGCGTCCTGCTGTGGGTTAACACATTAAAAACATGAGCGTAAAACGCCTTCCTATCTGCCCTATGTCACTGACTTATTGATTATATAAGACAGCAAACAACAATGTGTAATATTTGAAAATGTGTTTTAGAACAAATAAAGATGTTCAACCACAATTTTCCATGTTAATAAAGTATATATCTATATCTGTCTGTCTGTCTGTATCTATCTATATCTGTCTATCTATATCTGTCTGTCTGTATCTATCTATATCTGTCTATATCTATCTGTCTGTATCTATCTATATCTGTCTGTCTGTCTGTATCTATCTATATCTGTCTGTCTGTATCTATCTATCTATATCTGTCTGTCTGTATCTATCTATATCTGTCTGTCTGTATCTGTCTGTCTGTCTGTCTCTATCTATATCTGTCTGTCTGTATCTATCTGTCTGTCTGTATCTATCAATATCTGTCTGTCTGTCTGTATCTATCTATGTCTGTCTGTATCTATCTATGTCTGTCTGTCTGTCTGTATCTATCTATATCTTTCTGTCTGTCTATCTGTCTGTATCTATCTATATCTGTCTGTCTGTATCTATCTGTCTGTCTGTGTCTATCAATATCTGTCTGTGTGTGTCTGTCTGTCTTGTATCTATCTATATCTGTCTGTCTATCTGTCTGTCTGAATCTATCTTTATCTGTCTTGTTTTTTTGTAAAAAATGTCATTGCTAATTAGACTGCTTATTGTAAATTATGAAAATGCAAAACATTTATGTTTATATACATGAACTATAACTAAATTAACTATACTATTATATTTAATCATTTATTCATAAACTGATCAAAAGTGACAGTAAAAACATTTATAATGTTACAAAAGATTTAGATTTCAAATAAATGCTGTTCTTTCTAAAACAAATTTTTTTAAACAAGGTTCATGTATGATAATAATATGAAATGTTTCTTGAGCATCAAATCATATCAGAATGATTTCTGAAGGATCATGTGACACTGAGGACTGGAGTAATGATGCTGAAAATTCAGCTTTGATCACAGGAATAAATTACATTTTAACATATATTCAAATAGAAAGCAATTCTTTTAAATTGTAATAATATTTCACTATATTAATGTTTTTACTGTATTTTTGAGCATTGGTGAGCATAAGAGACTTATTTAAAAAGAAAAATCTTACAGATCCCAAATTTTTTAATGATAGTGTATAGAAAGAGTAAATAAATCAATATATTTATGAGTTTTAACACCGATGAGGTTGACTGCATATGGAGATGAGTCTTACCTCCTGGACTGCTGGCTGGAGGGGCAGGAAGGCTGTGTTTATTGTACAGATGTGCCAAGTGGCGTCAACAGGAAGTGGAGGAAGTGACTGAAATGACAGTGCTGGGGCGACAGGATAGGCCCACAGGGCCCTAATCCAGGTCCGGTTCTGAACCAGCGCTCCTGCCCTCTGTTTCAAAGAGCCGCCGCCACACACTGTGTCTGCAGGGACAGGAAGCAGCTTTCAACATCACTGCATTAAAAAAGACACAACACAGTTTTACTACATAAAAGACCAAATGTCACACCAGAGCTCATCAAGTCAGTAGAACAGTGGGTCTGTTCTGCTTAGATCATTAGATTGGATTTTTGTTACACTATAGTAGCAAAAATGAAGTACATGCTTTACTTTTATTCATTTACAACCACAATTTTGTAAATATAAACAAATTTTGATATTGATGGCTGCAACACACTCTAAAAAAGTTGGAACAGATGCAAAATAAAAGTGAAAAGATTACAGAATATCCAAGATCAACCGTTTTGAAACTGTCCACAATTATCAGGTGAACTGGTAAGGTAAGGGTATTGTGTTTGGGTATAAAAGAAGCATCCATCAAAGGCTCAGACTTTGTAAGTCATGGCTCACCACTTTGTGCCACATTTCACGAGAGCATTGTCAAACAATTCAAAAATCACATTTCTCAATGCAAGATTGCACAGTATTTAGGTTTTTCACCTTCTACCATACATAATATCGTGAAAAGATTCAGCGAATCCAGAGAAATCTCAGTCCATGTAGGAAAACTCTGTGCGTGTCCTTTGAGACCTCAGACGGCATTGCATGAGAAACCGTCATGCTACTGTGTTAAAAATAGCCACATGGGCTCTGGAGTACTTTAGAAACTGTTGTCAATTAACACAGTCGGACGCTGCATCAATAAATGCAACTTGTATCTCTGTTACACAAGGAGAAAGCTATACATCAATTCTATGCAGACATTACCGGCGAGTTCTCTGGGTACGAACTCATCTCAAATGATCCAAAAGATCATTGGTTTGGGGAAAAACAGACATCGAGTTCTAAGTCCCAAAGACGAAAGGGACCAACCAGACTTTCATCAGCTACAGGTGCAAAAGCAAACATCTGTGATGGTATGGAGGTGCATCAGTGCAAATGGCATGGGTGACTTGCATATGTGTGAAGGTACCACTGACATGGAGATGTATTGGGATTGTACAGAGACGTTTAATGGCATCAAGATGACATCATTTCCTGGGAAGCAAGACAATGCCAGGCCTCATTCTGCATATACCGTAGAAGCAATGTGATTAACTGCCTGCAGTCCAGATCTGTCTCCTATTGAAAATGTATGGCCCATCAGGAAAAGGAGAATCAGCCAATGATGACCACCAATGACCAATGATCTTGTATCAGGCGAGATTGGGCAAAAATTACACTTGCAAAACTAGTACAATTAGTATCGTCAATTCCCAAACATTTAAGGTAATTAAAAGGAAAGGTGATGTGACAGTGGTAAACATGCTAAACTTTTTTGGAGTGTGTTGCCACCATCAAAATGTGTTTATATTTACAAAATACAATTAATTTGAAAACATTGAGAATCTCTTCTGTCAGTTAAAGAGAATAAAAAATAAATAAAAAACAGATTCTTGATTTGATCACATTTTAGAAAATGTCCTAACTTTTCTGGAAATGGGATTGTAGACACTGTTATTTCAGTGACTTACAAATGAAAAATTGCAATCTGGTGAATCTGGCAAACCTTGCAAGTCTCCTGTAGTGTGACGTCTTTCCCTCAGGGGCCTGCATGGTGGGTTAGCAGACGACTGACCACAATCCTCCTTTTGTTCATTCAAGGTTTTGGAAAAGAAAGAGTGCTGACGTTGTGAAGACTCTCACCCATGAAGAACAACAAACTCTGCAGATTCTTCATGGTTGAGGAGCACCGCAACATTCAAACGGGGTAAAGAAATAATCATAACTTCCTTTATTTGGCCCTTCAAGGTTAAAAACCACACCTAACACAAGTTTAATACTTCTGTCCTTTATATTAATGCTGTTTCTCTTCTTTGAACATCTTTGAATATATACATATAGTTTTTAAATAATATTTAAATAATTTTCAATAATATATAAATAAATAAGCCTAATTTAATTGATATATAATAAATATTTTTATTTTAACTTCAAATGTTGTGTTATATAAATTACATGTTATGTAATTCATTGTATGTATGTATGTGTTTTAAGTATATATATATTAAAACAAAACATGCAGGTTATATATATATATAAACATACATAATAAAAATACAAAATACAATTATTTAAAATATAATTTTAACTGTTTTTAATAAAATAAAATATCATATAAAATATAATAAATACATATAATTTATATAACACAACATTTGAAGTTATAAATATATATATTTTAATTTATATATTATTGAAAATTATTGAAATATTATTATTTAAATATATTATTTAAAAACTATATATATAAATATATGTACACACACACACACAAGTATACAAATTTACTTCAATTTTGAATGCATAATATAGAAGTTAATTATTAATTTAACAAAATGATTATACCCACCTGTGCAAACAAAATCATTTGCTTATGCAACTTGGCCTTTATTATTTTATTACAGGCAATTTCTTTATGATTTACGTTTCAATTACTCCGAGATCCTGATTAGTTTCACACTTGGAAAATCATTTTGGCCTGCCAGAAGTGCTAATAAAAACAGCCCAGTTGGCATCTCATCTCAGGACACTTCCCGTCCGAGTGCTTTATATCCTATCTGTGATAAAATGACACTCCCTCCCTCTCCCTGATGAAGGATCAAGTGAACTATTAAAAAAACACAATCCAGAAGATCTACCCAGAATGCACTGCAGGTCCAAGAGTTACACGGGTGGGCTCGAGGTTTCATCCAAAACTAACACATTTAATGTGGGGAAGTGAGGTTTCAGAAGAAACAGAAACACATTTTATAGCAGGGAGGTGGAGAGCTGGAATAACAATAATATGGTGTTGTACTGTACACATACTCAGCGCTGAGTCTGACAAACAACGACACACGCACAGAACAGACACAGCAGAAAGGTGAAGTGACTACTAAGTTTTACTAATACATCAAAAATAAATAAATAAATTAAGTTATCTGGTTTATGAAGAAACGAGCTATTAAATTGTCAGTCAGTGACGCACAAAGACGTGAGATGTCACTGCCCTCTGCTGGACAAACTGCGACGAACAACTTCTGGCTTTGTTTCATTCTCAAAAATAAGCCAAATGAGACACCGTGTGTGGATGCCAAGAACGCACTCTGAGAAAAGTCTGTTAATATGAAGGAATTTACCTTATCGAGTTTCTTGTGTGTTTTAGGGTTGAAAGAAATGTTAAACTTAAGGTAAAAATGTACTGTTAATTTATTCTTACAATGCATGTCTAGGTTATATTTCACCCTAAATTGTTATATTTTTAATTTTATAAATATATATATATATATATTAACCTTTTTTGCATTATGATTACATTTTCCTCTCATTAGAACAAAATCTTGTGTTCATTACTGCAATGCATAAAATTATGATTGTTTACAGTATACAATCACCTAAAGGATTATTAGGAACACCATACTAATACTGTGTTTGACCCCCTTTCACCTTCAGAACTGCCTTAATTCTACGTGGCATTGATTCAACAAGGTGCTGAAAGCATTCTTTAGAAATGTTGGCCCATATTGATAGGATAGCATCTTGCAGTTGATGGAGATTTGTGGGATGCACATCCAGGGCACGAAGCTCCCGTTCCACCACATCCCAAAGATGCTCTATTGGGTTGAGATCTGGTGACTGTGGGGGCCATTTTAGTACAGTGAACTGTCATGTTCAAGAAACCAATTTGAAATGATTGGAGCTTTGTGACATGGTGCATTATCCTGCTGGAAGTAGCCATCAGAGGATGGGTACATGGTGGTCATAAAGGGATGGACATGGTCAGAAACAATGCTCAGGTAGGCCGTGGCATTTAAACGATGCACAATTGGCACTAAGGGGCCTAAAGTGTGCCAAGGAAACATCCCCCACACCATTACACCACCACCACCAGCCTGCACAGTGGTAACAAGGCATGATGGATCCATGTTCTCATTCTGTTTACGCCAAATTCTGACTCTACCATCTGCATGTCTCAACAGAAATCGAGACTCATCAGACCAGGCAACATTTTTCCAGTCTTCAACTGTCCAATTTTGGTGAGCTCGTGCAAATTGTAGCCTCTTTTTCCTATTTGTAGTGGAGATGAGTGGTACCCGGTGGGGTCTTCTGCTGTTGTAGCCCATCCGCGTCAAGGTTGTGCGTGTTGTGGCTTCACAAATGCTTTGCTGCATACCTCGGTTGTAACGAGTGGTTATTTCAGTCAAAGTTGCTCTTCTATCAGCTTGAATCAGTCGGCCCATTCTCCTCTGACCTCTAGCATCAACGAGGCATTTTCGCCCACAGGACTGCCGCATACTGGATGTTTTTCCCTTTTCACACCATTCTTTGTAAACTCTAGAAATGGTTGTGCGTGAAAATCCCAGTAACTGAGCAGATTGTGAAATACTCAGACCGGCCCGTCTGGCACCAACAACCATGCCACGCTCAAAATTGCTTAAATCACCTTTCTTTCCCATTCTGACATTCAGTTTGGAGTTCGAAGATTGTCTTGACCAGGACCACACCCCTAAATGCATTGAAGCAACTGCCATGTGATTGGTTGATTAGATAATTGCATTCATGAGAAATTGAACAGGTGTTCCTAATAATCCTTTAGGTGAGTGTACATTTAAATGAATTAAATTATTTTTTGTATGGTCTTAAATGTATTATAATTTTAATTAAAAAAAATACAAATAAACCCTAACGCTAAAATAATGAATTGGTTTGAGTAGAGCAAACTTAAACAAATTAACTTTTATGAGTATTTAGAACTTTCTTTTTCTTTTGAGTTCACACAAGCAAGCCATGTTTCCACTTCTAAAAATATTTAAGTTGAGATGATCATTTTAAGTTAAATGTATGAATTATCTTACTCAACTATTTCAAGTTACAAGCAATTAAATGTATGATTACAAAATAAAAATCTGCAAGTTACTTAAATGTTTTTATGCAACTGATATCATATTTACAGTGTAACAGAATCCTAGCAGGACAAGATTTATTACTGCATTGCAGTAATGAGAATCTAATGAGAATCAAAAGACCTAAAAATAGTGTTTTTCCACTTTTCATTTGGACATTTCAATTTGTCATTTTCAACCATATACTTATCAGTCAGAAAGTTTCTTTAAAAAAAGAGAGAAAATAACATACAAGTGCATAGCTGTTTTACAACTTTATTTATACTTTTTTCCCTAAAAAAAAAAAAAAATCTATATAGGCTATTGAAGAGTACAAAAAGAAATCTGCATAACTGTTGCTTGTTTCAGTTGTTAGGAAAATACAGGGAATAAACATCCACAAGCACTGTGGACACATTGAAATACACATTAATTAAAACGACACACATTCCCTTTGCTCAAGTTTGACTGGACAGTGGACATCTACAGGATAATATCAAGTACATACTCATGAGATGAATGTAAACGCTGCCTAATAGTCTCCTGCAGTATAGAGTGAACTCAAAGGTCTTTTAATGAATTTTTAGACAAAGCTCTCGACACGGCATCGATCACAGAACTGATGGCAAGATTGAGGAAATTTCAGCAGGCAGAAACTGCACGACAACCTCTAAAACACAAATCCCATCGCTGGGCATCCAACGTGGAGGCTTCAAAGAAATATATACAAAAGTACTTGATGATTTAGCAAAAAAAAGAACAGGTAATTCCCTATTGTTTAGGACTGAATGTACATTTTTCTTCAGCGGCTAAACTCGAGCTGTGGACACTTTAAGACAACAGACGTCTTTACCAGAGACAAAACCACCTTAAAGTCACAGAGCCACTGAAATGCGGCGATACAGGGATCCCACTCAAGGCCCGTTCACACCAAGGACGCTCACTATAAAGATAACGATAAAGTTTTAAAAATATTCATATCATTGGATTCCATATCATTGGAATCACTTTAAAGGTGCACTGTGTACATTTTAGCGGCACTTAGCAGTGAGGTTACGAATTGCAACCGCCCACTGCTCACCACTCCCTTTCAAAGCAAAGTACGGTGGCCCACACAGGACAAAGATGTCGTCGTCTGAGACAGCAGAGAGTAGCTAGCGCTCTGTAGAGAAGTTTGTCCGTTTAGGGCTACTGTAGAAACACGACGGCGCAAAATGGTGACTTCACTGTAAGGGGACCCGCAGTGTATGTAGTTAAAAATGGTAGGTAATAAAAACATAACGGCTCATTATGTAAGGTCTTTATACCCCACTGAAAACATAGTTATGTATATTATATTGCAATTCTGTCAATAGATCCTCTTAAATACTACACACTGCACCTTTTAGCTGATGAAAGATAAAAACATTGACAGCCAATCAGAATCCATCCTGCTATAACGAGCTCAAGCACTTAAAGAGATAAGAGTCCGCTGGTGTGGACGCTGACTGTGATGACACGTTTTAACGGTCATCGGAATCATAAATCTTGCTACGTTTTTTTTATATATTTTTTTTATTTAATGAATGTACAATTGTAACACAATACTTTGTATTATATCACCTTTGCATCATATAAAAAAAAAAAAAAAAAAAGTTAATGCTGCTGTTAGGGTGTTTCTATAGAAGCTTGTTTCAGCAATTGCGAGATATAAAGTCAGATTTGCGTGATTTAAAGGCAGAATTGTGACTGTGTTCTGTCTTTTTTCTCTCTCAAGTTTATAACTCGCAATTCTGACTTCTTTTCTCAATTGTGAGATATAAACTCGCAATTGCAAGTTATGAAGTCCAATTCTGAGGGGGAAAACCCTTTTTTCTCAGAATTGCACAATTCTGACTTTATATCAAGCAATTGCGTGTTATAAAGTCAGAATTACCTTTTTTACTTTATTATTCTGTGGTGTAAACAAGCTTCCATGTTTCTAATACAGCGGCTGTGGAAGTGAACGTAAAATTGACATTTTTCTCCCGACTGCCGTTATCAATCTTTATTTTTTCCTATTTTTGAAAGTTGTGAAAACACTATTGGGGAATTTTTCTTTTGATATTTGAGCAAATGGGAACACAAAAAAAATATATATTTGATATATTCTCTCACTCACTGCTTTTAAGTTTACCCAACTATGACGAAATCGTTCTTGGTGTGAACGGGCCATTGCAATAAGCTTTAATTACACTTTTTTGTTTTTCTACATTGTATTTTCTAGATTGTTTATAAAAGTAAATCTCGTTCCCTCTTTGCCAGCAAGGTTCTAAAACGATCCATCATTGTGGATATTAATGTCTCAATTGTTTCATTTTAAATAGCAGTGAAAATACATTTTATGTAATCTTAAATGTATGATTTATATATGTGGTAAAATAAAACTCTTCTGAATGTATGTTAGTCACTGTGCTAAATCAGCACATAATATATAGATATTATAAAAACTATTCACAACGATGCATCAACACATAGATGAGCAGTAATGTTGCATAACTACAACATTTCAAACAAGTTGATATTACTAACATACATATTCAGATCTGTCACAACAGGGTAAAAAAAACATTGTATCATTCTAGTGTGGTATAAAACACGTTCCTCTTTTCAACATGGTCACCTAGAAATATTGCGCCAAAATCAACTGTACAGATTCATAAAAAAACGTGTTTTCTTTTGAATTCCTTTGCTTTCGGCTCCAAAACTGTCTTTAAAACAGGATATGACATTAATGCCTATAAGCACGTATGAAAAACATCAATAGCAGAACGAGTCATGGAATAAATAAAAACAGAACTTCAGAATGTCATCATAATCCTGATTGCAGTAATAAATGTCAAAATCGCGATAATGAGGGTTTGATGATTCATTAATGTGATTCGTGGCTCTCTGGCAGAGAACAACAGCAACATTCTGAGCTGAAAGGTCTTTGAATGTCAAAGGAAACACGACGGTCATCTGCTCACACAACCCTCTGCTACTTCACTATGAAAGTACTTGCATAGACAATCTGACACACATGACTAGTCTCGGTTGGATCAAATCAAAATCATAGAGGCTGAGATGCAATGCAGGTCACTGGCACAGATACTGTATGACACAAACACCATGTTTGCCTCCATTTAAGTGTTTCTTCATGTGTTTATGCATCAGTGAGGTGATCCCTGTAAATCAAACATGCACCTTTCAGACCCTCGACATGAAGCTGGTTTGAATTATTATCCATAATCGACAACAGCTTCACATAAGAACACAAATGTCCCAGCAGGAAATGAAAGCAGAGCTGAACAGGATGTTCTCTTTTCTCTGTTGTGTTTTCCTGAGGACATTAAAAGCATGTTTAGGAGCAGGCTTATCAAATGCACGGATGTACAGCGTACAGATACACCCTCTAACATTAAAAAACACAACTGTCCCTTTCATATTTGATAAGCTACCTATACAGTAAACACTGGCATACAGTCAGCTCCAAAAGTCTGAGATATTTATAATTGAATACAACATTTTTAATTACAAATTACACTACTGTTCAAATGTTTGGGGTTGGTAAAAATTTTTAATGTAAAATTCTAAACAATTTAAAATAACAGTTTTCTATATTTTAAAATGTAATTTATTCCTGTAATCATTACTCCAGTCTTCAGTGTCACATGATCCTTCAGAAATCATTCTAATGTGCTGATTTGCTGCTCAAGAATTTCTTAATATTTTTTAACAATTAATGACTTTACTGCCACTTTTGATAAAATTAATGCATCCTTGACAAATAAAAGTATTAATTTCTTTAAAAAAAACAAAAAAACTTTTGAACAGTAGTGTATATTATTAGCATAACAATTTAAGTTAAAAGCTAAACTGATAACATCTTAGTATTTGGTTTGTCTCTTTTCACTTTAATGACAGCAGCTGACAAATACAGAATCTAAAATATTTTTACTCCATTTATGATTCAAAATCCTGCGTATTGCATATTTCAAAGTTTAAAGTCGCAGACTTTTGGAGCCCACTATTTGTCTGAGGTCTGAACCTAAAAACAATCATATATTTTACTATTTACTACATAATAAATTCATGTGGTTTGTGTCCATGGGTTAATATTATAGTGCTACTTTTCATACAACTGCATATTAAAAACACAAAATAGATGTTTTGGACTAAATCTACTCTAATGTACATATATTCTTCTATATATTTATCAGACGTCCAGATAATAAACATCAGCGTCTGCTCCCGAAGTCTTTCTATACTTGTGTCACCTCTAGAAAAATGTCTTGAGGATCTCAAAATCTGTTTATGAGAATTCTACAGTACAACGATTAATAAAGACCTTGGGATTACACTTCCCTCTACTGGCCGATATTGGAGCGCGCAAGCAGGATTTGCAACTTAAAGCAAAACTATCGTCCGATTTGAAGCCATCACAAGTCTTCTTCCATGCTGAAGCTACTTCTACGACTGCTCGTTTTGGACGCTCCCGGGGAGACTGAGGAAAGCAGGGGATCGGCGCCCCCTACAGGTGACAGTGCGCCGCTGTCATCCATCAAAATATCCCCTAACCCCATATCTGCCATTAGGGCTGAATTAAACACGGAGGCAGCGGGGTCATCCAACTCTCCAAAGCTGAGTGTCCCGAGGTCCAGAGGGCTGGTGACCGCCCCGCCAACTGAGGAGGTAGAAGAAGGCGGAGACAAGAAAGAAGAGGGCGTGGCCTGGCTGAGGGACAGAAGGGTCTTGGAGAGGTCATTGCTGAGGTTGTGATCCAGAGTTAAAGCCTGCGGCTGGGCCAGCGTGGAGTCAGACATCTGAGATGAAGACATGCCATGGAGACGAGCCTGCATTTCCAGCTCCTGCCGATCACACAGGCACAATCATTAAACTGCAAGAGGGGCATTTAAACATGCACAACAACTTAAGGAACATTCGTTTTAAGATGACAAGGTGGTAACAACAGAGAGTAACAACAGAGAGTTGAATACAAAGGTCAGCTTTATGCAAATGAGCGATGGTGTGATGCTGCGACTACCAGTGGGATTGCAAACCGTTATCTGCTGCCTGATACACGGATACAGCAGTTTTGCACAAACGGCTACTACTAGAAACTGACAGAACAGAGACTCGCTGAGCTCCAGTGATTTAAACCGCTGTCAGTTTCAATATCTCCCTCTTTAAATCCATTTGAGTTTTTTTTGACAGTAAGTGTAAAGAGATGACATGAAATGATGGGGAGAAGAAAGCGGGTATGGGATCAGGACACAATTCAAGTTGGATTCAAATTATAGTCTTTTGCACCAGAACTCAATGGACCCTATCATACACCCAGCGCAATGCGACCCCAGGTGCGACGCAAGTGTTTTTTGCTAGTTTCAGCCCGACGCAGTTATCATTTTCACGTCCAGCAACACGTTGTTTAAATAGCAAATACACTCGCGCCCATCTGGTTCGCCCATGGCCGTGCTGGTCTGAAAACGAGGTGTGTTCAGGCGCATTGTTGGCACGTTGCTATTTTGCGGCAACTGAAAACGACTTCGCCATTGACCAACAAAAACCTTTTTTGTGTTATTTAAAGGGCTCGCTAGTAATATGCGCCTATAGGTGAGTGCACAACGCGCGTACACTCTGCTTACTACACACACACACACAGCAGCACACAAACATTTTTAAATATTAAAAATAAAAGGATTCCTTTCTGGAGAAGCGTTCAGTCTTTCCGTTCGCAAATTCCACCATGTAAATAGCAATCCACCATGGTGCAAGCGCAACCGGCTTTTAAAGGGAATGGGAGATGAGACTCTGATTGGTTTATTGCACGTTACGCCCCAAAACACACCCATGACTCATTAAGAGACTAGGTACAACCCTTTTGGACATGCGCCTGGTGTGCCGACCGTTTTTTCCGTCGTTAAACTAGCAAAAGTTGATTTGGACACGCCCTAAGTGCACCTGCGCCATGCGCTTCAGACCATGCACTCAGATCGTTAAAATAGGGCCCAATGCGTCCGAAATGCTAACCGCTAGGCCATTGCTAAAATTCATTCCATGATACTAGGGGTGGGCGATATACCGGTAGACACGGTCAAAATGTGTCAACCGGTAGAAATTTTGGACTATCGTATCTATCGCGGTTATGCCCTCACGTGATGTTGCTGTGTTACGCAGTCATGAAAGCTTATCGTTTTAAGTATTGTGGTTTAAAAACAAATGATTTTAAACTGTTGAAGCGCAGTTGAAGACAACTCTTTTCGCTATATGTCAGAAGATTTTTAATAAACTGTATTATATATAATAAAAATCCCATAAAATTACTAAAACTAAAATTAAAAATGTGTAAAAACTATAATAGTATATAAAATAACTCTGTGGATTTAATATGACAAAAGAGTTTGTGTGTAAATGTATGCTGCAGAATACCTGAATGCGCAGCAGCAGACTGCGGTTGGCATGTTCAAGTTTCTTCTGTCTCATCTCCATCTCTTTGGCTCTCTGCTGCTCCTTCTGTAGCTTGCGGATGTAGTCGACCGACGCCTTTAGGATGGTGCCCTTGTTCCAGCGCATTTCCCTGTTGAGAAAACATGCAAATACTCTTACAGACGCACGCACTGAATGAAATCAACCAAAATACTCTACTCATATACTACTTAGATACTTTTTTTATTTTTTATTCTGATAAACATTTTAGGATTACAAAAATTTCAAACAATTAAATATTCACTAATTGTCTCAATTTTGTACCTCAGTGTCATTATAACTTAAATGATCTTTCTAACTGAATTCATTCAGCAGTGCAAACGATCACTGTCGAAAACCAGAGAGAAGTGAGAATGAGAGCAGTGATACTGACGGGTCAGAGGACTTTGGAATGAGAGCTCCAAGTTCCTTAATGCGGTCATTAATGTTGAATCTTCTTCTTCTCTCAACTACAAAACACACACACACACACACACACACACACACACACACACACACATACTTCAAATGGATGGGAACAACTAGACAGGCAACATGTTTCAGATAAACAGAAATGTAATTTACTTCCTTATACTCTACCAAAGACGGTTAATCTTCAGGATGTGCAGATAGTAATGACATATCTTAGAGATAAAAACAAACTGTAAGAAATCAAAACTCACTCAGGTTATGGTTGTCTTTTTTCTGTCTCTCCTTCATAATAGCTTTTGTCTCTGCATCTATAAAAACAAAAAACAAATAACATGACAATTTATATTTAATTTGAATGGGGAAGTGTGCAATTTCTTTATCACTACCATCACCAGACAGAACTGCCACAAAAACGGTCTCAGTCTGTCATTGGTCGAACAAATAGATGTTTCTGTCCCAAAAGTTATTGTGTCGGGCTGGTTGAGATGTGGGAATTTTTGTGAGAATCAACCAACAAATAACTTATTTATAGTGGTTTCTGATAGTAAACTGAGATAAAAGGAAGTACTTTACTGCACTTTTAAGGTTTTATGTTAGCTAAATAGGCTACGTACACACTGTCAGTTATGGGAATTGACAACCGCATTTACTTACAGATGTGAGTCTCGAAATGTCTTGTTCACACAGCAACTTACAGTAGCATCTCAAAAACTGTCTGTATGAACGTGCAATGGGAATCAAGCCCGTTTTCTCTTACCAGGAACCATACCGACAGTGACCAAAGTTATATCAAAGATGGCGATGTCCATAAAACTGACTCTTATAATTTTTGACACGACAAGAGTCCAATCGAGCTGTGATTTCATCCATCAATTCTTCATTAACCGCTTTTATATCTCTGTGGAGAGCAAAGCATTTGAGTAATGTAGAACACAAAACTGGCTCCAGTGGAGAACTTTGACCGGATCTAAAACCTTCAGATGACAAACAACTCACATCTCTGTCGCTGTAAGTTACTGTAAGTCACACATTAAACACCCGCAACACACGGTAGACACACGTTTGTGCACTCATGCACAGAGCGGCTCTCTCGCACTGTATGACGTGACAGACAACAAGTTGCCGAGTCCGGTTTTGCTCAGACTGGAGTCGGTTATCCAGTCCGTTTTTTCCCGATAATGCGGTTGTGAGTCCCGAAAATGTACAGGTGTGAGTTCTGTTGTGAGTACAGAATGTGGTTGTCGCTACTGTAAACAACGGAACGGTGTGTGAATGTAAATGTATTACGGACTCAAATACAGGACTGACAACTGTGTTCTGCTGCGGTGTGAACTTGGCCTAAGATTCACAAACCATATCTGTCCTCCTATCATTCCAAAAGTCTAATAAAACACTGCCAATTTATTACGATCGCTACTAAAACACCAGTTTTACTTCTATAATTCTCTTTTTATTGCATGCTGGCCAGTGACTGATGAATGGTGGGTATTTACACTAACTACTTAGTCACAAGTTCTGCAAAAGCACAAATATCCACTGATTCAATAATGAATCATATGCTGCGATTATTGTATTTTAACATTGTGTCTACATGAACAGATCTCAACTGGGAACTGCAGTGAAATTGGGAAATGGCAAATGTGGTGTGTAACTTTGCTGATAGAGTCAGACTGAGTCGACTGGTCGGTGAAGAAGAAGAAGAAGCAGTGAGATAAAGAGATGGAAGGCCACAGACCGTGATACAGACCGGTCAACTCTCTCTTGACGTTGTGCAGGTCTGCAGGGCAGGAGTTGCTGATGGTGATGGTGGGCGCCGCCATGCCCTGACTGCTGTACACATCCAGGAGATTTCCTGAGACTGGCAGCTGTTGAAAACCAACCACAACGCATTAAATCAGGACCCCGCCCACTGCATTATCTAGTCAGAGGCCCCCTCATCACACATGGTGCAGCGTATGGATAACCTTCATTCAGTTCAGATAACCACAAACATGAACCTTCATATCTATATTTCACAATGGCCAAACGGTTCTTGTGTGCACGTTTATTTGTAAAGTGAAACAAACTGGACAAGTCAAGGACAATTATATGAATGAATATAAATTAATTTGGATGTCAAAACATAAAAAATAAATCTTCCTCTGTCAGTGCTTACTAAAACTTTTGAGATCATAAAACAGAGCACATCTAACCACAAATTTATGCTTAAAATATTCAGAAAAACGCACATTTCCATACTGAATGCGACAAAAATAGTTTCACAATTGAAGTTTGTTCTGCTTGCATTTCATCAATGAGGTATTGCATTCCACTGCTTGCATTTCATCAACCCATAGCTGTCTTTAGTAAAGTCAGACATTTTAAGAATTATTAAACCAGTTACATAAGATCCATAACCATGTTTGAAGTTTCAAACATGCAGGTTTACCAGAAAACACATTTCATTTATCTTGACAAACAGAGCCAGCCTGAAAGGTGACTTTTAATTCGTGAAACCGATGAGGTGACACCTGTGCAAAAATCAATTATGTAAAATCCATCAAAATTTCCTCTGAATCTGCAGTCCTGAGGCATAGATCTTGGCCAGCACATGCTCAAATAAACCCATCAGACTGTTCACAAAGCAACTAAAACACAAATCTACCATCTTCACACAGCATTTAAACAGAAAGTGATAACACAGGCAATGAAGCAGAGAGATAAAATGTGCTAAATTTACCTCAATCTGGCCCTTTTTCTTTTCATTCTCCGGCAGTAAAACCAGAATCCTCATGTTCTCTCACACACCCGCAAAGTGCTTCCTCTTTCTGTGTGTCTCTCCGTAAAAAGGGACGTTTAGAAATGGGGAAATATCTTTCGGAGTATTAAAAACGCCACAGAAATCAGCTCGTGCACACACACGTTGAATGGCCAGTGTTTCTGCATGTGTGCGCGCGGCAGCTCTCTGTCACTCCTCCGCGGTGTGCCGACCCCACCCATTGTGAGCCATGTGTCAGAAGTTTATATTTGCTTCCAGTGTTTCAAGCCTACATTCAACCCAAACGTCCTGAATGCAAACACTTCACTGACAATTCAGAAGCTCATGAGCCTAAGTTAACCTTTAATCGTAACGGATTACGCAAGCGCCTCTACCTGAACTCCTCCCAGACTCAACTGAAAATTACTGATTTGAAAACCGAAATAGTATTTCCAAAGCAATGGCATGTCAGAGCAGGATTCGCTTGGAGACAAATTTGCTTGCAAAAGACTAAGGCAGAAATGTGGGCTTCAATTAATTAATGGAAACTCTGACTAATGGCTGTTTCATCATCATCAGTAAATTATATATATAAAAAAAAGCTATGCATGGTAAGATCTGTTTCAAAACAAGTTTAACAAAATTCACCTAATCAGTTCTTATGAAATGAAAGCATTGCTCAATTGATCCTCAATAGAGTTGAGGATGTTGCTACATACCGTGTTGGGAAGCTGCAAACCCGAGTCGATCAGGGTCATAAATTCATCGTTTAAACTTGATTCCAGGCTGATGATGTCATCGATGACGTCTTCAATCTGTGCATATCAAAAAGAGAGATAAAAACAGCTTAGCAGGACTTGTAGATAATGTTATCGATGCCTTCTGGCACAAAAATCTGCTAAAGTGTGACTTCCATGTTGAGTCATGAGGCAGAAGGATGTCTAAATAACACACGACACAGCAGTTTCCAGAGTGACACACCGGCCACATGGAGATGAGAAATACAGACATCCGATTCAAAGTCTGATAAAAGTCTCGCACCTTAGCCAGCTTGTATTTCATCGTAGGGTTTTCCAGCCAGTGGTTTTGATTGAGAAGGGTCCTTCAGTACATCAACAGGAGAAATACAGGACCGAACAGGCTTTAATAGCCAAGCCCACACCAAGTGCAAAGTGTGCTGGGGTCATTGAGCCTCAAGTGTGATATTTACCAGCACAATGTGGTACCAAAAGTAAAGTGCCCGAGAGAGTCTGGCCAACTTCACGCAGACTTGACAAAGCGCACTATTGTATTTAGTAAACGCGAGGTGAATTCTTCAAAAGAATCTTTCCGAGTCTCAGAGCCAAACACTTAATTAGTTGTCTAGCATACTCTAAACGGCTTAAGACTTGAGATTATTAGGACAATAATTACTGGTTAGTGCCATTTTGTAAGCATGTGAAATTCACAGACTATGACTAGCAAAATAAGCAGCCTAAAGTACAAGCTGGTTGGAGAATAAAACCTTATCCTGTCAATGCAGCATTGTTTGATAACACAACACTAAACTTTGACTTCTCACACAAGTTATATCATATACAGAATATGAAAGTGAATGGTTAATGTGCTGATATCTTACTGCGACAGATCTGGGGCAGATTTGAGATACTGCATGTAAAATCCTCATAACTAAATATCTCTATCGTAATTAGTCAGAGGAATATATATATATATATATATATATATATATATATATATATATATATATATATATATATATATATATATATATATATATATATATATATATATATATATATATATGTGTGTGTGTGTGTGTGTGTGTGTGTGTGTGTGTGTGTGTGTGTGTATATATATATATATATATGTTTTTTTTATTATTATTTATTTATTTTTTTTATTATTTGGCAAAAAAGGGGCAAACTAATGCTACAGATTTAATTTTACAATGCAAAGAAATGCATAGAAAAAAAAGCTCACAGGAAAAAGCATACATTTACTACAACATAATCCGTTATTAATATTTAGATTTGAATAAAGGGTGAAGATATGGGATGATTTTATTCTCAAAATGATTAATAAATGCACGCACATGAACTTGATAAATGTTGCAGATATGTTTTACTATCCACAAACAAATGCCTTTCAACTTGTGAGTGCAAACTTTCAAGACTTTCATTTCGCCGGTTTAGCCTTGCACGACGCACACACACAGCTGTCTAAGAAAACCTGCTACCACTAGATGGCAGTATCCTGCCAAAACAGACAACGGCACCGGAAGCGTTCTTCTGCCGCTATAAAGACGAGGAAAACGCTTAACAGTAGGCTAACATTAAAAAGGTATTAATAACGCATACTTTGTATAGGCAAGCAGATTAAATCAGGTTATGAACACAACATTATTCATCACAACATTTGGGAACGTTACTAGGTGACGTCCTTGACACCAGCGGGGACGTTCTGAGAATGTTCCGGGAACGTAAAATGTATAGCTTCATAAATGTAATGTGCAAAAAAGGCAGATGAGCCCAGAATATAAAGGCAACGCGTTTATAATTACACGTTAAGCATTTTCCTGCATGTTTAATGTGGCTTAATTTGACAGTGACTGGGGAGTTTCACGTTAAGTGTTTTCTTTTTAACGGGCTCTGAGGGAGGAAATGCGTAAAACTTTGCGCATCGTGTTCATAGGCTGTCTGTACACAGTAGGCTAAGCGTTTTCTCCCATAGAGCCTATTATAAAAGAAAACGCTTAATGCAGTAAGACGGTGATATTAAAACTGAGTAGGCTATATGCTTTATTGAACATGTGCTATATTGCATATTAAGCATTTTATAATGATTTTCTATGGGAGAAAAATGTTGTGATGAACCATGTTGTGTTTATTAATCTGCTTGCCTATACAAAGTATGCATTATTAATACCTTTTTAATGTTAGCCTACTGTTAAACGTTTTCCTCGTCTTTATAGCGAGGAAACATTACGCGTCTTATAGGCAGAAGAACACTTCCGGTGCCGTTGTCTGTTTTGGCAGGATACTGCCATCTAGTGGTGGCAGGTTTTCTTAGACAGCTGTGTGTGTGCATCGTGCAAGGCTAAACCGGCGAAATGAAATTCTCAAAATCCAAATGAATGAAATAGAATCGACTCACAAACGAGTCAATGAATGCATGCGCGTCACTGGATCCACAACTCTTACTCGTTGCACGCACAAATTCTGACCAACATTAATAAAAAATTTAATTACATGCTGCACATTCAGGTAAATCTGGATTTTGCACACACGAGTTGTAAAGTATTAGTTTAAATGTAGAAATGCACATTTGGTATTTGTGCACACATTAATAATTAGCACCAAGCGTATTCACTGGTAGTTGTTTGTGTGTGGGTCGTCAAATGCTTGAAAACGCTAAAAGAAAGTCTCAAAATCTAAATGAATCAAATGAGATCGACTTAGAAAAGCTGTCAAAATAAATGCACGCGTGTCACATAATCCACAAATGCACAGCTTCTTTGTTGCATGCGCAAATTATGATACACTAATTCAAAATAAAAAAAATGTATTCACAAAAATGTCTCTATTTGTACAAATCGCTGCACATTCATGTAATTCTGTATTTTGCACTCACAAGTTGAAAGGCATTTGTTTGTGGATAGTAAAACATATCTGCAACATTTATCAAGTTCATTGATAATTGTGCGTGCATCTATTAATAATTTTGAGACTAAAATCATCCCATATGAAGATGACAATTTTCCTAGGCCAGACATTCTTTTTTGGCCACAACTGTGTGCGTATAATATATATATATATATATATATATATATATATATATATATATATATATATATATATATATATATATATATATATATATATATATATATATATATATATATATATATATATATATACACACACTCACCTAAAGGATTATTAGGAACACCTGTTCAATTTCTCATTAATGCAATTATCTAATCAACCAATCACATGGCAGTTGCTTAAATGCATTTAGGGGTGTGGTCCTGGTCAAGACAATCTCCTGAACTCCAAACTGAATGTCAGAATGGGAAAGAAAGGTGATTTAAGCAATTTTGTGCGTGGCATGGTTGTTGGTTCCAGACGGGCCGGTCTGAGTATTTCACAATCTGCTCAGTTACTGGGATTTTCACGCACAACCATTTCTAGAGTTTACAAAGAATGGTGTGAAAAGGGAAAAACATCCAGTATGCGGCAGTCCTGTGGGTGAAAATGCCTTGTTGATGCTAGAGGTCAGAGGAGAATGGGCCGACTGATTCAAGCTGATAGAAGAGCAACTTTGACTGAAATAACCACTCGTTACAACCAAGGTATGCAGCAAAGCATTTGTGAAGCCACAACACGCACAACCTTGAGGCGGATGGGCTACAACAGCAGAAGACCCCACCAGGTACCACTCATCTCCACTACAAATAGGAAAAAGAGGCTACAATTTGCACGAGCTCACTAAAATTGGACAGTTGAAGACTGGAAAAATGTTGCCTGGTCTGATGAGTCTCGATTTCTGTTGAGACATTCAGATGGTAGAGTCAGAATTTGGCGTAAACAGAATGAGAACATGGATCCATCATGCCTTGTTACCACTGTGCAGGCTGGTGGTGGTGGTGTAATGGTGTGGGGGATGTTTTCTTGGCACACTTTAGGCCCCTTAGTGCCAATTGGGCATTTTCAACTATAATTGACAACATATATAAACAAAAATCTACTTTTCTTCAACGCAAAGTTTTATTTTCATAAAAAAACACAAGTAAAAAGTCAGTAATAAAATATAAACAGCTCAAATAAATGCAAAAGAATAAAGAGAGCTATGAAGCTATGAGAGCTATAAGTTTTTCAGGTTAACTGGGTTTCTATTCAGGTAAGAAATACTACAGAAATTAAAGTAATCAAATGTTATTTTACATTGGTTACCTTAATTTCTGTAGTCTTTATTGTAAAAATTAATACAGATCAATTCTTACCATTAATGCATTCAGTCAAGAGCAGAAAGTGATTTTTTTTTTGTCTTTTGTTCTTTGAATAACATGACAGACAGCAGCAGGAATATTGGACTGCTGTCCCTTTAACAGTTTATGAACGGTGTTCAGCGGAACCAATACTGTTACACACAACATGGGTTCACTTTCTTAGCTATTTAACGATTCAAAACTGAATACTCACCAAGATTGCCTGTGCCGCTGGTTTTGACATACTTTTGTATGTATTTGACATTTTAAGCGCAGTAAGATCACCACTTATATAGATTAGTGGTGCGCATGCTTTTGGTGTGAGGGCGAAACCAGCGGGAATGACTAAAATTATGCGCAATACAAGCACTATTTAACGAAAGAGACGAGTGAGAGAGAGGAGGCGCCCACGCGGATGTGTGTCACTTCACCGTGACAGAGAAGAGAGCGAGAACACGCAACTGACGTTATTGCCTGTGCCGCTAGTAACAAAACAGATCGGCTCGGAATTGGTAAGAAGTGAGACTGATCGGCCGATCACCGATCCGGGCCGTTCATGAGGGAAATCGGCCGATTCCGATCCCTGGCCAATCGATCGGTGCATCTCTAATATATATATACATAGTATATGGATTTTAAGCCCTAACCCTAAGGTTAGCACATATTTGATTTCCAGGGAGTGCATGAACTAATAAAAAAATAAAAAACCTTGAAAGTAATAAAAGTCACTTTGGATAATCGTGTCTGCTAAATGCATAATTGTGCTACGGTAAAATAATTTTTCCTAGGCAGACAATAAAACAGGCACAAATACAATTAGGCTTTCATTGAAGAAGGGACCAAAGCCATATCAAGAAGATCACAGACTTCTCAGTATTAACCCCCACAGAACACCCTAGCAACCACATACAAACACCCTGAAAACACTCACAACAACACCCACAACAGCCTAGAATCATGCCAGAAACAAGTGACACTAAAATCTAAAAGGATATTTTGTAATTGTGCATGGGAAAGTAGGCCAGAGCACAGAGCATCACATTATGCTGTCAGTGACTGTGTAAATGGGTCATCTTTTGTTATGGCATTGGCTCAAGGACTTTAGCTTTATTATCTTTACAATAACTATATTGCCATGATGTAGTACTGTAAAAATTACAATTACAAGATTGAAACTCATCGAAGATACACTACTAGGGATGTCACGATACCAAAATTCTAGTAGTCGGTACCAATACCATACAATTTTTTATGGTTCTCTGTACCAATTTCGGTACCACAGCAAAATTATTTTTTTATTTAACTTTTTTTTTTTTAAATATTCAATTAAATGTAATGAGTTTATTATTTATGATAATAATCTTTATAAGTAAATAATACATATAAACATTTAAAGGCAACATGCTGTTTTAAAGTAAAAATTGTTTATAAAAAAAGATCAAGTGAAAAATAAGCAACCTTTTATGCACACCTAATAATAATAATAATTATTAGCAGTAGTATTATTGGTATTATTATTACTTTGAGACATAGCTAAATCTACAACAGTAGCCTAAAATATTTCTAATATAACTATTTTGACGGGTTGCCGTGAAGACCTTTGAGTGTCTGTGTTCATGATATGACAGTTTTCTCAAGTGAAACGGTAAATGCTCATGAAGTGAAGTGAGTTTATGAAGTTTATGCGTTCACGTCTTAATATAGTGACACGGCAGAGGCTAAAAAGACAACGAATGTCACGCATGCGCATGTGCACAAGCTGCAAAAGAAACCGCATGTCTGCCATGGAGGATTAATATTTAAATATTATTTTGCAGTTTAATATTCACAGACACTAGTATATATTCGGCTACAGTCTGGAGCCCTGCACTTACATAAATACAGGAGCTACTGAAAGCATATTAGTGGGTACCGAATATACTTGGTACTACCGGTGCTACAGAAATGCTGGTATCGTCACATTTTTTAAATTTCAGTACCGACTTGGTATCGAAGTAACGGTACTTCTGACATCCCTATTCAAAACCATTCAAAAGTTTGGGGTCGGTAAGATTTTTTAATGTTTTTGAAAGAAGTCTCTTATTCTCACCAAAGATGAGAATATAATATTATTTTATTTATTTGATTTGTAAAATATGGTCACCATTTAAAATAACTGTTTTCTATGTAAATATATAGTGAAACAATTTATTCCTGTGATCAAAGCTGAATTTTCAGCATTACTCCAGTCTTCAGTGTCACATGAACCTTCAGAAATCATTCTAATGCTGATTTGCTGCTCAAGTAACATTTCTTACTATTATCAATGATGAAAAAAGTTGTGCTGCTTCATATTTTTGTGCATTTATTTGAAACGGAGATCTTTTGTAACATTAAAAATGTCTTTACTGTCACTTTCGATCAATTTAATGCGTCCTAAAAGCTAAATAGGAGTATTAATTTATGTTTTTAAAAATCTTACTAACCCCACAATATTCTTGGCGATATACATTCTATAACAGAAAGATTTGATCTGGGTTCAGTTTGTACCTCTTCTTTGTTCGATCCAAGGCTGAGCACAGCCAGTGGGCTGCTGGGAGTGCTACTGGCAGCAGGGGCCAACTCAGGGGCGGAGGCAGGCTGGGGAGAAGGCGATGTTGCCAGCGTCTGATTGGCTAATTTATTGCCAAGGGTGTGAGAGAGGTATTGCTTCACTTGTTGCCTCTGAGCTTGTTGGATGTGGTATTTTGTCGGGTTTTCCAAGTGAGTTTGAACCTGAGATTCAAACACAGGACAACTTTAGTTCCCTCTAATGTTGTAAACAATATCCAAACCATCATATTTGATGTTGATTTTTATAGATTTCTCATGTGATACCTTCAGCACTTCCACGGGCACCTGGGCCGGGGTTGCAGGCAGTGTGGAGGCGACAGAGATGGCAGGGGTGGCATCAGTAAGGCGCTGTTGAGCACTGGACGCCTGTTTCTGGGCCTCTCGTCTCTCCTGATCCTGAGCCTGCTGTCGCATCAGCTCCTGCCTCATCAACACGCGTGACGTCATCACAGAGCCGGCTGGGGTCACGGGGTCAGCAGAGGTCAGAGAGCCACTACAGGGGCAGATGATGAGAAGGTAAATAAGCTTAGAGTACCACGCTACACCCCCGTACTGTAATCATATTACCACATGCTATTTTTGAAACACAGGGCTGAGAGTTCACTGTTCCAGATCAATTTAAAACAGACAGCATGAGAACAGTAATTTAAATATGTCATATGTCAAACAAAAACGTATTTTTTTCCTTATTTAAAAGGTATTATTGTGCATGCTACTTTGAAGAAAAATATATAAATTAAATGATTATAATATATTTTATGTTGTCACAAAAATGAACATATTTACTTAATGCACATTCCTTGTCTTATTTTCATCAGTGTATGTTATTCCAAAGAAAAAAAGTTGTGTTCTCATAATATTTCATCAAAATAAAATAAATAAAATATTAATAAAAAAAAAAAAACTACTGAAACTTCCCATTTCTGTTGATGTTTTTTTTAGCTCCCAATAATTCTCACAAACCCATTCAACTGACAGGGAAAATAAAGTCTCTAAATATTTTCCTTATTGACTATCCTATGTCCTATTATGGAATAAACTGGGTCGCAAACCCTTTCATGTTTACTTAAACAACAATAGAACAATTATATATACAACTTGAACAATTATATATATATATAACCATCTACATATTCATTTATCAGAGTCAGACACTTTTATGCAAAGTAACTTGAAAATGAGAATAATACAAACAAAATATGTCCTTTGTATCTTATCGGGCAGTGCTATCAACTACAGAGCAAAATCAAATCAAATCTCTCCATACAGTCTTGCATTTCCAACAATATGGCCTTAACATTTCTTTCACACAGACTCATTTTTAGTGATGAGTCATTGTGGGAAGTCCTAGAGCGAACAGAAAACAAGCAGCAGAGACCATGCTGCCTCAAACACACTGTTTGCATCAAGCAAATCCAAAGATTACTATGTCAGGCAGATCACACTGTCAGATAAGAGCTGAGAGACTGTGGGAGACAGCAGTGTGTGAACTTTGACTCTGTTGTATAACTGATTTATCTTAAAAACACTTGGTTATGTCATTCTTTGCTGTAATCAAACCATCTGACCCATTATCCTTAAACATATTACTCCACAATCAATATGTTTTTTTGTAAGGAGAGCTGCGGAAAGAGGTATTATGGCTGATCACGGTGTTTAGATTTGTGCTGAATCACTGGGAAGTCCCTGGAAACAGACACCGGGAAGTTCTGTCAACAGAAACCCAACGCCCCGACTAAACGCCTTCAGGACAGCGTGCACTGACCTGCCTCATCTCAGAAAAAAACATGCAACGCTCAAACAAATTAACGTAAAAACATAACTCTGGTGGATAATCTAATATAAAATGAGCGATAAACAACTGAATGACACTGAATGCAGCAAACCAAGAAGAATGTAGAATATGTCAACAATTCAGAAATACATGAACTCATTGCCGGTAAACCCCACAGAGTACAGCTGATTATAGCATTAAAAAAAAAATCAACATGTAACAGGTATGTGGCAAAACATGACAAAACTTCTAAACATCTAACTCTAAGAGTATGCAGGAAGTAAATCAGATACGATTGCGGTTCTCTCAAATGCATATCTGGCATGCAGCCACAATCTAAATGTGTAGGTGACAGCCAGTACAGATATAAACAGGAAGTACAGTATATTTATATAATCAGATCATTCATCGGACTCACCTTGGGGTGATGGGCTGACTCTTGAGCTCGTAGAAGGTGTCCGAATCGGTGGAGAAAATGCCTTCTACCTCAATATCTGCCACAATCCCAGACTCCGGCAGAAGGGGTTCAACACTGAGAAGGGAAGAACACATCAACGTCACATACTGTCAGACCATAAACATCTTCCATAATTTGACATGTTGCAGAGACCGTGAACAGGAGGTGTGTACTTTAACAACCTGCAATGAATAAAGTTTGTCAGTCACTAAACTCCCGATACTATTTAATACAAGGTCACAGACTTTAATGGCGGGAAAAACCACACACATATACACAGAATACAGTACAGTCTATCATTTAATACACCCAAGCAAAGTTTTACTGTTATCATCATACACTTAAAATATGCAAATCCCCATGGTTCGGCACGCATGTGATTCGTGGATTAATTGCAAAGTTTAACCATCACAGAGTGAAAGTTTATCATTTGCACATGTTTTGTCTTGCAATTTAAAACCATTCCAGCGCAAGAAGAGGTGAAAGAGAACTCAATTCAGTATTTACGCAGAAACACCAAATTCATTCCTCTTTCGCGTCTTCTTGTGCTTGAGCGGACCAAACAAACAAAATTGTCTTGGCTAGTATTCACGTAAACACAGTAGGGTATGTCTTAAAGTTGCATGACATCAAAATGTACCATTTTCTTTGTAGTGCAAATTATAGTCTTGTGGTGAACAATTAATCCGTGCAAGTTAATTCACAAAAAAAAAAAAAAAAAGTCTTTGTAATCTTTGATGAAAATCTGAAAATGTAGCTACTTCCCCTTTAGAATGGCCTTCCTTCTCTGATGACCTCTTGGGTAGTAGAACATCCCCTTCAAGCTTTGACAGCGAACTGAATGGAACACCCACTTTCGTAGAACCAATCAATTTCCAGAGGGAAACAACAAGCCACACCCTCTATTTTTCTCATTCAATATTCTGTTTCACTCTGACAATACCTTAAAATACTGAAGTGAAGTCAGTCGCAACTTCCGGTTCACAGTGACGTTAAGTGAACATAAACAGTTGCGAAAGCAATGGGATGTGTATCATTATATTGGATCCGTGCATTAGGTCTTAAAGTCTGTGCCATAAATGTTAACCAATCACATAATAAAACACAGCTTTAACAAAGATGAATATATTTAGCTTATACAGTAAACACTATACAGTGCTATTTTACACAAATTTATGTATGCTTATAATTATTATATTTGTTCTTATTTTTTTTACTGACCACTCGCTTGTCTTTTAATGCTTCCAACTTTTTGCTGATTCGAAAAATGGTCCGATCTGTGACTCAAAAACCGTAATATGATCCAAACCGTGAGCTTTGTGATCCGCTGCACCACTAATATACAGTATATATACACTCACCTAAAGGATTATTAGGAACACCTGTTCAATTTCTCATTAATGCAATTATCTAATCAACCAATCACATGGCAGTTGCTTCAATGCATTTAGGGGTGTGGTCCTGGTCAAGACAATCTCCTGAACTCCAAACTGAATGTCAGAATGGGAAAGAAGGTGATTTAAGCAATTTTGAGCGTGGCATGGTTGTTGGTGCCAGACGGGCCGGTCTGAGTATTTCACAATCTGCTCAGTTACAGTTACTCAGTTACACGCACAACCATTTCTAGAGTTTACAAAGAATGGTGTGAAAAGGGAAAAACATCCAGTATGCGGCAGTCCTGTAGGCGAAAATGCCTTGTTGATGCTAGAGGTCAGAGGAGAATGGGCCGACTGATTCAAGCTGATAGAAGAGCAACTTTGACTGAAATAAGCACTCGTTACAACCGAGGTATGCAGCAAAGCATTTGTGAAGCCACAACACGCACAACCTTGAGGCGGATGGGCTACAACAGCAGAAGACCCCACCGGGTACCACTCATCTCCACTACAAATAGGAAAAAGAGGCTACAATTTGCACGAGCTCACCAAAATTGGACAGTTGAAGACTGGAAAAATGTTGCCTGGTCTGATGAGTCTCGATTTCTGTTGAGACATTCAGATGGTAGAGTCAGAATTTGGCGTAAACAGAATGAGAACATGGATCCATCATGCCTTGTTACCACTGTGCAGGCTGCTGGTGTAATGGCGTGGGGGATGTTTTCTTGGCACACTTTAGGCCCCTTAGTGCCAATTGTGCATCGTTTAAATGCCACGGCCTACCTGAGCATTGTTTCTGACCACGTCCATCCCTTTATGACCACCATGTACCCATCCTCTGATGGCTACTTCCAGCAGGATAATGCACCATGTCACAAAGCTCCAATCATTTCAAATTGGTTTCTTGAACATGACAATGAGTTCACTGTACTAAAATGGCCCCCACAGTCACCAGATCTCAACCCAATAGAGCATCTTTGGGATGTGGTGGAACGGGAGCTTCGTGCCCTGGATGTGCATCCCACAAATCTCCATCAACTGCAAGATGCTATCCTATCAATATGGGCCAACATTTCTAAAGAATGCTGTCAGCACCTTGTTGAATCAATGCCACGTAGAATTAAGGCAGTTCTGAAGGCGAAAGGGGGTCAAACACAGTATTAGTATGGTGTTCCTAATAATCCTTTAGGTGAGTGTATATATATATATATATATATATATATATATATATATATATATATATATATATATATATATATATATACACATATACACATATATACACACACACACACACACACTACTTATGTATGAAGGACATAAGTGCCTTCATATATAAGTTGCTCATAAAGCCTACCTAGACAGCATATATTTTGAGTTATTATGGACAAAATTTAGTGCTCCTACATAGACAACATTCTTGGGCATCAATGGCAAAACCCTAATGAGCATAAATGCCCCAAAACTAGTCGGCTTCTTATCTGTGCAACATTTCTTTTTTTGGCATTGATAACCATAAGTGATGTATTGTCTAGATAGGCAGGTCAACGAGGGTTTGAGAGACATCCACTATCTTACCAATATGCCACTGTAACAGAAAGGCGACAAACACATTCACAATTTATTAATATTATCCTCAAAGAGCTCTAAATGCATTTTTAAACATTTCACAGATATCACATACCTAAAGCCTCTTCTGGTTAGTGCAATAATCCAAGTGATGTAATCAGATCAAACGTTATCAAACGAAACCATTCCGGTAAAACCGCATGGTCAGCATCTGAATTCCGGACTGCTACGAGCTGTCACGCTGATTTGCACGGTCTACAGGCGAGATTTACGAGCAGAGCATCGCCGTTTCGCTTGTGTTTTGGTTTCACCAGGTGGCCATGTTTGCGCCACTCCGCGCACGCGAAGCTCCTCTACCCTCCGGTGAAATTATGAAATTACGAAACCTACTACGATGAAGGCTTGGCTCATGTATATTAAAAAGATAATTCGAAATTGATTGGTAATCTCCCTGCTCTGTCTCCCTGTAGCTGTCAGTCGGAAAACTAAATTATTATTCATTGGCCTTTACTACTAGTTGATTGGTCAGCTGACCAACGCCCACCCGCCCACGCTTGCCTTTGAGCCATTCAGCTTGGCTGTCTGGGGAAAGTAATTAATATTCATGAGGCAAGCCTTATATATAAGCCAGGCTCTGGAGACTCGAGTTTTTCAGGCTGCGTAACTCTCCCTAAATACCCCAATTTTAACGAAAATTACCATTACACGTCCCTACACTTACATAATCTGTGTTTTCCAAGTGTATTAGCTGCGGACTGCCCTAATAAAAACTACTATTTTACTAAGAAAAGAGAAATGCAAAAGCATCAATAGTCAACGCCAGAGAGAATCACTGCATCAATTCTATAGCAAAATCCATTTATTCCCATTGTATTATACTCTATTTTCCCCCTTTTAATTGTCCACTTGTGTCATGTATTTCTTTTTTTAGGCTGATCCTATTGATTTTCTGTATTGTATATTTCTAGTTCTATAAGAGCTGCACTATAAACTTTTGCAATATTGTATATAAGAATGGAAAGTACCTAATCCTAGTTCATTTCACTCTTTTTGTACTGAATACAACTTCCACCTGTCTGATGATGTGACAATAAAGAATATTGAACTTTGAAAGCACATTATGCAATGTAAAACATTAAACTGTAAACTTTTATGGTAATTGGTCTATAGACAGAAAAAGCTGTGGTCATGTTTTTTTTTTTTTTTTTGAGGACAGCAAATGAAAAACACATTCCTTTTGGGAACAAAAGGAGCAAAATAGCGTGCGCTCAGCAAGCATGAACTTGAGAGGAAGCAGAGCAAAAAACATGGATACAGAAAAAAGCGAAAGGGAAAATGTGTGGGTAGATTTGCTGAGTCATATCCCGTGAAATCTGAGGCTCGAAACTGCAAAGCTAAGCCTCCGGTTAAACGGCTATAGTGGGTAAGAGTAACACAGACAGACATTCCAGAGGAATTATTTTGGCAGGGTGGAAGGGAGGGGGAGGCTGGCTCATGGCTTTGATGGTTGGGTTGAGGAATTACAGGAGATGGTTCTTTTGATATTCTGAAAACTCCCTTTAGAATTCTCATGCATAAAAAGATTTCCGTGTGCCATGGCTTTCCTGACCTCACCATCTTCCTCCTGCACACAATATTTAGAGACTTGCAATAATTTTTGCAATACTCAACTTTGGGTACTATGCATAATTATATCTTAATAGTTTGACAGAGCAGAATGAGAAATAACCTGTAAATAACTGACCTAAAAGACAGTCAAGTTATATGCAAAAATAAAATGCATAACCCTAAAATAAAATGGAATAGTCTGAACCTACACTGTGAAAATGTATAAGTTGTGTAAGTTGTAAATAATTGTCATGTTTCATTTTTTCCATTTCAAAATTTCATGTTTATTTCAATGTTACTTGCCTTTTCTGTTCTGAGTGAAAATTATTTTTTTTTACACCAAGTTTTTTTTTTCAGTGTACACACTTAAACTCAACAATCTGCATTGCAGTGATGAAACAAAGAGTTGAACAACCTTCTATCCAAAGCATCTACTCTGACTTGCTTATATATCATCTACATTAAATTGAGATTATCTTCCAAGACTTGTCAATAGGCAACATGCACTATCATTTACTTATCCTCATGTTGTTCCAAACCTGTATGAGTTTCTTTCTTCTGCTGAACACAAAAGATATTTTGAAGAATGTTTTTGACCAAACAGTTGATGGGACCCATTGACTTAATATGGAAAAAAAATACTATGGAAGTCAATGGGGACCATCAACTGTTTGGTCAAATACATTCTTCAAAATATCTTATTTTGTGTTCAGCAGAAGAAAGAAACTCATACAGGTTTGGAACAAGTTCAGGGTGAGTAAATGATTACAGGATTTTCATTTTTGGGTGAACTATCCATTTAAGATCAATTCTATCCGTGATCTGGTGCACTACAGTCTGCAGGATCCCATGAATGTAAATGCAAAACAACAATCAGTTAAACAATCACTTGTTTGAATCAAGTCGCTACAACTACAGAGTTTAAGTAAGTGATGCTCGTGCACTAACCTGATGAGATTGACAGATTCGGCTGAGGAATCCAGTATGACGTAGACGGTCTGCGCCTGTTGTCCAGGTAACGCCACTTCCGCTCTGCCCTTCTCGGGTCTGACTGAAGGCAGACTGGACATTTTCTCCAGGAGCGCAATGACAAACAGCAAAATAAACGAGCTAGAGTAACTTAGCAACTGATAGTGATAATAAACTGAGCTCAAGTTAACAAACTATATTAAAGCAGTTGTTTTCTGAAGAGGTTAAAATAGAGGACTCTCGCACAGCCCGATCGCTAGCGAGATGTCTACTGCACAAATTTCTCTCAAATGTTAACTGTCCCCCGTATCGATGCTTTCTTTATCTGTCTAGACTGGAGCTTGATGAAAACTAAACGCGTTTTGACGGCCAAAGTCCTTAGTTCCTCTATCAGTGCTGTGCACTGCACACCGTTATCTTGCTCTCTTCTCCGCGAGTAAATCTGACTGGAAAACCCCACAGTGACGCTCCATGATCAGCCGAGTGATGACAGACAGACGAGCGGGCCAATAGCTGTGCAGTAGGGCGGGACTTCACTGACATCAGCCAATAGGCGAACGATAGAATACTTGTTTACTTCAAACATTAGGTCAGCCTTTGATATAACATTACAAACTATTTCGTCATCCTTTATCTTTATATTATGAACCTCTGTGTCCCTTTGTGATGTTCGAATGAAAAGAATACTACAATTAAAATAATGTGTGATTTCATTGAGCACATGGTATAGAATCGCAAAATGTATTAAGCCTAAATGAAATAATGCATAGGTATGTTTTTGACGCATTCCACTAATAGGGTACACTTTTTGAAAGCCTTAAAGTCACACATCACATGTGTTTTTGTGAGACGTATTAGATATAGTTGATAAATATTATATAGCTAGCTGAACGCACAAGTGGTGATTTTCTCCTCAGATGTTTTCTTCTATGGTTTGGATCCTTCCCTAATAAAGGAAAGTGCCTTTTACACATGCCTACATGGTAAGATATTAAAATCTACAAACTATAATCACACACAGCATTTGGATAAAATAAATAAATGTGACATTTGTTCTTTTATTTCTTTATTTCATAAACATTTTCATGATCTTGCACAGATTTCATTGGGATATTAACATACAATGGTACCCAGTGGCCTGCCACTAATTTAATCAACAATAATAATAATAATAGTACTTGAAATAACAGCAATACCCATATTATGTGTACAATAAACCAGGTTTCATGAGGGAACACAATAGCATGTATACTTGTGCCATATAGTGTGATGGTTTGGCTAATAGGCTTGACAATAAAACATATCAAAGCTCATAATGCAGCCATTTCTTGGTTGTCTGAGAGCGTGTTTCTGAGCAAAATAACACGGTTTACTGTCCTTGAGAAGATCAGCTATAGGGCTATCTGGCAATGTTTTACAAATCCCTCTCTGCTGATTTGTTGCAGATGTGCATCACATGAAGAGGCAGCAAAAAAAGGGACAGAAACGGGTCAGGAGGCCCTCGTTTCAATACCTCGGGTTTGGCATGCTGTGGTGATGCCATACAGCAGAAGAGAAGAAATGCTAGATCATCACTAGGCAGGTAATCATTAACGTCTATGAGCAAAACAATGATCCATGCCTCAACATTTCTCTCTTTAGCTTCCATTGTACATGTCCATATAAAAGAAACCTGCTCGTCCAAAGGCCGGTTTACAATAAATAGGTTTTAAAAGTTTGGCGTGTAACAAAGTAATCATCCTCATGGCAAAATGGATTTTGGTGCAATAGGACTATGTTATAAAAATGAACAAGATTAGAACACTCAAGTCAAAAATCCAGGTGTAGAACAGATTACATTATCGTCATCAGACGATTTATGGAGTCTTTTGGTATGCAGATTTGAGCATATACAATATATATAATGTAACATTTAATTCTCCCAAAATAATGTTTCTCCAATGGTGGGATTTTGCCACACAGAATAATCCTTCAAGTACCATTGTGTTACTCCTCCATATTAAACACTAGAAACTATGATTATATAGCCTGTTCATTCATGTACACTGAATTCCTGATCTCATCATGTCATTTATTTATAAACACAAAGCTGTTCCCTTGATCAAACAATAAAATAGCACCTCTATTTCTGTATACGACACTTAATGTCAGATCAAAGAGATTGTTCTGATAACTCTGCTTAAAAATGCACAATTGTTCAGATATCCTAAAATTAACTACAGTGTATTTCACCTCCATCTTTTTTGAAGAATGTAGTAAAACTATTTTTGTGAGATTACAGATAATTATATCTGTATTCTATATTATATCCCTTTCATAATACAGTTTACAAATAATTTTATTGGACTATGGAACGGAGACTAGAAATGACTTCAATTAAAAAAAATCTAAACTGTCTATTAGTGTGGGACTAAAACATAGCACACAGAAAAAATTACTTATATTCTCCCAAATGTTAATGTATAGTGTTTTTCCTTTGTATTTTGGTAGTGTTCATCTTTTGGTTCATTGCAGAGTTTTACGACCCTCACTACAATTATCTCAAGGAGTAAAAAAGACAATAAATATTGGTATAAAAAAAAGAAAAGTAAAAAAAACCACGTGACGACAAAAAAAAAACAAATTTTCTGCAGTATACTTTGGCAAAAAGCAATTGTGAAAAACAATGTGTAGATAAGCACAGGGTTGCAAAATATCAGTAAGGCAGGATATCAAGAACAATAATACTGAGAGAAACAGGAAGATGAATGTGTGTGTGTGTGTAATAAGCATGAGTGACGGGCAGGCTCAACTGAGGATCTGGGAATGACCAGTACAAGTTGTAAACATATGGAAGTTAACACACGCAGCCCTGTCCCAAAGCCATCAGTGCTCCCAAACCATGCACTGGTATCAACAGTCCTTTCTTGTACCTCGAGGAAGGAAACAGCTGACAGGCTGGTGGACTGGGGAAACACACCGACTGGTTCACCTTCACTTTTAATCGAGCGATGTCTTTGACAACAAAGAGCAAGATTAAAGCAATATCAAACACAAAGAGTTAAAGCAGTTCCCACTGAGTCATCAGGCGTTCACATTGGCAAATACATTTTGGAAACTGGATTCAAAAGAGGAAAAGAAACTGAAGCTCTTTCTAAAACACTGAATATCTACCTCTGGAATAAGTGGTGAAATGAGAGAACTTATCCTAAGCTTTTCTTGACCTGGAATTTACCACAAAGCTCAGAAGTCCATTTAAAACTGCACATAACGAAGATCAAACACCAAAGCTCGTCGACAATACCTAACCCACAAAACTGGGCTCAGAGGAATAAGTTATATTTACAAATGAGTTCGTCCTTTAATCTTTTGCACTTTTCATACACAAATACAACATGGGTGAAAATGGTTGATATCCTCATCAAAACTTTTACCTTGTTTTTATTTATATATATTCTATATTTATCAAAAGCCCCTCTAAATAAGGCAGGGATATCATTGAGTTTTCAATGATAAAAACTAGCCCGATTCATACATACCCTCATGACCTAAAATCTTATCAAACCTCTACATTCATAAAATCACTCATGCACACTCAAACAACAGGATAAAATCTCTGTTATCCTGTAGGGAGAGCCCTGTCCATTCCTTTTACACACGTTTTCTTTCTCAGAATAATTTTTTCCCTATAGTTTGAGCAAAAGGGACAGTCTTAGATGTGAATCTCACAAAAACAAGTCCAGGTCACATTTCACCCCCAAAATAAATACATTTTATTTTGTTTAAAAGAAAAACAAGCTTATTTTTAGGACCATTAAGATTGTGACATATTATTTTCATTATAATTCCCATTATTCTCATTAAATCAGCATAAATTACAGACAGTACAACATATAATACTACACTATAAATAATTTACTGTTTAAATATATAATTTATTTTATTTCACATTACAGTAATGAGATTTTTAATATTAATGTCACAACAACAAATCTTAATGGTCATTAAAACAAGCTTAATTTACTTTATGCAAAATAATAATAAGCAATAAATGTATTTTGATTTTGGGCTGACATGTTCTTGACAGGTTTCCTGACATTCACTCCGAGTGTTATGATGAATGGCCACTAGGCGGCAGAGTAAATTTGGTGGTTTTCTCTGAGCTGAGGGACCGTGGAGTCAACAGGAAGCACATATTTCTGTTGTTTTTGAGTGGTTAGAACCTGCTTAATAAATATTCCTGCTATGTTCCAGCAGTTCAGTTCCTGATTACCACACGATGTTTCTGAGATAAACACAGGCTTGCATAGCTAAACAACATTTCATGTGTCTAATCCTGTCTCAATTCACTGCTAACCGCAATAGCCAATGTTTAATATGTAATCGAAATGTGAAATCCAGGATTTGATCCTCTTACCAAGCAGATTATTGCCATAGATATTGGCCGGATTCATAGTCCACTGACTTTTGCTTGTTTAAAATCAACAAAATCGGTCATTCCATCCTGCTTCTGGTTATGTAAACTAGGGTATTTTACTGTAGACTCTCTGTGTCACCCAAACTTTTCACGAAACCAGGCCAAACATTCATGCGCAGCCACCTCGCCATACTGACAACTGTCTCACTTCGCTAAACCAAGTGCAATCCATATCGAGTTAGGGTGTGTTCACACTTGTAGTTCGGTTCTCTTGGTTCATTTGGTCCGGACCAAAAAAGAAAATGATACATTTAGACCTGGTTCTCTTAGCATTCATACTGAACCTAAAGATAAAAAAAGGCTTTTATGATGTATATTTTGCATCAGAACTTGTGTTGGTTGCTGTGTGTTGGACTAAATGGCTCATTGTATGTGCGTACATATGACTGGTATTTTTACCAGCTGAGAACTCACAAAGGGTTTATAAAATGCGTAAAAGTGTCAAAACAGCACCAGGAATTCCTCCGTTACACACACAAACAAAGATCTGCTGCAAGGAAACAACGTTTCTGACACCTGTACCGAACTGTAATACACCATAGCCATTTTTAGGGTCGCATCTTGTGACATCATGTCCTGTTTTTGGTTCGTTTAGATGTTTTTGGTCCATCTGGCTTTTATATTTCAGTCAAACCGCACCAGAGTTCGTTTGGAAGCGGGCCGAGACCCATCTTTTCAGGGGTCTCGGTCCGCTTGTTTGGTGCGCACCAAGGTTCGTGTTCACACTTATTCAAATGAACCGCACTAACAGAGCAATCGCACCAGAGTTCGTTTTAATCGAACCACACCTGCCAAGTGTGAACACACCCTTAGAAGCATCAGTTGAGAAACCACTTCACAACACCTCGAGATTTGGCAGAACAGTCGATTCAACAAAGAAACTGCTAGCGACCGAAAGAGTTGAATGTAATCACATGTCTTCTGTTAATTCGTCTTTAAAGTGTGCACACTTTTGTCGAATTGTTCCAAACACTGGTCACTCACACAAGATGAGCAATACACAGAGAAACGTACCTGTAGATATTTCATGCAACTTACAACTGACAATTAATACAGATGTGTGTAAGAGAGAAGGTATATGTGTTTGTGTGTGTTTTGTCTATTATATCCTGTCGCTGTGGTCACATTTGTACAGTTTGTGTGTGCAAAATGATATCATATTTTTCAGCCAATCATGTGCTTTCTCCTGTAGGTGCTGGCTCCTCCCCTTCTTCCTCAAGGGCTTCAGAAATTGGACCATTTGACTGCAACTCCTCACCCCTGCCAGCTCTTGACAAAACCTCCATCCAACGTCGCTGCAGTTCCTCACAGTCGGCACTGAAGTAAACGGTCAAATGACTCTGGCTCATTTTGAAGGCAAAGCGACGTTCTAGACGGTCACTTGATTCAGGTAGTGACACCTCGAATCCGATGAGGGGAATACTGCGCTGAGCTTTGACATCCTGTGCGTATATAGAGAGAAAAGAAAACAAGAAAAGATCAATACTTCCCTAGTAAACCATTAACTGATCACTGTGAACCGCATTAGTCATGGAATGGACACTAAGGCCTTGTTTACACCTGGTGTTAACATCTGTCTTGGGTCATCTGATCAACTGGTAGTAACATGCACGTCAAATGTATCTCCTGTAACCATGTGTGAACAAAGTTTATGCTGACATCAAGCAAATTCTGTGATGTTAAAAAACTTAGGTTTGGTAAGATTTTTTATGTTTTTGAAAGAAGTCTCTTCTGCTCACAAAAGGCTGCATTTATTTGATCAAAAATACAGTGAAAACAGTAACATTGTCAAATATTATTACAATCTAAAATAACTCTTTTCTATTTGAATATATTTTAAAATATAATGTATTCCTGTGATGCAAAGCTGAATTTTCAGCATCATTACTCCAGTCTTCATTGTCACATGATCCTTCATGAATAATTCTAATGCTGATTTACTGCTCAAGAAACATTTATTATTATATTTATTTTTATATATTTTTGTGGAAACAGTGAAACATTTTTCAGGAATCTTTGATGAATAGAAAGCTCAAAAGAACAGTATTTATTTGAAATAGAAATCGTTACTTTTGATCAATTGAAGGCATCCTTGCTGAATAAAAGTATACATTTCTGACCCCAAACTTTTGAATGGTAGTGTATATATTTAGGCTTTTCTACGCTTTTTGATCATATGGGTCATTTCTTTTAAATCCGTTTTTAAATCCTTTTAAATTGTTTTAACAGAACAGTTGGCAGTGAGTAGGCAGTCTTTTGCTTCTGTCCAGGACACATCAGGCAAACCTGAATCCCCATAAAGTTGATGAATACCAGGTGTACATGCAGTCATGGCGGTTTAATTTCTTCTCAAAAATGCAGAAACCACATCCATACTTTACAGTAACACATTTACATAATAGTGGTGTAAACCTGGGGATTAGTTACTGCAGCCTTACCTGTGGAGCACCATAGATATACAGCACCAGTGGTTCATTTTCAGGGATGACGAACCAGGCCTTCTGCCATCCACGGCCACTTCCCTTCTCCATATGATGCAGGAAACTACACAGCACACTGTTCTCAGCTGCCACTGAGGCTTGTTTCTGCATGAGGGGAAGAACAAGATACAGTTCCGGACATTTTTTTTACTTGTCAACAACTAGTACTTTTCACATTTTTGCATACTGAATTATGATTGGTCTTCTCTTTCTTGCATCCATTTAGCCATATGGCTGCTTTTAGACTCCAAAGATGTGTCACATTAAGTGTTGATTCCCTACGGTTGAATGCATGCCTAAAACCTACACTACCGGTCATAATAATAAATTACGATTTTTAAATGTTTTTGAAAGAAGTCTCTTAAGCTCACCGATGCTGGATTTATTTGATCAAATACAGCAAATTAAAACAGCAATATTGTGAATTATCTATTTTAATATATTTTAAAGTGTAATTTATTTCTGTGATGGCAAAGCAAAGTCTTCAGTGTCATATGATCCTTCAGAAATTATTTTAATATTCTGATTTGGTGCTCAGTTATTATCTATTATTATTTAGTTGTTTTTTTTGTTGCTGCATAACATTTTTGTGGAAACCGTGATACATTATTTAATAATCTTTGATTAATAAAAAGTTCCAAAAAACATTTATTTGAAATAGATTTTTTTGTAGCATTTTCATCTTTTAATGTCTCAATTTAATTTTGATAAATTTAATGCGTCCTTGCTGAATAAAAGTATAATTTTTTATGTTTTAATTTTATGTTTTTTTACCTTACTTACTTTAAACTTTTGAATAGTAGTGTATATGACAGAAATATTAATCTGCAAAAACATTTTAAAAATGAATGATAACAATCAGAAATGTTTCTTGAGCAGCAAATCATCATATTAGAATGATTTCTGAAGGATCATGTGACACTGAAGACTGGAGTAATGATGCTGAAAATTCAGCTTTGATCACAGGAATACAAAAAAAGTTATTTTAAATATATTTATATTTAAATTTCACAATATTACTGTTTTTACTGTATTTTGATCATATAAGCACAGCCTTGGTAACATAAGAAATTTCTATCAAAAACATTTAAAAATCTTAATGACCCCAAACTTTTGACCGGTACCTTAGGTTTACCTAATCCGGATGCGGATGTAAATTAGCAATGTTGCAATAATCCAGCTTGTTTACATTTGTTTTACATGTATTTTATACTTATGTTCATTAACATGCATTGTCCCTATCAAATAAACAAACACATTTACACTGTGACCTTTACCTCTAGAATGGAGCGACGTCTCTGTGTGCTGTTGCTCAGACTGGCAGGAGAGGGCGGCACTCCCACTAGCGTGGTGTAGCAGTCTATACACACACGGTTGGCTCGGTTGTTATCGTACAACAGACGGGCACGGAACTCCGAACACTTTCCACACACCACCTGAAATCAAGGCCCACGTAAGCCCACGGCATTAGCATCAGGAGTATGTCGAGTTACAGAGTTATGGTGTCGTGTAACTTACGTGTCCACAGGCTTTGCAGTGATGCCGTCTTTTGGTAATAGAGTTAAAAGGCTCCTGACACTTCATGCACAGTGTGACCTCTTTCTCCCGGATTGGAGTGGGCGCTCGCTTTCCAAGCTCTGTGCAATTCTGAAAACAAAGAACGGTCAGAGAATACTGCAGTGGCCACATAAAGTATTCACAGAACTAACCCACACCTAAATGTCACTTCATTAGAGCAAGTGTCTTCTTTAAAGGTGTTTGCTTTGAAGTTTTACCACTTGATTTGATATTTTGTTAACTAATGCAATGGCATTCATGCATATTTAAGTGTGACTTGCGCATCAAAAGGCTTTCTGGGGACACTGTATTATGTATTTATTCACATAGATCTGGGACTTTTGATGTCACAAATATAGCAACTCCTTTGTGAGGGATCCCCTTCCTAAAATATAAATGCAGCTTTATATTTTCATGCATAAGACCCATTTATACTGTGGAACATATTATAAATATGTTTGAACTATTATCTGGGAAATATTTTATTATTATATAGTAGTATATACGTTAATAGTATAAAGATTAACACTTTAGTTTAGGGTCCAATTCTCACTATTAACTAGTTGCTTATTAGCATGAATATTACTAGGACATTGGCTGTTTATTAGCACTTATAAAGCACATATTAATGCCTTATTCTGCATGACCATATTCTACATTCATAATCATACCCAATACCTGAACTTAACAACTACCTTACAAACTATTCATAAGCAGTAATTATTGAGTTTATTGAGGCAAAAGCCATAACTAATAGTTAGTTAATCTAAAGTGTGACCATATAAAGTATAGTAATATACTTGACATATTTTTGTATATTATCTGTCAACAGAATAAAAACATTTGATTAATCTCATGATTTACAACCAGTGTTTAGAAAGCAGAATAAAATGATAATGTTAAAATGTATTATTTTAAAATTGTGTTATTTTATTTTAGCACCCCCCCCAAAAAATATATAGTATTATTCATATACTATTATAGTATTTATAAATATTTTTAATTAACTTTTAGTTTTACATTTACAGTTTTAGTAATTTTGTTATGTGCTTTTGTTGTCACTTATATTTACAGTTTTAATATTTATTAATTATTAAGTGTTACATCCAATATTTATACTTTATTTAAGCTTAATTTCAATTAACTTTTTTTTTTGTTGTTGTCATTTTAGCGTTAGTAATAAAATAAAATTTGCGAGTGATAAAATAAAAACTAACTGGAGAGTTGGGAGGAGTGAAGTCCTCCTCCCGAAACGAGCAGTTGAGCATACGGAAGGTCTCGAGCGTCTGTTCATGTCTCTGTATAGTGGCCTGGATTGCCTGTGAGAAAGTGAAAAAGAAAAAAAAGATGGAAAAACAGAGAAAAATGTAAGCGGGAGAGTTATGGTCGAGAGATATGAGAGCCTGCGATGTGATATGCGGAAGGAGAAAATGTTACCTGAATCCAATCTCTCTTCTCTTCTTCCGTCCTGGTGAAAATGAAAACGACAAACATTTTAAATTGCCAAAAGCCACACATATTTCTCTTGTTTTTCAATGACTGATATGCTTTTCTCCTAATGCCCAAAAGCTCGGACAGCATTTCTGTGGTTGTCAATCAACCTCAGATTTTATTTTTTAAGCAGATGAAGCACATTCCCTAAGCCGTACCTTGCTTGCAGTTCTAGCGAACGTTGTTTTCCGGATACCAGAAAGGTTCGTGGTACGTTCATGCTACTGGTCTCCTTTAGCTGTGAAACAATGCAGAGTGAATCGACCATTTGATAACAGCAGATTTATTTTGAATATGACGCTGTAAACAAGATAAAAACATGTCGAACCTCCATGCCGTCTACATCAATCCGCGCTCTCACTCCGAATTTCTGTCCTATCAGCCTCAGTTTAGGGACGCAGTACAACAACCGGTCATTGAACTTCAGAGAGAGGAGAACAAAGTTAAACATGCATGATTCACCAACAGACATTAAAGGGTTAGTTCACCCAAAAATTAAAATTCTTTCATTAATTACTCATTTCAATCATCTTCGTAACACAAAAGAAGATATTTTTGATGAAATCTGAGAGCTTTCTGTCCCTCCATTGACAGCTACACAACTACTACTTTGAAGCTTCAAAAAGTTTATAAAGAGATCATAAAACTAATCCATATGAATTGAGCGGTTTTGTTCAAATTTTCTGACGAGACTCGATAACTTTATATGATAAACATATGCAGCACGTTTGAGCTTCAGCAAGAACCAATGAGGTTAATTTTTGTGTTACGCAGCACGTTTGAGCTTCAGTAAGAACCAATGAGGTTCATTCTCGTGTTACGCAGCACATTTGAGCTTCAGTAAGAACCAATGAGGTTCATTCTCAAGTTACGCAGCACGTTTGAGCTTCAGCAAGAACCAATGAGGTTCATTCTCATGTTACGCAGCATGGTTGAGCTTCAGCAAGAACCAATGAGGTTCATTCTCGTGTTACGCAGCACGTTTGAGCTTCAGCAAGAACCAATGAGGTTCATTCTCGTGTTACGCAGCACGTTTGAGCTTCAGCAAGAACTAATGAGGTTCATTTTTGTGTTACGCAGCACGTTTGAGCTTCAGCAAGAACCAATGAGGTTCATTCTCGTGTTACGCAGCACGTTTGAGCTTCAGCAGGAACCAATGAGGTTCATTCTCATGTTACGCAGCACGTTTGAGCTTCAGCAAGAACCAGTGAGGTTCATTCTCTTGTTACGCAGCACGTTTGAGCTTCAGCAAGAACTAATGAGGTTCATTTTTGTGTTACGCAGCACGTTTGAGCTTCAGCAAGAACCAATGAGGTTCATTCTCGTGTTACGCAGCACGTTTGAGCTTCAGCAAGAACCAATGAGGTTCATTCTCGTGTTATGCAGCATGTTTGAGCTTCAGTAAGAACCAATGAGGTTCATTCTCGTGTTATGCAGCACGTTTGAGCTTCAGCAAGAACCAATGAGGTTCATTCTCGTGTTACGCAGCACGTTTGAGCTTCAGCAAGAACCAATGAGGTTCATTCTCGTGTTACACAGCACGTTTGAGCTTCAGCAAGAACCAATGAGGTTCATTCTCGTGTTATGCAGCACGTTTGAACTTCAGCAAGAACCAATGAGGTTCATTCTCGTGTTACGCAGCACGTTTGAGCTTCAGCAAGAACCAATGAGGTTCATTCTCGTGTTACACAGCACGTTTGAGCTTCAGCAAGAACCAGTGAGGTTCATTCTCATGTTACGCAGCACGTTTGAGCTTCAGCAAGAACTAATGAGGTTCATTTTTGTGTTACGCAGCACGTTTGAGCTTCAGTAAGAACCAGTGAGGTTCATTCTCGTGTTACGCAGCACGGTTGAGCTTCAGCAAGAACCAATGAGGTTCATTCTCGTGTTACGCAGCACGTTTGAGCTTCAGCAAGAACTAATGAGGTTCATTTTTGTGTTACGCAGCACGTTTGAGCTTCAGCAAGAACCAATGAGGTTCATTCTCGTGTTACGCAGCACGTTTGAGCTTCAGCAAGAACCAGTGAGGTTCATTCTCTTGTTACGCAGCACGTTTGAGCTTCAGCAAGAACTAATGAGGTTCATTTTTGTGTTACGCAGCACGTTTGAGCTTCAGCAAGAACCAATGAGGTTCATTCTCGTGTTACGCAGCACGTTTGAGCTTCAGTAAGAACCAGTGAGGTTCATTCTCGTGTTACGCAGCACGTTTGAGCTTCAGCAAGAACCAATGAGGTTCATTCTCGTGTTATGCAGCATGTTTGAGCTTCAGTAAGAACCAATGAGGTTCATTCTCGTGTTACACAGCACGTTTGAGCTTCAGCAAGAACCAATGAGGTTCATTCTCGTGTTATGCAGCATGTTTGAGCTTCAGTAAGAACCAATGAGGTTCATTCTCGTGTTACGCAGCACGTTTGAGCTTCAGCAAGAACCAATGAGGTTCATTCTCGTGTTACACAGCATGTTTGAGCTTCAGTAAGAACTAATGAGGTTCATTCTCGTGTTACACAGCACGTTTGAGCTTCAGCAAGAACCAATGAGGTTCATTCTCGTGTTATGCAGCATGTTTGAGCTTCAGTAAGAACTAATGAGGTTCATTCTCGTGTTACACAGCACGTTTGAGCTTCAGCAAGAACCAATGAGGTTCATTCTCGTGTTATGCAGCATGTTTGAGCTTCAGTAAGAACCAATGAGGTTCATTCTCGTGTTACGCAGCACGTTTGAGCTTCAGCAAGAACCAATGAGGTTCATTCTCGTGTTACACAGCACGTTTGAGCTTCAGCAAGAACCAATGAGGTTCATTCTCGTGTTATGCAGCACGTTTGAGCTTCAGCAAGAACCAATGAGGTTAATTCTCGTGTTACGCAGCACGTTCGAGCTTCAGCAAGAGGTTTGTTCTCGCATGTCAAGCAGATTCGGTTGAGCTTCTGTTTATGTTCGCTGATCAATGTTTAAATCTAAATAAAAGACTAAATTCAATCTGTTCATCATATAAAGCCACTGAGTGTCTTCAGACTAATTCATGTGGATTCGTTTTTTACAATCTCTTTGTGAATTTTTTGAAGCGTCAAAGTGGTAGTTGAATGATGTCAATGGATGGACAGAAATCTCTCAGATTTCATTAAAAATATCTCCATTTGTGTTCCGAAGATGAATGAAAGTCTTATGGGTTTTGGAACGACATGAGAGGGAGTAAATGATGATAGAAATTTAAATTTTGGGTGAACAAACCCTTTAAAAGAACTACATTTTTTACTAAGAAATACAACTAGTGAAACAGCTTTGGCATGTCTGACTCACCAGAATGAGGTATCTATCCTGTGATGTCCCATTTTTAGCTGACAGTTTCAGAATGTGCCCCTCTTTAATGAGTTCATTAGTCGGGTTAACAATGTCCTCTTCTCCACCGAGCAACTCGTACACCTTCAACAGCTTTCTCATGCGCTCCTGAGAGACAAAACATTTACACGTTTGTAGAGACATTTATCATTAATTCATTAATTTTCAGAAAGCATCCAAACAAGAGAGTTTCAAGCAATAATTAATAAAAATGGAAGTTGCTGCTATTGGGGAAGAATCTGTGGCTCTTTTTTTATATATTATAAATGCCTTGCGTCTCAGAGCGTGCAGACGAAACACAATAAACACTGGCTGTGTTCGAAATCACCTCCTATACTATACCCTTAAATAGGGCATGTTTTAATTGATTATTAAATTGTTTAGTTAAGGTTATAGTTTCCATGACAGAATTCAAGATAAGTCGTTTAATCTTACTACTGGAGCTGCCAGTTTGCTAAGTTTCAAATAATTATTTAACAGCAAGCACAAACTATGCAAAAGCGGAAGCCCTTCCGGCGCACTCAGTGTCCGAATTCACTCGCTCATTTTCATTCACTCCTTCATGTGGACTATATTAGTGGAGTAATGTAGGGAATAGTGAATGAGGGTATAGGGGGCGATTTCGAACACAGCCACTGTCATGTTATCTTGCGTTTGGATGCATGGTGTTTGAGAACGCAATCATGTGTTACACTTCTGGGAGGGAACCAAAACACTTTGATGACAGACTTTGGCTCAGGCATTTCAGAATGACCAAACTAACATTTGAGATGCCGTGCAATGAAACTGGTCCGCTGGTTAGTCTATTTATCCAATCACATCCTCTGTTGAGGTCAAGTGAGTTTTTTTTTTGCACATCGGGGGATATATTCTGTGTTTCCATTGTAGTTTATATATTATTGAATAAAACAATTATCCACCTCAATTGAGTGAATACGGTTTTTATGGACATTTTTAGCATTTATTCTCAAAATTTGTATAAAAATAGGTGGATGGAAACATGGCTATTGTTTGTTTGGGTCAGCTTCACTGGGAGTGAGGTATCTCATGTCTCAAAATGAAGAAAATAAATACATAGGCAATTAACAGCTTCAAATGAGAGACTTTCAAAACAGACTACACATTAAAGAGGCAACCATGCTTAATTACAAAGGGATGTTAAGTGGCAGTGTTGGTTTTCACCCCAGATGGAGTGTGGCGATGATCTGTGGTGCCGTGGTTCATCTGAAATCCACTCACCATTTTCCTGATGGCAGCGTTTGAATGTTCTGCCGCTGTGGCGATCAGCTCCAGAGATTCTGAAAAGAATAAAGGATGAAGTTCTTGATATTCACAAGATGTAATTTTTCCATTTTGCCTTTTATCTTGGCCTGTTAACCTTGCATGAATCTTTTCACTGAAACATTTCCAGGCACATGCACGAATAGTTGAAATGAAACAGAAAGTGGGCCGCTGCAGTCAGTGGAGGAGATAAGGCCCATTTCAGCGTTCCGCCGTTCTGCACTCACTCTGAGCGTCTTTGAAGTCGTCCGCGTCCTCTGGCAGGCGGTGCAGATAGTCTTTGAGCAGGAGCTCGTAACGAGGGATCCTCTGCACAGGCTCCAACATGTGGTGCTGTAGGGTAAGATTCCCACACATCTCCTCTTTCTGCAATACACACCCAAAATAATATGATGACTAAAAAGAAAACACGCACAGATCCATTCCCACACACAAATGCGGAATATTTGCAAAGACAGAGACCTTAAAGACAACATAACTGACTCCATTTACTTACACACTTATTGTCCACAATTTATCTGTGCACATAATTATAAAAAAAAGCATTCATTGAAATACATATTAAAATACAATATATATTATTCATATTACTAAAGTATATATTATTTAAGTGTTGTGTATGTATATATATATATATTTATATATACACACACACTTTTAAAATATAAAAAAAAGAAAACTTGTTTTCATGAACTTTTATTAAAATATATTATATATTAAAATACATAATGTATTACACATATACCTAAAGTATATATTATTAAAGTATTATATCAATACACACACACACATACATATATATTGTTTTTATATCATATTTTAAAATATACTTTAATATAAAAAAGTAAAAATGCTTGTTTTCATAAGCTTTTATTATAATTAATATTAATATTAATAATATTATAATTTTTATTTTCCTTCTTTTTTTTTATTAAAATATTAATGTGTATAGCATGTTACTATGTGGTTACTAGACTGTAATATTGCTTTTCTCAATGTTTAATACTTAAAATTAGAGGTTTGCTCAAATTCCTGAGCAATAGTCTCCACCTAGATTATTTCACAATGAGTATTTATCACTGTGATGAGTATCATATTGCACATGAGTATCATATTGCACAAGTTAAATGTATTGAATGCTGTTTCATGCTGTCTTTAACAATAAGGCAAACTCCCAAAGCATTGCCAAGCACAAACAAGATAATTCACTGGTAGCGTAACCCTTGCGTGATGGAGCCCATGACATGCCTGATCTCCTTACAGCAGTCCTGTGATCTCAGGCACTGGGCCTCGCACACCCTTGATATTCTCACACAGTGGCAACCAGAGACGTTTGAAGTGCAGCACCAGGCCTGATTGGGGCGCCATTAGTATTCACCATAGCCTACAACTCCCCAAAAACACTCCCGCACCCACAGCGATTCACTCTTTCATCTGACGCACTCAATCACCGCTGAGCCGTGGGAGTGCTCTCGTTATTTTTAACACGAACGCTCTTGTCTCAGACTGTGAAGGTGGATTTGGTGGAGTGCACCTGGCGTATGAGATTACTGTATGACTAACACACAGTACATCTCTGTTCATTCAGTCGACGGGTGTGAATTATGCAGGGTTGCGTGCAATTAACACTCATTATAACATTGAGGGGGTTTTCACACATTTCAGCCGAGAGTGTGATCCTCAACAGTACTCACCACATCTGACTGTTAATAGCAAACCATCTCTGCCTTGACATTATCACAATTTGAATTTTTAAGAGAACTTTTATTGTAACTCCTATTGTCGTTTTACACGTCTACACTTGAAATCTATTCAGACATTAGCGCTCTGTTCTAAACTCTAAACTGTTGGTTATCAAACAGTTGACGGTAGCCATTGACTTCCATAGTAGGAAAATAAATACTATGGAAGTCAATAGGTGCCGTCAACTGTTTGATAACCAACATTCTTTAAAATATCTTCTTTTGTGTTCAACAGAACAGAGAAACTCATACAGATATTACACATCAAATATTTATGCATGATTTGAATGTTCTATTTCAAACATTTGTTCGATATCACACTATGGGAAACACCTTGGGCGTGACCAATCCTGGAAGCACCAATCACATCACATCTGTCAGTTGACAGACCAATCACGACAGTGATGTGGGAGTCCCGCCTCCCTAATATATATTGCTGCTTTTTCTTATTACAGAACATTGCATCCTTAGCTTAGCACAAAGCATTTAAAGCACCCACTCTGGTACCTGGATGTTGTGAATGATGCCTTTGAACTGAGAGGAGCGCTGCATCCATGTGTTCACTAGCTCCATGGCCCTGTCGAAGTTTTTCACATACTCGCCGTACATCTTCAGGAAAGGCGCCAGTTTCTGCAGGATGTCCCCGATGCGGGGGTTCAGATCCCTGAGGGGACAGGGGCAGAAGTTTACTTTGTGAAAACATATATGTGGCTTCTATTTGCTTCAATTCTGAAATACATCCAAACTTTTTTAGTTATGTCCAAAAGAAAAATGTCTCTAAAATCTGATTGCATGAGCCACTGTAAAAACCAATAAACCATGTAAAATAGTCAACACATCAGTTTAATACTGTTCCAGGTCTAAAATATCATCCTATAATTAGGCTAATCAAAAATAATACTTGGCAGATGATTTTTCCTGGGGTTATTATTAATATTAATAATCATTAATTGTGCATTACCATTTTTTTATCGCCCATCTCCTTATATCCTCATACATGCAGCTCATAAATCAAATACATAATATATATATATATATATATATATATATATATATATATATATATATATATATATAAAATCTCAACTGCTTGATTATTTATTTTGTCACTAAATGTAACTATATTATTGCCCGGCTCTTTATATAAAGTTGTATGTCCAGCTTTATCGGCATACATACAGTATACTCATGTAGGACGATATATAATATATAGCAAATCTTAAATGCATGATTGCTTGTATCATAGCAAAATAAAAATGCATTATCTCTCAGCTCTAATCTGCTAAATGCAACTATAAGGCATTAAGATATTAAGATATTATAAACATTAACATCATGATTTTCTGTAAAGCTGCTTTGAAACAATGTGTATATAAATAAATTGGTAACGGTAACACTTTACAATAAGGTTGTATTAGTTAACATTAGTTAATGCATTAGTTAGCATGAATTAACCATGAACAACACCTCTGTTCATTATTAGTTCATCTTAACTCATATATTAATGCATATATTCACGTTAACAGTGCAATTAGTTAACATTAGTTAATGCATTAGTTGACATGAAGTAACCATGAACAATGCCTGTAGCGTTACTGTTTTTGTAATGTTATCTTACTGTACATATTTACATTAGTTTACGTAGCAGTTGACACACACTAAGGATGAACTAACTCACCATCTCACTATTAAACAAAGCATGTATATGAATGGTTTTTGAGAACCTTATTGTCAAGTGTACACTATTAACATTAACTGATGTGTTAACATTTGTAGGTTCATTACAAAGCAGTAAATAATAATAAATGCTTTGTTAATGACAAGTCATGTTATAAAGAGTCTAGAAATGTTAGTAACACATCAGGTAATGTTGAAATAGTGTACACTTTACAATAAGGTTCTCAAAAACCATTAATATGCTTCGTTAATGGTAAGTCATGTTACTAAAAGTCTACAAATGTTAGCAACACATCAGGTAATGTTGAAATAGTGTACACTTTACAATAAGGGTCACAAAATGTAAGTAATGATAGTAAAGTGTGTATAAAAATGAACAACCTATCCGTTGATGTTCAGATGGTTTTCACTTTAGAATTATGTTTACCAACAGCCCAAAATCAATGGCTTATTAAATAATGTTAATATTAAAAAGAGTGAGATGGGTTACTATGAGTTAGTTCATCCTTAGTGTGTGTCAAATGCTATGTAAACTAATGTAAATATGTACAGTAAGATAACATTACAAAAACAGTAAAGCTATAGGCATTGTTTATGGTTAGTTCATGCATTAACTAATTGCACTGTTAACATGAATAGATGCATTAATATATGTATGAGTTAAGATTAACTAATGCTGAACAGAGGTGTTGTTCATGGTTAGTTTATGTTAAATAATGCATTAACTAATTGCGCTGTTAACAGGAATAGATGCATTAATATATGTGCAAGTTAACGTTAACAAAGATTAACTAATGCTGAACAGAGGTGTTGTTCATGGTTAGTTCATGTTAACTAATGCATTAACTAATGTTAACTAATACAACCTTATTGTAAAGTGTTACCAATAAGGTTGTCTTGACTTGACAGCAACCATTAGCACTTAACCATAGTCAAAAAATCACTCTCACAGACCATTTCCATCTTTCTCACCATTCCTCCATGCGTTTTTCCAGCGCGGGCAGCAGGAACTGCTGGTGGAAGCAGTAGATGGAACAGATGTTGGAAAAGATGCCCATGACCACCTCACAGGGGAAGGAGCTGCGAGCTCGGGCTTCCTCCATCAGCTGGGCGCAGAACACCTGGTCCAGGAGGTGCAGTCTGGACACGTAGGCCTTCTCCGTGTGCAGCAGCTCATTAGCAATGTTAAACACCCGCTGCTGGACTGACAGCTGTAAAACGAGAAAATGTTGACAGTTTGAACACACCTGTGACAACAAGTTGTACTAAAGAGTGTAGTTTTAGGATAGTTCACCCAAAAGTGAATATTTTTTCATAATTTTCTCACCCTCATGTTGTTCCAAACCTGTATGAGTTTCTTTCTTCTGTTGAACACAAAAGAAGATATTTTGAAGAATATTTCATAGACCCTATTTTCTTCCATAGTATTTTTTTCCTACTATGGAAGTCAGTGGGGTCCATCAACTGTCTGGTTACCAATATTCTTCAAAATATCTTCTTTTGTGTTCAACAGAAGAAAGAAACTTCTGGTTGAGGGTGAGTAATGACAAAATTTTGGGTGAACTATCCCTTTAACAGTAAGAACTTTAAAATTAAGTGTGTGTATAAGATATATATATATATATTAAATATATATAAAATATATATATATATATATATATATATATATATATATATATAAAATAGTCTCACCAAGGCTGCATTTATTTGATACAGTAATATTTCCTATTTGAATATTTTTTTAAATGTAATTTATTCCTATGATCAAAGCTGAATTTTCAGCATCATTACTCCAGTCTTCAGTGTCACATGATCCTTCAGAAATCATTCTGATATGCCGCTCAAAATTTTTTTTTTTGTCAAGGTTTCTTGCACCAAATTTATGTATCCCTTAGAATTAATTAAGCTGCTTATGTATACTGCATATACGTGTTTATGTAAATTATATGTAAACTATATGTAAATGAGTCTTTGGCAATACAGAGGTAAATCAATCCAAGACAAATTATTTAATCATTTTCTCACCTTACGAATAAATTAATTGATGGTAGACATGGTCTCTGTAGAACACACTTCTACTCACCTCAGTGGAGTCTTGTCGTTCAGCTTTAGGCAGAGGTTGTAGGGCCATTGGGTTCATCTCACTCTCGTCACCGCTGCCCTCTTCCATATCACTGTCTCCCTCTGAGTCTCTGCCGCCCTCCACGCCGCTGGCCCCCTCTCCTCCGGGCCCCTCGGCATAGCCGCAAGCAAGCCCGGGCCCTGGGCTACACGGGCAAATCTCCCTCTCGTGACCGACTCGATCATCATCCCCAACAAAGCAGAGCTCCTCACTGTGTGAGGGTGAGCTAATACTGTCAATACCGCTGTCTCTATTGGCCAGCTTCCCATCCATCTGTGACGGTGGGAGGGACAAGCGTTCCGAGGGGATTTCTGATTGGTTGGCTGTGAGGTCCCTCATCTCCATGTTGTCCAGCAGTTTATCAGAGGCACCGTAGCCTGATTCCATAGAGAGCCGCTTTTCTGAGCAGGATGCCCCAAGTTCACTGTCATCCTCCTCGGTTTCGTCCACCTCTTCTTCCTCCTCCTTTTCTACTTTCTCAACCTCCTCCTCGGCCAGCGGCACCTCTAGTGGTTCCTGAAGGGACGTGCAGGGCAGGATGAACTCTGAGGGTGTAGGACTAATCGACCCAGGAGCGGCTTGTTGTTCCGGGACCCGTGGGGTACACATCACTCCCCCGGTGATATCTGGAACCATGATGATCTGCTCCCTGGAAAAAGAATTCTTGTTACATATGGCAACAGTTCTAAAAATATATATATCACATAAAACACATCACATTGTGAGCACTACATAAAAAATAAACTAAAATTTTCTTTGAGTATTTTGTCTTGTTTTAAAAAAAAACATCTTAATATCCTTAAGGCAAAATACATTTACTTGAGAAGCCAAATTGCATAAGATATTAAGAATTGTTTTCGGTGAACATATCTTTAATTAATGCTTACTTATCATATTGGTAAGTTAAATTAAATGATAACTAAAGTAAATAAATAATAAACTAAATTCAATAAGATTTATGCTTCAAAATAAGAACCTATAGCTATATTCTCTGAAAAATTCTTAATATCCAATGCAATTCTGCTTCTCAAGTTCATCTTGTTTAATATTTTTACTGGAAAACAAGACAAAAATACTGATTAATAAAATATTTTGTTGCAGAGATAAGAAAGATTTAACTTCTTGTTTACCTGTGATCAACAAACGGAGATATCATTATTTGAGAGCACCAGATCAAATCTGACTGTAGTTATGAATAATAAAATCTACCATAATCTAAAAACAAGCTTCAGCGACAACTGCTTGACTGTTGTGTTCTCTCACCTCTCAAACTTCTCAATGAGCGAGAGGACACAAGTGGGGGAGGAGCTTCCCTCTGCTCTCGGTAAGGTGGCACGTGATTGGCGAGGGTCAGCGGGGAGTGGGCGAGAGGGCGGTGGAGGGAGGGGCTTGTCCGGGGGGCGTGGCCGCCGAGCGCTCTGCTGCTGTAGATGAGGTGGTTTCGGGGGCACTGAACGAGACAAAATCAATACGGAAATCAATACAGTGAGACTGTACGATCACATGACTGCACCACATAGACACAGATATTAAATTAGAACAACAGGGTAGAATAACAAGTACCTTTATTAGATTGCCTCATAATTGTATATCACACTACATCATAAATTAACCATGAGGTCATGCAGTAAACATTAAATTACAGTGACCTAAGTTTAGTATATTCATATATACACAAAATCTACGCTACCCTTTTTTTTAATTAATACTTTTATTAATTAATAAATGCATTAACTTAATATTGACAGTAAAGACTTACATTATTGCAAATTAAATTATTTCAAACAAACGCTGTACTTTTGAACCTTCTATTTATCAAATAATCCTGAAAAAAATGTATCACAGTTTCCACAAAAATATTAAGCAGCTCAATTGTTTTCATAATAATAAGCATATTTCCTCATATTAGAATGATTTCTGAAGGATCATGTGACACTGAAGTCTGAAGTAATGATGCTGAAAATTCAGCTTTGAATAACAGTAATAATATTTCAGTGTTTTACTGTATCTTTGATCAAATAAACGCAGGCTTGGTGAGCATAAGAGGCTTCTTTCAAAAATATTTTAAAATCCGTCCGACCACATACTTTTGACTGGCAATGTATCTCTTAAATCTCATTTGCAAATGTGCCTGTTTCAATCAATAACAACAAATTTACCTCTATACTTCACACAAACTTATTGTAAGGCTTTAGAAACGTGATATATACAGTCAAACCAAAATTTATTCAGACACCTTTAACAATTTCTCACATTATCACAGCTTATTCACTATAGTTTAGAAAATGGTAATAAAATATGACAAGAACTCAGAGTTAAACTGTGTCAGAACAAATTAATCTTGATAATGTCAGATAACTTTGATAGAAAGGTATGTAATGGATTACAGTCAACCAATCAGCTGTCAGCTGTTCAATTTAAGTACACAATTAGATAAAACCAATTTAGTCTCATTTTGTTCAGTCTGTGGTGTAAAAGGTCGCATTAGCAATTAAAGAAAAACACTTCAGCAAAACATGGTCAGGTCAAAGTGTCTGAATCATTTTGGGCCCAAATTTGTATAAATTTTACTGGTAGTCCACTGTATGAAGAATTTTTGTTTACTTTATTTTATTTTATTTTATACTTTATTTTGCTATCCTCACTTACATAAATGAACTATAGTGTCCTGTACCCACTAGTAAAAAATTATATCTGGTGTCTGAATAATGTTTGGTTTGACTGTAAGCATGAAAGTTGCAATTTTGTCCTTTTTAGAGCATGGCGACCCTTGTTCACTGTATGTTCGAACTGTATAGAAATAAGTAGCTTGGACGTTCTTCAAAATGTATTACGCTGTCCCTGCGGGAAAATCCAGCATTGCTAGTCACCAGCATAAAGTATGTTTTGCATGCTGGGACTAGCATGAGAAGTGGGAGTGCTGGTTGACCAGCTACACCAGTTCAGTTTTGCTTGAGAACAGCATGATCCACCAGCTCTAACCAGCATAAACCAGCCTGGACCAACATGGAATTCATGCTGGTTTATACTGGAGTTTTCCGCAGGGGTGTCATGAGGGTGAGTAAATGATGCCAGAAGTTTTATTTTTGGGTGAACTATCCCTTTAAACGTACAGAACATACCTTGAGGCTTTGGCCCGGGTAAAGGTGGGCGTGTCTTAGGGGGTGGAGGCGGGACATCCTGAGGTCCGTTCTCACTTGTGCCATTGCAGTGCTGTGGTTCCAGGGGTCCGGGGTCAGAGCAGAGGCGCTGTGGGGTCTCGTGGGCTCCGAGGCAGGGGCCTGGCTCAAGGGACAGACTCTTGGTTAGGAGCCGCGGACTGGATGTGGACAGGCCTGACAGAAAGAGAGAGTGCAGACTCGCTTTGATTCTGAGAATCTGAATAAAGGGGATAAACCATATCTAATGTTTTTTTTTACCAGTTACAACCAATAACTGAAGTTAAGGACTTGTTATTGGTTTCATTTGAGTAGGTTTTGGCCAAATTGAGTCTTGTTTTGCAACTCAGATTAGTTTGAGTTAAAATACACCACTCTCTCTTTCATAGCCAGAGCTTTGTGATATAAAAGCAGTGTTTGTAGACAATACAGTGAGTTCTCCTCAGGGTTGAAAATGTGAATAAAAAACAGTTACTTGTAAGTGACATGAGTAATTCAAATCAAAGACCAAAACAGTCTATCTATCACTATTCATGCATCTCCTAACAATATTTACCATCAGACGACTTTCTAGGATGATTTTCTAGTTTTTCCCCCAGAACAACGTGAAAAAAAGCCAGAAAAACAATGAGAGGAACAAAATCATAATGTTTTTATGATCAGTTTTACAGAGAGACAGACTGATTCCTATTATTTGCCATAATGACCTGTATTGTTTATCACTAATATGAGGCAAACACAGATACAGTCATGTTCAAAAGTTTGGGCTCAGTATCACATGATCCTTCAGAAATCGTTCTAATATGATGATATTTTGTATTATAATCAATGTTTAAAACAGTTGCGCTGCTAAATATTTTCAGGATTCTTAGATGAATAGAAAGTTCAAAATAATCACATTTATTTGAAATAGAACTTTTTAACTTTTTTTAACATTATTAATGTCTTTAATATCACTTTTGATTAATTGAATGCATCCTTGCTGAATAAAAGTATTAATAACTTTTTTTTTTAACTGACCCCAAACTTTTGAACAGTAGTGTAAATAGCCCAGTTTTAATGAGGACAACAATATGTTTTTTAATAAAATAAAATAAAATATTTCAGTAGGCCTTATTTTTTAATAATGCAAAAAGTTTAATACAAGGCTAGTAGATCCATTCAAAAAGTAGAACTGGTTAGTGGTTACTCATATCTTAAGGCTCATCATTGCTATCATGATCATCTCAGACAGCAAACGCTCTAAGAACCAACAAGAGAGAAGAAAACAAGACAGGCAAATTCAATTCAGCCTAATTTAATGGAGCCGGCTGGGCGTAATGGATTACAGTTGGGCTGAGTGATGTGTCTGAACACCAGAAAGCAAAAATGTACAACATGTTTTCACACAAATCACCTCTGGGTCAATAAACTGTGAGTCCAGATCCTGTGATAAGTCCAAGTAAATACTCCACATCAATCTTGGGCTTAAATTACACACTGGTTTGTGCTGACAATGTGAACATGACATCAAACGGTGTAAAAAGACTTCTGGGTAAGCAGTTGGGCGCTCTGCGCCCTTGTTGGGCCATCGTGTGTTAAGTAGGTCAGTGTGTTAAAGTGCCAGTCTCGACTGTGTATATTTGCCTGTTCAGCTCAATCAGTGAGATGGATCAAGTGACACAACAAAATTCAGATCCGAAACATGTACAAACGAGGCACACGTAAAATACAATATGAAAGTAAAAGTGGGCTTTGATATATAAAATGAGTGTGGACAGGAAAAAATCAAGTTGGAATTTCTTAAAGTGGCACGGACGGGTCAGATGTTGGGCAGACCCGCCGTCTAGATGACGTTTCCATTTTTAAAAAAAGCTTGTCTGTCCCCCTACAAAGAGCTAATTGCTTCCATATGGTGACACTCATACCAGCTAGTGCAGGCAGGGGGCTGAAATGACTTCCACATGCTCCAGCAAAATTACTTAAAGGTGAAGAAAGGCTAGCGAAGGAGAAACCAGAGTTATCCTAGCCGCAGATTTAGATTTGCAGTGCATGTTGTTTTTCCCATGTGCTCTGGAACAGTCCTGTATGGGAAAGGGATGTGTGTTGTGACCTACAAGCCTAAATGAGTCAGGACGGATTAAATATGTATCAAAAGAACAGGCCCATTCAAAATATGTCAACTTGAAAGGCAGATAAGGAAGATATCTGCCTTTGAAATCATTTGTTTTATTGTCTTCTACTGTTGCAAATAGCAGGACTATATGCTATGGTTGCTAAAGTGTTCTTTTAAGTATAATTGAGTACTATTACATATTTTATACAAATTTATATTTTCAATTAGTTTTGATTTAGTGTGTTTTTGTCATTTTTATTAGATTAAAAAAATATATGTCTATATAGTTAGACATATATCATATATCAGTTTTATATCATAATATGTCTATTTATTTCACTTTAAGTTATTTTAGTTCATTAAGTAAAACCAAAGACTTTAGATATATAAAGACGGTGCACTCATATTACTATGAATGGCAAAAAGTGCAACACACAATATGGTGAAATAAGTCCCGCCTTCTAAATAAAAGAGCCAATCGGCAATTGGTAAAGTCATTGTGTCAATACAGCTGCCTTTAGAAGCTACAGTTGTTATAGAAACAGTCAGTGTTCTGAAATGCGCGCTTATGATTGCACATGCGCATTGGCCGGTCCAGCCTGAAAAAATATGTTTTTTGTAATGATTTTGATTTTGAAATTTGAGTGCTTAGAAACAAAGTTATAAGACAGTTGTTGTCAGATTTCATTGGTGATTTCAGATATGAGTTTTAATCGTGAGCTTGGTGAACAGCTCTGGAGAATTTGATGTTTCCCCATTCAAAGAAATAGGAGCTGTACTAGCATGACTGAAATAGCTGGCCGAGAGGCGTTTCAAAGATGGCCGCCGAGTGAAATGACATGCCTTAAAGGGACTTACTTCTGTTAAACTAACTGAAATGTTGCTGAAATGCAACTAGCTGAAATAAAAGTTTTTTATATTTTATTTTAACAACATTTATTTTAAGTAATGAAAATGATAATGAAACCGCTTGACTTCACGAGATCTCACAGAAACTCGCATGATCAAACGTGACTTCAGAAGAAAAACAAATATGGAAGACAATCAATGTTGTCAGCTGGCTCTCCTGGCGTACTTTCTGTTTTGCAGCGAAAAACAAAAAAGGAGAAAAAGAATATTGGTGAAATCATGGCTGAGGAGACACTATAGTTTTCTTTCTCAGTCCTCCACTTTCCTGACATGTTTGTGGCTGCCATGTTTCAGCTATAAAAGCATGCAATATCCGGTTGGTGGAGCTTGTTGCTCTCATTTGCTATCATGGGCAGCCCGATCAAGAGTCATACATATCAAAAAAGTTGGGATCGGGGAGGCTCCGGCTCAATCGGGAGCAGTAAAACAATCGTAATGACACCACACAATTGAGGATTTTTTGGACAAAAAGTCGGTTGCCTCGAATCTAGCCACGCCTCCCAATCATTGAGGGGTGCAAATCGTGTCCAAAATCTTCAAGTTTTCAGCTGTTTTACCATCTGCCAGTGGAAATTGTACATTTATATGCTTAGAAAAGCAGTAGCACACCTCTCCTCAGCAAAACATGTGAGGTATCATTCATATTCAAATGCCAAAGTGTAAATACTCCACTTTATGGTTTTGTTCAAATGAATAACTCTACATATGAGCAATAGTAGGCTAATGCCACTATAAATAATATAATAATATATATAATAATATAAGCTCAGTCATTCCCCAAAAGAACATTTAAAACTGGAATTTTATAGAGATGAACCCAGAAACCCACTCTTAAATTTCTATTTAAAAAAAATCTAACTAGTTTTTCACATGGTCTTTTTCCATAGCAGACAGAGAAAAAAATCTTTCCATTTACAGGCACAAAGCCTAAACTAGATTAAGGCACAAAGTCATTGAGACATCTATAAACATCTAAACAGAAAAATCCTCCTGTACAGGCAAAAGCATGCATTTTAATGAATACTAGCAATTAATGCTCATACTACAAACTAAATGTCATCAAAAATAAAGCTCTGCTGAAATACGCTTCATACAGGCGCCTTCTCTTTTGAGAAGTTTACTTCTGACTGACTGATATTTTCATGCTCCATTTCTCCTGAAGGCATAAAGTGCAGACTGGGGGCTTTTGGGGCCATGAGGATAAAGCAGAGACATACTACTGGGGTAAAAATATGCTGTTCTACTCTTCAATTCAGAGACTTGGGATTAATCCATGAAATGCTTAGGCTGCAGTTTGTTAAAGGAATAATTCACCTACAATTTTGTCTTCACCCTCATGTTATTCCTAATCCATATGAAGAACAAATATTAAGATGTTTAAGACTTTTAGTCATTTTTGGAGCTTGTTGACAGGCTGCTAGCATAATATGCTTTCAATGTAGCAGCTTAGAGCTTCTTCAAAAATATAATATTTTGATTTGCACAAAAAAAACTAGGAGTGGAAGAAAAAAATATTCTCTGGTGCATCGACAGAAAAATATTCTGCCTTCAAAGATTCTGATTCGACTCTGTTTATTGCTTGAAATGTGTTTCTTTGTTCCTCTTTTTTACTGTATATTGTATGGTATGTTTTGATGCTATATTAAAAAGTACTTATAATTATATAATAAAAATGCACAAACAAATTTGATATTCAAACGAGGGTATTGTTAACTAAACTATTAAAAACATTTCTGTTAATTAAAATAAAATAAAATAAAATATAAATATTAGTTGAAAATTAGAAATATTGCCTTGGCAATAAACTGAAATAAGTTTAAAGTTGAAGCACTAAAATTATTACCTGGAAATAAATAAAAAAGTAAAACTGAAATAAATTAAACCAAAAATAAAAAACTAATAAAATGACAAAAGCACATAACTAAAACTTAAACAAAAATTAATATGCAAATATAAAAATAAAAGCTTATTCAAAATATGAATAAAACTAAAATAACATTGACAAAGTCAATAAACTCATTAAAAAAAAAGTAGATCAAGAATCGTTTTAGAATCGGATCATGATTCCCGGAATGGGATCAGATCATCCGGTGCCTAAAGATTCCCACCTCTAAAGAAACAAAGTCACACATCTTTTGAAACATCATAAGGGTGAATAAATAATGACAGAATTTCCCTTTTTTGGTGAACTATCCCTTTAAGAAACTCAAATGGGATGCTCCTGTGACGGAGGTCTGTAAGCATAATCTGAATTACCCATGATTCAATAAAACATCTGCCTCACCAGCCTCCCTAAGAAAACCTCTTTGAAGACATTCAGAGCCAGATTGATCCTATTGACTGCAGCCGTTTGCATTTCAATAACAAGACCCGTGGGTTTGGATCGACCTAAAAGATTTCCAATCCAAAAATCAAAGTCCCCAGTAAATGTATACAACTATTTAGCAATATGTTAATGAGCAGTTAATTAGTCTAGAGTGGTGTTACGATCACAGCTGAACCTGAAAGAAAGTGCCAATATAGCTAAAACCAAAGGGAAACTTTCTAAGGTCAAACTTTGAGTGTGAAATCAGGACACGGAGCGCAAACAGGATGAACCTGCACCTGCACTGTAAGGAAGTGACTGTTACAGATATTCACACATTAGGACGAAGGTCAGATTCTTCTCCTAAATGGTACCAAGAGGCCCATAAAAAACGAGCTCTGGTACGGTGGCGATATTGCAGTCTAGGCACTGAGGCACAGCGGACTCGCATTTGACAACCTCTGCAGAAATCTCCACCCCGTGGGTCTGATCTCAGGATGTCAGTCACAACTTCACAATTCAGATTGATGTCTACACTACAAAAACACAGAAACACTCTTATTTGAATGATGATACACTTTCCAGCTTGTCAGACACATATTCACTGGCTTTTCACACTGGTGAAAGAAACAGTAAACTCAAACCATGTGGCTTCCTTCTCAGTTATTTAGTAAGATTTTATTATTATTTTGAAGACATTGCTACTTGTATTCAGGAAGGATGCATTACATTAAAGACAGCAAAGACTTTTACATGGTTACAAAAGATTTGTATTTCTATAAACTACACTGTAAACCCGAATTAACTGGCAAAACTCAAAAAAATGGAGGCAATCAGTTGCCTTTTTATTTTGTAATCATACATTTACCTTAAAATATAATGTGTAATCTCACATTTTTAGTAGTGGAAACTTGACTAGCTTTAACTAGCTAATTCAATAAATGCCACCTTGCTAATTGGTTACACAATGCTTTGCTAGCATTAGCATAGCGCTTGCTGAATGAGTACAGCAATATACTACATTTAACATATATCTGTTCTCAAACTAAGCTCATGCTCCACTCCTATAACTCTTTTGTAACCCTACAAAAAAACAACATAACAGAAACTCTTCTAAACTAGCATAACAAAACATTAAACATTACTAAATCTCCACCTTAACATTAATCTTGCACAAAAAAAACATAATATAACACTTAATTTTGCCATTTACTGTCCCTTTTGAATGTCATGGCAAAGCATGCTGGGAAATAGAAATCCCAGCCCAGTTTCGGTTAAATTAAAGTTTGTCTAGATTAAAAGAAACAAGTTCATAAAACTCAAAACAATGCAACAATTCAGATGACTTAAAATGTGTCAGTTTTGAGAACTCAAAATAAAAAGAAAGTTCTAAATATTCATAAAAGTCCATTTGTTTGAATTAACTTGTTTAATTTGAGTTGGCTCTACTCAAACCAATTAATTATTTTGAGCGTTAGGGTTTACAGTGTAGGGATGCACAATATATCGATATCGGCCGATATATGTTCATTTTTAATGTTATTGTTATGGACCCAATAAAAAAAAATGTGTCCGATATATTAAAGCCGATAAATAATAGATTATTTTCTTCAGCTGAGACACTTCAGATGCGCACTGTTCGCCATGATGGTTTTGAATTGCTTGAAATATGATTGCAATCATTTCAAAAAAGGAAAATACAGTTAAGTCTAACATGTGCAGCGCAAGTCTGCCATATAGGCTACATAAAATTATAATGAGAACATTATGAATGTGTGTTTGGTACATGGATTTTAATGGTGAGACTTTTGTTTTTGTTACCAGGCTCTCAAAAATTATATAAAGATTTATCGGCCAATATGTCGGTTATCGGCTTTCAAATATAAAGAATTATCGGTTATCGTATCAGCCAAAATGTTCATATCGGTGCATCCCTACATTAAATGCTGAAAATGTATTACGGTTTCCACAAAAATATTAAGCAGCACAACTGTTTTCAACATTGATAATAAGAATAATAAAAATAATAATAAATGTTTCTTGAGTAATAAATCAGCAAATTAGAATGATTTCTGAAAGATTATATGACACTGAAGACTGGAGTAATGATGCTGAAAATTCAGCTTTGCCTTCACATAATAATATATACACAATATTACTGTTTTTACTGTATTTAAACATCTTACCGACCCCAAACCTTTGATAGTCAAATTTATCTATATCTTGTTTAATGAATTATATTAATAATCAAAATTTCTCTCACTTTATTCACCATCTTGTTTTTGTCTGAGGAAGATCTCTTACTTAACGATTTGTCCAAAAGAAGAAGAAAAAAGAAACTTTTACAATAAAATACAATTTCAGTCTTTCTACTTTGAAATTTCAAGTTTATTTCCATGTGCTACTTGTAGGCTACTTTCTTTGTAATCATAATATAATTACATTTTATTTACTAGCAATTTCTGAGTGAAATTGTTCAAAGTCTGCACCAATTTTTTTTTCAGGCAGCAATCATGTGGCCTACCTTAGACTTAGCATCAGGCGATGCCTTAAAATTCTCCCTATGTTTTGGAACAAAATATAAAATAGAATGATTGTGGTTAGAGATGTTTCGGTCTGTTGGGTGATGTCTATAGATAAGGGCTTCCTCGTGTGTACAACATGACCAGTCAGAATCCCTGCCTGTCAGTCAACTCAGGATCAATAAGTCATTTAGATCCACACCACTTTGCTGATTCATCTATCTTATGTGACTTTCAATGAATATTTCATGAACTCTGGTATGGAATGGGAAAGGGCTCCTCTAGATTTGTACCTGCTCATCTCAACATGCAGGGAATAGAAAGCATAACAGCAAACATCAGGCCACCAAGGCTACGAAAAACAGCAGTGAAAACAAACTTCCTCTTTGATAATATCTATTCTACCGCGAGCTGAGGGACGTGTTGAAACAGTAGGACTATTTTTATCGTGATCAGGAGCTTGTGCACTGACAGGACAGTCAACACGCCACCGCTATACACAAGCTGAGCAAAGACTTGCTCTCATCTCAACACAGCTAAAACGCAAGCACAGATGACACTGCATAACAATGCACAGCCTGTGAAGTGGAAAAACAAGTCTTTATTACAGCACCCGAAAGGCTTTCCAAAAATCTGCAGGAAAACATTACTGGAATCTTTGGAAGGTTTAAGAATAATACTGCAGTCAGAACTACAGATGCTTTAATACTCTAGGTGACCTACTGAAGGTGGTCAATAATGTAGATTAAACCAGGTGTCGACATCTGTGCCTTTGTTAATGGGTCAGACATCAGCAAAACACCACATCCGTCATTCTCCTACACTACCGGTCACAAGATTTTAATAATTAAGCTTTTTTTAATGTTTTAGAAACAAAGTGAAGTCTCTTATGCTCACCAAGGCTGCATTTAATTAATCAAAAATACAGTAAAAACTATAATATTGTTAAATATTATTGCAATTGTTTTTTATTTTATTATATTATAAAATGCTATTTATTCCTGTGATGACAAAGCTAAATTTTTAGCATCATTACTCCAGTCTTCAGTGTCACATGGTCCTTCAGAAATCATTCTAATATGATGATTTAGCAATTTTACAGGCCCACTGAAGTGCCTTGAAGCGCGCAGCATTATTCAATGTTTTGACGTGATTTCCACTGAAACAGGAAGACAGGGCGGGACATATCTAAAAGCTCCTCCCCTTTTAAAAAAATAGCCAATGACGTTTCGTTTATATCACAGCTCGGCCAGAGCCGTTGAGCTCAGTAAAGCCACATGATCTCCTCCATATCGTTTTAAAATAGCATTCTGTGCAGAATTCAAATGGGTCCGATACGTTTTGTGGTCTGCGCCGTCTCGCGCATATGATCCGCTCTGTGCTATCATGTATTCGCATGACACTAACGTGAAACCAGACTTCATTCACCCCAATGGAAAGCACCAATATAGTGCACTATGTGCATTTCACCATGTAGAAAATAGCATATAATTGTGTGAACAAGTGACTGATTTCAGCTGCAGCTTCAGCATCTGTTTATAATGTAGGGGGCGGGACTCTTCAGATTCTACAGAGCATTTGATTGGACAGAAAATCTGATGAGAAGCTAAAGTGCAGAGTGATGTCATCAAAATCATTGATCCATATTGGCGAAAGTGAGAGACTGTAAATTTTGAACGCTACAATATCTTCTAAATGCGAATTTTGTCATTGTTTTGGATCGTACTAGCTTATAGACAACAGTTACAAAGGCTAAAATATTCATACAAAAAAAAACCTCAATTTTGATTTCATGGGGACTTTAAAAACAGTTGTGCACCAAGTCAGCATATCAGAATTTACTGTATTTTTGATTAAATAAATGCAGCCTTAAGAGCATAAGAAACCGAACTTTTGTATATAAATCTAAACAAATCCACACATAAATCAATGCATTGCATGAAGAAGGTCAGTACAAAGCCAATGCATAAGTAAGTTAACAGTTTTTTTATGGGAATGCTTGTGATGCATAAAGTTGGATGCTATTCGGAAGAATGTAGTTCATTCATTTCCGAAATGCAGCAGTCTAAAAGGAACGCATTGCTGAAATGGATACTGTAGTCAGGCACACCCACGCTGTCTATGGTACACTGACAGCAAAAAGGCATTGTTTTGAAGTATCAGTCCCTCTTGACTTTTAAAATAACAGATTGTCAGCTCATCAGACATGGAATGATGAAACCAACATTGCATTTCACATAGCCAAACCCTGATAACAACATGGAAACACAAATAAACACCTACAGCTCATATTCCCTAATGATGGCAGGTGTACGCTGTCTTTGCATCATCAAATAACCTTCAAAAGGCATGCATACTGCAAGCCCAGGGGCCGGCGACAGCAGTAGTAGACCCCTGTAGACTTAACCGCACACACACACACATCTACATGTCAGGCTGCACTGCATGTCTCCCTGCATCCGTGTGCAGCAGGCAGTGATGCACCAGCCAGCAAAATAGGTGAAGCACCAGCAGCATGGCACAGACAATTCAAAATGTGCATGTTGGTGTGATTTATCATATGCGTGCATATCTATCACAGGTATGTCATTAATTTAACCATACTGCATGTAAGCCCATCCCCCTCCACCACCAACAAAAAAATCTGAATAAAAGGCATTAAAATTTCATCCAAACCCAAAATACACATCTTATGACAATGCATGCTAAAAATAATCCAATGTCAATGCAAATTATTAATGAAAAGACGGCAGATGGTGAATACACCCACTTTACATACTGACACACTGAACTATTGGACATGCATGTATGATATTCCGGCCATGACGGTGTATATGATGTTGCAGATACATTCAGTGAGCAAACATACAGCATTGCATATTTCCAAACTATTAATACGATTCGTTTTCAAACCCCCCATTACGCCTAATTTGTCGAAATAGGATATGAGAAGCAAAAAAGGCTCTTACCCCGAAGCACACTGGTTTTATCCATGTACATCGCGCAGCAAAATACGAAACCAGTCATTAAAATACAGAACGGGGAGACAAAATCCCCCCCAATCACTCAAGGACGAAATAAAAATCAAATTAATATGATTAACGCTAAATAAAACGCAATTCCGGTTGCTCCTCCAGTCCACCGGCGAACGATCTAAGGCGCGAGGAGGATCTGCGCTCTCACGCGCATCTCCAGCGCCTCAAAACCAACGCGCGTTTAGTACACAAACCCACCGCAAAAACCAAGTTAATGACACCAACACGACACTAAAACGAATATTTTAGAGGTTTTAGCAGCGGTGGCCATGATGACACCGAAAATGCGCATATAATAAGGAAATAAAAAGCACCCTCGCGCCCCCCACCCCTCGCCGACTGCCCTGACACTCACACAGACAGCAGCAGGACCGGGTCCCTCCTCCCCTCACCATCATCTTTACCATCCTCAGCTCTGTTTCCTTGACAACAGTTTAGAGGGTTTAATTTGGACTGTGTATATATTGTGATACAGCTAATATTGTCATTCAAAGCAAAAATGCTACAATTAATGTGTCATTCGTATCCTTGTTTGCTGTAGCCTATTCTAAATTCTACATAATGCAGACTTATACAAAAAAGTGCCTTGGCAATACTAAGGTATTTTGACATACTGTATACCATATTACATTTGCATCATGTTTATTCATTTGACAAAATATTTTACCCACAGTTCATTCAAGGCACATATTTTAATATATATTACGATGCATAATGTATACAAGTAATGCATTCATGTGCATTTGCTGGGAATCAACTAATGACCTTGGCATAGTGTCAGACTTACAAAAAAAACAGTATGGCAATACAATGATGATATCAGATAGTAATATACTATGGCACTTTGGTACACCACAGTAGGCCTACTAAGATGTACTACAAGGTATTTCTAAGAAAAATATAGTAGTATCATGGTATGTCAACAAAATTCTCAACATTATAGAAGTATCAGTTGTGTGTGTGTGTATATATATATATATATATAACTGATATCATTTGAAATGTACTCAATTAAAAAGGTTTGGACAGATCGAGGGCCTGTGACTCATGGAATAACCATCTTATAATTAAACCGCATGCGTGGCGGTGTGTAATTAGGTTTTCTTAAAAATAGGCATCACAAATGATCATGCATGTGACCCTGTCTGTCATCATCTACATTTACTGACTTCAACCAGAGACTGTATGAGGGGGAGGAGACAAGCCACTCATAGGAAAATGAATAAAATAAACCATGACACTTAATGGGAGCTGAAGGAAAGGAAGTCCTTTCAGTCTAAAGAGCCAGTCATCTTTCTGAAAGAGGAATTGCCCTTTTTACTGTAGATCCTGCATGTAAATTAGCTGACCCAGCCTGAAAAAAAAATCAGGTTTTAATGTGATTTGAAGCTAAATTTATGATACCACTTTTGTCAAGACTTTATTGCTGATTCGAAACGTAAATAAAACAATATGAAATATGAAAATATAGAACAATTTTTGGAGTAAAAACTATAAATCAGCCACATTTTGATATCTTAAACTACTTTAAATGACCTTTTTCCCCATATCAGTCTACACTCCATACTCCAAAATGACAAAGCAAAAAACTTGTGACAACTTTGCAAATTTATTAAAAAGGAAAAATTTTAATAAGGACATTGCATAAGTATTTGTACCCTTAACTCAGTACTTAGTTAAAGCACCTTTACAGCCCTTAAGTCTTTTTAGGTATGCTGCGACAAGCTTTACACATTTGGCAATTTTCTGCTACTCTTCTCCTCAGATCCTCTCAAGCTCTGTCAGGTTGGATTGGGACCATCGGTGGACAGACATTTTCAGGTTTCTCCAGAGATGTTGGATTGGGTTCAAGCCCGGGCTCTGGCTGGGCCACTTAAGGACATTCACAGAGTTGTCCATAAGCCACTCTTGCATTGTCTTAGCTGTGTGCTAAGGGTCATTGGAAGGTGAACTTTCTGCCCAGTCCGAGGCTCTGAATGCGCCGGACTAGGTTTTCATTAAGGCTCTCTCTATATTAAAGGCTATGACGAGTCCACCAGTCCCTGCCATTGAAAAACACCCCCACAGCATGATGCTGCTACTGTTGGGATGGTATTATGCAGGTGGTGAGCAGTGCCTTGTTTCCTCCATACATGATTCTTGGAACTGAGGTTCATCAGACCAGAGAATCTTGTTTCTCTTCCAAATGGGTTTTCAAGTGTCTTCAGTCACTGAGGAGAAGCTTTAGTCTGGCCACTCTGCCATAAAGCCCAGATAAGTGGAGTGTTGCAGTGATGTTTGTCCTTCTGTAAGTTTTTTTTCATCTTCATATATGATCATGGAGCTCAACCAGAGTGACCATCAGCTTCTTGGTCAGCACTCTAACCAAGGCCCTTCTCCATTGATTGCTAAGTCTGTCCAGAGTTCAGCTATAGGAAGAGTCCTGGTTGTTCCAAACGTTTTCCATAAAGGATTATTGATGCTACATGCTTTTGTGAACCTTCAATTCAGCAGATTTTTTTCTTTTCAGTCTTTCCCGGATCTGTGTCTTGACACAATCCTGTCTCTGAGCTGTGTCCCAGAAAAGGGCAACAATACTTATTCAATGTAATTGTTTCAGTTTCTTATTTTTAATACATTTACGAAGTTATCATGAATCAGTTTTTTGCTTTGTCATTATGGTGTATGGAGTCTAGATTGATGTGAAAAAAAGTAATTTAAAGCAGTTTAGCATAAGTCTGCAACAATAAAATGTGAAAAAATTAAGGGGTATGAATACTGAATACTGTATATACACTCACCTAAAGGATTATTAGGAACACCTGTTCAATTTCTCATTAATGCAATTATCTAATCAACCAATCACATGGCAGTTGCTTCAATGCATTTAGGGGTGTGGTCCTGGTCAAGACAATCTCCCGAACTCCAAACTGAATGTCAGAATGGGAAAGAAAGGTGATTTAAGCAATTTTGAGCGTGGCATGGTTGTTGGTGCCAGACGGGCCAGTCTGAGTATTTCACAATCTGCTCAGTTACTGGGATTTTCATGCACAACCATTTCTAGAGTTTACAAAGAATGGTGTGAAAAGGGAAAAACATCCAGTATGCGGCAGTCCTGTGGGCAAAAATGCCTTGTTGATGCTAGAGGTCAGAGGAGAATGGGCCGACTGATTCAAGCTGATAGAAGAGCAACTTTGACTGAAATAACCACTCGTTACAACCGAGGTATGCAGCAAAGCATTTGTGAAGCCACAACACGCACAACCTTGAGGCGGATGGGCTACAACAGCAGAAGACCCCACCGGGTACCACTCATCTCCACTACAAATAGGAAAAAGAGGCTACAATTTGCACGAGCTCACCAAAATTGGACAGTTGAAGACTGGAAAAATGTTGCCTGGTCTGATGAGTCTCGATTTCTGTTGAGACATTCAGATGGTAGAGTCAGAATTTGGCGTAAACAGAATGAGAACATGGATCCATCATGCCTTGTTACCACTGTGCAGGCTGGTGGTGGTGGTGGTGTAATGGTGTGGGGGATGTTTTCTTGGCACACTTTAGGCCCCTTAGTGCCAATTGGGCATCGTTTAAATGCCACGGCCTACCTGAGCATTGTTTCTGACCATGTCCATCCCTTTATGACCACCATGTACCCATCCTCTGATGGCTACTTCCAGCAGGATAATGCACCATGTCACAAAGCTCAACCCAATAGAGCATCTTTGGGATGTGGTGGAACGGGAGCTTCGTGCCCTGGATGTGCATCCCACAAATCTCCATCAACTGCAAGATGCTATCCTATCAATATGGGCCAACATTTCTAAAGAATGCTGTCAGCACCTTGTTGAATCAATGCCACGTAGAATTAAGGCAGTTCTGAAGGCGAAAGGGGGTCAAACACAGTATTAGTATGGTGTTCCCAATAATCCTTTAGGTGAGTGTATGTATATATATATATATATATATATATATATATATATATATATACACATACACATACAGTATTCATACCCCTTAATTTTTTCACATTTTATTGTTATACTGTTTATATATACACACACACACACACACACACACACACACACACACACACACACACACACACATGCATCTAGTGGCTATTACACACAATTTTCTTATACCTTTACTATATTTTAACTTGAAAATAATATGCATGTTTTTCTCATATTTTGTATTATTTTATATAGACAAATGTTGCATAATTTACAGGTAATATAATACAATTTTTAGTCTTATTGTCTTCAGACTGTTTTGAATGTTAAAGTCACACTTTAACATGTATGCATTTCATTGCATTAGATACAAAAATATGGTAGTATATGTATGAATATATCTATGTAGTATTTATGAATATACAGTTAAAATAAATAAATACAAATTAAAAAAAATGTACATGAGTAAGTACATGAGTAGGCCTATATAAGAGAACTCAAGTTGTGGGTTTCTGAAATCTTTGACAGCAGACCTCCAGTAAGCACAGTGATTTAGCAAATGCTTCTGGTGTCGACATAAACTACTGCAAAATCATCCATCCAGATGGGTTTCAATCCGGATTAACATCCAGTTCAGGACATCGAGTAGAGGCTGATAGCACAATAATGAAGCCTGACACAGAATATAAAAGTGTGTCACACCAGTTTCTCTGACATCAGGTAAAGAAGCTAGCAGGCTGATCTCTGAGGTCACACAATTTACATACAGCTTCCCTCCAGACAAGACACTTCATGCTATAGCGTGCATCTAGGCTGATCTGTGATGGGTGTATTTCCCTGTTGGTCTGAATAATCCTCTCGCACAGAGAATGACTTGAGATTACGTGGCACGGGGTTTGCCCTTTCTCTCACTCCCTCCGTTTTATTTTCCTCACTCATGCTGGGTCCACAGTGCTGTTGCTCTCTCAGACCCTGGCACAGGTTGTAGGCTTTAAATGGAGAGATTTACCCCCCTGATTTCCCTAGAGAGAAGGCCATCTGCCTACAGTCACCCGGCCCATTATTATGACTTCTACACAGTGCGCATGCTCACTGATGTTATCACAAGTCTAAATGCCACAGGCCAATGACTCGCGTTGTAACACTCTTATTTTGGTCACATATATAAATGAAGGGAATCCATTCATCCATTCATCAAATCCTTAATGATGGTTATGGTATTTTCCAACACTTGTATAGTTTATAATGCACAGTGAATGTTAATGATGGTTGTAAATAGCAAGAAAATGATTGTGGTGACTCCTGTCCAGGAAATTAATAAGAAGAACTGTTGAAGTCAAGTTAAGCCAACTGACAAAAGGAAATCAAGACCAAGAATGAGTGGAAATGAAAGATCTTGATTCCTCATAATGAATAGCAGCACTGGGCATGTGTTATCTTGCAATGTACATTCCCAACTGACTTCGCCTAGGCCTCGTTGTACTTGGCCAATGGCAAGAGCAAACGACAGTCCTCTGCTGGATTTCCAGGTCCCAGCATCATCCTTCCATTTCCTCCACAAGGACTCTTGAATCAATGATTATGAGCTACCAGTGTCTATGACAGCATCACATGGATGTTTCTGCAATACTACAGGAAAGGTTAACAGCTTGATGTTACTTTCTGATAGTATGGCAATGTTATGGCTTCCGCCTTTGCCTTTACCTGATCTGTCTAACTCTCCTTTTCTGCTGGCCTGCTCAGCATTGCGTTGCTTCCAATAGACTCTTTCTTCTGCCATGTCTCGTTCCACTAAAGTTCCAACACACACCAGCTCATCAAAGGTCGTGGCTGTGCTTCTCAGAATACTGGCAACTCAAGGAATACAGTTCCTTAATGTGGCTTCGGTCATCGATGGCCTCAGTCTCAGACACATAGCTCTAAACTGAAAAGCAAATGTCTGAATGCTTTCACCCATCCCTTGCTTCCTCCTTCTCATTTTCCTCTCCGCCTCCACCTCATGGTCATCGGGTAGAAAGGAACGAAGGAATACAGCCTTGAATTGATTCCACGTGTTGACGTGGATTTTCTCCGCCATCCACCAGTCTTTAGCAGTGTGCTTCAATACTGATGGAAGTATTGCCAATATCTCGCCATCACTCATTGGTCGCACCGCTAAGTATTCAGCACACCTTTCCAGGTATGTAAGTGGATCTTCACCTTCTGTGCGCCCAAATACAGGGAACTCTAGTTTGACTGCCACCTTATAAGGAATTGTGTGAGATGTAGATGTTGTCTGACCAACCGGGAATGGCGCTGTGAAGGCTTGAGAAGCTATAGGAGTAGACACAGCATTCGGGGCAGAACTCATCATGGACTTGAGCTGATTATCTCTTCTCTTTAAGCAATCCATCATGGCCTTACCCATGTTTTGCATCTGTCCTTCCAAAACTTGCTTCAAACGGTTACACCGCCTTTCAATTATATCTGTAAGCTTTTCCTCAAGATTTCGCTGATTCTGAGCTGATTTCGAGCTGATTTCATCTGGGCTTGAGTTGTCATCTGTTTGGTTATCTCCCTAACTTGTCCCTCTAGAGTTTTAAGACAATGGTCATGACGCTTAAGGTGATTTTGAATGTCTTGCTCCACTCTTCTAACACACTCCACATTGTCATTCTCCATCTTGTCAATTCTCATACTGAACTGATTTACCTTGGTTGCAATGGTGAGACTGATGAGACTTTTGCCCTGTTCTTCTATCGGTGGAGGTGGTGGTAAATCATTCAAACCATCATCCTCGTCCGGGACTGCTGCCTCCTCTTCAGACTCCAAGTACAAAATACTAAGGGAGTGTATTAGTTCTTGAATTGGTTCTCGGCGAGTTGTGAAAGGTTCAGCAGTAAAGTCAGGGTCCTTACCCACATCAGCCTCGGCCTGAGATGCATCCATAATTTTAAACTCAAGTGGAAATGGACAAGGATTATAAATAATTAGCAAACTCTCACAATTGCAAACATAAATTGGCATCAATTGGCCAACATACCTTGCTCATACTCTGTTACAGGAAGTCCCTGTTCAGGCACCATTTTATGTAACATTCTTATTTTGGTCACATCTATAAATGAAGGGGATCCATTCATCCAAGAGTAGAGAAGAGTATATTTAAAGGTTTAAAGAGTAGACACCCCAAACAGCAACAATATCAACAAAATATTACATTCAAAGAAAAGAAAATTCCCAACTCACATCTTGTTGGTGCTTTTCAGCCCAACCACAACATGTTGAGTTCAATCAGAAATAAAGTCCATTTCTCACAACTCCCAAATAGTCCGGCAAGAAGTCCAACAGTTCAACAGAAATCCACAAAAAAAGTTCAACATACAATGTCCCAAACCATAACCAAACGTCAGTCCAAATGATCAAAGGTGTAGAAGAAGATCATATAGTCCAGATGAAGTGTCCTTGTTCGACGATTGAGGCAGAAAGAAAACCCTCTGAACAAATATGCAAAACAAATCAAAATATGTAATTGAACACAGAAAAGAAACATAGAATTACAAAATATATACACAACTTGACCTGAGCTTGAAAGCTGAGCTGTAGAACCACAGAGGTTCTTCATAATAGGGTCTCATGCATCACCAAGTTGAGAAAATACTCAAAGCCATGCCAGTACCTCTACTAAACAGTCTTACTCATCTCTCTTAAAAGGATAGCCTTCCCTTCAGAAACCTCCCTAGATCTCCCTTGAGGTGGGGAGAAGCATTATAGCATACAACATGAAACAGCTTTTCAGAACTGTTACAACGTGCGCTGGAAAACAGCATGCATATTTAGTTTATTAAAAGCATGTTTTTAAAAGTAATCATCTGCAGTAAAATATAAAACTAGATTTATATTTTCTAGAAAAAGAAATTTAAATAAATAAACGTGAGAGGCTGAAAAAATAAATAAATGCAAAAAAAAAAACGTGATAAAAAAACTAAATGGTAAATACATACATACATAAAGAAAGAAACCTAAGAACATAAAAATAAAATCTTGCATGAAAAATAAGCCGCATGATTTGAGGTATGATTTACATATGTAGGGGAAACACATTAGGTTACACTAAATTAGATTTGATATTTTCTGAAAATAAATAAATGTCGCTGAAAAAATGCAAACCAAATAAAAAATATAAAGCTAAGTAAACAGATAAATAAATACAAATACAACTCTAAGACATAACAATAAAAATGTAAGCAAATAAACATTAACAGCACACTACTCAAGTCACATGATTTCAGGTATGATTCATGTAAGTAGCAGAAACACATTAAGACGAGACCAGACAATACTTTAATATTCAGGGGCTTGTCTAAATCTCTAATATTACACATGAGCAATAATAATAATAGTGATGCTTGCCTTAGAAAACAGCACTAATAATAGCACAATAGCACTGTGAGTATGTGACTGAGTGAGCCATTTATAAATTCCCAGTCTTAAATTATTAAAATCCTCTCCAGAGGTGTATTCATCCTCTTGTGTTTATCTCAAGGCCATAATACACCAACAACAGGGTGAAAATAAGAATCTTAGTAGAACAGTCCATTGTTTTTTTTTGTTAGTAACAGGAGGGATGAACTAAGGGTTAATGGGGTTGACCTCCACTCTAGTTGACCTTCGGCCTTCGGACAAATACACACATCATCTTATTGTAATTAACACACTACACACATGGGGCTCGTACAGAATGAATTTCAAGTACTACACTTCATTATATATATATATATATATATATATATATACACACACACACACATGCATGCTCAGTAAATCTTTTTTTGAATGAATACTTCAAAAAGGACAGTAAAGACATTTTTCTAATTACTTGCCATTTCTTTGAAATTATTTGTGAGATTTACTAGCCATTTCTGAGTGAAAATTGATTTCAATGTACAAAAGATTTCTATTAAAAATAAATACTTTTTAATATTAGTTTTTACTGTATTTTTGATCAAATAAATGCAGCCTTGGTGAACACAAAATTCCTTTTTTAAAAAGCATTAAAAACATCTTACCAACCCCAAACTTTTGAACGCTAGTGTATACACCAATGTTGTCACATGGTCTCATGAATTTGAATGTTTAATCTGAGAATTAAAAAAAATTTTTTTTAGCATTTTTTATCTAATTTTCTGTACAAATGTCTAAATTCGCCTGATAATGTTTCTAGTTCAAGAATCACACTAGAAATGGAAGATCAAATGAAGTGCAAACATAGAAGGCCATTCAGATAATTCCATGCATACACACCAAACATTTGCACAGCTACATACTGCACAAATAGTAAGAGTAGTATCCAACATGCTATTCTGAACATAGCCATAGTGAAGGACAGTAAGCCGATCAGTGGATTATGGTCGGCTGTTGTTGTACTGGAGGGTCTAGTGTCTGTAATGGAGCTGGTGTGAGTGCTGTACTATAGGGCCGAATGAGGCCTTGAGAGTCTCAGCTGTTTGCTTGCTGACATGTCGAACTCACTCCCAGAGGGCTGGATTTGTTACGCCCCCTTTACCAGATGTCTAACAACACTCTTAGATAGAGGGGGCTGGTCATCTGCTCACTTGTGAGAACGCATGATTCTTAAAACATGATTAATAATATCCGGTCTGTTTCTAAACAAGCCTCAGCTGACTTTCAAGTGACTGTGAATACAATAAAAGGTTAGCATTTACAATGCACCTCAGTTTTGAGCATCCTACTAAGCAGAATTATGTTATCAAAGTAGGTAAACCAGGGTTAAATAAGCAGATTCCTGATAAACTTCAAAAGGACACTGTACTCCAAACGGATGGCTTTATCAGTTTCCTCCAAAAGCGGTTTCTTCTTTGTTGTGAACATCTTAAGATAACAGAGATTATGCTACACCTCTGCACTAGTCTTCCCTAAACCAAACCTGCTCAAAGCATCTCGCTCAGGGATTGAACCAGGTTGCCGATATTCAAGAAAGACCTTCAGAATAGTGCATGAGGAGTAAAAGATTTATGATGCTACTGCGAGTAGCTTTGCTTATCTCTAGCAAAGAAAATCTATCTTGCTTCGGTTCCAAGCATACCAGGCTTCTATTTCAATTCTGATACTATTGTATGTATAGATGAGCGCTTTTCTGAGCAGTCAGGAATGCAATGCTTTGTTCAGCTCAGACAGGGCTGGAATGTGGGTTCAGTGATCTTTAACTTTGGTATTTGAGTCTGAGCCTTATAATGGAAGTCTTAGAGTCATGGAGCCGAAAGAGCTGAATGTAGTGCACTACCGTACTAAGTTTGGGGTTCGGAAACCAAGCGTCCATTAACATATCAGAATTTTAGCTTTGGAGGTTTCCTCAGAATTTGTATACACAATAACATACAGTAATACCGGCGCCATCATTACTGTTCATATAACTATCAATTCGAGCCAGAGTCTTCATCCTTGGAAGTGGACTTGCTCTCTCAGCGGTTGTGTCGACAACACAAATCAAACTCATCCAGGCCTCAGCTACAACTACAGTGTTTGAGGATCAAAGATGTTGCTCACAGGCAGCCAATGAAGACCATAGGCTGCCATTATGCAAATGTATTACATTGTTACATAGTAGTGTGCACGAATAGTCGAATATTCGATTTGTAATACTCGAAAAATAAAAATACTATTCGAAATTTACTACGTTTCTGTGCTGGCTGTAAATGCAGTGAATCCATGATAAATACCAACCACTCACAGTTATAACTAAATCCACTGGGTGGCGCTGTGTGGAGCGTGTTAAGTTGATTGTATTTGATCACGTCATGTCGTTGTCTGCCTCGTGATGTTTGGAATTACTTAGATGACTTACTAAATTATCTTACAAAATGGAGTTTCTTTTGATCAAATGAATTAATGAAACTAAGTTATAATAATATCACCACCACAATTAGAAATCACATGAAATCTAAACATCAGTCGAATGAGGAAAGACAGCTGTCCATCACTGAATTCACGACTGCGTGAGCCGAGATAATATCTTATACGACAGCAAAATGATCTCGAGGCATATGCTTCCTTTAAAGGAACACTCCGACTTTTTAGGACTTTAGCTTATTCACTGTATCCCCCAGAGTTAGATAAGTCCATACATACCATTTTTATCTCTGTGCGTGCCATAACTCTGACTGATGCACCCACAGCTAGCCTAGCTTAGCACAAAGACTGGAGGTAAACGGCTCCAGCTAGCCTACTGCTCAATAAGTGACAAAATAACACCAACATTTTCCTATTTACATGTTGTGATGTGTATAGTTACATCGTGTAGACAGACGGAAAATTAAAAGTTTCAATTTTCTACTGCCGTACCAATTTATGTTTTCTGTTTACACATATTGTTTAATGTTTTGAACTAAAAGAAAACCTTAAGATATAATGTAGCTTGTTGTGTATATTTTTAGAATATATGTTTAGAAATGGTGACGATGACAACTTGATGAATATAAACATCTTTCTCATTGAACGTCATAAACAAATATTCGTTTTTATTTGCTAGCCCAAATATTTGAATACAATATTTTTTGAAAAATGCCCTCCAGGATTCCACCATTCTGCGATCACAGAATTTAACGCAAAATCAAGGAATGTCATCACAACGCACATTCAGCCAAAGTTCTTTACTTTATAGTTAGCCTATGTTCTTTTGCACTTTGAATCATTTAGTGTATTCTTCAAAAGTAGGCTACTATTGTTTAAGGCTCTTTTTGTTATGTTATAAAAATACTTGTTAACCCTGTAAAGCCTGAAAAAACTAAATAATAGTCAGAATTTTAAAAACCAAACAGTTTTTTTTATTTATTTACATGTGTTTTATATTTTGTCATATATTTAATACATCAGGCTTTTATGGCCCATAGTAGGCCTATGATATGGTGAGAATATGGGGGGAAAACAGCTCAGTTATATTCAGAGGCCTAAACTGAGCAATTTGGTGCAGTTATTATTTATATGGCCAATGAGATTTTTAACAGTATAGCAGACTACTTACATAAAATGCATATAAATATAATTTGTCACTCTATATCTCCCAGTAATATATCTTAGAAAGATGATATTTAAAGGCTTAGTTTTATAATGAAAGCTCTCTAATTTTTATTGTGGGGGCAAAGCACAATGCAATGCAAACTGAGAGATGAACAAATATACGTTCCTCAAAAGCCTGTTGTATCATATTTGATACATAATATATACAAAATTGATCAATAGCTTTAGAATATACAACATTTTCTAAAGGGGGAGCATGACCCCAGACCCCCCAAAGGACCTGACAATCATGCCTCCATAGTCCAAAATCCTGTGGGGAAACACTGCAATATGGTATAGAGCCCATGGTTCTTGAGGTCAGAAAAGTAATACAAATATATTAGAAGAGTGTTGACTATGGTGTATTTTCACTGAAGAAAATGCTGCAAAATTTGAGAAAAGCCGCCACAAAATCAGTATTTTAAGCTGCAAAAATCAGGAAAAAGGGAGGGACTGAGGTATGTAACAGAAAGTGAGACAAGAATTACTGACTGCAGTTCAGAATTGATTCTTTCTTTTGGAAGACAACAACATTAATCATGCACTTTAAAGGTGCACTGTGTAAATTTTAGCGGCATCTAGCCCTGAGGTTGCGAATTACAACCAACCACCGCTCACCCCTCCCTTTCGAAGCACATAGAGAAGCTACGGTGGCTGACACAGGACAAAGATGTCATCGTAGAGAAGTTTGTCCGTTTAGGGCTACTGTAGAAACATGACGGCGCAAAATGGTGACTTCACTGTAAGGGGACCCGTGGTGTATAGAGATAGAAATGGCTCATTCTAAGGTTCATTATGTAAGGTCTTTATTCACCACTGAAAACATAGTTATGTATATTATATTGCATTTCTGTCAATAGAGCCTTATACATACTACACACTGCACCTTTAATCTTTGAATCTTTACATTCACAAACAGCTATATTACACATTACATAAAAAGTAATATCCAAAAAAGCATAATAGGGGCACTTTAAAGTATTAGGTCTCATTCATGAAACAAGCACAATGCCTTCATAAATAATGTACGTGTTCCCACAGCTCAAACAGTAAAGCATGCAACGCCAAGGTCATATGTTCAATTCCCAGAGAATGTATGCAAGTGGATAAAAGCATCTCCCAAATGCATACATTTCAACCGCTGCATTGAATTGAATGAGACCATTTACATAGAAAACAGAAATTCATTTTGCTCTTCTGATGAATAAGACCTATGGATCAGTGAGCACAATGAATATGATTCATCGGTCTACCATATCATATGGTTTTGTCATTTACACATCAACACCAGTGCACACGTGGACTTGGACGCGGACCATGCTGAAAAAATGCATAAAATGCTACACGTATAGGAAAATCCATGGAGTACTGCATGCATTTCTCTCATCCCTTCACTGCTGGAAAAAAAAAAACGTGGTTAAGAGGTCACATGTTGTATTTTGTCTGCCTCTCTCATTACATTTTCTGCTGTGGAGAAGCAGAGACCGAAGACGCCCCCCCTCCTCCTCCCTGCAGACACACATTCGTCTCTCTCGTGAGCCGTCTAATCAGCTTGTGATTTTGAGACCCATCTCTGTACTTATCAACCCCTCCCCGTTTACTTGAGCAGATTAAAGCGTCCAGGATTTGAGCGAGTGGGTTAAAGCTCCCTCTCGAGCGATTAGAGCTTCCGCTCTCTTTCTCCTGAGTCCTGCCACGTTGTCCGTGGTTTCAAGCGGCAGTACGGCATTCCCACACGCTGACACAGTGACACACTGTCTTCACTTTCCCTTGATTTTCCCTTGTCATACCCTCTGCCTACAGCTGCAGTAGCAGATAGCATTTTGGCTTATGTCCACAAACACCATTACACACACACACACACATTTGATATGCAGTCTTATTCACTTAAGGGTCTTTCTTTAACTATGGGCACTTGGAGAAAATAACCTCTTAAATCACTTTTCTCACTAGTTCATTAGTCTACTAACAATGTCCAACAGTATTGACATACAGTATATGCATCAGAAGAAAATTTTGATATATATGTCACTGATTCTTGAGATAAGGGACAAAACATGTCCCAAACACAAAAGGCCTATATTTATGTTAAAAAAGTAAGAATGTCAACACAATAAAAATACTTAAAAAGTTACATCTAAGGGAAATTTATATACTCAGGACATTCATTGCTTATTCTTTTAAATTATTTCTTTAGTATTATTTTAAAAGCACACTCTATACTTGGAAACACATGTAATCTAAGCTGTCCTCAGCATGAGGTCACAATGTAAAACTGCCAAACAAAGTGTTTAAAAATGCAACCAATTAAAAAATACACAGTTACATTAAAAGGCAGAGATCTTCAACAATACAAGAAGTAAATATTGATTTATATTTTCCATTAAAAAATAGCTATAAAAGTTGTGTCCTCACTTTGCGTCAACATTCTGAATAAATCAGGCAGTGTCATGGGCAGCTTTAACTCTGAGGAGCATTACTATTTCCTGCTCATTGTGGATCTCACAGTACGACACATAGTCCTGGAAGTATCCTGGAAGTTATAGATTTTTTAAATATTTTATACAAACAATATTGAAGTCTCTGCGGTCACAGCCTTAACATGTCAACTCCGTCATCGCAGTGTAATAGTTTCTGCAAATAGTTGTTGGATAAATCTTGCCATTTTTATATGTTTATTAAGGCAGCTACAACTGAGGGAAAAAACTAAATTGCTCCACTTTAGAACACGGGGTTAAGGTGAAATTTTTATTTTATTTTGTCAACTCCGTCAGACGTCAATTCCGTCATGTTTTATGTCTGATGGTTGACAAGTGCTCTCAAATGTGATTTAATATGTTTTTTGCATATGGGAAATTCTTCTAATGCGGTTTCATGATTCCATTTACATATACTGTATATTTGGCCTCAGCTCGACCTTTGTCAACTCTCTCAGTATTTGTCAACTCCAACAGTATTTTACACTGTCAGGTGAAGTTTTTTGTTAATTTTGAAAGAAATGTCTTATTCTTTTTTCAATTTATTGTGTAAAAATGTTAAAACATCAATGGAACTACATTATATTAATGTCTTAATTACCTCAGAACATTGGCGATATATGTTTAATATTAAAAGGAGGGAGGATAATTAAGGAATTTAGAAACTGGGTTGTTCATAATAGTGTGAAAACGAACAAAAAATAAACAGAGAATGTATTTTATGATTTAGATCCTTTACTGAACACTTTACATTGTTTTTGGATGGATTAAATTAAATTAGCATGCTTTTTAGTGTGTCTGACGGAGTTGACACAAATGAAGTTAAGGAGTGAATAAATATAATTTTTTAGAAAAAATATTTAGAAATAAGCCTGTTCCCTTACATGGTTCATTATCCGAGACATTTGTCTACAAAAATACCAGTTTTTAATAATGTAGTGTTAGTTTTTATTTTTCAACATCTAAAACATGTTTTGTCTCTTATCTCAAGAATCAGTGATAAGATTGAACCAAGAAATATAATTTCCATCACATTTCTTATTTTGTGTGACAATATTCTATGGTGCAAATTTTTGCAATAAAATGGCCAACTCCTTTGTCATGCTAAGGCTAATTTAATAAGCTCTTCATTTACATTGGTAACAAAGTATATTAACATTTTAAAAAATATATGTTGTAGTTGCAGTGGAAAAACTAATTTTCACACTATTTATTTTACATTATTATACATATATATATATATATATATATATATATATAAAAACTATTTAAAAATAAATTACAAAATGGGATGTTTTAAAGATCCATGAAAAAAATGGAACAAATATGTCCTGCCCAAACCTCCGGTTTCAATACATTAACGTCTGTGGAAAATAGGAAATATGTCTGTGATGTGACCTTCGTATAAAAAAATAAAAAATAAATAAATAATAAAATAAAATAAAATAAAAACATTTTAAAAAGCAATAAAATACATTAAAAATTAAATAGATCTAAATAAAAATAAATAAAAAGGCAAGAAAAAGTATTCTTTACATTTATAAAAAAAAAGTAATACTTTTATTCTTTTATTTTTTTAAAGTAATAACAAAATACTACATTAGCTAAATCAAATAAATTAAAGTAAAATAATAATAATAATAAATAAAATAATAAAATATAATACAATAAAGTAAAATAATAATAAATAAAATAATAAAATATAATACAATAAAGCCCAATAAAGATCTTGTTTGCATTAGCATAGGCACTGTTTCCCTCCAGAAATACACAGGTCCTGCTTTATTAAATTTGCCTTTGCATTTAAACAAATACGAAGCAGCCATATAGTGCAAGAGTTTTTCACTGAATTAAGAAGGAAGGAAAGAGAAGCGGAAGGTGAGAGAACAGTAATAGCATGTTGCCCTGACTGTCACGCTGTCACTTTGTTCACAGCTAGCTAACACTTACACAGTACCTGCTAAGGACTGTTCGCTCAGTCGACACTGCGATTAATCACATGCATTACTAACCCAGGGTTTACATAATATAGAACTCTTATGATAACCTCGATTTCACTGGGGAAATATAAAAAAGCACCCTTAGGGAACTAAGTGTATAGTGGACATGTGGTTTAGGAGAAACACGAAGGGCAAATGTCAAGTGTCTTGCTCAAGGGCAAAATCTCATTCTTGGGGTTGGGGGTTGACTAGAAAACGCATTTTAGCTTGAGCAGGATTTGGTGAAACCATCAACTCTCATGAACGACCGTTGCTTTCTCTGTAGCATCATGGCTGTGTCCCTTCGGTTCTCGTCCGTGAGCCCCGGCCAAACCTCTGAGGTTTCTATTTATACCCGTGAGTGGTGCATGTGTGACCGAAATGCCTGTCAGTGCTCTTTGATAGCTATATATTCTCATAATTTAACTCTTTACGTACCACTGTGCTGTTTTTATGAAACTATGGACCTTCAAGCTCAACAGAAGTGAAAACTATATTGACATTTTTATTAAAAGTGTTTGCTAAGACAAGCATCACCATTACAAGTGCTCATACAAACTTTAAAGGGATATTTCACCTAAGAATGAAAATTCTCTCATTTACTCACCCTCATACAATCCCTGATGTATATGACTTACTTTCTTCAGCTAAACACAAATTAAGGTTTTTGGTAACACTTTAGTATGGGGAACACATATTCACTATTAAAGGGATAGTTCACCCAAAAGTGAAAATGATCCCATGATTTATTCACCCTCGAACCATATAGGTGTATATGACATTCTTCTTTCAGACTAATACAATCGGAGTTACATTAAAAAATGTCCTGGCTCTTCCAAGCTTTATAATGGCAGTGAATGGCAGCCCAAAATTTGAAACCCAAAAAAGTGCATCCATCCATTATAAACGTACTCCACACGGCTCCGGGGGGTTAATAAAGGCCTTCTGAAGTAAATCGATTGGTTTCTGTAAGAAAAATATCCATATTTAACACGTTATAAAGTAAAATATCTAGCTTCCGACGGACCGCCTTCCGTGTTTAACTTACGGAAAAGGCTTAACTGCCGCAACGATGTTGTTGGACGTAGCGTAAGCATTTTGAACTGCGAGAGGCGTTACACTTTCTTCCTAAGTTGAATACGGAAGGCGGTCCGCCGGAAGCTAGATATTTTACTTGATGAAGTTTTAAATATGGATCATTTTTTTACAGAAACCTATCGATTCACTTCAGAAGGCCTTTATTAACCCCCCGGAGCCGTGTGGAGTAAGTTTTTTAATATAACTCCGATTGTATTCATCTGAAAGAAGAATGTCATATACACCTATATGGTTCGAGGGTGAGTAAATCATGGGATCATTTTCATTTTTGGGTGAACTATCCCTTTAGCTACAACTTTTGCCCTAAAACTCCTAATTTATTGCTTATTAATAGTTAGTAAAGTTTTTGTATTGGTTTAGGTATTAGTTATAGGAATATGGTCATGCAGAATAATGCATTAATATGTGCTTTATAAGTACTTATACACAGCCAATATCCTAGTATATATGCATGCTAATAAGAAACTAGTTAATAGCAAGAATTGAACCCTAAAATAAAGTGTTACCAGTTTTTTTAGTAAAATAATTCATCTCCATATAACAGCACTGAATGGCCATATGAATCCATATGACCCTAGTGAATGAATGCAGTCTTCTGAAGCGAAACAATAGATTGTAGAATTTTATTTTTTACTTCATGTCACAACGTCCCTCTCATGATCGTTCATATGACAGTAGACCAAGAATTGATTTATGAATAAAAAAAATATTGGTATCATTTCACTTCAGAAGACTGATTCATCCAATGAAGTTGTATTGATTCCCGCCACAATCACTGTGTGTTTTTTCAAACATCAGCCGAGCAGCAGCCATTCACTTGCATTATATGGACTCACAGAGATGGATTATTGCCCTAAAATCTGTTTGTGTTTATCTGAAGTCAGTTATGGCATGAGGGTGAGTAAATGAGAGAATTTTCTTTCCCTTTAAACTTTGTTGCACCCATTTTGCTTTGTGGAGACGGTTGCTCTGAAACACACCTGAAACAGTTTGATCCTAAAGCAACAACCAAACCGATTTTTTTTTAAACTTTTCCTACTCCGTTTGTGTTCATTTCATATCCTGCACAGCACGAAATATGGATGCAATTATGAAACAAAAATGAAAATATGCAAAAACCAATAGAGGCAGACTTTTATGGGATCCTAACAAGAAACAGAACAGTAAAGCTTCATCAACACAGCTCCCAGTTGCTCCATTCACTCCACTGTTTATTTCCCCAAAGGCTCCAAATCACATTACCCTACAACAATAAAGAAAGTGTAGACCATGTCTAAATATTACGCAGGGCTGATAAATCAACATGCTAAAGTGAAACTGTAATCAGATGAACTCTCAGCTGCACAGCCTTTCCCTTTGTATTTGCAATTTCAGTCCATTTAATAAAAATTAACTACTTGAGGAAGGAACTGTTTTGTTTCCAAAAGAATCTATTTAGTTCACAATGAGTGCATTAACATTACAATTATGCTTAACCCAACAGCTTGTAAGGTTGTGTCAACACCTCAAATTGTGGCCTTTTATCGGGTAAAGGTCATAAACCCAATTTAAAATAAAACCCAATCAACACACATGGATATTAATTATGCCAACATCAGTTTTTCTAAAGGCTTAAAACTAAAAAATGTACACTATCATTCAAAGGTTTGGGGTTGTTGTTTTTTTTAAAAGAAATTAATACTTTTATTCAGCAAGGATGCATTAAATTAATCAAGTGACAGTAAATACAAAAGATTTCTATGTCAAATAAATGCTGTTCTTTTAAATGGGAATAAATGCATCAGTTTCCACAAAAATATTAAACGGTTTTAAATAATAATCAGATTTCTTGAGCAGCATATTAGAATGATTTCTGAAGGATCATGTGACACTGAAGACTGGAGTAATGATGCTGAAAAAATCAGCTTTGCATCACAGGAATAAATTACATTTTATAATATATTAAAATAGAAACCAGTTATTTTAAATTGTAATAATATTTCACAATATTACTGTTTTACTCATACTGGATGTTTGATTAAATAAATGCAGCCTTGGTGAGCATAAAAGACTTCTTTTAAAAACATTTTAAAAAATCTTATCGACCAAAAATGTTTGAATGGTAATTTATAAGGAAAAAAAAACTTAAAGTAGTCTGTTTTTGGATGACTAGATGAACCATAATTTCAATGTGCATATGGAAATGATAGACTTGTACTAGTCTGTACCAATAATAAAAGTATGTTGCTTCTTTAGGCGCTTGAGGTCTTGGACATGATTCCTTTCCTAATCCATAATGAGAAAAATACATTTGGACAGTTTCTTATGCTCATTCATATCCTCCTTATATAAAACAATAAACAACTGTTCACATACCAACGTTTAATACTTATGGGTTTGTTAAATACTCCAACCCTGAATACTAATTACTGTGATGCATAAATGTGTGGGTTTGAAGGTCATCTGTCATTTCGTGCAATATAAAGTTTGCAAACATACAATTTTCACAATTCATAATATTGGAAATGAAGACACACATCCAGAATGGAAACAACCACCTCAGAGTAATCTAATCTCTCCACCAGATGGTTTTTATATGAGCATGTGGGCGTTTATAAACGTCTTAAAGGGGTACGTCTGCTGAATTGAAGGCATAGTTCTGCTGCCATTGTTCCAGAGGCTGAGGTCAGCAAAGCATTTATGAAGGCCAGGATTTAAGATTTCACATTTCTATCTGATCAAATTTCTTTCTGCCAAAACGAATCAGACTTTTCTAGAGAACCTTGAAAAATTATATAAAGAGAATGGTTTATCCTTCAAGCTCTGCAAGAAGACTTTAATTGTATAGGATGCAATTATTAATAAAACAAAATGTTTGACTAGACGGCACACAGAATTTGTTACTCAGCAAAAATGATGATACTATAACTAGAGCACAACAGTAATCATCCAATTTCTCAATGACCCTGAGAGGGGAAGTTTTTTCCCCATTCATTTTCTCCTTTGGAATTAAAAAAATAAATACATGATGAGCTCTAAACTATGAAACAAACCAACCAGCACCTTTACAAACTACATATGTACATACACTGATCAGGCATAACATTATGACCACTGACAGGTGAAGTGAATAACACTGATTATCTCTTCATCACAACATTTGGTCCTCAAAGTTGATGTGTTAGAAGGGCAGTTAAAGGGCAAGCGCAAGGATCTGAGAGAGTTTGACAAGGGCCAAATTGTGATGGCTAGACGACTGGGTCAGAGCTTCTCCAAAACTGCAGCTCTTGTGGGGTGTTCCCGGTCTGCAGTGGTCAGTATCTATCAAAAGTGGTCCAAGGAAGAAACGGTGGTGAACCGGCGACAGGGTCATGGGCGGCCAAGGCTCATTGATGCACGTGGGGAGCGAAGGCTGGCCCGTGTGGTCCGATCAAACAGAAGAGCTACTGTAGCTCAAATTGCTCAAGAAATTAATGCTGGTTCTGATAGAAAGGTGTCAGAATACACAGTGCATCGCAGTTTGTTGCGTATGGGGCTGCATAGCCGCAGACCAGTCAGAGTGCCCATGCTGACCCCTGTCCACCGCCGAAAGCCGTGAGCATCAGAACTGGACCACGGAGAAATGGAAGAAGGTGGCCTGGTCTGATGAATCACATTTTCTTTTACATCACATGGATGACCGGGTTTGTGTACGCGTGTGCATCGCTTACCTGGGGAACACATGGCACCAGGATGCACTATGGGAAGAAGGCAAGCCGGCAGAGGCAGTGTGATGCTTTGGGCAATAGTCTGCTGGGAAACCTTGGGTCCTGCCATCCATGTGGATGTTACTTTGACACATACCAACTACATAAGGATTGTTGCAGACCATGTACACCCTTTCATGGAAACGGTATGCCCTGGTGGCTGTGGCCTCTTTCAGCAGGATAATGCGCCCTGCCATAAAGCAAAAATGGTTCAGGAATGGTTTGAGGAGCACAACAACGAGTTTGAGGTGTTGACTTGGCCTCCAAATTCCCCAGATCTCAATCCAATTGAGTATCCGTGGGATGTGCTGAACAAACAAGTCCGATCCATGGAAGCCCCACCTCGCTACTTACAGGACTTAAAGGATCTGCTGCTAACATATTGGTGCCAGATACCACAGCACACCTTCAGGGGTCTAGTGGAGTCCATGCCTCAACGGGTCTGGGCTGTTTTGGCAGCAAAAGGGGGACCAACACAATATAAAGGTCATAATGTTATGCCTGATCGGTGTACATACATACATACATACATACATATACATGCACACGCATACATAAAGAACGTACATACATACAGTATATACAGTGCATACAAACAAACTAAAACTTGATTCATGCTCATTGGTTAGTACAAAAACAATATATTTTTAATTGATTGCATTTAGATATGTACAAACATGTAAGTAGTTTGGAAGATTGACTCGATTATGTCATTAGCAGTGCTTCATGGGAGTGGGTGGGTTCTTTCACTGTAATTTATCACACTTGTGGCTTTCACAGAAACATACATTATTTAACAACCTCGGATTTCATCGTAGGTCTATCTTCAAAGTTTATCTGTTACTGTTAAAAATCATTTTCTCTGAAGATTGCGATTTTTACTTCTGGAAACCTGGCTGTTGTGCTGTGCAATCAAACTAGAGCGAGGTAAAGTAAATGTACTATATTGTCCCTACTCTGTCATGAGCATGGGTCTGTTTTGCATACAGGACTTCCTAAAGCATAAAGGACTTCTCTGGGTTAGAGAGCCAGTACAGAGTCGGTCTCCTTCTTTCCCAACCTATATATGGATACATCTCGAGAACTGTTTCTTTAACGGCGCTCTGGAGATTTACAGGGAGTTTGGCTCATTCACACAAGTGTAATTCTCCACAGAGCGCCAGGCCGAGCAGCCAGACAGACTTCCTACTCATCTACCGAGTTGGCCGTTGACCAATAAGAACTGTTGCGCTTTCACACTGTCATAATAACAGCAATGCATCCGCTCAGAATGATCTGGAGTTGGAGTTTTCTTGCTCACAGCTACTCGTGATATCAGTCTGGGAGGAGATAAGATTGTCTTCCAAAACTATGTGACAATGATCATGGGAGTTGTGGGGCTGATCGTACTCGTGCGCTGCTCAGATACACACCCTTTTAAGAATAGACGGATCCAAGTTTTTGCAACTTCCCTCACATTCCAACATTTCATCCAAGGCAAACAGACTCAGAGACATAGAAAACATGGTGTGAAATATTTTTTCTGCAATTATTTCTAAAAAACTAAACAAAACAAAAAAAACATGATACTACCAATGCACCATGTCCAAAACATGGTGATATCAGTTAAGTTAATACACTTAATGTTACAAAATATTTATATTTCAAATAAATGCTGTTTTCACAAAAAAATATTTTCAACATTGATAATACTAATAAATGTTCCTTGAGCAGCAAATCATGTATCATGTGGATCATGTGACACTGAAGACTTGAGTAGTGATGCTGGAAATTCAGCTTTGCATCACAGGAATAAATTACATTTGAAAATATATTCACATAGATAACAGTTTTAAATTGTAATAATATTTCACAATATTACGTTAATTTTTTTTACTGTACTTTTACAAATAAATGCAGCCTTGCTGAGCATAAGAGACTCTTTCAGAGTTTTAGAGTAATAACTTTAAATGCGTGAACAAAACTTCAAAATAACAGCCTGCATGCTATTTATATGAGTGATAATGGAAACGGTTCTCGTTCGATCGCTCTATATTCCAGCTTTGTTTGATCCTCTTGTGTTCAATCAGCAACAGACAGTGATATTTCTACTCCACATTTATTCTTCCTTTAAGGTCAACATCAGATTATTCATATTCATGTACAGACTGACTGCACAAGATATAATCATGCATTGCAGAACAATAGCTATGTAACCCACACAATTTAAAGCACCATTCAAACAGTGCAGGACAAATCACCAATGTTTAAGGTCAAGGGTTTGTACAAATCCCTAACCCAAACTATGAGCAACAGTAATGGATTGAGCAATCACCACTAGTTATTAAAGACGACCTTTACCGGGGATGGCTCTTCATGTGTTTGGCCTTCCAATGCATCAGCCACGTTTCTAAAAGCCACTAGCGAGCATGGTGGTCAGCACACATGCAACCCACTGAACTGAATTGAACTGAACTCCAGACAGATTTAATTGGATTTCACAGTGCAGTGCTTGAGTAAATATCCCAAACAGACAGACCCTCAAGTAACCACACAGTCGAGTACAACTACAAACATGGCAGCGTAGCACCAAAAAGAGACGTACAACGAGGCTTTGCTTCAAGGTCTCTGCTGTTGCCTTATCAGCAAGAGAGCAGCGGAGCATGTGAATATCATTACATGCACAACGAACATCTGACGAACTGCATCACAAGCACCCTTTTCTCTACATGGACTACTGTGGCTCCTGCAAACTGTATCAAGATACTCATTGCATGCTCAGTCTACTTTGAATGGGAATCACATGAAAATGTCAGTCTGATCGTAGGGCATTGATTTAGTGACATGCTGTCCTCTGAGACAAACGTGCACTGGCAGGATAATACATTATGCCACTTTGACTGATGACCTTGCCTTAAAGCACATTCATTCAGAGCACAATTGCTTCAGTGTTGTGCGGAATAAATAAAACAAATGCGGATTTCTTTCCAGTAATCATTAAAACCAGCTTAATATAGTGTAAAGTTGCTTTTTCTGGGACTCAACCGCACAAGCGCCTACACACTATGCTAAACGCAAGGACTGGAGTGGTGGCATTTTTCTAGTCTTAAAGACATCCGGAGTCAAGAGCATTTCAACATCAAGCATTCCAAGTATTCAACATCTATGTTCCGGTTTACATCAACACAAATGCATTACTTATTTGCCCTTTAGATGAAGCTTTTATCCAAGCTGTAATATTAAGCACATTTTCTCTATGAACATTACTTATGTCTATTGTTAACATTATTATGCCGGGCTGTCATGTGATTAATTGAAGTGCCATTTATTGTTCTGAAGTGTTAGGGTAACAATTATAGGCAATAGTAGAACTGTAACATAATACACACTAATATACCCTACATTTACTACAGGTTCTGTCCTTCTGGAGTCACTGGAGGTTAAGGATCTTACTCAAGGACACAACGGTCATAGTTTGTGTATCTACCCTTATGGGGTTTGAACCTGCAAGCTTTTAGATTTTTATCCATGCATGGATCAATGATGTGATGCTGGTTTTTGTTGTTCAAATCCATCAAATCATCCAAAGCAATTGAATTAATATTAATATTTATTTAAAAACCATTGTATTTTTTCTACAGCCTAAAAGTAAAAAATGTCAAGATGATGTAACCATCTACAGATTAATATTAAAAAACCTTTCAGAAGTATAAGTATGGCATAATATTTCATTGAAAAAAAGTAATGTTGCATAATATTAACATTGAAAAAATAATTAAAAAGGGTTAAGTATTTTTTTTTAAACATTATTAATATTAGAATTTTTTTTGTCAGCCAAATTAAAGTCAGTGTGGCACAACCAAAACACAGGAAGCCATTTTGTTGTCATGTGACAAGAAAACCATCAAAACAGACAGGTCATTAAAATATATTTTTACCTTTTCAATAAAAAGTAAATACAGTAAACTTATTTATGATTCAAACGTGCACAAATACATTTGAAAATGGTGGTTACATCACTTGACATCGAGTTAATAAATCACCTTTTTTTTGTAGAAAATGGCATAAACAACACAAATATTGACACAACAGCAAAGCATTACTTTTCTAAGAGCTTGGCAAGTTAAGATCCTAGCATCCTTATTTGTCATTGACATCTACATTTGCATACATCCTCTGTTATGTGTAATGATGCCGCATGAGAAACCAAAACACTCTGACACTGAAAGGAAATGAAATGGGCACCAGGGCATATATGGTGTCATATAAGATCCACACTGACCTGATCTGCGCAGGGCAGGCTGTGGACTGGGTAAGCCGCTGCTGATGTGGTACGAGAAGCGCATGCTTTTGAACTGGTTGGAATAGGAGGGTGAATTGTGCGGACTGGAGCTGATGAGATGCGCGCTCTTGGGTCGATTCAACTGCATCCCTGCCTGCAAAACCCTCACGCAGGCATATAGGGCACAAGATGCGGGCTATTTCCAGGGAACGGCCTCTATATTCCAGGTCCAGGTATAAAAGCCGAATCTTTAAAATAGTCCAGGTACAACCACTGTTGTGTCCCGACGGCGTCCTCCTCCTCCTCCTGTAGATGCTGTAAAGGGTGAATCAGGCAGATCGATCCCCCCTGATCAGCCGGTGGAGAGTCGATTTGAGCAACAGAAACAGCCATCAACGATCATTTCAACCAGAACCACATACAAGTCCAAGCAAATGTGATAGAAAGAACTCCCAATACGCAATGACCTTTATGAAAAGCAATCATCCTCTTGTGCCATTTGCAGTGTTACGGTCATCCTCGTGAGAGCTGAATGTACACACAGACATTAAGAATCCATAACAGAAGAGATTAACAGTACTAGGCTACATGACGTTTCCAATACACACATTGGTTCTGTTAGTGACATTCGCGTTTTAAAACGAACTTTCCCATTAAACTACTTCTTTCGGAATGTAAAAGGCGCCGCATATTGTCGTTACTATTCCAACGGTTTTCCCCTCCGTTTCCTTTCGGAATAACCGTATCCAAAAATATGCACACTCAGCTGCTTTAAACACAATTCACCCTCGCCGTTTGAAAACTCCTCCGAATGCCGGCGTGTATTAAGCGGGATTCTAAAGCAAAACAAATGTTACAATGTCGCAACGTTCCATTGTTAAAATGTTGAAATGTTACAATTCCGCTCTTGTCGCTCTCCACCGGTTGCTCGTCTGTTCTTTTGTGGGACTCGACAACGCCAAAGTGTGTTAAACTGAAAACCTCCTCCTCCTTCTCCTCCTCCAGGACATATGAAACCGAGCTTCAACCCCCTCCATCTCTCTTTCCTCTTTTCCCAAAGTCTGTTTCTCATTTTTTTTCTCCCTCTCTCTCTCTCTTTCTTTTCCTAAGGGTTTGTGCTTGAAATCTGAGGCAGAGGAAAAACTTTCAAAGGATTTGAACCCTTCAGATTGAACCCCCCCCCCCCCCCCCCCCCTGAAAAGAAACCCCTGTGTGTCCTAATCGGGAAGATCCTTTATATTTCATAAATTAAACATTTACACCCCATAAAAATGTGGATTTTGGAGGAGAGCTGAAGTGGTTGTAAACATGGACTCGTCCCATTTGACCTACATTGCACCAGTAGCTCAAGTTGAGGATGTTTCAGAGGGAGGAAGAAGAAAAAAAACTCTGATTCAACTTTTAGTCAGTTTTGCATTTGGGTGGATCTAATTGTGTGTCATTTGGTCAATAGCACTCCATTGTCATATAATCTTTTATGGCGCATGATTCATCATGCAAATTAATTTTGACTGCATTTAAGATCTTAACGATTTAATCTCACAACATGTCCAATCACATTTTTAAATATGTATAAAAAAAATAAAACAAAGTTAATTTAATGATCATGTAATTTGTCATTAAAATAATGTGCAAACAAGCAAACCTTAATGGTTCTAACAATAGGTGTCATTTCATGTAAGCAATATGTAATTTACTATCTTTTTCAATTCTTGTGATCTGACTAAAAAATAACTTTGACAGTTTTTATTTTTGATATTACCACGACTTTTTCCTTTCTGTCAGCAGTGTGAACCTTCTGAGTGTGTTTTCCCATAAATGAACATGTTATGGCTGGAAAGAGCACCATCAAACTCTGCAATGTTTATACAAGTTGAGTTGAGCCAGTAGATTCTGTCCAGCTGCAGGACTGGATCTCTTCACACGTCTCTCTAATATGCAATACATTTTTGGATGTTTATCATCAGTGCTTAATCATTGGAGGTATAATGAGGTTCAGACTATTCCTGCATCTGTCATATATAGTACAGAATTCCATCCATTTTTGACTTGGACCTGCCCACCACCAACTACAGTATTTGATTAGAAAGGTGGTTTGAGCCTTTTCTATAATTGGTGGCAACAATTACACAGTTTGGCCATTAGATGTCAGTCTTGCTTAGAAAGTCAGATAAACAATTTACCTGTCATACTCATAGTAAAGGGGAAGAGGTTTTCTGATACAGTAGTTAAACCAACAGCTTCTAAAATTGTTACATTGGAATTTATTTATTGGATACGTAAAAACAAAAGCAACATACATTAAGAATGGATGAAAAGTCCTTGATGTTTCCGACCTTTCAGAGACCTTTCAGAGGATGATCTGGCATCTCTGCTAATCACCGTCTCAGATCTTTGGATGTCAATCAAACCTTCTCCAGATATTCGGCATCAGTCCTTCACTCTGCTAACTTCTGAACCGCACAAAGATTTCCGACTTCTCAGGCTATACCTCGGCTGCTGGGGAAACGATTAAAATATATTAGCAAACAGACATTTGCAATCAAAATACAGCTGGACAACACATGCCCTGTGTTTTTGCAATATACATCCATAATTGCTTTGCTAGAAATAGAGCAATATTAATGGGAAAAGCACTAGAAATGTGACATTTTAAATCTTCAGAAATGACTGAATAAAATTATATTTTTAAGTGACTGAAAATCTCCAATATAACAGTATTATGCATATGCTTTGAGTGAGGAACAAAGCGAAACTTAAAGGGTTATTTCACCCAAAAATGAAATTTATCCCATAATTTACTCACCCTCAAGCCATACTATGTGTATATGACTTTCTTCTTTCAGCAAAACACAACCAGAGTTATATTAAAAAATATCCTGGCTCTTTTGAGTGAATAGAGCCTGAGATTTTTGAAGCCCAAAAAGCGCATCCATCCATCATAATAGTAATCCATACGGCTCTAGGGGGTTAATAAAGGCCTTCTGAAGTGAAGCAATGCATTTTTGTAAGAAAAATATCCATATTTATAACTTTATAAATCACTGGCTTCCAGTAACGGCTGTACCTACGCGAGGCTAGTTCCGGCGGATGAGTGACCTTTGACCTGACGTATTACGTAGGATGTAGGAGTAGCATAAACTCAGGTGAGAGTAGACGCCTCTCGCGGGTTCAAACAAACAGGGCTGGGCAACAAACTCATGCTCCTCCCACATTTCTCTTTAAAAGTTCTCGTTTTAGACTCGACTCATGTACAGACATTATTTTTGCTTCAGAAGCCCTTTATTAACCTCCTGGAGTTATATGGATTGATTTTATGATGGATGGATGTGTTTTTTTGGGCTTCAAAATCTCAGTTACTATTTACTCCCATTATAAAGCTTGGAAGAGCCAGGGTATTTTTTTATATTACTCTGATTTTGTTCAGCTGAAATAATTTTTTTGTTTTATGCATGTTTTTAATGGGGACAAATGTGTGTTTCCATGTGCTTCCTTATGTAGTATGTGTGTGGATGTACAGTATTGTCTGATAAGATTAGTATTTTTTATGCCAGTGTCAAAGATAAATTTCGATCCAGGAAATCTGAACAGACAAAGTCAAACCAATCCGAAGAAAGTCCAAAAAGGACTCCTCCACTGTCAATGTCTTTGAGTAATTTTATTTGTGTTATGACAACTCTTTGAGAATTTGACATGGTAACGAGTATGACAATGTTAATATGTTTGGTCTAAGTGGTCTTGCTGCTGTTGATTATTGCTGCTGCAGAGCAAGTACGGGTCTTACTACTGCCAAATTACACACACGATATGTGAGCTGTGAGCAAGACATGCTGCTGCTGTACAAGCATACATGAATTACCTGTAGCAGATCTATACAGGTGGAGCTGGGGAAGGTGAAGGGTTTCTAAAAGCGCGCTGCAAACTGCTACAGCAAACAATAGGAGAGAATTTGAATGTGGCCAAGTTCATTGGCCACCAAAACATTGGGAACCAATCTATAGCGAATAAGCAGATTGGGTTAAGGACTTGTAAACCTGTGCCATCTAGAGTTTCATGACAGAACTTTGAGTGTTTCATAGTACAGTGAACTTGATAATGGCCCCTTTAACACAAACTTCCTCCCAAATTATTGAAGTTATTTACTAATGAACTTCCTGGAATTAAACATTAGGGTGAGTAAATAATGACAGAAATATCCCTGAAACATTAATACAAATGATGATCTGTACTGTTGTGCTACAGTACCTCATTGTTATCCACCAGCACACTGTAGACTGTGGCGGAAGACGTCCGCAAACGAGACCCTGAAGTGCGCCGCTGACGTCTCTTCAGGGCTTCTGAGGTTCCCTGTGTCTCGCGATGTCTGGCTGATGACAATACCAATTTGCATTGGAATTAGGATTCATTTAAAGGGATCCTATAATGCCCCTTTTTACAAGATGTAAAATAAGTCTCTGATGTCCCCAGAGTGTGTATGTGAAGTTTTACCCCACAGATAATTTTTTATAGCATGTTAAAATTGTCACTTTTGTCACTACATGTTGTCACTTCTTAGTGAGTCTCTCCATTTTTGTCCGACTCGGGTTTGAACATAAAAGGCTGAACAGTTTCTGACATTTTTAATGCGTGTCTGCGTGAGGTAATCTGAGCTGATAACTTGAGCTCTTGAAGCTCCACCCTTTTCTTGAAAGGGGGCCGGAGCAGCAGCTCATTTGCATTTAAAGGGACACACAAAAACAGCACGTTTTTGCTCGCCCTCAACGTGCCGTTTTTGTGTGTGTCCCTTTAAATGCAAATGAGCTGCTGCTCCCATTGAAAATGTCAGAAACTGTTCAGCCTTTTATGTTCAAACCCGAGTCGGAAAAAAATGGAGAGACTCACTAAGAAGTGACAACATGTAGAATGCAACAGGACGTTTCTGAATGGTTAGTTGATGAATTTATGGAGCTGATGTGGAGTTAACCATCTTCAAGTCATCGATTAGCATGTTCTGTCATGATAATCTATAAATCGCTTGTGTGGGAACTGTTGCAAGATGCCTTTAGAGCCAGAGAATATATATGCAGCATGGAGATTTGGAGAAATGTTTATAGTTTAGTTTAACTACGGTTATAACTTTTGTTGTCATCTTGCTTTTATGACATGCTATTGTACTTGTGTTACGCACTGTATTGCAATAAATGTGAAAAGACGGATACGACAGCTTGAGCAGACTCCTAAATGTGCTCTACTACAACTCTTCCTCTTCTCTAAAGCAGCCCAACATGGCCTCACCCCCTTTGTTGCGCGTTCCCAGGGGCAGGGTTTATGTAAATTTTAGGGTTAGTGATGTCACTAACCCGGGAATAAGCTTTTTGTAGTCCCTACCAGCCGTTTGTTGTAGTCCATAAAAAGTGATATCTTTAGTAAATATCTCCCTTTGCAGACGTTGTTTATGTTGTTGTTTTAACAGCAACATTACACACTAATTCAAGTTAAAAAAATGAAATCATAATCAACCACCCCTTTAACAGGGTTTCTACAGAATTTATGAAGGTGAAGACTTTATGATGAAGTAAAGAAAATGTAAGGAATAAATTAAAGCGAAAACAAAATACATCAATATGTTCTCTAAATGTACAGGGAGAAACACAATGAGTTATATTAGCAAAAGTTTGAAAATACCACTTCCAACAGATCTGCATTACTTTTTCATTCATTTTACAAAAAAGTAGCTTGAATCGCTCTGCTCCCAACCACTGGAATATAGAAATATCTTTGAACAAAAAAAAAAAAAAAACTGTGTCTTGTTTTCCACTGTCTAACGATTCTTAAATCAAGATACATTTACTTGATATGCAAAATGACCAAATATAAAGTTTGCTTTCTGTGAAAATCAAACCGAAGTAAGTTTATGATTAAAACAGAACAAATATTTGTCAAATGGGCTAAGAAAATTTTACTTCATTCAAAGCGATGTTTTCATAACTCACTGACAGATATTTGTTCTTGTTTTAAGCATAAACTCACTTGATTTTGTTCAGTTTGCCAAGACAATTCATTTTACATTTGCATCTCAAGTAAATGTACCTTGATTTAAAGACATTTAGATATTTGTATTGGAATCAGGAGAAAAAAATACTGATTAAGCAATGCATGCTACATTTAATCCCATGAATTTATGCTCTGATTTAATACCTTCATTTGTGTAAAGACTTTTTAAGACCCTGTTTAAGGTTAGTTCAACGAATTAGAGCGATAACTAAAATATTATTTCTAAGTAAACCATATTAGATAATGCTGAACTGCATATCTTTCATAAAACAAAATGTACATAACCTGATCCCAGGCCACCTTGTGAAACATGCAGATTGACTCCTGCTCAGATTAAAATGTCAACACTTTTCGAAGCAGTGCTTACTGTCATGAGATGCAGAGAATGTCGACAGGGCCGCACTCACAACGCTAGAGGGATGCAGAATCACTAAACTGTCATCTCTCTCTTCCCACTTGCTTTCCCAGTGTTTTCGTCTGGACTTCTTCCATTCATCCACAGATGCCGAGAGACATTCTAGAAAGTATCACATGATTGAAAGATCAAGAACAAGTTCTGGAACTAAACCCTTTAAATGTCAAGGTACCTGCTCTCTTGGAGATACCTGCTTTCTGCAAGGCCTGCTGAAGATCAGAGCGGGTCTCTTTGAGCTCCTTCAGAATTATAAGACTCTCTCGGCTGATATCCCGGTAGCGCAGAGAAAAGTACAGCAGAACAAGGCAGCCAACAAGAACCATGGTTTTTCTTAGAAGCCCAACTAAAAAAGTGATTTTCTCCTATGCACAAAAAAAATCCCCAATAAAACCATGATTGACAGTATGCAGATTCATTTATTTAATTTTGCTAATTTAAATTCCACACATTTTAAACCTAGACAACTGTGGCGGTCAACTTTATATTATCAGGCGCCAGGGAGGGTAAAAGAAAAAGAAGTAGTGTGTAGGGGGGATCATCTTTTTTTGTTATTTGAAGAAATCAAATCAAGTGCAACACTCTTGTTAATACAATTAACATAATAATGCAAGGGACATAATATGATGTATAGTCAGTATACTTAGATATTACACAAGAAAAAAAATACATTAACAATATGCAAAAATGTAAACCATAGTCTAGGCTCAGATACGATTACCTTGTAATACCCGACGCAGTTATCATTTTCACGTCCAGCGCCACATTGTTTAAATAGCAAATGCATTTGCACCCATTTGTGCTCCCATGGGTGTGCTGGTCTGAAAACAAGGTGTGTTCAGACGCATTGTTGGCGCGTTGCTGTTTTGAGGCAACTGAAAATGACTGCAGTCAATGGCGCAATATTTTTGTGTTATTTAAAGGGTGCGTTAGTAATATGCGCCAATAGGCAGGTATACAATGCGCATACACTCTGCTTAGTACACACAGGGACGCGCAGCACACAAACTTTAAATATTAAAAATAAAAGGATTACAACGTAAAAGATTATTATTGTGTACATAAAAATGCCTACATATCATAATGGATAGTCATTGCATGTATCAGAATTACCTATTTGCAGTAATGATGAATGAAATTGGCTACTTATTTAAACAAACGTGGCAATACACACATGTATTTAAACTGACTCGTGAGGTTGAGGGTGTCTATATTCCGCCATGGAAATAGCGAATCCGCGATGGTGCAAGCGCAACAGGCTTTTAAAGGGAATGAGAGATGAGACTGATTGATTTATTGCACGTTATGCCCAAAACACACCCTTTACTCATTAAGAAAATAGGGACAACCCTTTTAGACCATGCGCGCCGACCATTTTTCCTGTCATTAAACTAGCTAAAGTGGATTCGGACACGCCCTAAGTGCACTTGAACCGTGCGCTTTAGACCATGCACTTATATCATTAAAATAGGGCCCTTAATGTTCAAGAGCAAGAAAGAAAGACAAACTTCAGCCTCTTTGTCACACTCACAGCACAAAAAAAGAAGAAAAATATAAAGTTGATCAAAACAATGGTCAAAAACCCCACCGTAAATTAGGCATGTAAACAAGATTATACAATGTACATTACTGGACCAATTCTAGCACATTTATTATTATGCATTAGTCTTACCATCTGTTGAAAACCATGGTCTTCATTTTCCAACACCATCTTACAGATCATCCTTTCAAGGTATATATTCAAAGCCACAAGCCCAAAAAGGAAAAATCTAAAATGAAACAAGATGCATCAATGTCTGAGTATTTTTTATTAAAAAAGGTCAATATTGAGGTCATTGTACTGAGAAACATTCAAACTGCCATCCTGCCAGTCCAAAATGATAAATGATTGAAAATAAGCTTTTTAAATGGCTTTTTAGAAACTTGCACAAGATTCTATGCCCAGTTGTTCAAAAGTAATCTGATCGGACTTCGGCTATCAGTTGGATCAAATCTTGAAAATAGGTTGTTCAAAAGAAGAAAAAAAGGACACTGAAATTGGATTAGATCACAAAATCTAGGCTTGGTTTCACAGGCAGGGCTTAGATTAAGAAAAAAACATTACTGGTGTGTACATTTTAAGATATGTCAATGCAAGTCGCTTTCAGTTCAACATCTCAAACATCTACTTTAGTCTGGGACTAGACTCAAGCCTTGGCTGTGAAACCAGTCACCAGTTTTGATCTGGATCAAATCGTCAGTTTGTTGTTCAAAACAACATTAGTCCTAATGTTGTTTTGAACAATCCTAATTTTAGCAGGATTAGGACACCCAAAAAAAAAAAAAAAAAAAAAACAGGATTATCCTGATCTCAGCAGAAGAGTGGATTTCAGCAACAACAACAAAAAAAATTATAAAACTGGTAAAAAAAAAATACAATATTTTTATCATGCAATACACACGTTTATATATTTATTTTACTCTTGATTAGTTTAACTGTTAAAGTAAGAAATTAGAAGTAGACATTAGGCTACCTATTAAGACTTTCAGTAACATAAAAATAATTGGTACCATAAAATAATCCCCCAAACAGCTGTCAATACCAAACAAAATTAATATATTTATTTTATCTTTCTTAAATCACTGTATATAAACAACCATAAGAGATGAACCAGTCAAAAGTAGTTTTAACCATTGCATCCCTTATTGCATGTACACTCACCTAAAGAATTATTAGGAACACCTGTTCAATTTCTCATTAATGCAATTATCTAATCAACCAATCACATGGCAGTTGCTTCAATGCATTTAGGGGTGTGGTCCTGGTCAAGACAATCTCCTGAACTCCAAACTGAATGTCAGAATGGGAAAGAAAGGTGATTTAAGCAATTTTGAGCGTGGCATGGTTGTTGGTGCCAGACGGGCCGGTCTGAGTATTTCACAATCTGCTCAGTTACTGGGATTTTCACGCACAACCATTTCTAGAGTTTACAAAGAATGGTGTGAAAAGGGAAAAACATACAGTATGCGGCAGTCCTGTGGGCGAAAATGCCTTGTTGATGCTAGAGGTCAGAGGAGAATGGGCCGACTGATTCAAGCTGATAGAAGAGCAACTTTGACTGAAATAACCACTCGTTACAGCAAAGCATTTGTGAAGCCACAACACGCACAACCTTGAGGCGGATGGGCTACAACAGCAGAAGACCCCACCGGGTACCACTCATCTCCACTACAAATAGGAAAAAGAGGTTACAATTTGCACGAGCTCACCAAAATTGGACAGTTGAAGACTGGAAAAATGTTGCCTGGTCTGATGAGTCTCGATTTCTGTTGAGACATTCAGATGGTAGAGTCAGAATTTGGCGTAAACAGAATGAGAACATGGATCCATCATGCCTTGTTACCACTGTGCAGGCTGGTGGTGGTGGTGTAATGGTGTGGGGGATGTTTTCTTGGCACACTTTAGGCCCCTTAGTGCCAATTGGGCATCGTTTAAATGCCACGGCCTACCTGAGCATTGTTTCTGACCATGTCCATCCCTTTATGACCACCATGTACCCATCCTCTGATGGCTACTTCCAGCAGGATAATGCACCAGGTCACAAAGTTTGAATCATTTCAAATTGGTTTCTTGAACATGACAATGAGTTCACTGTACTAAAATGGCCCCCACAGTCACCAGATCTCAACCCAATAGAGCATCTTTGGGATGTGGTGGAACGGGAGCTTCGTGCCCTAGATGTGCATCCCACAAATCTCCATCAACTGCAAGATGCTATCCTATCAATATGGGCCAACATTTCTAAAGAATGCTTTCAGCACCTTGTTGAATCAATGCCACGTAGAATTAAGGCAGTTCTGAAGGCGAAAGGGGGTCAAACACAGTATTAGTATGGTGTTCCTAATAATCCTTTAGGTGATTGTATATTTGTTTGTTTTTGTTGTGGGTCACATGAGGGGCTAAAGAAACCCTAATGGGATACGGTGATGGGAGCAAACATTTATTTTAATGCTTTCACGTTCTCTCAAGAAGCTTTGTGCTCACTCTCAAAACTTTTGAGTTCTTTGTGAATTTTTCTCCCATTTCATTTTTTCACCATCACCATGTCCCTTTAGTGCCTCTGTAAGGGTTTGACTGTTTAAAGAAAATTGAAAATGGAAGGGAATGTTTGTTTGTTTGTGTTGTTTTCTTTCTCTTCAAATAAAAACACCCACACTGACTCTACCTGTTGGTCTTGACATAGCTAGTAACATACATTGGATCAGGGTGATCCAATCCTATTTAGCTTTTTTTTTTAATTCTGATCAGATTAAACTTTTTGAACAACTGGGCCCTGATGTCAGACAGATGCATACATTTGAACATATGCACACGATGCCTACCCTGATAAGGGGAAATCTGCCAAATCAGTGGTGTTCCTATGTGTAGCATCTACAGCTCTGCATAATGTACCCATTTCAGTCTGATCAGGGAATGTATTATGGCCTTTTACAAAGTCTTTTTGGGCTCTACTAGAATAGGTTTTCATGCTTGAAATGTTCCAAAAACACATTATTTTTCACATATTTGACATTGCTGCAGCTCATCTCTTTCCAGTCTGTCAGTAACGCTCTGTTTAGTTCCTGTCTCTATGAAGCCCCTCCTTCTGAAAAGCACAATGCACTCTGATTGGTCGGCTGGACCAGTGTGATTGGTCAACCGCATTGAGCATGTTTGGGAAATATCATGCCCCTTAAACCCTATGGTTATTGTAACACACTACTAAAGCAACTCAACCAGGCCTCACCCCTTTATTTTTGCATATGCCTTTAATAATAAAAATGAGGAATATTGTAACGTGTTCGTTCCCGGAAGAAAACTCAAGACTACAATGGAGGTGTTTCAGGGAGTTCAGAAAATTTTAAGTATAATAGGACCCCTTTAACAGTCTGAATTTAGTGATCATCTCACAATATAATACAGTTATTGAAGGATAGGACAGTTATAAAACGATATTGATATATTATACACCGATCAGGCATAACACTATGACCACTGTGAATAACACTGATTATCTTTTCATCACAGCACCTGTTAGTGGGTGGGATATATTAGGCAGCAAGTGAACATTTTGTCCTCAAAGTTGATGTGTTAGAAGCAGGAAAAAAAAATGGGCAAGCGTAAGGATTTGAGATTTGACAAGGGCCAAATTGTGATGGCTAGGCGACTGGGTCAGAGCATCTCCAAAACTGCAGCTCTTGTGGGGTGTTCCCGGTCTGGATTGGTCAGTATCTATCAAAAGGAAGGAACAGTGATGAACCGGCGACAGGGTCATGGGCGGCCAAGGCTCATTGATGCACGTGGGGAGCGTAGGCTGGCCCATGTGGTCCGATCAAACAGACAAGCTACTCAAATTGCTCAAGAAGTTAATGCTGGTTCTGATAGAAAGCTGTCAGAATAAACAGTGCATCGCAGTTTGTTGTGTATAGCGCTGCATAGCCGCAGACCAGTCAGGGTGCCCATACTGACCCCTGTCCACCGCCGAAAGCGCCAACAGTGGGCACGTGAGCATCAGAACTCGACCACGGAGTAATGGAAGAAGGTGGCCTGGTCTGATGAATCACGTTTTCTTTTACATCACATGGATGGCTGGGTGTGTGTGCGTCGCTTACCTGGGGAACACATGGCACCAGGATGCACTATGGGAACAAGGCAAGCCGGCGGAGGCAGTGTGATGCTTTGAGCAATGTTCTGCTGGGAAACCTTGGGTCCTGCCATCCATGTGGACGTTACTTTGACACATACCACCTACCTAAGCATTGTTGCAGAGCATGTACACCCTTTCATGGAAACGGTATTCCCTGGTGGCTGTGGCCTCTTTCAGCAGGATAATGCACCCTGCCATAAAGCAAAAATGGTTCAGGAATGGTTTGAGGAGCACAACAACGAGTTTGAGGTGTTGACTTGGCCTCCAAATTCACCAGATCTCAATCCAATCAAGCAAGTCCGATCCATGGAGGCCCCACCTCGCAACTTACAGGACTTAAAGGATCTGCTGCTAACATCTTGGTGCCAGATACCACAGCACAACTTCAGGGGTCTAGTGGAGTCCATGCCTAGACGGGTCAGAGCTGTTTTGGCAGCAAAAGTGGGACCAACACAATATAAGGTCATAATGTTATGCCTGATCGGTGTACACTGATGTTACAAAACCTGCAGCTGCAGACTACAAGTGAAGCACAATTTCTCATTTCACATGCAAAGAGGAGGTTACTTTACACAGGAATCTTATATAAAAAAAAAAACAACAACAGCAAATAAAATGACCATTTAATTCTTTAGAAATGGGTCTAAAAAGGTCATGAAAAACTAATTTATATTTTGGCAAAATTCAAATAGGGAAATTACCCTTTTGACCATTTCTACAGTATCAGTATAGTTTTATTTAATGCAATGTCAGCATCTGTGGCTATTTCAACAGCATTATCTATTCTACAAGCACTGCACTGACTGACTGGTTTATACTCACCTGGCTCCAGCCATACGTCGCACAGAGGTCAGAAGAAAAGATGCACCAAAGCCCAAAGCATTGTAGAAGAGGGAACTAAACATGTGCGTCTCAGACATAATGAAGCTCTGGAGGAAAGCTACACGGTTGAAGATTTCCGCAAATGCCACCTGCTGCTCCTGCGCAGAATGCCTCATCTCCGCAAATACATCTCTCAGTCCTGAAACATTCAAGCATTTTAGCTCAGTTTGAATTAAAGCACACATATGCAAAGAATTAGATAAAAGACAAGACATTTTGAGGTCAAGCACACACTTCAGTTTTATTTGCATTGATTGCCTCATCTCTACAACATGCTCAAATTATCTACAAAACAGTTGGAATGAAGTCTGCATGTTAACTGGTTAAAAGCGAATTAATTGCAGAAACTTGCAAGAACTATCATACAAAGTATTCAAATAATAATTTCCCGAATATCAGCACGTTTGCAAATGTCATATTGATTTTATAGAACAGTTCAACAGTTTAAGAAGTTAATATTAGGTGGCTTATATTTTAGACTCAGAATATTGTCTGTTTTTGCTCTATTTCACTAATGAAAATAATTCCAAACAGATCCACAACAGAGCCATTGCACGTCTCCGAGCAACACAGTGATGTTTACTGATTGAATCCGCATTTTTGAACAAATCATTCTAATGAATGACTCAACAACTCACTCATACCTGAATGAGCCATTTTGAACAAATCGTTTGACTGTTATATTAAAAAAAGTCCTGGCTCTTCCAAGAATTATAATGGCATTGACTTGATGGTTAGCGCATAAAAGTGCATCTATCCATCATATAACTGCTCCACACGGCTCCGGGGGGTTAATAAAGGCCTTCTAAAGCAAAGGGACACGTTTATGTAAGAAAAATATCCATATTTAAAACTTTATAGACTAAAATAACTAGCATCCGGCGGTCAGCAGTACGCAAGTCGACTTATGGCGAAAGAGTAACCCTTGACGCATGTGTATTGACGAACACAGAAGCGCCGAGGATAGAGCAAAACAAAACACCGGTCATGAATTAGAAGTCTAAAACGAGAATTTTGAAAGAGAAATGGTGGAGGATTTCGATATAAGAGAAGAGGGGCTTGAGTTTGTTGCCCAGCCCCATCCACGAGAGGCGTCAAAGCTTGCGATGCTCCTATATATCGCATCAGGGGTTACTCTTTTAGCGCAAGTCGAATTGCGTATCGCTGACTGCCAGAAGCTAGTTATTTTTATTCTATAAAGTTTTAAATATAGATGTTTTTTTTTTTACACAAACGTGCCACTTCGCTTCAGAAGGCCTTTATTAACCCCCAGGAGCCGTGTGGAGCACTTTTATGATGGATAGATGCACTTTTATGGACTTCATAAACAAACCATCAAGTCAATGCTATTATAAAGCTTGGAAGAGCCAGGACTTTTTTAATATAACTCAGATTGTATTAGTCTGAACTCTCCCTTTAAGATAGTGAGTTGCCGCGACCTACTGGCGGTTTAGTTTAATATTTAAAGGCCCATTGAAGTGCCTTGAAACACAGCATTATTCAATGTGTTGACGTAATTTCCACTGAAACAGGATGACAGGGTGGGGCATATCAAACAGCTCAGGGCATATGGAAAGCAAATTTACACTGTCTAAACATTCTCTATCCCCTATATAGTGCATTATGTGCTATTCACCATGTAGAAAATAGTAAATGTGTGAGGAAGTGATCCGCAGCTTCAGCGTCTGTTTATAATGTAGGGGGCGGGATGCTTCAGATTCTAGAGAGCATTTGATTGGACAGAAAATCTGATGAAGACGCTGAAGTGCAGAGTGATGTCATCAAAATCACTGATCCATATTGGAGGAAGTGAGCAAGACTGTAAGTTTTGAATTCTTTTATCTTATAAATGCGAATTTTAATGTCACACTTCCAGAAGCATATTCCCTTCTTATTTATATAGTAACCAGCACCTTGAGTTGAGTCCTGCAGGGTGCTCTTGAGTTCCTCTCCATTGCGAAGGATGCTCTCCTGGGATTTGAGCGCGGCACTCTGGGCTACAACCAGATCTTCTGCCATCTGCTGGGTGGATGCCAACTGCTCTGCCACCCCTGCTGAACTCTCAGTCAACCTGAAACACAGATAAACATTGGCTCACATTAATATTTTACACACATAAATACCCTTCATCTTTGAAATATGCATCTAGGGACCTTTGCACCTGTGAATGGTGTTCTCAGCTTTTTGTTGCCAGCGCTCACTCTGCAAATAATGACATATACTGTGTGCATGCGTAAAAAACTCAGTGTAGGTGTTGAAGGCCACAGGATCCATGTCTTGTGTGCAGGTTTTGACATCACTACCTTCAGGACACTCTGGGAAACTACGACCTGACCTGCAATAAATAATTAGACAGAGACAGAACACAGTGAAAATTTAATGTTGAATAAAGTCACCTCACAACACTGGCTAAACTAGTGGTTCGGTTCAGATAAGGTCATAGACAGCAGGGAACAGACTATGCTAAAAATGCACAAACATACTACAAACTATTACAAAAATGTAATAAACATAAAATGCAAATAATAGATTTTTGGCGTAGTGAGAAAAATGAAGCCATATCCACATAATAATTTGTACATGCTGTTGCATAGATAGATAGAAAGAACTACTGGTCTAAACTATATGAAGCTCAAACTAGGCTACACTGGTATGCTGATCTCCCAGTCTGATCTTTTTTTGGGTGATCAGATGAAAACCTGCTTGGCCAGGCTATGAGATCATCTTAAACCACATAACAACCATGGCTGGTTCAACGTGTTTCAGCTGATTCCAGTAAAATATGCTGCTGACCTTTGCAGGTGGCAGTGTGTGAAGGACAAGGCAATCTTGCTCTGCACATCATCACTGAAATCTTTACAGCTTGACTGTATTTTCTCCAGCGCTCGAGACCAACACGCGCCATAGCGCGGCTGCTGCGACAGTTCACGCGCTCGCAGTAACTCCACGCGGCCCTTTTCCTCTAAACTTCTATCGCTATTCACGGCACAGACAACAACAGCGATGCACAAAAATGCCGTGGTCCACATTGCAGTCCGCGTGGAGTTGATCAACATACAACACACAACAGAAACCTTCCATATATTGTATGACTAATAGGAAAACCCAAAAGCTTCACAGCCCGCGCACAACGCCAGTGTTGAGTTTATTTGTCTCATTAACCACCATAGGTGTGTGGTGGTTCCGCCTATAGGCTGGGGAAGGAGTAAACGTGGCCTGTGGTTGCTTCAGTCCATGCGGTGTTCTGAAGTAAACTTGATAGACACATAATCCAAATCCATGCAAGTAACAGGCATTATGAAATATTAATTTCCAAGAATCAACTGTGCCACCATCGTTTGCAAACAGTTTAGTGACATTAAGAAAAAGACAATATGCAGGCAGCATTCCATCTGTTTAATGTTCCATACATTTTCTACGTTTTCAGAACTATACAATTAAAAAATACTTTGTTTGTTGCAAATACACACTGCTGTTCAAAAGTTTGGGGTCAATAAGATTTTTTCAAATGTCACTAAGGCTGCATTTATTTGATCAAAAATACAGTAAACAGTAATAGGCTATTGTAATTTATTCCTGTGATGGTAAACGAATAGGCCTATATAATCAACAAATGCTTTAGTGAAGGTTGAACTTAATATGGCCTATATTATTATTATGTAACCATAATACAATTTCATGATTGCGAATGAATTTACAAAAAAATGCTGAAATTAAACACATTTTACACAATATTTGACCCAAAGTTCATTCACACACACCCACCCACACACACACTTGACACATGTTGTGTTTTGATGGTTTATGGGGACTTTCCATAGACATAATGGTTTTTCTCTACCCCTAAACCTACCCATCACAGAAAACTTTCTGCATTTTCAAAAAACATCACTTAGTATGATTTATAATCTGTTTTCCTCATGGGGACCAAAAAAAGAAGGATTTTGGATATTGCCATTGTTATTTTGTCCCCATAACATGTAAATGTTTAAATGGGCCACACACAAATTAAAACAGAAAGTGTTTGTTAAAATGTATTATAAATGCTGTTAGAAGTTTTTTTGGTACTGAGAAGGAAGTACCACTTGTACCACCGCATATACGCTGATCATCTAAAAATGGAGACCTAGGCCTTGCCGATATATCACTCCATCACTACTTTTTTTGTGTCTTCCAGGAAAGGTCAGAAATTAAGCAGTGCTTGCTGCAAAAATGCTATTGAAAATGAAAAAAATGCCCTGGATTTAAATTGTGTATCCAGTAAATGTCCTGGTAGTGCATTAATCTGTTTATTTTTAATAACACTGTACATATTTCATCTATTGATCTATCTATCTAGTGATGGGTTTAGTATGGATTTAGTGCCTCTCAAGAAATTAGCTGTCAGATTTATTCTGTTTTCAATGTTTTAGATGCAAGTGTTGTTGAATGTGTACCCAAGCAAGTGTTTTATAATTGCAGGGGGACAAAAGCTCAACTGAATGTAAAAAAAAACAAAAAAAAAAACATTCCTAACAACTCCAAAAGCTAAAACAAAAATCAGGAGTTATTTGAAATGAGTGTTTATTGATGGTATCTTGTGTGATGTTGAATCCATTTTAAAGGTAACAGTTATTTGTGTATTTCTTTCCTGCTTTCTGCCAAAGTCTCTCAATATACCACTTTTTCAACTCTAGGCCTGTGAGTAAAGAAATGGGACCTACCCTAGTACTCTCATTTCCTCTTTTGCTTTTTCTTTCTTACCTCATTATCACATTCATGTGTCAAAAAAGGAAGTTGGAAAAAAAAATATTACAAACTTCAGCCTTGCAAACATCACGCCACAGCAGCACTTGTTGATTGTTCACATGAAAATGTCAAGCTAAATGTGTAAGAAAGTTAAGAAAGTTAAAACATGTGAGCTCCACTGGCATAAACACTGGCTTATTCTTGTGTATGTGTGTGTGTGAATTAAATAAAACTGTCAATGTCTATTGAATTTAAAAAGTTTTTTCTTCATTCACATTTTTATTTTTTAATTAACAATTTGTTTCCTTATTTATTAGTAGCTAGAAGACTAGTGACTAGTCTTCCACATACAGTGGTGGCCAAAATTATTAGAACCCTTGGCATCTGGGAGTCGTCTTATTGGGCCTGGATTTATTTTCTAAGAGGACAATGACCCGAAACATTTGTCTAACTATTGCCAGAACTATCTGCGATGGAAGGAATCTGCTGGAACATTGAAAATGATGGACTGGCCCCCTCAAAGTCCGGACCTCAACCCCATCGTACACATTTGGGGCGAGTTGGAAAATAAACTGGACAGATCTATTGTACATTCAAAGGAAAGCCGTTGGCTTCAGTTGCAGAAGGCATGGGATAACATTAGTGTTGAAGTTCTCAGAGGAAATATATTGACACTATGCCAGAGATGTGCTGCTGTAATTGCTATAAAAGGTGGACATACCAAATATTAAAGTTAAAAGTAGATAAAAACAGTACGACTCACTTCATCTGATATTTGATGGTCAGAGCAAACATCTGCATGTTTCATGAACATTATGAAATGAAATCATGTTTTGGAGACAAAATAGGTCAATATTTTCAGATCTGTCAGGTGTTCTATAATAATTTTGGCCACCACTGTATATGAGGTGCAGACCTGTTTGAAAAGGGTATTTAAAAATCTGCACTTTTATCTCCAGACAAAAATACATTTCAAACACTTGATATAAATGTTTCCTAAAGAAACAGGACTTTATCACAGAATGGAATATTACAGTTATGCACTGTTATTCTGGTGTGCAATGCAGCTTTCCTCGCCCTGGACGTTGTTCCCCTCTCTCTAGTTATCCACTTCTCAGCTCTCGCGAGAACGTACGCGTTACCCCCTTTCCCTTCCACCCCACCTCTCGCGAGAACTCGCGTCAGAAGGATGGTGTTGTGTTAGAGGGAGTGGGAGAGGAGGGTGAGGGGTACCCACAAAGATGTTGCGTGATTTTTTGGAAATTTATTTATTTAAATAAAAATGGCCGCCGCAGAGAGCGGAGAGGAGAGACTGTAAGTGTGAATCGCATCCATTCCCATTGTCACGGCTTCCAATGTCAGGCGTCGCGAGCGGCGATGGCGTAGGTTTTGATCGTCGCTGTGATATTTTGTCAGGCAAGCTGAGGGGGGAATGTTAGCCGCGCTAGCCCGCGAAGGCGTTGAGAATACGTCACTCGTATTTCTCCCGCTCTTTTTCCACGATCAACGGACACATTGTGCGGCACGAGCGCTGCGCGCTTTATCACAATGTGTGTTCGGTGTCGTTTTCTGACGTTACTTCAAAAACTCCTCTGAAATGTAGCGCGAACGGCTGCCTGGGGGTTTGGACGCACACATGTTTTGTTTTGCTGATATTCGTGGCTCTTTCGCGTGAATGTTACGCCGCTCCCGTGTTGTTTAAATCTAAGAGCTCGGTAGCTGTCAAAAACAGCCGACCGAAGTAAGTTAGCTTGCTTGTGGCGCTGCAGGACAAGGCAGGGGACCGAAATGAGATTTGCTCCAGATAGATACGCCTGTCCTGGCTTGGAATTACTTGACTAACTTAAGTGCTTAGAAACGAGGTTACTGCTGGTTTTAGTTCAGTGCTATGGTGTAGGTAGCCGTACATCATCAGGTACCAAGTTTGCATATGCAAGCAAGTTGGCCAGTGTGCTAATTCTCTGTCTGATGTCACCGTGCGTGTGTGTGTGTGTTGTTATTGCTGCTCATTTCGCCCCTGCAGCATGCAAACCATATAACCCCAGGTACAAAACACTGTTCATGCGACTGTTGTTGTTCTCGCATCACTGAAATAGATAGTGAGCTTGCTTTAGCAGTGCACAAGGCACTCCCATGTGATAGCAGACTGGTGATATTGTTGAGCTGCTGACTTCCGGTAACCAGCTAACGGATCTAGCAGCATCATATTTGTCTATATATATATATATAATGTGTGTGTGTGTGTGCGGTCGACCGCAAGACGAAACACATGCAAAACACACTGGTTCATGTCTTGCACATACTTGTGACATGGCTGTGCAACTTCTTCCTGTGTTGCATGCTCTATGAATTGCAAGGGCAGGTACTAGCTCACTTGGGCTAGATTAAATATTTAGTTTGTCAGCCATGGAATATATTATTTTTTAACATTTATTATGGAAGTAATGTGGTCACCAAACTATCATGTTGTTTGAAATGGGGCAAATTTAATTTTCATTGTAATGACTCAAAAGAAAGTCCCAATAAACATGTTACAGTCTGTCATTCTTTCTGTTTTCTTGCTAGTTAAACATGATCCTTGATTGTCCAGCATGGTATAATTGTTCTTATTTATTAATTGTTCTTAAGGACATGTAAGAGCAGAACATAAGGAGCTGTCTAATGTAGGTATGAATTGATTTCCAGCTGAGTTTCAAGGCCTCCTGTGAAGCTCCTACTTGGTACTAAATTGCACAGTCAACATTCACAATAATGTGAAACTTAATAATGACCAATACCAATTAGCTTCCAACATGATTCTTTAATTGACCTGCCCCCAATAAGAAAGCTCTGTTTCACAGACAGGGCTTACATTAAGCCAGGATTAGGCCTTAGTTCAATCAGAGAAGAAAAAAACATACCTGGTGTACATCTTGAGACAAAACAATGGCAATGACATATGTCAGTGCAAGTGCAACATGCAGTTCAGTCTGGGACTAGGTTTAAAGGGATAGTTCACCCTAAAATGAAAATGATCCATAATTTACTCACCCTCAAAACATGTATTCGTCTGAAAGAAGTGTATATGACATTATTCTTTCAGACGAATACAATCGGTGTTATATTAAAAATGTCTTGGCTCTTCCAAGCTTTATAATGGCAGTGAATGGCAGCCCTAAAGTTTGAAGCCCAAAAAAGTGCATCCATCCATTATAATCGTACTCCACACGGCTCCGGGGGGTTAATAAAGGCCTTCTGAAGCGAATCGATGGGTTTTTGTAAGAAAAATATCCATATTTAACATGTTATGAAGTAAAATATCTATCTTCCGGCAGAACGCCTTTCGTATTCAACTTAGGAAGAAAGTGTAACGCCTCTCGCAGTTCAAAATGCTTACACTACGGCTGACGTCATCGGCGCGCCAGGTACGCTTTTTTACGCTACGTCCGACGTCATCGTGTCAGTTACGCTTTTTCTGTAAGTTGAATACGGAAGGCGGTCCACCGGAAGATAGATATTTTACTTTATAACATGTTAAATATGGATATTTTTCTTACAAAAACACATTGCTTTGCTTCAGAAGGCCTTTATTAACCCCCCGGAGCCGTGTGGAGTACGATTATTTTGGGCAGCCGTTCACTGCCATTATAATGCTTGGAAGAGCGAGGACATTTTTTAATATAACTCCGATTGTGTTCGTCTGAAAGAATAATGTCAAATACACCTAGGATGACTTGAGGGTGAGTAAATTATGGGGTAATTTTCATTTTTGGGTGAACTATCCCTTTAAGCCTTGCCTGTGAAACCAGAGAGGACAGTGTGGTGGTGTTCATTTTTGGTTAGTACATTTATAAGATCAAAACTATTAATTATTCCATGACTAGAATATCTCATCTAGGGGTGGGCATTTTGGACTATCGTCTCTATTGCAGTTACATTCACATGATGAACATGATGTTGCGGTGCTGTTGTGGTCATGAAAGCTACACATTTTGTATGTGTATTTAAGCATTGCTGTTGAAGTGCAATAAGCAACGAAAGAAAACTTGTTTCGTTATATGTGTTCTGTCCATGAAGCCGCTGCTTATAGAGCAGAACTGAGTTCTTTTGTACACAGTCATGTATGTCTTAAGTGAGCGTAAACAGTTGAGTGTATCAGTATATTAGATAAGTGCAATTGACAGCAGCCTAACAAACCTGTTAATAATGTTAATCAAACAACAAAAGAGAGAAAATAACTCACTGCTCCTGACTGAATCACTTTAATAAGATTTAATTTACACGGTGAAAACTATGCAGTGTTTTTTGTACATTTAACATTTGAATTGTACATTGTACATTTAAAGGCACAATATGTAAGATCTTTGGAAGAATCTAGAACAGTTATATATTTTGTTGACTTGTGTACTTACATTATCCCAAATGTTTCCAAGACTGTTTAAACCCAGAGAAATAAGCAATTTTAACCAGGACATGGATCGTTTCCGTGCGTCGCCTATCAATGACATCATACCTGCGTTACCCTCGATTTGCGGTTTTATTTTGTAGAAACCATGGAAACACTTGAGACGCTTTAATATATTATGTGTTTTATTAGACAGGTGAGCAACTGTTTGGATACATTCATCGACAGAATTTTTATATAGCTCAACACATTTTCTTGATATACTGTGAGTACCATGTTTTACCATGTCTAATATCGATCTAGCTTACTGCAGTGTGCAACAAGTGTCTCATAGCTGCCGAGCGAACGCACAGAGTAACGTTAGTACATAATTTTCAACACACTCAAATGTATCCAATATGATCAACAGTAGGGCTGGGTATCGATTCAGATGTTCGATTCGCAAGCTCTCAAATCTATTCGATTCGATTTTAGATTTCGATTCCCGATTTGATTTTCTATTCAAATACTATATTTATAAAAAAGAACAGTGAACATAAGTTTAATTAAAAAGAAGTTAAGAGTATCTGGGTATCTGAGAGGTATTTTATACACTTTTGTTTTTATAGATATTTTGATATATTTATTCTAAAACATAGAAAGGATATTGGATAATTTTCAGTACACAACAAGCTTTTCTTGCGATTTTGCCACCCGTCGCGTGTGCACCACGGCACACATTGTACCACGGCAACAAACAACAATACCTTAACGTGCTGACTTATGTGGTGGACTAACATTTATTTGAGGAAATCTGTTTATAATATAGCCTATTAGGTTTGAATTATTGGTCCTGCGCTGCCTATTGACTTGAGTTGATTTGAATATGTCTATAATGGCTAACGTATGTGCTTAAGTGAACGCTCAAGTTTAATACAATGATCATAATGCAAGGCAAGCATTCGCATGTATGTGATCTATTTTTAGCGGTTGTGTGCTCGTCTGTGGGGGTGTTGCAACGTCTGGGTGATGTCTCATCAAATGGTTCTGCAGATTTATAGTATTACTACAGCATTTCACCTCAGAATTACAAACGTCGACAACGCACCGGAAGCCGCCATTTAAGCACTGAATGAATGACGTGCGCCTCTCGCTCCTTTGTAACATCGCGCAAGGCAAATAAGAGGGTGACATCTAGTGGAGAAGACTAGTAATTAGATTTACGTTAATCTTGTTTAATGTTTGCGAAATAAATATGGAAAAAATTAATTTGTGGCCTTTGAGAATGCCCAGCCCTAATCAACAGCGCTGCGTTACCCCACATACGCTTGACTGGAAGAAGCAGAAGCGTCGGCTGTGGTATAATAAAATGCTCCACTGCTCTCCAGCCGTGTATATCGTGCTCGTCTCTCATTAGCAATCTCTCCAGCGGCCACGTTGCACTCCCACAGCACTCGGCCCTGCTCTGCTTTATACTACAGTAACGTTAATAATCCAGAGTCCAGTCCCGATTCTTTTCCACCGGCTGTGAGGCGAAGACGACATCTCCCATGATTCCGCGCTCAATCTCAGCGTCATCAAGCTTTTGAATAGGTGACCTCTAGTGGCGAAAAACTATATATTGTGCCTTTAACTGTCACCATCCCGCCAGCAGGAACCCTTTTTGTTTGTTGCCTTTTTGTATCATATATTTCAGTAATCATTTTAAATTAGGTGTCATTCGAAAGCTTACGAACTAAAAATTCATCCTGTGAAAACCATTTTGAAATTGGACGTTGTGTTACCATGGAAACGGTACTTTAAAATTTTTTGCAGGCTCCTCCCCTAGTGGCCGGTGTCAGGTTTCATATTACATAATTTACAGAAATTTATTAATTTGTTACAGGAGAATGCATAAAAAATCAGTGGAATGTGGGTGACCACCGGTGGCTTTTTTTGGGACAATGCCTAAACAAAATCTCATAGGGACTCAAGTTTTGTGATATTAAAGGATTAGTTCACTTCAAAATGAAAATGTCATGATGTTTTACTCACCCCCATCTCATCTAAGATGTTCATGTCTTTCTTTCTTCAGTCAAAAAGAAATTAAGTTTTTTTTAGGAAAACATCCTAGGATTTTTCTCCCCATCACAGACTTTCATGGCAACCAAAATGTTGAAGGTCCAAATCAATGCAGTTTCAAAGCGCTTCGAAGGGCTTCAGGGGCTCTGTGCGATCCCAGACGAGGAATAGGGTCTTATCTAGCGAAACCATGGGTCATTTTCTAAAAAAATAAAAATGTATATACTTTTTAACCTAAACTGCTCATCTTGCGCTGCTCTGCAACGTGCCAAGGAATGCGCAATCACGATGGAAAGGTCACGCAAGACGTAGGCGGAAGTACTGCCCCAAGCGAACGTGCGAGGACCATTACAAATGCCCTTTACCAAAAAACACTCCTTCTTCAACTTCAAAATCGTCCGACATCGTTGTTTTACCTTTTTTTTGCTAAAGGGTGTTTGTATTAGTCTTTGCATGTGCCCTGTGACCTTTTCGACGTGATTGCGCAATCATTGGCACGTCCCAATTAAAAAGTTTAAAAAGTTTAGCTAGATAAGACCCTATTCCTCGTCTGGGATCGCACAGAGCCTCTGAAGCCCTTTGAAGCTCTTTGAAACTGCATTGATTTGGACCTTCAACATTTTTGTTGCCATAGAAGTCTGTGATGGGGAGAAAAATCCTGGAATGTTTTCCTCAAAAAACGTAATTTCTTTTTGGCTGAAGAAAGAAAGACATGAACATCTTGGATGAGATGGGGGTGAGTAAAACGTCAGGACATTTTCATTTTGTAGTGAACTAATCCTTTAATGAACAAATTTGGATCACAACTTGGTTGGGCATATGGCTTTGATTTTATAGTAATTTTATAGTAAAAATTATTTTGTAAAATCTGTATTTTATATAAAATAAAAATGTTTAGTACAGTACTTTTGATTTACAGTAAATTTAAACTTCCATAACTTTTTCATACCTTTTCATGTTTTAAACTGCTCAGTGTCTAGGTCTATATTCCAAAGCATTCTTGAATTACAAAAAATTACTCATATGGTAATATAAGATTTTAGTCATATCGCCCACCCCTAATCTTATCTATGCCAGTAAATTCTAGCAAAAAATTAATGGAGCATGCAACACAGGATTGTTGCATGCATAATATTTATGTAAAATGTAAAAAAAAAATGCTATTTCAAATATTTATGAATTTTTTCTAGTCACACCAAAGGGCATCTGAACTGCACAAAAGTGTTTCATGTTGGAATTAACATATTTGGGCAACAAATGGCATTTGATATTAAATAATTGGAGTAATTTGCTTAAAATAACATTTATTTTACTGTATTTTCTTGAATGCTTTATTAACAAAATAATTGCAGAAATTAATTTCATGACACTCGCTCTTCAAAAGATATAAATCAAGAAGTCAAGCTCTGAGGACGTAGCACAGTCTCCAGAAGAGGGACGTGTTTGTTTGGGTTTATTCAACTTTGTTGTAAACAAGTCAACTAGAAACGACTTTAGTTTTTTTAGTTTTATTATCATCTTTATCCTGACCGGTTGAATGATTCTTAATCTCTTGTCAGTCCTCTTTTATGAATCATCAAGCATTCGGATCATGGTGGACCTTGAGATACACTTTCCTGCAAAGTTTAGATTTTGCTGTGTACCTGCAAATTTGTAGTAATCCCGAAGAACTTGGTTAGCTGGTTCAGGTGTGTTTGATTAGGGTTGGAGCTAAACTCTGCAGGAAAGTGGATCTCGAGGTCCAGAGTTGAGGACTCCTGTGCTAGACCCTCAACATTACTACTCATCCAATATAAAGCATTGTGAATGACGCGGCTGAATAAAACAAACACAAACTAAAACTGATAGATTATAAGTTTAAAACATTACATCCTAAGTTACGTTTACTGCAGAATATTCATATATATGGAAAAAGTATTTTGAGATTAGGGAGACAGACTTGATTGTTATTTGCAGTGGTTTATGGGAGTGGACGGTCACACGGTTTCCATTTCCATATAGATGTGTCGATCTCATTTCAAGGTAGTGTCGTTTTTCACTCGCAGTTCAGATGTAAATTTTTTTAAAAAAAATAAACCATTTAAAAAGAAGCAGCATATACGATATGATCACTCAACAGTCTCGGAGCTCTTGCAATGTTTATGTTATTGTTGAAAATCAATTCCTCTGTGGAGAAAATGTGATTTCTGATTCTGGAACCCAACTGTTGCGCTCTACTAAAATTGCATTGTGGGAAATGCTACTCCACATAGTTTGCTAATTAAATATGCTAGCTATATTCACTTGCATACTGAAGATATGGCTACTGTGTGCAGTATGTATACTCATAAATTGGCTAAATAAAATTAAAATATGGACCTTTCTTTGCAATATATTATGATGATGTGCTATTTCGTGCATGAAAATTTCATAATTTTTAATGAATGTTTGTTTTTAACGTGTGCTTTTAAGGCGTGGTGTGGTGACTCTGATGTATTGAAACATGTCAGTGACTTTTTTGGCTGACTGTTATTGATTGTTTAAGTGAGTGTAACAAAAAAGAACAGATTAACCAGTCGTTTCATCACTTGACTTTGTCTTCTGAATTTTATCACTGCACAATCATTGAAAGTGACATTTGAGCGTTGAACATGTTACGATGTTCCCAGTCTCCACCCTGATAGAGTAACTAAATGATAAGGAAATCAAAAAAAAAATAAATCTGGCTGTATTGTGAAAGTTTTGTATACCAAAAAAATAAAATAAATAGGCAACATATTTTGGTTAGTTATTTTTTTCTCTTAAATATCAGTTGCTGGAGATATGGAAATTATTAAGTTCACAACGCATATTTTTTGTTTATTTTGATGTGATGCTTTAATGGGTTTAAATATTTTGTTCTTTACTCAAACCGCAAGCCACCATGTGGTCATGACAAAAACATGCGTATTTAGAATAATCTGCAAAGTCTAAGGCAAATGAAGTTGATTAGTAACATCTTTTGTAAAAATGCCTTGAGAGACAAGCCACAGACAAGCGGGAAATTCCTTCGTCCTCTAAAGACACAATGATTCAGCCTCTACGTTGAGGTTTTGCTTGACACCTCCGGGGGATTTCCGTGCGCCTGTACGCACAGTAGAAATCAAATTTAACGTGTTTATCCTGAAGTTACGAAATAGACATATCCTGAGGATGACGTCTAAAGATGTTAAGATGCGAATTGCATCAGTTAATTTGGTTAACTGAGTTTTATGCTAACGCTTTAAATTTAGGCCACTTCCCACCTGCTCGGTGGTGGTATTTAATAGAATTTGTGTGATCTGAAAATGAGCATGCTTTGAAGCCAAAATATTGAATTGATGCCAGTTGATGCCAAACATGCAAAAGCAGCACTTCTGTTTAGTTTAAAAAAGATATTTAGACAAGCGGTTGACTAGAATACAGACCCGTAATACTGTCATCCTGTCTCAGTGTGCCACTTATTTCTTGTGTTGTCAGCAGAGGTGATGACAAGAATGAATACCAGGAGGGCTCAAAAGACAAGACACAGAAGCAGAAGAAAAACAAAAAGGAACGGCAAGATGTGGAAAAACTCGAGGCCACAGTATCTGTTCCTCCACCCCCGCCCCTCTTTAAGCAGGGGGATGTCGGACAACAGACAGAGGCAGGGAAGTCTGAACCCACTGACCCTGAAGTTGGAGCCGCTCTCAGCGCTCCAGAATCTTCTGCATCAGCCAAGCAGCGGCGTTCCATCATTCGGGACAGAGGCCCACTGTATGACGACCCTTCACTGCCTCAAGGTTGGACGCGCAAGCTGAAACAGCGCAAGTCGGGGCGATCTGCTGGCAAATTTGATGTCTACCTGATCAAGTTAGTACAAGTTACAGGAAGTTAGTACCTTTTTTGAGAGCAACTGTGACTATATTCATTTCACAATGTTGCATTCCAAATGACACATACAACAAATCAGTCACTATTAAAGTTACGTTACTGAGTCATTGACTACTAATTAAAAGATTCACTGGGTGGCATGTTGCAAATGCAACAAAACTGTTAACACTGGAAGTACCAGTGACGGCCTCAGATGATGTGCAATTTTCCCTGTTCAACTGAAATAAAATTATTTTATTTACATATAATGGATTATTTATTTGATCCCTATTCATTATGTACTTCTGTCTATCATGCCAAAGCCAGCTTGTGATGTCTCTGGTCTCTCACCATATGTTTATACAGTGGTGGCCAAAATTATTAGAACACCTATCTGAAAATACTGACCTTTTTTTCCCTTCAAAACATGATTTCATTTCATAATGTTCATGAAACATGCAGATGTTTGCTTTGACCATTAAATATCAGATGAAGTGAGTCGTTCTTTTTTATCCACTTTTAACTTTAATATTTGGTATGTCCAATTTTTGCAGCAATTACAGCAGCACATCTCTCTGGCATAGTGTCAATATATTTCCTCTTAGAACTTCAACACTAATGTTATCCCATGCCTTCTGCAACTGAAGCCAAAGGCTTTCCTTTGAATGTACAATAGATCTGTCCAGTTTTTTTTCCAACTCGCCCCAAATGTGCTCGATGGGGTTGAGGTCCGGACTTTGAGGGGGCCAGTCCATGATTTTCAATGTTCCAGCAGATTCCTTCCATCGCAGATAGTTCTGGCAATAGTTAGACAAATGTTTCGGGTCATTGTCCTCTTGGAAAATAAATCCAGGCCCAATAAGACGACTCCCAGATGCCAAGGGTTCTAATAATTTTGGCCACCACTGTATGTAGTTGTAACATTATGTATTAAATTGTTTTGGCCCAAACAAAGTCACACTAATGTTACATACTAATATGCTAATGTTAGTAAGATTGTCGCTGAAGTGGTAATCACAGATTTACAGCTGATTTGTCTGAGGCAGGGGTATTATTGTTAACTAAAACTAAAACCATAAAAAAAGTTTTCGTTACTTGAAACTAAATAAACCTTAATGGAAATAAAAAACATATTTTATTTCAGCTAGTTGCCAAGTCAACCCTTTTAATTTCTGTCCCAGCATGATATATTAACTCCGTCATTGTTCAATAAATCTGAATGTATAGAGAGAGAGAGCTGTGCATTACACTGGTCGGTGTCACAGAGCTTTGTGTTTGAACTTAATTTACAAAACTTGTTGTATGGCTAAATAATTAAATGATGTGAAGTTTATTGTTCTTCCACATAATTTGACATGATGAATAAGGGCATGCTGTTAAACACTGACTGATGTGTCACAGTTCCCGCAATACGTATAAATACTTTAAAGCATGCTTAATAAGATCAAACCTGAAATTAAAGAATATATTTAGATTTGCACCACAGGTGCATATGATGTACTTTTCTGGTAACAAATTTAGCACACATAGACTTTCTCAAGTTTAAATGTTCTTTCAAATTGTTTTTAAATGACTGTCAATTTATAGTAATGTATTTGTTTTTGTTTTTCAGCCCAGAAGGAAAAGCCTTCCGTTCCAAGGTGGAGCTCATGGCGTACTTCCAAAAGGTGGGCGATACCACCACGGATCCCAATGACTTTGACTTCACAGTCACGGGCCGAGGAAGCCCATCTCGTAGAGAAAAGAGACCGCCAAAGAAGCCTAAAGTGGTCAAACCCTCCGGTCGTGGGAGGGGCCGCCCAAAAGGCAGCGGCAAGGTACGGCAGGCTACGGAAGGGGTGGCGGTAAAGCGTGTTGTAGAAAAGAGTCCAGGTAAACTCCTTGTAAAGATGCCCTTTGTTGCCCCTAAAACTGAACCGGGGGCTCCGTTGGGGCAAGCAGTAGTTGCCAAAGTGCGAAGAGGGCGCAAACGGAAATCGGAGCAGGAACCGCCGAGCACCCCCAAAAAACGTGGCCGCAAGCCAGCAGCTGCTTCGCAGTCAGCAGTGGGGACAGGCTCGGCTGCTGCGTACGCCGCAGCTGCCATTCTCACTGCAGAAGCCAAGAAAAAAGCTCAGAAGGAGTCTTCCGTGAAGCCTGTTCAGGAGAGGGCACTTCCTATCAAGAAACGCAAAACTCGAGAGACTTTGGAGGAGTTGGAGGGATCTACCACCTCTGTAACCACACCGACGGAGACCTTTGCAAAACGACTGATTACATCAACTGTGACCCCTACATGCGAGGAGGTAGAAACGGGACAGAGGCCTCACAAGCATCCTGGCCGGAAGCACAAAGAGGCATCCACCACAGATCCAGGGAACGGCAGCAGCAGCAGCAGCAGCGGAACGGCAACCAGCGGCGGCGGACTGAAGAGTCACAAGAAGAGAGATCAACGAGGGCAGCACTTTAAACACCACCACCATCATCACCACCACCAACACCACCTGCAGGCCATGCCGCCCTCCACCTACACTCCGCAGGCTCACCAGCTCTCCCTGGGTCACTCCACACAAGGGGGGCCGCCGGCGCCTGTGACCATGGAAAACGAACCCCAGGACTTGAGCACCTCCAGGCCGAAAGCAGAGCACATGGCCTGCAGGGAGGAAGCGAGAACTGACAGCTCCTCAAGCAGGGACGCTCAGAATGCAAGCAAGATGGCCTCCGCTGACCTGAGAGGGCAGAAGACGACTGTGATGGGAGAAGGCAAGGAGATGAGAGACATTGTTCCTCCCTCCGCCGTCCCGAGGCCGAGCCGAGAGGAAACGGTCGAGTCCCGGACACAAGTGAGCGAGCCAGTGAGCTGACTGACTAAGTGAACGATCGGCAGTGGCTTTACGTGTGAAGAAGCGGAGGCGGTCGCCGCAAGACGAATGATTTTTCGTTCTTTTTTACTGAGGAAAAAAGAAAAAGGAAACAAAAATATACAAAAATGTAAACGTACTGAAACAAAAGGCAGCTGTTGTGTCTCGTTCTCTCTGTGGGTTGGACGCGGGGGCGATAATTCTCTTGCTTCCGGATGAATTCTCTGCTAACCTTTTTCTTTATGGTTTCCTTTTATTTCCCACTATATCTTTGTATTAGTATATCTTAGCACTCACCTAAACCTCGTTATTCCTTTGTCAGAGCTTGTAGAAATTAGAAACACACTCAAGTGGTAATGGATGCACAAGTCACACGCCATAGTAAGTGAAACTTTCTGATCAAATTGCTCTCGAAAGAACTAAAATTCCTCATAGTCATGTCATCTCAACCCTATCAAAATGGTGTCCTATCAGTGTGTTCTTCCTTTTTGTGTCATATAAAATGAAGGGGCAAATCAGACGCAAAGAAAGCAAGCTGAAGAGGGCCACATTTCCGATCGCCACCTTTCCATTTGAGTCGGACACAGCTGTTGCAACATCCTCACCTTTGAAATTAAAAAATGCTAGCTTAACTCAAGACAGAAAAGAACTTCCTAGTTGTGGGTTTGTGCCAAGCTGACATTTCCAGCCTGTTGACCTGTGAAGATCAATTGAATTCGGTAGTATTATTTGTTGTAGGTATTTTTAGCGCACATATGTATATTAATTATGAGTAGTTCGTTTAGCCTAATCACCCGTTTCGGAGGTGCTTGAGAAAATGCAACTAGAGCGGAGAGCTCTATTTTTCATTTTCTCCGGTGGGGAAGATAAAAGCACAAATGTATTTGTTAGGGAATATTGAAAGCACAGTTCAGTGTAGCGTCTGAAGTAGATGTTAACTTGCGTAAATGAATACGAGAAAAGGAATTTAATACGTTTACCTGCTTTTTCCCATTAAGTACAATTTAAATAGTGGCCTTGTGTTCTTGTGACACAAATCCCTAACAAAAAAAGCATACCATTTCAAATGTAGCTTTTGGTTTTACTGTGTGTGGTAATAGACTAATACCATAGAGCTGCTGTTCTAAAAATGATTCTGACAGGAAAGTTAATAGATTGCTATATTTATATAATGTCTCGTCAGGCTGTAGCTGTGTCAAATGCATGGGTTGCTGATGTTTGCGTGCTTTGCGTGCTATTTATTACAGTACTCCGACATTGTCTCTCCTATACATAAAGGTTTATAAAGCCGGGTACAGCACTATTGATGAGGGTTAAACGTTTTAGAAACGTGTATATTTTGAATTATGAAACATTACTTGGCAACAAACGAAAGAAAACTTGCAAACATTTTACAACTCAATGCCATCATGAAATGGTTCCATTAGTTTTCTAATCTGAACATTAGCAGTCACACAGAAGGACCGCACATCATGGCTCCATTTTTTTGCAAGTGGTTAGATATTGGACAATGAGTGTCTTAGTAATTAACTATAAAAAATATATATATATGATTAAGGATAGGATGAAACTTAATCCTAAAGAAATTTTTAACCAAACTGAGGAAGTTCTTCTTTGTTGTTTATGTAAAATTTTGGATTTTACAGGAACTTTACAGCACTTTTTCTGTTTCCATTTTCGTTTCTCCTTCTAGAAGAAATGCACCTTACTTTTAAAGCACTTTTTTTTTTTGGAATCATGAGAAGCATACCATTTTTTTTTTGCATATATTGTTTCTAGTTAGCCTTGCACAGACTTCTGTTTCATGTCCGGAGGTTGTACCTTTCTTCGTATGTTAGCATTGGATGCATGTTTAATGTCATTATAAAGAGCCATTATTTTGTTTAGTTTGGCTTTCTCTGTAAAAACACCCCACATATACCAAATCATAAAATTAGCACATAATGGCTACATTTCACTTACAGTATTTGGTTTCATATTTATGGCCAATAATGGGGTGAAAAAGGCAGTAAAGTAAGTAAACATCATGACATTTGACTGTCAAATCTATTCTAATGCAGACCCACATATTTTTATATATATTAAAACCAACCCATTTGGGTGTGTGTATATTAGCGGCATAGAGTGGTGTTCTGAAACGAGAAGACAAAGGCCTCAGTTCTTTTTTTTTTTGGTTTTGGTTTTTAAAACAAAAAATGATTTGTAAAAGACATGTCAATTCATGTCCCAGTTACACTTAATGTTGTCACATTTTCCTGGTTAAATATTACTTTACCGTACAAAACAAATACAATACTATTTTGTAATTTTTACAGTAACGATGTAATTTATGTTCTATTTATTAAAACCAAGCATAAATCTCATCAATTTAGTTTTTTTAAGCAGTTTTACATCTTTTCCAAAATGATAACTAAAAGCAGTAACATATATTTTATATCTAATATATAAAATATATTTTATTTGTGAACTGATGTTCAGCTGTTCTCTTTAATAGTCAACTTATTTTCATCACTCATCATGCTCGGTAAACACTGGTCACAGACATGAAGATGTACCTTTAATTTCACCAAGCTGATTGCTCCACAGTCATCATGTTTTCAGGCCATTTCAAGTTTGGTGATATATAAGTGATCTGTTTACTTACTTTTTCCATTAGTCTTCCCATCAATGCCATCATATTGTTCATTCAGACATTCATTCGAAAACAAGAGGCATGATTTATCGCCTGAACCAATCATAGCCAATCATAACTAGGCATTGCCTCCACTCGCGTGACTTTCCCCCATTCATTCTCAATTAACCCCCACTAAACCCAGTGAACGCTTCAGAGGCTCTGTTAAAAGTCAATGGGCTCAGGGGAGGCAAGAGAGACGTGGCGTCTTGCTGTAACTACCCACTGGTGTCGCTGTTGGACAGTGTTCCTTTAGAAAAACAAGTGATTTATAAACGTTTTAATGTCATATTTTGTAATAATTGCGTTGTTTTATTTTTGTAACATGAATTAATTTTCTCATCCAATTTTTTTGAGGAGGCACTGCCTCCCTTGTCTCCTCAGAGGAAACGGCCCAAAACCGAGGCGTAGTGCAAGTCCGCGGGGCCTCCCTACCTACCGCAAGTCCATTGCCCCCCTCGGTAAGGATTGTATTCCTGGGGGTGGGGGGGGGGGGTGTTGGCGGTTATCACAGACCCCCTAACGTACACCCCCTCAGTGCTGTCCGCTATACCACTGTATATATAGATGCATAACCAATCTTCACAGACCTCTGAATCTAATATTTTATATTCTAATATTGCAATTGTTGATTTGAATAGTCCCAAATTGAAAGGGGTTGCCTTATCAGTTTTGTCTGTGTATTAAATCTTAAACATTCATTGTTATTGTGGCTTGGGTGATGGATGTGCTTTGTCACTGACATAAATGCTGATAAATGTCATTACAGACACAGCACTTGTTAAATCTTTTCATCTGTTAGTTCAGCTAGACTAAGATGTTTTTGATATTTGCTGTCGATTAGGGGTTCAAATGCATGTGAGAGAGAACTTATCTGCCTTTTTTCTCAAGTGTGTTTTAGAGCAGCCTCTTGGTATCTTAAATATGTTTAAAGCAAAAATATAATTTTTTGTCGCTAAATGTACAGATGAAATTAGAATCGACAATCACATGAAGCATTGTATTTTTCGTTTTCCCCTCAAGTCTTGTTAAGAACGAAAGCGTCTCCATTCTCTTCCTCCAGCCCCCCGCTCCCTCGACCCTTACTGGGAAGAGGCAAAGAGAATACAAGAGCGTTTCCGCTCGGAACAAGGGCTATGTAATAATTTCAAGTAGTCAAAAGCAGATAAAGGAAATGGGTTTTCACGTCAGAGGAACACAGGGTCTGGTCCTCACCTTAAAGGCAAACCCAGTTAATTACTTGAGGTCTAACAAGAGACTTTAAGTGTTGTCAAACACCACCGGCTCACTCTCTGTCCTCGTCAGAGTTAGAGCGCTCACTTAACCGGCGGCTGACGTTGTCAGCGTCTCCCCAGTCTGACTAAACTCGAGCAGGAGAATGGAGGTAGCAGAATGGATTCCTTTAACTCGAGCTCAGCAAGCACATTCTCAGTGTTACGGAAGGAAAGAAACCTCCTGACATGAATCGAAGTCACGACAACTCTTAGTTTAAAGCGTCGACTCACAAGCTGCATCAGTCTGGCTGAAACAGAAAGGGTAGTGCCTTTATTATGGGAGACTTACTAAGGTGGTAGAAGTGACCTTTGATTCTAAAGAAACACCTTTATCCCAATGAAGCAACGCGGAAGGTGAATTTACTCAAATGCTTAGATTTTATTTGGTCATTTTTCATAGGTAGGACGTGCACTGGTGTGTGTGTTGTAACTAGAGGTTTCATTGTTGTACATTTTTCTTTTTTTCCATCAGCTGGACCCACCTAGAAATGATGTATTGTTAAAAACCCTCTGCTTTATGAACTTCTTGCATTTTGTAGCGCTCAAAGCCCACTGACAAAAATGGAGCCCTACAAATGGGTGAAGACAGAATAAGAAAATTACTTTTATTATTTATATGTTGGTTTGTTTATTTTATTTTCTTGTTCGTTTGGGTTATTTGTGCCTCTGGCAGTGAAATATGCTTTGGAATGTCCTTGTGTCCCTGTAGCCAAAAATACATGCTATGTACGTGAACATGTATCAATATGCATGATTGCCATTAGAAGATAGGACATTGCTTGCCCTTTACTATTATATATAAGATGTTTTCAAACAGCTGTTTCCAAGAGCTGAGCCCAACCACACTAACAGAATCCGAAGGTTTTCATGAGGTATAAAATACTGAATGTGTTTGTTCAATGAAAGCTAGCTGTGCACTTCGGTCATTGAAGTATTTGTTTTTTTGTTTTAATGATTTAACTGGTAGCTGCGTTTGCCGCTGTATCAACAATTGCAGTGGCTAGAGTAATTTGTAGATTTCTGTGTTAGATTTATTTTTATTATTAGCATTTTTAAAAACAAAAAATTATAAATCCAACATTGGAAATAGACCATTTTATCTTGATAGCAATAGTATGATAGTATACCCAGCAGATCCAATATGAGTTTTCTCCTTTATTATGTCTCTAATTTGTGTACTCTGTTAAACAGTAGAACTGAAGTAAAAGAAAACTACCCTTATAACTAAAATGCAGCACTTTGAATCGTGCAAGGAGGACAATTTAAAGGCAACTGAAACAGAAGTTAAACTATAAGAAATAGAATCCAGTTCCACCGTGGTAGAAAGTTCATGGTCTATTTAACATAGTCTTGTGCCTTGAAGTTTCAGTAATAGAATTTATCTTTATACTGTAGTTGTATTTTTATTCCGAGTCCTGTGTTTGCCTCTTGTTGGTATTCAGTGCTTTGGATGTATTAAGGATTTATAGAAATCAAGAACATGTTTGCCTTGCTTTATTTTCTTAATTGAGGAAAAAAAAGGATAACATTATAGAAAGATGTATTTGGGCAATATTGATGATGTAAAAAGCTATAGGATTTTGATGTTTTTCATCCCTGATATGTTGAATGTTTCACAGATTAATGAGTGACGTGTGTTTGTTGGGAAATATTCTCCATTTTAACATGACCGTAAAAAAACAAAACTTGGCCTCAAACATAATCTTCCAATCACAACATGACATTTTAAGACAAGAAATACTTCAACCTTGACCGGAAGGACAACAAGTCTAAGATCTGCACTTTATAAAGTATGTTTCCCGGCAGGACACCCATTAACTTTTTGTATGTATTTTTTACCTTTGTCCAAAGCTGTTTTGTTTTCATATTATTTTTTAATTTAGTTTTAAATAAAAGGGATGGGTAGTATGTATCTAAAAAAAAAAGTTATTTTAACCAAACAATCCTACAGACTAGGTGTCAGTGGTTATTCGCCATCTGCCAAGCTAAGTCCTTGCCTTCCTGAAAGTGAAAAGTATAGTTTGTGTCTACTTTTATAGTACTGTGTTACTGTATCATTTGTTTGCCGTATGTAACAGATACACAATAGTAAACAACATTTACCTGCTGTCTGTCTATAACATTTATTTGACTCACATTGCAAACAAAACTAAATGTTTGTGTTTCATCATTAGGGTTTTGTTGTCTATAATTTAATAATGTGAGGGGGAAAAAACATGACTGAAATAAGGAAAAGTACTGATTACTGTAATCGGAAAAACTAAATGAGGTTTTGCAGTTTAACTTCAAACTAAAAACTTATGTTTTAATTACTAATAAATGCAGCTTAAATGTGTTTCAGAGAAGAAAAAATAGTGCATCACCGAATACACCAACAAATTTGTCTGGCATATTGCAAAAACAGCAAATATGAGCACAGTGAAATTTACCCTATTACTAAATGTGGAAAAAGGAAATGGAAGATGTGAGTAATTTTTACGTGATGGCGAAGGAGATTACGAACTTTACTACTATGGTGAAGGTGATGACTATGAATATTAATAAATGTAATGTGACGTAAGCCTCTGGAATTAGATATGAACTGCTGACGTTAGAAAATTGGGCGGTAGTCTAATAAGCATTGCGGTGCAGCGGCGGCTCATGAATATTAAGTAGATGACACGCATCCTTAAAAGGCGACGCAATGAATATTCATGAGCCAGGCTTCGCCATTAATACGATTCGGCTCGGCTGCTGTGACTGAAAGTAAAAGAAGAAAACAAGACCACCAACACAAGTGACAACCACAAGCAGGAAACTCCCGCGATCAAGAACCACGTAAAGCAATATCAGAGCTGATTAAAAAAAGGAGAGATAAAAAGATTTGTGAAAGTTTGTGAAAATGTCTGGAGCGGAGTTTGACAAGGAGTTTCTGTACAACTTACCCGCGTGTGTTATGAGTCAATTTACACGGCTTATGGACTCACTTTCACACTCAGACTGGATATTATTCGGTAAGGGTAATGTATTTATCTTTAGGTTTTTATTGTGATTATGTTGTATTAATGTATTTAACTCGAATCCTAGAGGATTAGCAAAGTCGCTAACACGCTTAGCCATCTGAGCGGTGACGTCAAAAGTTGAGTTTTTGTTCAGTTTGTGAAATGTTTATTTCTTTACAGCAGGGGTTCGTGTATTTCGTTTAGTTCTGAATAGCTTTTGTAAATCTATGTAGTGATATTTGTTTTGTTTTGAATGTATTCGAGGTAACGAACGTTTCGAAGTGTCAGGTTTTTAACCTGGCCTGATGATTAATTACATATTTAAATAATTAATAATATGATTTAAAAAGCCATTTGTTCAGCAATGGACATGGTTCACTGAGGTTATGTTGTGTCTATTCATTCAGGTGAGATGCTGAGGTTTGTTAAATCACAACATTATGGCTATGTTGTCCATTTTCAGAATGTCAGCTTGGACTTTCTACATGATTTTGATTTTTTTTTTTTTTTTTGTTGTTGTTTTTTTTTTTTTTTTTTTTTGCATGAATAATTCCATACTAATTATGTTTTTGCTGTAGTAACTAAGGTATTTTGGTGGAAACAAAACTTTAAGAGTGCTTTTATGTCCATTGCAGCTTCACAGGTAATATCTGATCAGACTGAACTACGCCTTTTGGAACAAAGCCCCAGGCGCACAGACATCCTCATGCACAAATGGGGCTGTCGCAACGGGACAGTTGGAGAACTGGTGCAAATTCTTGAAGGCTTGCAGTGGTTTCGTCCCCGTGACATCATCCTTGAATGTATGCATGATCTTTATTTTTTTTTTATCTCATTGTATATGTTCTCATTTGCTTGCTTCTGCTGTCTCTACCACATTTGATGCCCTAACTAGCCAGGTTATCAAGTGGGTTTTGTGGTTGTTACGAAACTCACTTGATAATCTTTATTTAGGCACTTTTCAGCGTTTCACATTTAAGTTGTGAAGAACAACTGTTCTGCTGTGATCACACATGCTTATTTGTTTTAGTTTATGTTCTCTGATCACTAGAGAGGCTGTAGATGTTACAGCTACAGCCAGTTACAACCACTGGCATGAGGAAAAAACTACGTATTAGGCTCATTACTTAATTGTACAAATTGACCTTATTTGCTTTAAAACACATTTGTGGTCTTATTTTGCCTGATTCATCTGTGCATGTTGTTATTTCAAAGAAAAAAAATGTCAGCAAAATTCAATAACTTGCTCTGCCTCTGAAACTGAACCTAACAATTAATGCATAATAATAATTAATAGTCAGCAGATATGGGGTTTCAATGGTTGATACAGAGATACAGATGATAACTATATATTATATATAATATGTCACACACACACACACACACACACAGACAACTAAAACTGAAATAAATAAAGCTAAATAGAATTTAAATAAAATGACAAGCACATAACAAAATGACTAAAATATAAACTAAAAATATAAAAATAAAGCTAATTCAAAATAAATTATTATTATATATTATAATAGTACTTAAAAAATACTAAAATAACACTGTATTATAAATGTGTAATTTTAGTGGGGGGAAAAGTACCAACTGATATATTGTGGTTTTTGTGTTTTGTACAATTTATTATAGTTGGATAATAAATCCATTAATGTACTTTTGTATGCATTTCCAAAGGTAGACGTATACCGCAGTCTCGTTTGAAGCAACACTCACCTCCAACGGTGCCACCAGCCACTGCATGTCCAACCAGTACAGTCAGCTTTATCAAAGAGTTTATCCCTGTCCATGGTAACATCTTACACTTTCTACAGTGCTTGCACCTGATGATATCTGTGGTAAAAATATATTTTTAATATACGGTTGTTTTTCTAGAAATCAGACCTCTACCCAAGCCAAGCCCTCCACCACCTGATCTGGACTCCACTGATCCAAGAACCTCAAATATAGCCGGAGAGGTGCTTTATTTGATTTAAAAAAATTAATTAAATTCAGCCATTAAAAGTACTCATAAAAAAGACTTGATTGGTTTGAGCATTCACTCTGTTTTTATTGTGCTGGCGACGCATTAGTCAGCATGACTCTTCCTTTAGCCATTATGTTTTTCTTCCCTTCAGTTTTTTAATCCACTGACACTTTTTGTGTTTGTTCACAGTGCCCATGCAAAAACCCGGTGGATCCCCCGCCTCTTTACTCTACTGCGATGAGCTGGCCGTTTGAGGAAATACAGAAAGGCACATGCAACTTTTCCCTGTGCAAGCAGATTGGAGAAGGAGGTTTCGGGCACGTGTATCAAGCTGTGATGAGAAACACCGAGTTTGCTGTGAAGAAGCTGAAAGAGGTAATAAAAGAAATATCTATGAGTTTGGTTCTTTTATTGAGTCATTCAGTTTGTTTCCTAAACCTCCATGGTCTTTCTCTCTCTCTCTCTTTCTTTCATGTGGATGTTTGGAGCAGGACTCTCATTTGGATTGGAATGTTGTGAAGGAAAGCTTCAGGACGGAAGTGGAAAAACTCTCACAGTAAGAAACTCTGTGTCTGTCCATCCTCTGTTCCTTTGGCTTATGCTTTCTTCTCTCATGCTTTAAATCTGTCTTTCCGGATTTTGTCTAAAGGCACCCACACACTACAATATAATCGGGACGATTTTGGGCCCAACTCTCCCCTTCTGACAATCCTAGGTAAAGTCCCGATTATCTTGATGGTTCTACAGATTACCTTGTCAGATTTTCCTGTGGTGTGATGTGTGTTAAGAGTGATTTAAATCTGCTCGGAAGTACGTCTGGCCGCACCGTTCTCTAATCATAAATATCCAACATGTTGAATATAAAAAAAAAAATAGATTTTTATTTTTTTTATTTATTTTTTTTCTTCTGTAAAATTATTACTATTATACTATTACACTTTACACCATCACCATTTCTTCTTGCCCATCGTCCGCCATGTTTGTTTACTCTAAAGTCACATTTGACCCTGTATTCACAGTCGGGACTCTGGTTGTTTGTGAATGGAATCTGTTTGTGTGTGGTGTGCTGTCTTGGTCACATCGCGGCACTCCACACACTATAACAACAACTGTTAAATCTGACTTTTTTTCTCTTTTATCGTCATGTTTGTGGTTTCTCACATTATGAAAATCTTATAAGATGGGCCAGCTTTTTCCAGTCTGGCTGTGATTCATTTATGTTTGTTTAACAGAAGTGCTGAACGGGACTTAACCGCTTGAAATTTGATTGCTCTTTATGCACAACACCTCTTCATGAGCCAAAAAGGAAAGTCTTCAGCCTACCCTCCAAATCTTTTTTGTGGTTAGTTGTCATGCTGTTGTCTCTTAATTAGGTCATTTTTTTTTTCTGACACATTTTTCAGCCTACACTTTCATGCCTTGCTTCCTTCAGCTACTGTAATGCTCTCATGAAATGTTATGTAATACAATCTAAAGCAACACGTTTTTTATTAGGCTCTTTCTTATTCTGCAGATATAGGCATCCCAACATAATGGACTTTGTTGGCTACAGTATAGAAGGACAAACTTACTGTCTCGTATATGTTTATATGCCAAATGGCTCTTTAGAGGACCGACTACGCTGTGAGGTGAGTTACCACTTTTACTAGACAATATTGGCTCTGCTTCATGAGTCTTTCACTTGAAGGCGTAGTTGACTCAAAATGAAAATGTCATCTTTTACTAACCTTCATACCATTCCAAACCTGTATGACATGAAGTGAAAGTGAATAGGGACAAGGCCACTAAATAACACCACTAAAAGCAGTTTGTATGACTCATATTTTAAGTGTTCTGAAGTCATGCGATAGAATGAAATTTAAAGGGGTCATTGATTATTTCACTTTTTTAACTTTAGTTAGTGTGTAATGTTGCTGTTTGAGCATAAACAACATCTGCAAAGTTATGACGCTCAAAGTTCAATGCAAAGGGACAAGGGAGATATTTTCTTTTACAGAACTCACTTTTTAAGGACTACAACAAACGGCTGGTAGGGACTACAACAAGCTTCTTCCCGGGTTGGTGAGATCACAAACCCTAAAATGTACATAAACCCTGCCCCCGGGAACGCGCAACAAAGGGGGTGAGGCCATGTTGAGCTGTTTTAGAGAAGAGAAAAAGTTGTTGTAGTAGAGTGTTGTTGCCATGCCATCAAAACGCTGTTATTTTCACCCCTTCACAAACTCTGCCGTATTAGCATAGACGAGTTGTATCGTAAGCAACTCGGGTGTTTTGTTTGTGGATGTAAGAGTGAACATAACAGTCTTCATGTACTCCCGACTTCAGAGCCGCTGAAGACGCAGTGGATTCATTTTGTTTTTTGAGAGAATGTGCCCCCACATACCTAAATTTGTTTGTCTGCACCAGACTGCTTTGTGAACTAGGGTCAATACAAAACTTTTTGTTAAAGTTGTTACACAAGGATGGATCAGTACCAACTGTTCATGATCCAGCTTATAGAGCGATACTGGTCACGGCAGTAATGAAAGGAAGAGCGCCCCAGCGCCCGGAAAGGCATAATGTCTGTATATATTCGTTTACTGTTAGTTGTAACAAGTGTTTTTGTGTGTAATTCCCTGTGTATGTTGATGATAATGCAAGGGAGAAAAATAGTTTATGGACAAGACTTGAATGTGCACTTCTTGTACTGTATATTCAGCTCTTGTGGTGACTTTCTGAAGTGAAAACAGATGCTTCATCTTTTGTGTGATGTACAATAAACTTCATAAAACTCATCAGTAAAGTTTTGGCCATCATTCGGAGTCCTCTACAACAGGCTTGTACTGATAGTGGATAAAGCAAGATGACAACATAAGTTATAACCGTAATTAAACTAAACTATTCCTGTTCTATCTCCATGCATCATATATTCTCTGGCTCTATAGGCATTATTGTCCAACTCCGGTTCGAGCTGAACACAGCTACTGACATTTTCAAGTGCGTGAGATTGTCCTGACCCTGGAGCATGAGCTCTTGAAGCTCCACTCTGTTCTTGAAAGGGGGCTGGGAACACCAGTTCATTTGCATTTAAAGGGACGCACAAAAATGGCACATTTTTGCTTACCCCCCAAAAAGTTACAATTTTAACATGCTATTAAAAATATCTGTGGGGTATTTTGAGCTAAAACTTCACATACACACTCTGGGGACATCATAGACTTATTTTACATTTTGTAAAAAGGGGCATAATATGGCCCCTTTAAATCGTTATTCGCTGAAAATCATCTCATCCGCAGGCCTGTACAATAAAATATTGTGCATCACAACTTATTGCGCAAAGTTTGACGTCAATGACAAGATATGGCATGTGTCACTAAGGCTACGTTCAGACTGCAGGTAAATGTGGCCCTTATGTGAATCATTTATTTTTTGTGATCACAGTGTGAATGGCACAAACCACATGGAATCTGAACTTTTCAATTCTGATTTCGTCACAATTTGGCACTCATGGGAATCACTTCAAAGATTTTACATACCCAAAGTTATCAAGACCGTTTCGAAAGGTAGTCAGTGAAGGACAGTGATGTGTCAGCTCTATACACAAGCAAAACATGAGGGCTTGTATCATAAATGTTTAAAAACTCTGCTCTCTGTTATCGCATCCTCGTCTTTGTTTATTTTAATATCGTCTGTGCATAAATTTGCTGGCTTCCGCGGCAGATTACACTATAACTAAACACGTAATCACTTACTTTAATGTTCTCTGTTTACTTTTGTATGACAATGTGGTCCTTTTTTTGCACATGTGGGTCAGTTCGGGATCATGATCTATTCACACTGGAATCTGATATTGGCCACATTTAAAACAACAATGGAATTGGAATTGAGCACTAAGGCTTGTAACGTTAACGTAGCCTAATTCTCACTAGTCAAGTTAGGGACAACTGTGGTGATTTTTGTTATTTCTGTATCTTGTCCTCATGCACTTTAATTGTATGGAAATAAGCCCCCAGAACAGTCATTTGGGTTTGGAAGAACATGAAGGTAATAAATAATGACAGAAGTTTCTTTTTATGTGATCTAACCCTTTCAAGGCATGGGGTCTGTTATACACAATGCTTGTTTCTTTCAGGACCGCAACGCCCTCTCTTGGTCACAGCGTGTAAATGTGTTAATGGGCACTGCGAAAGCTATTCAGTACTTGCATTCTTGCGCACCTGCACTTATTCATGGAGATATCAAGAGGTGAGTGCAAGAAAATGTAAACCACTTGAACACTACCATTCAAAAGTTTGTGGTCAGTATTTTTTTTGTTCTGAAAGAAATTAATACTTTTATTCAGCAAGGATGCATTAACTTGATCAAACAGGACCGTAAAGACATTTATAATGTTACAAAGGATTTCAGTAAAAAAAATGCTGTTCTTTTGAACTTTGAAAAACAAACGTGATTTCTACAAAAATATTAAGCATCACAACTGTTTTTAACATTAATAATAAGAAATTTCTTAAGTTTCTTGAGCATCAAATCATCATATTAGAATGATTTCTGAAGGATCATGTGACACTGAAGACTGGAGTAATGATGCTGAAAATTCAGCTTTGAATCACAGGAATAAATTACATTTTACAATATAATAAAAAAGAAAATCGTTATTTGAAGTTTTAATAATATTTCGGAATATTACTGTTTTTACTGTATTTTTGATCAAATAAATTCAGTCTTGGTTCTCATAAGAGACTAGGGGCCAGATTTACTAAACGGCAAATTAGAGCGCAATTCCAAAAAAACGTCGATGGGAACGGAAAGTTCAGCGCGTGATCTACTGACGACAAACAAATTAAAGAACACGGATGCAGCTGGATCATTTCCATAATGACCATCTCAAAATTTACCAGTTAGTGTCTGGTTTAAGCAGCGCTTTTTTTGTGTGGTAAATGGCGCAAACACCAGTACTAGCTTAGACCTTAGCAAATCACCTTGCATGAGCCATTTAAATACTCTCCTCCCATAAACTTTGCGTCTGAAAGGGAAACTCCTACAAATGCATATGCAATAAGGTCAGTTGCAAAAATAATTTGTAATATAATAATTAGTTCTTTAATGCCAAAAAAGGGTTTGTGCTGACGCAAGCTGTTAGTAAATCTGGCCCAAAAATTATAGTGTATGTTTGGGTTCTTTTGAAGTTAAGCTCTTTTACACTTTTTGAATCAGCAGTATTTGATAGGGATTATCTATTATCTATTATACTATTTTAATGAAAATAGTTGGGGTTTTATCTAATTTAGTTTAATTTAATTTAGTTGTTTGTATACAATGGCAAAAAGGTGTCTTTGAAATCACATTACACCTTACTTTCTCTCTAAAAGGCCAAATATCAATCCTAGCTTGAGCTTCTGAGAATCACACTGTTGTTACATAAACTGTAGGAATCATATTGACCCGGGTGACCATCCAACTCAGGTCTTCAGATTAGTTTTCCCAATGTGAGTGCAGCCTTTTGCAGTGACTTCAAGTTTTACAAATGTAATGGGTGCAAAGTACCTTTAGATTGGGATGGGTTTAAGTCCATGAAAAAAATAACATCAAACTTTTGGGTCACTTCACTTGTTAGCTACTGGTGTCGTTAAAACACCAGCACCAGAAATAGTGTGAGAATTCATGCTTTAAGATTTCCTTAAATCAACTGCAGCCCCATTTTTCTTTTTTGTTCAATATATTTTTCACATGAGTCAAAGGAATAAAATATGTTGCAAATGCCATTTAATGTTGATTTCATGTTAACAATTAGGGTTGCACTATGCTTCTTTCACAAACCAGTCCTTTTTTCTCAGCTCTAACATCCTTTTAGGGGATCACCTAGAGCCCAAGCTGGGGGACTTTGGATTGGCGCGTTTATGTCGGAACCCCAGCAAAACCCCAGGCAAAACGTCCACTGTGGCTCACACTGCAACGGTACGGGGAACTCTTGCATACCTCCCAGAAGAATACCTGAAGGATGGACAGCTAGGAGTGGAGATTGACGTCTACAGCTTTGGAGTGGTGAGATGCAACTTTTAAGACTTGCGTTGTAAAACAACATCTCATTAAAGGGATAGTTCACCCAAAAATGACCATTCTGTCATTATTTACTCACCCTCATGTCATTCCAAGCCCATAAGACTGTTGTTCATCTTCAGAACACAAATGAAGATCTTTTTAATGAAATCTTGAGATTTCTGTCCCTCCATTGACAGCTAAACAACTACCACTTTGACGCTTCAAAAAGTTCATAAAGAGATCATAAATAAAATTTCTGAGATCATTATAAATTGATTTCTGAAGAGACACGAGTGCTTTATATGATGAACAGACTGAATTTAGGCTTTTATTCACATAAATATTGATCAGTGAACATAAACCGAAGCTCAATCATACTTGCTTGTGAACAAACCTCATTGGTACTCGCACATCAAGAAAGTATGATTGAGTTTCTGTTTACCATATCTGATGTATGCGTGGGTGCATGTTTTTATGTGAATAAAAGCCTAAATTAAATCTGTTCATCATATAAAATGATCGTGTCTCTTCAGAATTTTTACTAAACCTGTCGAATCATATGGATTAGTTTGACGTTCTCTTGAAATTTTTGAAGCGTCAAAGTGGTAGTTGCGTAGCTGTCAATGGAGGGAACGAAATCTCTCAGATTTCATTAAGAATATCTTCATTTGTGTTCCGAAGATGAACGAAAGTCTTACATGAGGGTGAGTGATGACAGAATTTTCATTTTTGGGTGAACTATCCCTTCAATAGCAATAAGTTACTATACATTCAACAGCCCTTAATTATCTTCACTTCGATATTTTAACAACTTTATGGTTCATGCAATTAAACAGTTGCTGCAAACGTCTTTAGGCTTTCCATCATTGATAAAGTAACACTTCATTTTCTCTCATACCAGGTCATGCTAGAGGTACTTACTGGACGGCAGGCTCTTGAGGTCGATGGCCAGTCCAAAATGGTTTACTTGGTGAGAAGAGCTGAAGTCATATTATAGTAAAATTTGTTTGTGTAGAGTTGGTGTTAATGGCTGGTGGTTAAACCTGTTATTTCTCACAGAAAGATCTGGTTAAAGAGGAGGAAGATGATGGGAGAAGCTTCAGCAAAGGGAAGCACTCGCGGGAGCTGTCCTATTCTAATGCAGCGGAGAACATCTGCAGGAAACATCTGGATCCTCGATTGATGACTAAAGACACCCCTACCCCTCATGGATCAATGGAAATTTCTCAAATGGCATGTCAATGTTTGGAACGACGGAGGAAGAAGAGGCCTCGCATGACGGAAGTATGAGAATCTATTCGCATGCTATTTGTTTGTAAAAACAGTTATTTTAAATAAAATAAAATATTTCACAATATTACTGTATTTTTAATCAAATAAATGCTGCCTTTGTGAGCATAAGAGACCTCTTCAAAAAACATGAATTCAAATCTTAAGTATTCCAAACTTTTGAATTTCAACTTTTTGAATGGAAAGTAGTCACGAAATACTAAATTATGACTTTACGGCTAACAATTGGACATCAGGGGGAAAAAATTTGATTTTTAGAAACAATAATACCCCTTCATACTATTATGTTTTAGTTATAATTATTAGGCTTATACTGGCTCTGTTGGTGTTTTTATAGGTGTTCAAAGCACTTCAAGATGTGCATTCAGGATTAAAGACCTCTGGCAGATCGACCATGGTCCGAATATCTCCTGTATCATCTCATCTATCCACCCCTGAACCTCTGCGCTCCGACAGCAGCTCCCTGGACTCTCTTGCCCATCAGTTCTCCAAACTCCACCCTCAAGAGAACACGTACCCCTGCCTTCACAAGCCTATCTTTCCAACCTTGGCCTCTGTAATAATTCAGTCTAGCTGCTCCGAGTTAGAGTTGAATGCTGAATCATGGGCTTCACAGTCCTCCGGCATGCCATGTGAATCAGATGAGAGTCAAGGCTTTTCTCAGTACTTGACAAATCACTGTAGCAGACCTCAGTCGACGTCATGTGGGGCCTGTGGTGTTCAGAGCACTAAAATAAGCAGTTCTTTAGAGGAAAACCCATCACACTCCAGTCCTAATGAAGGTAATATTTGTTATTAAAACGAATAGATTAGGAATGTCATAAAGCATTTTTCTGAATGTATGTTATTATATCTTTCTTCTTGTCCCGGTTTCATTCTCTGTCTGAATCTTGACAGATTTTTCTGACCAGAAAGTGTTTATCAACCCTGTGAGGCAGCGACTGGTCCAGAAAATGGAGCTTTATGAAGAGGGGAGGATTTTAACTTCTGATTTGCTATCATCAGGCGACTCATTATGTAAGTGTCTAAATCAATTGTAAATGGATTCCATAAATGTATACAAACAAATGTTTGGTGGGGACTGTTCTGGGTTCTTCAGGCAACACAAGAAGCTATTTTAAAAACTATTTCAGCTGTTATGATAATGACACATGTAGTATAGTCATGGATGCTGGTTTCATGATTGCATCTGTTCAACTAGGAATCTGCTGAAGATTTTCTTTGAATGCATCGCAAAGGTCACATCTTGCAGTTGATGGAGATTTGTGGGATGCACGAAGCTCCCGTTCCACCACATCCCAAAGATGCTCTATTGGGTTGAGATCTGGTGACTGTGGTGGCCATTTTAGTACAGTGAACTCGTTGTCATGTTCAAGAAACCAATTTGAAATGATTCGAGCTTTGTGACATGGTGCATTATCCTGCTGGAAGTAGCCATCAGAGGATGGGTACATGGTGGTCATAAAGGGATGGACATGGTCAGAAACAATGTTCAGGTAGGCCGTGGCATTTAAACGATGCCCAATTGGCACTAAGGGGCCTAAAGTGTGCCAAGAAAACATCCCCCACACCATTACACCACCACCACCAGCCTGCACAATGGTAACAAGGCATGATGGATCCATGTTCTCATTCTGTTTACGCCAAATTCTGACTCTACCATCTGAATGTCTCAACAGAAATCGAGACTCATCAGACCAGGCAACATTTTTCCAGTCTTCAACTGTCCAATTTTGGTGAGCTCGTGCAAATTGTAGCCTCTTTTTCCTATTTGTAGTGGAGATGAGTGGTACCCGGTAGGGTCTTCTGCTGTTGTAGCCCATCCGCCTCAAGGTTGTGCGTGTTGTGGCTTCACAAATGCTTTGCTGCATACCTCGGTTGTAACGAGTGGTTATTTCAGTCAAAGTTGCTCTTCTATCAGCTTGAATCAGTCGGCCCATTCTCCTCTGACCTCTAGCATCAACATGCATACGGGATGTTTTTCCCTTTTCACACCATTCTTTGTAAACTCTAGAAAAGGTTGTGCGTGAAAATCCCAGTAACTGAGCAGATTGTGAAATACTCAGACCGGCCCGTCTGGCACCAACAACCATGCCACGCTCAAAATTGCTTAAATCACCTTTCTTTCCCATTCTGACATTCAGTTTGGAGTTCAGGAGATTGTCTTGACCAGGACCACACCCCTAAATGCATTGAAGCTACTGCCATGTGATTGGTTGATTAGATAATTGCATTAATGAGAAATTGAACAGGTGTTCCTAATAATCCTTTAGGTGAGTGTATGTGTGTTTATTTATTTAGAAATATATATATATATATATTATTTTTTTTACTAAAGCTACATATATTTCATCACTATAAACTACTTTATAATAATTCTCATTAGCATTAACAAACATTATTCAGGGCATAACAGATTAGTTCTGCAGAGTGGATTCAAGGCTTCTTGTCTGAAGAACTCAGAAGTGCAGTTTCTTGTTGTGACATGATAATTTAATCACCAAAACAAATCCAAATTACTTTTATATTGAATTAAAAAGATGGAAGAGGATGCGTTGACACAATTTCTGTGCTTTTAGAAGTTGTCTGTTAATTATATTTATATATTTTCATTATTTTGTAGACCGAGGGATGAATGCTCAAACAAGGGAGCCAGAAGAGAGTGATGAGTTTGCAAGTGAGACGTCTGGAATCAACATGCAGTCACCTGCTGCAGTTTAACACCGCACACAACATTTATTAAAATATTATACAAAATATTCATGAATTTCTTTATGGTACTTTTTTTTTTTTTTAACTGTTATGGTAAATAAATAAATACCTCGTCAAAGCTTTTTTTTTTTTTTTTATGGTAGTAGCAAGTGAAAATTGGTACGGATAATGAACGCACTGAAGTTGTGAACCTGTGAATCTTGACTGAAGTTTCGAAGTGCATAATTTATTGTTATACGCCTGTTATTTTGGCGACCTAATGTCTGTTTGTTGTTTTTGGCTTAGTTCTCAGAGGCAAATTGCTTTTTTTAGCAAGTGTATGGTTTATGGCCAAAACACCTACATGTATGAGAGTACTATTTAACATTAATGACTAATCTATTTCTGTGGTACTAACTGGTGATTATGTTATATAAATTGAATTAAACATTTAGCCTGTGCAATTTTCATTATGAACATTTTATTTTATTTTTAACTGTCAGCAAAACTACAGCAATACCAAGACGGCTTTATTTGAAACAGTTTATGTTTCCACCAGAGAAACTGGCCTATAACAGCCATTTGAAATATTTCTACATTTGGCCCATTGCTTTTTAAAGATCCATGTCTCCCCTTTTTTCAAACTGTGCCAAAAAGCTGCTTTTATTTCACACTCTTAATTTTGTGATTGGCAGAATCTAAACTGAATTCTTGATTTTGCTTGCGTTGTTTATTGTACACACTGACTTGTAAAATGTTTTACTTGAAAATTTGTTTTCAGATGCATCTATTTAATCTGTTCTTTTGAAAGAAAAAGTTAAGGTAAATTATCAAAACAGATTTTGAGAATGGAATACAGCTCTTAACTGTGTTGGTAAGAGTGTTTTATAAGCATATACTATTTACATTATATTATTATCAGATCTTTTTTTTTAATGCATAGATCATGAATATTAGAGAAATCATCAAATTACGGTGTTTGCCATAGTTTCTGTTACATAATAAAAATATTATATATTTTACCTTATTTCTGTATGTATATCTATAATGGGTGTTTCAATGGTTGATTTTTTTTATTCATTTTTTATTGAAACTAACAAATATCCACCTTTTTATATTTTTATTATAAGATCACATCAAAGATCACAAAACTTGCTAACTTTTTCCCTAATTTATTTGTGTTCCCTTTTCCCAGACCTCAATTTGAAACTGAAAATCCAACATAAAAATATAAATGATTACATGTTTAAAACAATGACAATCTAAACCATTTCAGAAGAAAAATAAATATAGATGTGTGTGTGTGCGTAGATTCACATTCTGTATAATTCATTCATATTCTACATTCTAATAATGCTTAATACTTTATTTGTATTTGACTTTGCTCAAGTAAATACAATAAAAAGATGATTGGACAATTTAAGGTAAATATTACTTGTGGGCATATTTTTTATTGCACACAAAAATCAAGCAGTGATTTTGTCAAATTGTGCAAAAATACAATGGCATAGCTGTGAAAAAAACCTATACATGTAAATTCAACCTATAATTTCATTTTTACAACAAAGTATAAAATGTATGGGATTTGGGTGTAAACTAGTAATATATTCCAGATTGTAGAGCATTGATGAGTGAATGGAATGCGAAGGTGATTTTTTTTTATCAAACAAAATATATATTCATAATAGAATTCATTGTGCATATAAATAAGCAAGGCACACCAATAAAAATGAGGAAAACAATGTATTGTACAAATAAACATAGGGGGATCTTTTCATTCATCTTCCAAATAAGTCTCTTGTCATCCCAACAAATTGGCAGGCCTGTTTAATCTTCATATATGATAGAAAATTGTTACAAAAATGATCAAGTTTAAATACAGAGAAATACAGTTTTGTCTTCATACACTTACATTTATTCTATTAAGAAACGTTACCATCCATGGAACCTTTCCATTCCACAATTCTTTATAGTGGAAAAGGTGTTTAAAATGGTTCTTTTAATAACTGTCTAACGGTTCTTTTTGAGAAACAAATTGGTGCTTTATTGCATCGCTGCGAAACCAGGGGGGTAAGAGTATTTTTAAGAGTGCAAGTCATATCTTCCCAAAAATATCTGAGTGCATACAGTAGGGATGCGCGCGCTCTAGAGGCTGAACCGCTCCGCTGCTGAATTATTGAGCGCTTGTCAAGAAGATGGCGGCTTCCTGGGCGGCATGAAAAGATGTAGAGTTAGCAATATCTACAGTGAAAGGCGTACCCAGGGTTGAATTCGTTCTCTGAGTCCTCTCTCGTGATTTTTAAATTAAGTTAACGAATCGGAACGAGTAAGTATTTTGTGCCAGGCAATGACAGAATCCGACTATTTTGCAGCTTTCTGTGACGGCTAACGGTACATCCGCCATTTTTCTTGAGGGAAGCTAAGCGAGTAGCCAGAGACGAAACAATAACTGAAGTTATTGAACTGTGCATCTCGAATAAAATGGCATTTGCAATTCTAACAGTAAATAAACATGAAACGTGTAACATTTTCTCTGTTGTGCCAAATGAGTATGTAGACTTTGCAATGTTGTTATAAGCTATTTAGCATTGAAGCTAACTGGCTGCCCAATGGATCTCATTGAACATTTCAGATAGTGCTAATGCGGCTAATAGCTAACAGCAGCCGATGTACGTTCTTATTTTTAGTCTTATCAGCGCTGTTTTGTAGCAATAACATGTATATTTTGAAAATGTTATGGTGTATTTATTTATAAACATACATGCATTTGGATCCATCAAAAGCGCTAAGCTTTTTTTCCAGAGGGGTGGGTTGTTTGGTTTGTTTATCAAGATGGCGGCTCCCAGACAAGAGAGGCATGAAAAATCCACATATCTCATAAACCTACGCTATTAACCTCTATCAGCATTTATTTTAACGCGCACTTGAAATGCGTCATTATGTTGGACCTTTAACCAATTTAAATTTTACCCGCGCTGATTAATTGACGATCGTGTTAAAATATGATTTCCGTAATGATAACTTAAATATTTTGATATTTTGTTTGGATCGCCGCCCGTTTCTTTATTTTTTAATGTATTTTTTTCGCCTCCAATATATATATAATTAATATTTCTTTCCGCCCCATTTCTATTTCATATCTTGTAATTCATATTTATTTTTTATTTTAAATTCGCCACCTATTTATTTATTTTTATTGGTTTCCACCGCCCATTTCTATACACTAGCTCGTATGTTAGATTTTTTTTTTTACCGTCACATTATTTTTTTTACTATTTATTTATTTTATTTTTTTCCACCGCCCATTTCTATACACTAGCTCGTATGTTAGATTTTTTTTTTTTTACCGTCACATTATTTTTTACTATTTATTTATTTTATTTTTTTCCACCGCCTATTTCTATTCACTGGCTTGTATGCGATAGATTTTTTTTCGCCGCCCATTTCTGTACACTAGCTTGTCTGTGTTAGCTTAGCCGCTTAGCAGCTAACTAGGCGCTCGTGTTGGTAGCGTTTAGCTAGCCTCTGCAAGATGGCGGCATACACATCCTCATCGCGCTTTTCTTTTTCACTTAGAGACGTTTAACCTAAACATGCTTTTTCGTTTACTACCCGGAGATTTAAGAAAAAAATGCACAGGACCCCACCTGCATGTGAAGTTGTGTATTTTTAGTTACGTCCCTTTATTTCTCCGGGAATTCGCGTTTCTTCAGCCGCCGGCGTCTGTCTATTTATTTTCTTCTCGTGATGAAAAGCGTCTCTTGCCGCTAAAATGGCGGTTCGCGCAGATTTGAGCGGCTAACATGCTAACCAGCCAACATTCTTCACACGCTATACTTTTGGTTTCCGAAGCGCACAAACACTAATATTTGTTATAACGGAATTCTTTAGTACATTTTATGTAGCATTTGGCCTAAACAAACCTTGTGGAAATCGAACACAGTTTGGTGACCTAGTTAGCTCGCGTGAGGCTACCTTGTATTAGCGGGCTAATCCAGTTAGCACAGAGATTTTGACACACGAATGCTGTTGAAATCCAAACTAAAATCAGCGCTGTGCGTGGGATTTGTGTTTCGCTAGAGAAGTGGACATGGCTTCTTCGGGCACCTCGGTTCTGCAGCCGCGCTGGAAGAGGGTTTTGGGCTGGTCTGGCCCGGTTCCTCGCCCGAGACACGGACACCGAGCTGTGGCCATTAAAGAGCTGATGGTGGTGTTCGGCGGAGGGAATGAAGGCATTGTGGATGAGCTGCACGTCTATAATACAGGTGAGGATGTTATTATTTTGTAATAACGCGGTTATTTTTGCACGTACTTACGTTTTTACTTCGGTAGCATTTAGCTCACTGTTATTAGCCAAATTCTGTCCGTTTTGCTATGCCTTGGTGGGCAGACGTGTTGTTTTGGTTATTACAAACGCTGTTTGACAGCTACAATAATAGTGCATTTGTGCAGGTTTACACAGCTCATTTTATTTTAATCAGCAATAATTCCTGGACTAATTGTTTACATATACAGGTGCATTAGCGCAGTTAGCGGCTAGACCAAATCTGCATAAGTGATCAGCTACCTAAGCTAACTAGCCATAAAGAATGTGCACAAAACTATATTACACTTGCTTGTGCAAATCAAAACTCACACCATCAAGTGTTTGCACTAACATTAGCGCACTTAATGTGAGTGCATCATCTGCACAATATGATGTTGCATTAATGTGCACTGTAGAGTGGATCTGTGTTGTGTTAAGATGTTTAAGTGTGTCAGCTAGCCAGCTAACGCTACAGCACTAGCCAAGCACTGGAACTGGCACGCCAAGAAAAATGCAAAGAGAAATGGCGGGTTAAAAGAACGCCGCCTACGTCATCACAACACACATGCCCCGCCCACTGTATTTCCCGCATTTCCATGTAAATACATCTAGGATGAATGAAAGAGTTTGTTATTCACAGAATTTCTGATGTGGATAGTTTTATTGATTTTTAAATAATGTTGCAAAGTTTTGATAACGTCTAGAAACGTTAGAAGTAGATGCACTCCAAAAAACATAGTTTTACATTGAAAATATATACTGTGTTAGATGTTGCCAAGTGATGGTTATTATTAAGATTGTGATGTAAAGATGCCGTACATTTGCATGTTGCTCATGATTATTTCCTTTTTCTTTTTGGTAGCTGTTTATAATTATGCTGAACCATTATCATTTATTGAGATACTGTTATAGTATCTATATACCAGATGCTGTTACAGATTTAATATTTACAGTTTTTGTTAAAGTTGTGTTTTTTGTCATTTTTATTAGTCTTTTACATCAAGTCAAACTAAATTAAAAAGAGAAATGTTGAGCTGAAATCTTCAGTTCAGGTTTATCTATTTCAAGTAAAAAATGTTTTAGTTAACTATTATTGCCATGTGCTGAACAGAATGAAAGAATGTGATGGATTGCAACACGCCACTGAAAGAACTTTATTCATCTAAACCACAATGATGCAACTGTGTTTCTCAACAGCCACCAATCAGTGGTTTATTCCTGCTGTCCGGGGTGACATTCCTCCCGGCTGCGCTGCGTATGGATTTGTGTGTGACGGCACCAGACTTCTTGTGTTCGGTGGCATGGTTGAGTATGGAAAATACAGCAACGACCTTTATGAACTACAGGTAAGCCTATCTTTACATCTCAAAGGTTGAGCTTAAAAGAGGAGGCTGTTGCTTTATTACCTCTTTCTCAAAGCATTAGCCCTAACATTTGTAATAATTCATTAATTTCTGTCAAATAATTCAAACAGGCCAGTAGATGGGAGTGGAAACGTTTGAAACCCAAAGCCCCCAAAAATGGCCCACCACCATGTCCTCGCTTGGGCCACAGCTTTTCTCTAGTTGGTAACAAATGCTACTTGTTTGGTGGACTGGCAAATGACAGCGAAGATCCCAAAAACAATATTCCCAGGTAAAAGTTGGAGCCAAACTAATTCATGAATGTTTGAGCAGCAGATTCACAATTTAATTGTTCTCCATTTTTACACCAGATACCTGAATGATCTCTACACACTTGAGTTACGCCCAGGGTCAAACGTAGCAGGCTGGGACATCCCTATTACGTACGGCGTACTTCCTCCTCCTCGCGAGAGCCACACTGCTGTTGTCTACACAGAGAAAACGTCCAAAAAGTCTCGTCTCATCATCTACGGCGGCATGAGTGGTTGCCGTCTTGGAGACCTCTGGACTTTAGACATAGGTGAGAGAAAGTGTTCAAATGCCCTGTCCAAATACCCACACTTGCAGTAGGGATGGGTGATATCTTATCGATTGCGATATACCAGTAAAAATTCTCCCCATGATAAGAATTAGTCTTCCCGTAATAATAACGCTAAAGCCTGGTTGATGATGCGACCCATTCGCAGCTCACGTGCAGAGCGAAAACAACTATGCCAGAAGCTGCGGAGGAGTTTATCGCTAAGCGAGGAGCAACCTCTACAATCTGGGACCTGTACACACAGAAATATTTTCACTCAATGAGCACTTGGACTGAGCGTTTGAGAGATTCGCTATTTTTAAACTATCGGCAAAGTGCGCTATTTCAGTTCATCTCAATGAAAGCACAGCAAACACTAGTGTGAGCGCGCCCAACTGAAAGCGATCCGTGTTTCTCACACACTCAAAGAGAAAGAGTCTTGCATACCACGCATAATTGACGTGCTACATGTAAACAATATTCGTTGTTGTATTTTCCTGTAAAATAACGGTGTTTATTTGGAGTTGTTCAGCCTTTATGAACAAGAAGAAACTAATGCGCAAACGGCGATCTCACTGGCTGGCGCTCACCTATTACTGTCCCTGTTTTGATTTCAGCAAATCAGTTCGAGCGAATGCAGACAACGTGATTTAATATTCATGATCCCAACAGCGCATCAATCCTTAGTGCGGTCTGTATTGCTATTAGTAGTAGAATTCGTAGTATTATCATCTTATCAGTATTATTGTTTTTTTTGTTTTTTTTTACAGAAACGCTGAATGACCAACAATGTCTTAAGCACCACTACCAGCTACTAAGTTCAGTTAAAATGAAAAATATACATTCATAAGTTTTCATTCGCACATGATTACCAAGTTTTAGTTCACTTTTTTTTTTACGACACCAATGGGCATGTTTCTAAATAAACGTCTAAATGTAGTTCAGTAGTCACTTTGTAACTAACAGAAGACATAATTTAAAAATTGTGGTGCTTCTAATTAAGTGATAAAAAGCAGTTGCAAATGGTTTACAAAATACAATTACAACATAATGCATGATGGGATACGCATAGCCTCGATTTAGTGGGCATCAATTTAGTGTGCATTAAGGGCACTGCAACTTGCCATTTATAAGATATGGGATAGTCTTGCGCACTTACTTCCTGTCGCATGCACATGCTCTCAAGTGGCCAAGACCGCAAGTGTGGGTATTTGGTGTGACTGAAAAGGAGGCCTGGAAGGCAAAACATCCATAGAACTGCAACACTGGCCTGTCAATGTTCCATCAACAAACATTTAGATCACCTCTCAAAAGAAGTGCAAGATTGTGATCCATACAGTACCTGCTGCAGTATTTCAATCACTAAAAACAGCAGGACATTCTTAAAACACTTAAAGTGCCTTAATGTACTAAAACACTGATAAAATATCAAACTAAGTATACACTTTTTAAGTATATCCCTTATTGATCATACACACTATATACAGGCGAGCAGATGACCTAATGAATTAAGTGTTTTCTATGAAAATCCACTTAACGAGAAGCAGCATGTGTTTTTTTTTTTTATATTCTGGGTTCATCTGCTCCAGGTGAGCGTTCTTATAAGGGTGCGATATCAAGTGAAAACTATAAATTGGCTTAAAATATTTATTGAAGAAAAGCCCATACTATAGCAATAAATAACATATGTGAACTGTGTACAATGCACTCACTCTGTTTTGCAGATACTTTAACCTGGAACAAACCTGCCATAAGTGGTGCGGCACCTTTGCCCCGCAGTCTCCACTCTGCCACCACTATAACCAACAAGTAAGTTATAACTTTCTCAAGCTTGTTTAAACAGTCAATGTTTAAATAAACACTGTATCTTCAAGATTGGAAATGATTGATGAGAAACAAGTACTGCATTTTGGGTGCAGAATTAAAGTTGACACCGAATCATATATGACTTTCAGAGTAGGCTTGCTGCGGTAGTCTTGTGTTACACGGTGTTTGGCCGCACACCAATTACATTATCTGCCAACCACGGCACCGCCCCCACTGTCGTTTAGCTTTTTTTATAGAAATTAAAAACATTTAGTTCAGTTGGACGATGGATGCTACAATTATAAACTGAAAGCGTCTGCTCTGCTCCATACAGCACAAGCTGCAGAGTCGATGACAAGATGATGGCGGAGGATTTGGTGCGCAACAGATCCTGATCGTCATTGACAAATATCTTATCTTGTAAAATGTGGGGTCAGTACCGCCGCTCCCTATACACAGAGTATGCGTGACTGCGAATTCGGAAGTAAAAAGCGAGAGCACATTCAAAAGTGATTTCAATACCCCGCATATTGATAGCGGCTCCCCGATGTCTGCCAGTTTTGATAGTGGCTCCCCCCGTTTACTGTCTTAAAGTAAAAGTATTATTGTGTTTGTAATAGGGGTTGAATGACTTCAGATATTTTTAAGTCAACATTTATGTGATGAAAGTCGACTAGTCGCTGATGATGTCATTAATGAACAAATAAGCATGAACCTCGAGCTGAGACTCGAATGCTGGTTGCCTTGTGCTCACCTATGGCATATGACACAGCGCTGCCCACAAGGCTAATGCTTCTGCATAACAGCTTCTTTTTATCAGTTCTTTTGGCTTTGGGTCATTCGTTTTTTCACAGATTTCTGCTTGTTCTAAATCAGAAACAGAAAGTAGCACAGTAAAGATTAAATTTATATGAATGCATTAGTGAGAGAGCGATTGCGTGTGTGAATTAATTCTACCTGACAGCATTTAATAGTGAAGCTGTGGGTTTTAGTTACTAAGAAATATATGCTAGAACTTTTCAGTTTCTAAGCTATTTTATTTATAAATTACAGAACAGTGTTGACAATACATTTCTGCGCTACTGAATGTTAGTTTAGAACAGTGATCAACTTATGTGTACAATAAGCTGTTTAAAACGTGCATTCATCCGATCAGTATTGAGCACCCAGATGGTATAAACAAACGTATCTTGTGGACGCTCTCGGATTATGCATTTATTTTCGGAAACGGAGCGTAAAAGTGGACTTTAAAGATTTCTTATCCTGTTGCGCCCTCTATAGGCCATGATCAGCGACTAGTCAGTCAAGCTTAAAGCGTCGTGGCAGAGCATTAAAGTCGACTAGTCTGTGCAACCCCTAGTTTGTAATTCACAATAGAAAGGCAAGTGCTACACAGCGCTCGTATAGTTTTGGCATTCAGTAAATATGGATTTAAGGAATTTAAACAAGTTTATTCCATGAACTTTGCAAATGATCGGCTTTATATCGGATATCGGCACCTGCAATGGCCATTAAAAAACGAATATTGGTTGACCACTAAAACAAATGTTTGTCTTAATTATCTTGCATTTAAATGTAAAAACTTGCTTATCTCTAAAACAAATTTCCTTTTTGGAAGTGAATGAAATTAAGTACCTCCCCACGTGTTTTATTTTTTTACATCACCGAAGTAAAATGTGTCGTGAATGCCTTTCCATGTTGAATTCAATAGTGGACCAGTTGGTGTGGACTTCACTAACTTTGGTCTCATGTGTTTGTAGGATGTTTGTGTTTGGTGGATGGGTCCCTCTGGTTATGGATGATGTCAAAGTAGCCACACACGAGAAGGAATGGAAGTGCACTAACACGTTGGCCTGCTTAAATCTAGGTATGTTTAAGGTGCAGTAAGCGGTTTCTGAAAAACACTGTTGATATTTGAAATCTACAAACAAACACATCCCTCCCTTCATTGCTCCACCCCCAAAATAAAAAACATGCTATGCAACACAGGCAACCACTAAATCCTTGTTTATACTTTCACCTGGGTCCGAGCCTCCACTAACTGCATGTGCTCCTCCCCAAACGGATAAGACGTTAATACTTGACATGCTCGATGTTGTACTATTCTTTGAAACAACAGGCGGAGACGTGACAATGTTTATTTTTATTACACTTCACCAAACCCACAATACAAAAGAAACCATAGAACAAAAACCTAGTAAACCTTGAGATTATTACTTGTGACATTAGAACAAAATATATGGATATGAGATATTTTTGTGTATAAAATAAATTAAACAACAATTTCAATAAACATTTTCATTTATTTTCATTAAAAAGGTTCTATTTTAGGCTCATTTTGTAAATGTAAGCAATTAATTTACACATACACAAGCTGGCTGCCGGTAAGATTCCAGAATCGAAGTCGTGCATCTTCAGAAGCGGACTTTAAAAAAAAAATGCAGTGCACATCACCACGTGAAATGGGGTGTTGCGCACGGCCATCCACACCACAAACTCGGACTCGGCGAGTATAAACCAGGCATACCAGCTGGTGCATCAGACAGCTCACGCAAATGTGGATGAATCAGCTGTGATACTACAACAACAACAACAGCATATCTTGGTTTTGTTTCTGTGAAACATAGCAAAAACCAATGTTACTCACGTATCGAGCAGAAGCAAAGCAACTTCAGCATCTGTTTTCAGGCCATAAAGGGATAGTTCACCCAAAATAAAATTGTCGTCATTTACTCACCCTCAAGTTGTTCCAAACCTGTATAAATTTCTTTCTTCTGCTGAACACAAAGGAAGATATTTGGAAGAATGTTTGTAACCAAGCAGATCTCAGCAGCCATTGACTACCATAGTATTTTCCCCCCCACTATGGTATTTAATGGCTGCCGAGATCAGTAAAAAGAAATTCATGCAGGTTTGGAACAACTGTGTATAAATGATGACAGAATTTAAATTTTTAGGTGAACTATCCCTTTAATTTCCCCTTTCTAACATTTCTTTAGCACTGGAAAGCTTTTACAATATTATTGCAGATCCTAGCTCTTGCCTGATCGTAACCCTTCTTCCAATTTCCTCTGACCTTTTCCTCTTTGGTAAAATCTCAGCCATCTCACTTTCTACAGTCTTTCTTCAAATCTCACTTTTGTTCACTCTCTCCTCCCTCATCATGAGCCCCCCATTGCACTTCATTTTTTTCTTCTATTTACACAGCCAGGACTATATACAAACACTTTTTTCAGCACACACACAACACACCTAGCAAATATTTACAAAAAATGTTGTTTTGGTGTTAACGCTTACTGCACCTTTAAATAAACATCTCTATTTTATTGAAAGGCCCAAACTGAGCAAAATATAATAATTTGGTGCAGTTTCTAATATTCATATGGCCAAAAAGTAATGTAAATCAATGAGATGTTTATAACAGTATAGCAGTATTGTTGCGTTTTAATGCTTTTGTTGGTCTATCCAGTTGAACCCACTAGATGCGGAGCTACTGTGTTGTTGATTCAAAACCTTACAGAAATAGAGAAGCTCAATGCGGAAGAAAATCTTGGTTTTGTCAAAACCGTAATCTGTTTACACAGAACGCATTTTCTGTTTCATTTTCCATTGTTTTCAATATAAACGTGCTAGATGAACACCTTTGACTGTTGCACTTGTGTCTCTCACAAGAGATCCGCATGTTTAGAAAGCCATGTAAAGTTAAAAGTTCAACTTTGGAAAAACTCAATATTTTTTAATTCCACTGCATGCCATGTTTTTAAATGCAAAAAGTGCTCCGTGTGAATGGCGCTTTGGCTCTTTGTATTATGCATAAATACATGATACTGTTTTGTTTATAATTATGCAATTTACATTAGTTTAAACATTATGCACTTTTTTTTTACACCATTGTGTTATATCATTGCGTTGAATAAATAATTTGATGCGGTGCCTTAATATTATGCTCATTTGCGCCAAATGCTTTTTTACCCTAACTGAAATTATGCCTTTTTTTTATGAATATTAGTAATATTTAAGTAAAAAAAAAAATATTTAGTTCTTTAGCCATTTTGCCAACCCTATTAATTAGATGACGGAAGGCATGTAGTTGACTGTGTACAACAGGTTTTTCAGCAAAGCTTTGGTCATGTTGATCATTTAGAGGCGTGAGCAATTTCTGTATCAAATATGATAAAGTGGGTTTTATTGAACTGAGAACTGTCTCTGATTCCTTAATGCTGCCTGTGCTCATAGTTCACAGCTGATATGTTTTACCACTGCTGATCTTGACCTTTATTTCCTTCAGACTCAATGTCTTGGGAAACAATCTTGATGGACACTCTCGAGGATAATATCCCAAGGGCCAGAGCTGGACACTGCTCTGTGGCTATTAACAATAGGCTGTATGTCTGGAGTGGAAGAGACGGCTACCGCAAAGCCTGGAACAACCAAGTTTGCTGCAAAGATCTGTGGTATTTGGAGACAGGTGAGTTGAGCTTTTACCTCAGTGTAGAAGATGATTGTGATTCGATTCTGAAAACTTGAGAATCAGTTTTTAAGAGTATTTGGAAGGGAAAACACTGAAATACCTTGTCAAAATCTAAGGCGTCATTTATACTATTTGGAATGCAGTATAAATTTGATACACAACTCGCTTGCTGATAGATGTCTGCTTTCTAAAGCTAACATGCACTTTGTGTGTTTGTCCTGAATGAGCATGAACTCTGTAAGCGGTTAAATGCACTTGCATCTCCCAATGCTTTTGTGATGCTTTAAATGCATAAAAAAAGCATTGATGCCTTAGAGTATTTGTTTTAGAATAGTTCCAGAATTGGAATCGGATCGTAATTTTAAAATTCATAATCTTGTATTTCACTCTCAGATCGTCCTCAGCCCCCATCACGTGTGCAGCTGGTCCGTGCCAACACTAACTCTCTGGAGGTGAGCTGGGGGGCAGTGCCTACCGCCGACACTTACCTGCTGCAGCTGCAGAAATATGACATCCCTGCTGCAACGGCTGCCACATCGCCAACGGTCAACCCCATCCCGTCTTTACCTGTCAACTCACCTAAGAGTCCGGTGCCCGCCACTGCCGCTCCTGCAGCTCAGAGCATGCCTCTCTCTGGGGTCACACTGGTGCCACAAGTCCATTCCCCCACCACTGCCATGCCAACCAGCCCGCTTGTAGCCTCGCCTCGTGGACCAGGTAAAAGTTACTTCATGAATATCTTTTTGCAATTTGCAGATTGCTGTGCTACTTTCTGTGAAATATTAATAACCCCAACATATTCTTTTCATTCCCAGCTATTCTTAAAGTGGCAGCACCTCATTCAACCCCCGGGACGTCAGTCGTTACTGTGCGTCAGGCCACTCCTGGAGGAAAATCCCCAGTCACGGTTACATCACTTCCTGCAGGTGTTCGCATGGTTGTCCCCGCACAGAGCACCCAGGGGACGGTATGTAGACGATCAGTATCAATATAAATCTTAAATTAGGGCTGCACGATTAATCAAAATAAAACTTAAATCACAATATGGCTTATTGTGATTTATCAAATTAGTGTTAGTAGCTAATTTAATAATGGTGTAGATTTTACAGTTGTATTGTAAAAGTAAATGAATATATTAAATATTTTATGATACAGAGAAATATTACAATAGTAATTTTTCTTGTTTTGTTTAATAGTTTTCTGTATTAACACTGTAATGATGTCAAATTGTGCAGCCCTGTAAACAAGCACAGCAAATCTGGAGAATAAAAAAAGACTTTCTTATCAGAAAAATCCCAAAATCCCAAAAAATTGTGCAAGCCCTGTCTTCAATTTTAGTGTCCGGTGTTAAAATTGCACTTAAACCATTTTTAATACTGTTTCTGTCTCTAGCCAATTGGCAGCAGCCCCCAGATGAGTGGCATGGCTGCTTTGGCTGCAGCAGCAGCCGCCACACAGAAGATCCCGCCCTCTTCCACTGTGCTAAATGTTCCAGCCGGAGCCACCATCATGAAAACTGTCAATGTTACTCCTGGATCCACAACTCTGCCAGCTACTGTCAAAGTAGCTTCACCTGTAATGGTAAGTGTCATCTCGAGTAAACAGACCTTTGAATAAACAATATAAATCAAGAGGTCTTCAACCCTGCCCCTGGAGACCCGCTGTCCTGCAACGTTTATATCCAGTCTGATGTTGTACTATAGGTCAGCAAAAAGTACTTTGGATAAAAACATTTCCATTGTGCACAGTTCTAACATGATAAAACATAAATGGAATCAACTTCCCTTTCTGGCATCCTTCCGGACATGAATCATTCTAAATATACCCTTCCTGTCTTGTAGCTGTTTGTGATTTAATATGCCTTTTATTCCTACTTCCATTCCAGGTTACTAATCCTGCGACCCGAATGCTGAAAACAGCTGCAGCCCAGGTTGGCACTTCCGCCATCTCTACTCCCAACACCCCGACTCGGCCAATCATCACTGTGCACAAATCAGGCACAGTAACCGTAGCCCAGCAGGCCCAGGTCGTCACCACCATGGTCGGAGGAGTCACCAAAACTATAACCCTTGTTAAGAGCCCCATCACAATGGGTAGCAGTGGTGCTCTGGTAAGAACAACAACATATCTGATTTTCTGTGCTTAAAAGTAGGGCTGCTTGTTGGTTGCGATTGTGCTACATATCAGAGCGCTGCCCAAGAGGCTAGTACGCTTCGGGTGACCCGAGGTCAAATATCCCCCCCCCACTTCCTGTCCTCTCCAACTCCACTATCTGAATAAAGGCAAAAAATGCTTTATGGCTGCTCGATTAATCAAAATAAAACCTGAAATCACAATATGGATTAGTGTGTGTTCATCACATCACAAAGGCTGTGATTTATTTGATATATATGCTATGCATGTTTCAGAGTAAAGCGTTAAACTGTGTTCATTCATTTACATACGAGCAGCTCATGAACCAGTGTTTTAGTTCACACACATTTTGCTACACACAAACTCATCTCTGCATCTGGGCATTATGAACAAAACATTATAATGTCCAGAAAACAATTTTAATAGTACAATGAGTTTAATTTCAGTGTTTCCCATAGGTTGAGAATTTACTTGTGGTGGTGGGCAGGGCGGAGTGGCTTAGCGTGGTGCTTGAGCGGGTTCAGAATAAACTAGTCAAACAAAGGTTTGTGAATTGATATGCAGATAAAATTATTAACAACAGTAATGTGCAAAAAACAATATTCGGCTCTTAGTAAATGTAGGCTACCATTGTTCTTCTATACTATAGTATCACACTGAACTGACCGACAGCTTCAGTGATTTATAAAAGAAGCGCTCTTTACTTGTTTTCTGGGTAATTAAGTCACAATTTGAAGAAAAGTTTTAGTTTTTTATGAAACTTTGTGACTTTCTTCGTCACATTGTTGGCTACTTGTTGGCTACTAGTTGAACTATTACCAGACTAAAATGTGTGAAATCAACGGAAACATGTTGAAAATGAAATCTAGACAGGTAGGCAACCTTTCAATGCTAAATAAAGATACACGTACGACATGAGGGTATTTTTATGCTCTATAATATTAAACGCATGATATAAAAGTTGCCAACTGTCCCGTTTATTGACTGCTGCTACGCTGATCTAACCACTGACTAAGGGGTCGTTTACTCAAGTTAGTTATTTTAAATGTAGAAGCGGCCACAAAATAGAGAGCAACGGAGTAGTCACACTCGTGCGGTGCAGCGCACTCGTTTTTCCAAGGCGCGTCTGCGCAGCGAGATGAAAAGGCTTAGCAACGACAGACACCACGGGAGTGTTTAGTTTGTTCTGCAAACTAGGTGTGTTCGAGTAAAACGCCTTTAAATGTGGCAGGAACATGTTTGTGTATGCATTTGTAGATTTATATTGCAAACAAATCATGATATTCAACTGTGATACTGTAATGGGAGATCCATGTTGAAAACGGTTGTAAATTTTTTCAGGATTCTTTGATGAATAGAAAGTAAAAAAAACGGCATTAATCTGAAATAGAAAGCTTTGCCGTCAACTATGCTCACTACGTTCCCAAATGCACGCTAAACTCAGCACATGTGAACTGAGACGCAGAGCTGATCAAGTGCTGATTGCATGAGTGAAGCGCGCACTTCTCTTTACTCCGCACAAACAGACAGTCTTTTGTGATTTTAATAAGGACACAAAGCCTTATTGTGCTTTCGAATTTAGTTTGTTTGACAGCAATGGCGCAAAACACTTCATTAAATACCTTTTATGTTATTATGAGAAGTTTAAATTATATTTTTGGGCCGCCACAGTCTAGTAAATGAATGGGAAGCACTGAAATCTATTTGTGGCGGTCAATGTTGATATTGTGGTGGGCCGCCACAAATAAATCAATGTATGGGAAACACTGCATTTATCGACATAGAACTTGTTTAATGTGATAGTTTCATCCTTGCAGCTAGTGTTGTCAAAAGTACCAACTTCGGTACCTAGCCAGTACTGACATTTAAAAAATGTGACGCTTTGAGCAGAATCGTAAACACCTCTGACTGGCCATTGTGCTCACGTGCTCATCAGATATGTCTGATCAGCGCTTCAAAAACATGTTGTAAATTATTTTTGTTTATTCAATTTCTTTCTTGAATGCTACTGTTACAATAAATACACATACTGTAGCTGAAAATATTGATGCAATATTGTTTATTTTATTTGTAACATTGTATTTGTTCTATTATTTGTAATTTGTGTCTGTTCTTATTTTTACCAACAAAGATAAAATAAGAATTTGCCATATAGTTTCCAGCCATAAGCAATGGTATTTGTATTGTAAAATAAAATAATTTTTCATAATCACTCAATTTTATTACATTGAAATACAATAGTAATATTTCTTATTTTGTTTAATAATAATTATAATTACAAAAAAATACTTATTGTCAGTCATATTGATATATAATTACAACAGTTTTAGCCAAATTTTGCTGCTCTGTTTTGTTTTTGTTTTTAAATCACATTTTAATCACAATTCTTTTTTTTTAATCAGATTAATCACACAATTTTCTTCTGAAAATGTGCATCCCTAGTGTTTTGATTTTATGAATTCAGACTCTGTTATTTCATTTGGTTATACTCCCAGTAATAAACCTTCACTGTTCACAGATCTCCAGCCTTGGGAAGATGATGTCTGTTGTCCAGACCAAACCAGTACAAACATCTGCGGTCACGGGGCAGGCTGGAAGTAGTCCTGTCACTCTAATACAAGTCAGTAGTGCTGCTCAGTTGAAGCACATACATTTCTTGCCTGATTTTATATGTTCTTAAATAAATTGTCTTGTGAATTTTCAGTAATGTAATTTATGCTTGACACCAACTTTTTCTTAGACAAAGACCCCTCTGCCTGCTGGTACCATCCTTAAACTGGTCACATCTGCTGATGGCAAGCCCACCACAATCATTACAACTTCCCAGGCAGGAGGGACTGGCACCAAACCTACTATCCTGGGCATCAGCAGTGTCTCTCCTAGTACCGTCAACAAACCAGGCACCACCATTATTAAAACCATTCCTATGTCTGCTATACAACAAGGAGCAACAGGTCTGTTTTACAACTGACTGTTCATCCCATATGTAATTGTACATTTGAAGAGATTTTAGGTCAATTGAATCTCAGATTTGATTTATGCATTTGAGTTAAGCCTCACAACCATATGTTGTTTATATCTAACTAACAAATTTGTTTTTTACGCATCGTTGCAAGCTCACATGATTTCCTGTTGTGATATCTCGTTGCTAGGTGTGACTAGCAGTACTGGCATCAAGTCTCCCATCACAATTATCACTACTAAGGTAGTTACTCCTGGCACGGGTACTCCGGGGAAAATCATAACAGCTGTGCCTAAGCTAACAGCAGGTGCAGGACAACAGGGTGTCACACAGGTAGGGCTAATTTGACCTCTGATACCACAGTCAAAGCATAAACATTCATTGTTTTATGCACATTTAAGCTCATATAGGTTTAATTTAATAATATAATACTGAATATTTGATTTGCTCTCAGGTGGTCCTGAAGGGGGCGCCAGGGCAGCCCGGCACTATCCTGCGCACTTTGCCTATGGGCGGAGTGCGTCTGGTTTCACCAGGCACTGTGTCTGCCGGCAAACCAACAGTTACCACACTGGTCGTCAAAGGCACCACGGGTATTAATATTCAGGCTATAAACTTTCTCTGCTGTGTAATTTTATATACAATTTACAGAGGAATTCTTCTTCATATCATTAATGACCTCTTTGAATTTAGGAGTCACAACTCTGGGTACAGTAACTGGTACTGTATCAACTAGTGCGGCAGGGGCCAATGTGGTAAGCGCTAATGCCAGCCTGGCTACTCCTGTCACCACACTTGCCTCCATCGCCACATTGTCCAGCCAGGTAATCAATCCCACGGCCATCACTGTATCTGCTGCTCAGGCCAGCCACGCCACCGCTTCAATACAAGTGAGTCACTGTAACATTTATAATCTTACAAAAGATTTCCATTTCAAAATTATGATTATAATTGGCCTTTCAATTAATAAAAAAATGTATCATGGTTTCCACAAAAATATTAAGCAGATTGTTTGTTTAAAATTTGAAAATTCAGTTTTGCCATCATAGGAATAAAGGAAATTTTAAAATATATTAAAATAGATGCTGCTTTTATAAAATTTTAATTTTTACTGTATTTATGATCAAATAAATGCAGCTTTGGTGAGCATAAGCATAAATTGAATAAATCTTACCAACCCCAAACTTTTGAACAGTAGTGCATAATAATATTAATACATAATTTTTTATAATAAAATAATTGTATTATTATTAATTATTCATTCATTCATTTATTCATTCATTAATGGGGACTGGAGATTCTCCTTTTCTTTTCTTTTTTTTATAATGTTTATTTTTCCTCTTAGTCGGCACCCCAGCCTACTCAAGTAACCCTGATCACGACTCCAAGTGGTGCTGAAGCCCAGCCTGCACAGGATCTTCCTGTCTCCATCTTGGCCTCTCCCACCTCAGAGCAGCCCTCCACCACTGGTGCTGATGCTGGCGACGCCGCTGGCGACGGTGCTACCACCGTGACACTGGTCTGCTCCAACCCACCATGTGAGACCCATGAGACTGGAACAACCAACACAGCTACAACGGCTTCTGCCAAAATGGGCACCGGACAGATTTGTTCCAACCCTCCATGTGAGATGCATGTAACGGGCACCACCAACACAGCAACCACCGCCTCTGCAAACATGGGCAGGGCACAGCCGGTCTGCACCAACCCACCCTCAGAGACGCATGATACGGGCACCACCAACACAGCCACTACTGCCAGCTGCAACATGGGCTCTAAAGAAATGGGCACCGTGAACAGCAAGACAGGGGCTTCTTCGTCAGCTACATCCTCAGCTTCTGGTTCAGAATCAGCAACGGCCGTCACAGAGAGTGGTGCTGGATCTGGCGCCATGCGACCAGAGAATCTCCGCACGGGTACCACCAACACCTCTACTACCGCCCGCTCCAACATGGGCTCTGACCAGACAGGAACGGTGCAGAGCTCCAACAAGAGCCAAGCTGCCATCTCCTCTACTATGATACCTGTTTGTTCCAGCCCTCCAAGCGAAACGCAAGAGACGGATACCACAAACTCTTCAGCTGAGTCCGGTGACATCCAGCAGGTCTGCTCAAATCCACCCTGTGAGACACACGAAACGGGCACGACCAATACTGCTACACAGTCAAGCTCCAGTATGGGAAGTGGGCAAGCCAATGTTGTGCAGAGGGAGTGTTCCAATCCACCCTGTGAAACACACGAAACGGGCACGACCAACACGCCGACCCAGGCCTCATCTACTATGAGTGCAGGACAGAGTGGCACCGTGCAAACGGTGTGTTCCAACCCTCCTTGTGAAACACACGAAACGGGCACGACCAACACGCCGACCCAGGCCTCATCTACTATGGGTGCAGGACAGAGTGGCACTGTGCAAACGGTGTGTTCCAACCCTCCCTGTGAAACGCATGAAACAGGCACCACCAACACACCGACCCAGGCCTCATCTACTATGGGTGCAGGACAGAGTGGCACCGTGCAAACGGTGTGTTCCAACCCTCCCTGTGAAACGCATGAAACGGGCACCACCAACACGCCGACCCAGGCCTCATCTACTATGGGTGCTGGACAGAATGGTGCTGTGCAGAGGGTGTGTTCCAATCCTCCCTGTGAAACGCATGAAACGGGCACCACCAACACGCCAACCCAGGCCTCGTCTTCTATTGGTGCTGGACAGAACGGCACCGTGCAAATGGTATGTTCCAATCCACCCTGTGAAACACACGAGACGGGCACTACCAACACAGCCACCACCGCTACAAGCAGCTTAGAAACTGGAGAAGGAACAGGTATTCATCTATACACTTAAAGATTATCGGTTTAATGTAAATATTAACTTAATTTTGTTGTTAAAGTATAATATTAAATTCCCTGTTTTTAAAAGGGAATGCATCGATTGTTTAATTTTTTTTTTTTTCATTCAGTGTTTTTATGTACTATACTAGTGAAATAAAGTAAATGTGAATGTAACTTAAGGAATATGTATTTTTATTTTAAGTGTTTTTGTGTGTTTTTTGTTCCCTAGCTTCAGACCTTAAAAGCTGTTAATATCTGGGATTATTTTATTTATATAAGTCTCTCTTCTACCAAGTATATGTAACCAAAGGCATTTTTAATTTTAGCCAGGCATTTAAACCGGTTAATATCAGGGGTATTTCTCCCCCAATTTGGATGCTGTCAAGAGTGCTAAATAGATTATCCATCTTTTCTACTGTACATTAAAATGTTCTGATGCTTATTTTACTTATAATATTTGATTGCAACCCCAGTGTGAACACTTCTAAAAGAAAATGTTTAGATTTATAATATTGGTCATCGTATTATAAAGCAGTTATCAGCATTAATTGTTATTTTCCTTTATTGTCAGAGTTTCAGTGCACCCCTAATAATTAAGCTCATCTGTGTTTGTCCTTTAGCCCAGCAGGGCGGTGATGGACAGAGTGACAGCGGCACCAGCTCAGAACCCACGTCATCTACAGAACCAGCCAATCCCACAACACAAAGCAGAGCCATCACCACAGTAACACAGGCCACGCCCACCCCAGGACCATCAGTACCGGTATGAACACGCCTCTAATCTGATCGTCTGGCTTTATGCAATTTCCTAGGCCTGACGCACATTTATATCCATTTCGCTCTCAAGGTTATCACCAATACTATTAAAGATAGAGCATAAAAGCTACTTAGTCGTTATATATAACAACTATGTTTAAAGTATTTTGTGTCCTCCTTGTTCTCTCTTTCTGATGGTTTTCTTACTCAATGCAGGAGATTTCGTCTATGGCCGGATCTGCGGTAGTGGCTGAGGTCCCGGGAGAGGCGGAGGCCATGGAGCAGACCAGCGCAGAGGCTGTAGCAGCGGGAGAAGAGCCCATGCAGACCGATTGTCAGGGAGAGCTGAGTGAAGAGGGAGCCATCAGGGTCGTTGCCATAGATGAAAGTGCAGCGGGTGATGAGGGCACCGTGCTACAGGTTCATGTTGCCATGGAAGCGCAGCCAGGTCAAGGAGATCAGGCTGAGGTAAGGAAGACACTTTTGAGATAAATACATATGATGCGAATTGATATTGTCAATCTACACTTTTATTATGCTTTTCCTTCGCCGCTTACAATGATGATCATTGTTTGTTTGTTTTCCAAAACAAGTGTAATTCAGTTTCCAACTTTTTTTGACCCTTAAATTCAATATTTTGCATTGCAAACTTTTATACCTTGTTTATTTGAAATGTTTCTGAAAGAAGTCTCTTATGCTCACTAAGGCTGCATAAGGCTGATCAAAAATACAGTAAACAGTACTATTGTGAAATATTGTAATTTAAAATAACTGTTTTCTATTTGAATATATTTTCAAATGTTAGTTATTTCTGTGATTCAGCATCATTACTCCAGTCTTCAGTATCACATAATCCTTCAGAAATCATTCTAATATGATGCCATGTTTTTACTGTTTACTGTCGAAACGTGTTAGATGGATTGTTTGGTGAATGGAAATCAAAGCACCATTTATTTGAAATAGAAATCTTTTGTGACATTATATATGTCTTTACTGTGACTTTTGTTCAGTTGAATACGACCTCATTGAATAAAATCTTACTAACCCTAAACAAATGTGCAAATAATAAACAATTCCCTGTTCTCTCCATATAGCAGATGGAGGCTGGTGTAGAGGCTGCAGAAGCAATGAGTCTAGCTGCTCAAGACTCGGAAGCACTTGCTCTGCCCCAGGAGCTGATGTCTGCAGAAGGACAGCAAACTACCCTCATGGTGACTGGACTGACCCCAGAGGAGCTGGCTGTGACGGCAGCGGCTGAGGCTGCGGCACAGGCTGCGGCTACAGAAGAAGCACAGGCCCTCGCCATCCAGGCGGTCCTACAGGCGGCTCAGCAGGCTGTGCTCAGTAAGTGTGCGACACACTGCCATATGCTTATCGTTATGATGGATACAGACTTTGAATTCTCAGCTTGACTTTCTGTTCCAGGTGAGGGAGACGCAGGTCATGACGGGCATCAATCCACCACCATCCCTATAGTTTTGACTCAGCAGGAACTTGCTGCTCTAGTTCAGCAACAGCAGCAGCTCCAGGAGGCGCAGGCGGCCGCAGCCCAGCAGTTAAGCGCTGAAGCAGCTGCAGCGGCGCTGCCCACTGAAGGCTTGGCTCCAGCAGACAGCCTCAACGACCCAGCATCTGAGAGCAATGGTCATGAGATGGCAACCGCTGTTACGAGAGCTGTTGCTTGTCTCCTTCCACGTGCTTCTGCAGAGAGTAAGAGATTTTCTTTTTTCTTTTTAAATGATTGTTTTTAATTGCACAAACAAAAAATTTACGTTTATTTGAACAAGTTATTGTTTTCCTAATCATTTGGTTTGGAGAGATGCATTTAAGATGCGTTATGATCCAAATGGTTTTTGGTGCATGCTAAAAAATGTCCCTCTTTTGTTACAGCTCTAGCCCCATCAAGTACTTTTGCACCATCTCAGCCGATTATGGTCGCCAGCCCTGCCAAGATGCAAGCAGCCACTGCTTTAGCTGAGGTGGCCAATGGGATTGAATCAGCAGCTGGGGTGAGTTCACAATTGGTGTTTGACTACTGCACCATCTATTTCAGACTATTGTTCAACCAGTTGTTTTTATTGTAGAAGCAAGAAGCGCCTCCAGCAGTCGTGAAGCCACCAGTGAAGAAAGAGAATCAGTGGTTTGACGTTGGAATCGTTAAGGTCACAAACATGGTTGTCACTCACTATTACGTGCCAGGTGACGATTCAGCAGTTACTGATGTAAGTAATCATCAAGGTGCTGTTAATGTTGTGTCTTAGAACAATTTCCTTTATTGGAAGTGTCATTTAGCACAAATTGAAAACTACTTTACTTGGTTGAAATCCACTATACCTGATTGACAGATATATCATTACATTTTTCTGTTTAGCTGACAAGAGTCAGAAACTGGGCCTTTATTTTGACAGTGCTGTGACTGAGGTCTCTGTTTTGTTTAACAGTTCTGTGAATGTCCAATAATAGAAATACAAATTCTATAATGTTACACGTAACAACAACATTAATTAAATATGGATTTATATAAAGTCTAGGGCTGTCACAATTACTTGTGGTTTAAAAAAATCCTCAATTGCAATTCAAAATAGGTTTAAACCCTCGCTCTTGAGTTTGCATGTTTTGATGTCCACATATTCTCGTTCAAGAAATTACAGAAGTTGCCAAATAATAAAGATTAATTGAACATTTGAATGTAATTTGACCAATATTAAAAAAAGGATTTTAACGTCTGTGAAGTGTAACAACACCAGGCCATTGATGCCCTCTGCAGGCCTTTGCTATAATACATAATGTACAAAGTTGATATAGTTTTATAGAACACTGTTAAAATACATGACAACTTGCTTTTGTAATTATATACTATGCATTTTAAGTAATTTTAAATGCTATTGTTTGCTTGGGTCGATTTTTATTACCACAAAAAATATATCTAATTGATTAATCGTCAAAATAATTGACCGATTACTTTTTTACAAAATAATTTTTAGTGACCGCCCTAATAAAGTCTTTAAACATCTAATAAAGTCATTACACATCATACTTACTGTGTACTGTATGTAAAATTAGTGTTGTTTGGTTTTTATTTGAGAATTATTCCCAGCTTGCTCAAATGTAACTGATTACTGAGTGCACTGTTGATTTACAACTTTATTTTTGAAAAATACTATAATAGGATTGATTACAGAAATTTAACAAAGTTGCTTTCTAAAGTATAACTTTTTTTAATTCCAATTCATAAATTTTAGTTTATTTCTTATTTTGTAAGTATTATATAGAAATCTATTCTCTAAATCGCTTGTCTTCTGTATAGTCGCAGGCATGCTGGAGCTTCCCAGTGTCTTGAACCAAATGCATATAAAATGCAAAATAAATGATGCATGTGTTGACTATTTTTTAAATTAAATAGTGTGATTATTGTGTATATCGGTCACCTTGCTCACCAAGATACTGACATTGGCCTTTTAAAAATCCATATCAGACCCCCACTGATCTTCTTGACATTGCAGGATGATTCTGGCACAATCCCAGACTACAGCCGAATGAAGAAGATCGATTTGTCTCCAGGCACTGCTTACAAGTTTCGCGTGGCTGGTATCAACGCGTGCGGCCGCGGAACATTCTCTGAGGTCTCTGCGTTCAAGACCTGCTTACCTGGCTTCCCTGGAGCACCGTGTGCCATCAAAATCAGCAAGGTTGGTCACTGCAAATGGCTCGTGTTTGATCTACATGTGGGTTTGTCTTGGTGACTAACAAAAATATCAAAAACAGTGCCTCATGATGGCTTCATGACCAAAACATTGTTTTAAAATAAGATTTGCAAGTTATTCCTACCATCTTATAGGATTTATAAGGATGCATTTTATGTATATTTTGTCTTTGTGACTGAAATAGCTTTTCTTCTCTCTTCAGAGCCCCGATGGTGCCCACCTGACCTGGGAGCCTCCATCAGTGACATCAGGGAAGATCATTGAGTATTCAGTGTATCTGGCCATTCAGAGCTCGCAGACGGTCGAGGCGAAAGCATCCACTCCGGCTCAGCTTGCCTTTATGCGGGTGTACTGTGGGCCTAACCCGTCCTGCCTAGTGCAGTCGTCTAGTCTCTCCAACGCCCACATCGATTACACCACCAAACCTGCCATAATCTTCCGCATCGCTGCCCGCAATGAGAAGGGCTATGGCCCCGCCACGCAAGTCAGGTGGCTACAAGGTGAGGAAATGTTTTGTTGACCCTTTTGACATTATTTTACATATGATTTAGAAAATTGAATGCACATTTATAACACTGCTTTGTTATATTACATTGGTATTTAATTAAAACTAAAACTAGTAAAAAAAATTATAATAATAATGCTACTGCATGAGTGTTTCTAATACAATGGCTAGAGAAAGTGACAGCAAATTTTTTTGCTCAACCTCTTGATTTTCTTCTTGTGGATTTTTTTTCTTTTGCAAATGTGAACACACATTTGTTGTTTAAGTTGACCACAATAGAAGTTTACCCAGCTATGACAACGACTTCTGAGAACCCTGGAAATGTATAATGGGTCTATAAGGGCATCTTCACACCTTGCTCTTTTGTTTCGGAACCTGGTGCGTTTTCCCCCTTAGTTCGGTTCGTTAAGGCATATGTGAACACTGTAATCGTGCTCGGATTCACACCAAAATAATAGGTCTGAGATTGCCTGAACGATTGTAAACAAATAAAAAAAAATCTGACCCAACGCACCAACAAACCAGGCTGTATCACAATATATGATGGGAAATTATTACATACATTGCACAAAGCAGCAGTGTTTGTTTTGCTAATGAATCGGGAGAGCAAAGATGAAGTAAAATGACAAACATATTTCAGAACAACTGTCCACAACACAAGAATACAGACGAAGCATTGATTCTTGGTAAAAATGATAAAGTAATAAAATGACAGCTACAAAGAAAGTCACAATCAGCCCGTGGAGCTGTTGTCTGTCCATTCTGACTGATGACTGCTATGAGCCGAATCCTGGAACATAAACAATTGCATGCTGACCAATAAGACGAGAGTTTACTCACACCTGACTAGAATTAACTAATTTTGGTCCATTTAGAAATGTTGCCTTGTGAAAGCAAACCGAACTAAGAAGAAATCGCAACACTGTAACAATCTTAATCCTCGTTTTGGAACAAAGCAAATTATCATCTTTAAGCTGTGGAATGGATTTTTAAATTATTTTTATTTAAATATTGTTTGCAGAAACCAGTAAAGATGGCTCTGCGGCCAAACCTGCAGCAAAAAGGCCGGTCTCGTCACCTGATATGTGAGTTTGTTGCCATTATACCTTGAACAATGAAAGTCTGTCATATACCAAACCTGATGCATTTATTGTATTGACACGGAATGTTTCTTTGCCCTTTGCAGGAAAGGCGCTGGTCCCAAGAAGGCCAGATCTGACCAGTGAGAGCTCACCGTGGTCCCCTGACTCCGCCCTCTTTATGAGCTGAACCATGACTGAACTCCTCTTCCTGCTGAATGCCTTCCTGCTTCTAACTTCACACACCATTCCATCCTCTGCAACGAAACGGAAGGAAACTGCAGCCAAAAAAGGAAAACCATTTGTTTCCATTTTTGAGAAATCTGCTCCCATCGCTGGACATTTTGGTGCCATGGACGCCTTATTTCCAACTGTATTTTTAAAAAAACAAACAAACATAAATGTTCCTCCTCAAAAGCACATACGTTTGCTTTTCCTGACAATTTTCTGTAAAGAGATTCCAATGGCAGCGTTCAGTCTCGTTATAACTGTATTATCAGCAATTCAAGCTTTGTTTTCCTCCCTTGATATTCATTTATTTTTAAGCTTATTTCAATACAAGCAATAGATAAACAGAAAAATAACTTTGCTCTTGTCAGTTTGTTGATGTTTTCATTATTTGGGCAAATCTGTATATTTCAAACGTGTGCTGAAAGGAGACCGATGTACGGAGGAGCGAGTGCGGACGACAAAATGGCGCAGGGGAAACGCATCAAAATAAAATGAAAACGAACAGCACTTGGTGATGCTTGTGAGGGAAAAGACTCGGTTCATTCAGAGAATCTGTAATTATTCATTCACTTCAAGTTCAGTAGCCTGTTTTGCATCACTGTGTGTTAATACATTTGCTGTGAGGGACAATTGAGGACCGCAACGTTGAAGACTAAAAGGACTTCAATCTATGTAGATGAAAAGCATAATACTTTTGCATTGCGTCAACTAGATCTTGTATAAAGAAAGAGAGAAAAAAAATCCCCCAAAAATAGTAAATGATTGATACAGGAGTTCTTTGTGTGTGGTTTATTTTTGTATTTTTTTTTATTTTTAAAGTTATTTCCTCATTGTGCGCAGTTTTAAACCTCACATCCTCTCCTCAACACATTAACTGCTCATTCCTGCAGTCTCCATGCTTATGGATCTGACATGTGGCGGCTTGTCTAAGGGCCACAGTGTTTCACATCGCGTGTTCACAAATGATTGAACTTTATTTTGGGAATTATAGTGTAAAATATATGTATTTGTTCTGGACAATGACACACTTTTGACAACTTTGATGCTTCCTCCACCTTTTTTTCCTCTCGACATTTTATTCTTTAGCATTTATAGGATTCCCTCCTCTCACTAGTCTACATTTCCTGTAAATTTGCTTTTCTGAACCTCACATTTCTTTTATATGCTTGGTTTTGAGAGTTGCTGGATATGAATTGGGATCCTTCTCAAGCTGACTGTTTGGACTTTCTGAGATAATTTTTAGGGATGCAGGCCTGTGTAAATGCTAAATAGACGGAAATTGAGAGGTTTCGATGAGTATGTCTTTTTTTTTTTGAATGAATGAATGAAAGTTAAAAACAGTTTGTTCCTGTTTCTAGAGGTTGGAAAAAGATGGATTGTTGGCTTAGCCAGAGTTTGAACTCCGTTGTAAATTAGTTCTTTCACGTAGCAAGACGTCAAACGAAAATCTCTGCCTTTTTTATATAATTATCTGTAACAAAATGTTTTTACATGTTGTCATCTATTGATTGCTTTTGTGTCTTGACATATAAAAGTAATGGAATTCTGTCTCTGTGTTCATTCGTTTTGTTTTGCCTGCTTTTAATTTACCTCAGCGTTTTTGTAATGTGTTGATTGTGTCTTATGGTCTTGTCTTTTAAGAAATGTTATGTACAAGAAATATAGATGACCACCAAGAAATTAAAGATTATTTGTATCAGGAAAAAGAAGAGAAGTGGCTTTTGGGATTTTAACATCAATATTACTCATTCAATACAGTAAGTGAAGTTTTGTTTTATTATTGAAAATGTACTGTATTTGCCCTTAAAGATGTCTATTAACATGTAGGATTTTGCTTAAGACTTTGTTTCATGAGTGTACAGAATGGATTTAGAGAATGGTTGAACAAAATTCAGCTTTTAGTCACTTTTTTTTATGGGAAATGCATGTATATTTACTAAATGCTACTCCTTTCTCTGGAGCCATTTGTACGATATATATCTAAATCCTGGCACCTGACATACGAATGTAAATCAGCTCAATTAATCGCTTTAAATGAAATGTATATATCAAAAAATGTATGTACTTAAGTAAGCGCAATCTATTCTGATTGGTCAATTCAAACTTGCAGATTCATTCTGATTGGTCCATCCAGATGGTTCGCGGAGAAAAGTAACAGGTGGCACCAAACTGCTCCTATTATACCTAAATAATTATATTAAGACATTTTAATATTTAAACTCAATTAAAATATATGGAAAACTATTTTTTGCTCGTATTTAGTAAGGGAATAATTTTTTGGTCCGCCTTCATTTACGTGATTGTTAAGAGTAAGTCATTACATGGTCGTTCTAATAGATTTTTGTCTTCGCTAGCTTGCCGTACAGAAACGATCTCCATGGCAACAGCCATCAGTTGCAGCGGAGCGTCATCGGATTCTACCACAGATGATCTCTTCTAAACAATCCTACTTCTCGCAATAGTTTCCCTTCAGTTATTATTTTGTGCTAATACGTTGCTGAATATTTTCCAGTGTGTAAATGGAAAACAAAGGTACGTTTCTGCTTTGCTAGCCGGCTAGTTGTCCGGTAGTGGAATGGATCAGTACAGTATTCTGGGTCGGATTGGGGAAGGAGCTCACGGAATTGTTTTCAAAGCCAAACACATCGAGGTAAGACTGTGTAAAAGGACAATAACTCTGTTTCCTACAACAGGCCGCTGTCTGCATGCTTCTGCACCGCTTTATCTGTTGATGTTTTCAGACAGGAGAGACAGTGGCTTTGAAAAAAGTAGCTCTGCGAAGACTTGAAGATGGGATCCCAAACCAGGCCCTAAGAGAAATCAAAGCCCTGCAAGAGATCGAGGACAACCAATATGTGAGTGAGACTGAGATATACTGATCACAGACTTGTGTAGTAAAGATAATCTCCTTTGCAACTCACATTGGAAGAAAAAAAATGCTTTGGTAATCATAATTGCGACATACAAAGACGAAATGATGGCATACTCAGTCATATTTATGAGTTGAATGTTAAAATTGACATAAAATGCGAAATTAGGGCATATTAAGTCATATGAGTTGAAAGTCAAAATTGACAATGAATCAAAAGTCGAAATTATGGCATATTAAGTCATATTTATGATGAAAGTCAAAATTATGAAATAAAAATTCATAATGACAAAATGTTGAAATTATTATATACTAAGTCAATTATGAGATTAATCGAAACTATGGCATTTTAAGTTTTGACATTAAAAGTAATATTTATGAGATTAAGTAAACAGTTAAGTCAAAAAGTCATAATTGTCTATTTGTCATAATTGTGACTTTCATCTCAAACAGTTGAGACTTTTGTCATAAATATTGATAAAATGGGCTTCCATTCTATGATGATTTGTATATCCACAATAATTATTAATATTTTCATCATTTGATGTAGGCATACTTTAATTTCTGTTTTGATCATCTCTATAGGTGGTGAAGCTAAAGGACGTCTTCCCTCACGGCACAGGCTTTGTCCTGGTGTTTGAGTACATGTTATCTGATCTGTCAGAAGTCATTCGGAATTCCCAGCGTCCTCTCACCGCATCCCAGGTCAAAGGTTACATGATGATGCTGCTGAAAGGAGTGGCTTTCTGCCACGAGAACTCTATCATGCACAGGGTGAGACTGTGTTCCATATATTATTAGATTTGTCCCCATATAAATCTGTGCTTTGTTCTTTTTTTATTATTTTTTTTATCCTTGCTTTAAATGTTTTTTTGTGTGTAGGATCTGAAGCCTGCAAACCTTCTAATCAGCTCAACGGGTCACCTGAAGATCGCTGACTTTGGTCTGGCGAGGCTCTTTTCCAATGAAGGTGATCGTCTGTACAGTCACCAAGTTGCCACCAGGTGATAGTTTACTTAAAGGGTTTGTTCACCCTACAATGAAAGTTAACTCATCAATTCAGACCACAAAAAAATAATCTCACAGCTTGTGTGCTTTTTCTGGGTAAGTCTAATAAAAGCACTAATTTGCATGGGATCATTCTGTGATACTTCTGCATCTCTTTTAAAAGCTTGATGCTGGTCGCTAATCACTGTTATTATGTGGATGAGCGCGAGCGGGGAATTGTTTTTTTTTTAAACTTCTCCTTTTGTGGTCCAAAAAAAGAAAGAATGGCATACGGCATTAGAACAACACCAGGGTGTGTAAATGACGATTTCATTTTAATTTTAAGGTGAACTATCCCTTTAAAGCTTCTGTTAAGCCAGTAGGAATCTACATTTGTTCTAGCTTTAAGCCAAAACCTAAATCATATGGCTAAAAATATTTGGTGTGCTGTGTTTCAGATGGTACAGAGCACCAGAACTTTTGTATGGTGCCCGAAAATATGATGAAGGAGTTGATCTCTGGTAAGAAATTTTAAAATCATTTCTAGTTTATTCTTAAAGTGAACATGAGATCAAAATTGACAAATCTTATTTTTTCATGGAATATTGCAGTGTTTATTATATTTAATAAACATTGATTGTGCCCTGCCCCAGATTTTTTCTTGTTCAAGAAGCCGTTTCACTCAGATATACACTCACCTAAAGGATTATTAGGAACACCTGTTCAATTTCTCATTAATGCAATTATCTAATCAACCAATCACATGGCAGTTGCTTCAATGCATTTAGGGGTGTGGTCCTGGTCAAGACAATCTCCTGAACTCCAAACTGAATGTCAGAATGGGAAAGAAAGGTGATTTAAGCAATTTTAAGCGTGGCATGGTTGTTGGTGCCAGACGGGCCGGTCTGAGTATTTCACAATCTGCTCAGTTACTGGGATTTTCACGCACAACCATTTCTAGAGTTTACAAAGAATGGTGTGAAAAGGGAAAAACATCCAGTATGCGGCAGTCCTGTGGGTGAAAATGCCTTGTTGATGCTAGAGGTCAGAGGAGAATGGGCCGACTGTTTCAAGCTGATAGAAGAGCAACTTTGACTGAAATAACCACTCGTTACAACCGAGGTATGCAGCAAAGCATTTGTGAAGCCACAACACGCACAACCTTGAGGCGGATGGGCTACAACAGCAGAAGACCCCACCGGGTACCACTCATCTCCACTACAAATAGGAAAAAGAGGCTACAATTTGCACAAGCTCACCAAAATTGGACAGTTGAAGACTGGAAAAATGTTGCCTGGTCTGATGAGTCTCGATTTCTGTTGAGACATTCAGATGGTAGAGTCAGAATTTGGCGTAAACAGAATGAGAACATGGATCCATCATGCCTTGTTACCACTGTGCAGGCTGGTGGTGGTGGTGTAATGGTGTGGGGGATGTTTTCTTGGTACACTTTAGGCCCCTTAGTGCCAATTGGGCATCGTTTAAATGCCACGGCCTACCTGAGCATTGTTTCTGACCATGTCCATCCCTTTATGACCACCATGTACCCATCCTCTGATGGCTACTTCCAGCAGGATAATGCACCATGTCACAAAGCTCGAATCATTTCAAATTGGTTTCTTGAACATGACAATGAGTTCACTGTACTAAAATGGCCCCCACAGTCACCAGATCTCAACCCAATAGAGCATCTTTGGGATGTGGTGGAACGGGAGCTTCGTGCCCTGGATGTGCATCCCACAAATCTCCATCAACTGCAAGATGCTATCCTATCAATATGGGCCAACATTTCTAAAGAATGCTTTCAGCACCTTGTTGAATCAATGCCACGTAGAATTAAGGCAGTTCTGAAGGCGAAAGGGGGTCAAACACAGTATTAGTATGGTGTTCCTAATAATCCTTTAGGTGAGTGTATGTTACAATGGATCCTTTTCCCAGACTGTGATGATGTGTTTCCACAGTTTACATCGCAAATCAAGTTAATTGTTTATAATCAATTAACAATTACCCCCGCACACCTGCAGGTAATGGATAGGTGCGTAGGAGAAAGGACAAAAACCACACTATCAGTACTTGCAAAAGTGTTACATTTGCTTTATTTTGGTCCCATGACCTTCATCAGGCATATATAAACAAACTATTCAAAGCATAATCACATTTAATACATCATAATTGTATTTGGTATCGTCTCTCTCACCCTCATGTCACGATTCAATATATATCACGATATAAACTCTAAGACATATAGTAAAACGTTAACAAAAAATGTACTGTTCATTAAAATGCTAAATTTGGTATTACATTGGGGGTAGAAATGAATAGACTTGGACATGGTAACCCAATGCACAGGACAATGGTGACACCAGAATAAAAATATTCATGATTTTGATGCTGAAAATACAGAATTATTTTAGCTGAATATGCCTGCACTCTGCCACTGACTAGATACATATAAAATAATGTATGCCACTTTTTACTGGTAACAAAAGACATTTGGCATTATCAGGACCCACAAATATTCCCCCACTGCATTATTATACATTATATTCAACATTATATAGTAATGTAGTGCTGACACTAAAACTCTGTAAACTTGAATTTTTTCTCACACAGTAATTTTCTTTTGTCACTATCCATGATACACATTGTTGCATGCGATATATTGTATATTGTCATTCAAGGTATACATTTGATAATTTTTTATAGCATTTAGTTTTTATCAGCTCTATCTATTTCTCTCCATTTTATAATAATTACTGTAAAATATCCAGTGTGTTATGTCTATGTAAATTCATGACTTTCTAAAACACCCAGGTAAACAAACTCTTTATTAAAATTCACTGGACTACATAAAAAAAATCCAATGTGTTATGCAATTCTTTGTTTTCATTTGGAAATTAATTTGGATGAAATCAAAATTATTTAATCAAAGAAAATTCTGACCAAATGTCAGATTTCATAAATTGAATTGAAATCATATTTGTATGAAAGCAAATATTTAGATCCTTACTAATAAGTCTTTTTTTGTTGCTGTTGTTGTGTACTTTCTCTTTTGCCTCAAGTTTCACTAGATGGCAGTAGTGCTTATTCTATATTCAGCTGGTGTCACTGTGTCTTCTGGCTTGTTTCAGGGCAGTGGGCTGCATTTTCGGGGAGCTGTTGAACAACTCTCCACTTTTCCCCGGAGAGAATGACATTGAGCAGTTGTGTTGTGTGCTTCGAGTGCTGGGAACTCCCAACCAGAAAGTTTGGCCAGTGAGCTCTCACTTTACATTCACTATGACATATAGAATGACATGATGCACAACTGTTCTCCTAAAGGTTCTGCCTGTGTATGTATCAAATCTAGGAAATAACAGAACTACCAGACTACAATAAGATCACATTTAAAGAAAACCCACCTATTCCTTTGGAGGAAATTGTACCTGACACGTCACCGCAAGCTGTGGACCTGCTGAAGAAGTTCCTTGTCTATCCTTCCAAACAGAGGATCAGTGCTAGACAGGTGCACATTTGAAGTTTTGTACAGATGGATTCAGTCAGTCATGTAACTCCAATGACACTTATAATGCCCTGTCTGTTTCCTCAGGCTTTGCTCCATCCGTATTTTTTCACGGACCCTCTCCCAGCACATCATTCAGAGCTGCCCATCCCACAGCGTGGAGGAAAGCACTCTAGACAGCGCATGCAGCCGCCTCACGAGTTCACAGTGGATCGACCCTTACATGAGAGCTTGGTGGATCCGAGCCTGATCCAAAGGCATGCGTGGAGTTGTTTATGACAGCGATATGAGCAGAAATGTAGGGGTTTGTGCTTTTTCAAATCAGAAAATGGCCCATTAAGTCATACTCATTTATTTCATGTTTAAGGACGATGAAAAAAGTAATAAAACGTTCAAAGTATTTATAATAATATACAGAAATAAGCTATTTCAAATTAATATTTAATATGAAAATAATGTTTCAATTTGTATGGCACATTTTACAATACGCATGCTCGAGGAGTAGCTTATTTGAATGGATAGCATCTCACTCTGTATTATTTACTCCACTTCAGTGGAACTGTAAATTAGCTTTTTGCAACTACCATTAACCTTATCATTTATCACCAGCAAATGTAAATGAACTGATTTGGGTTTTATTCAGTTAGACGCAACTTTATACACTGATCCAGATAGACACGAATGTACTAGAACAGGTCTGGCCATGCAGTTTAGTGCCAACACTCTTTAGAGCGCCAGGTTTTTGAGCCAAAGGACAAATTGGCAGGTAACTAGTTTTGAATCACACACTACCGTTCAAAAGTTTAAAGCAGCACGGCTGTTTTCAACACTGATAATAATAAGAAATGTTTCTTAAGCAGCAAATCATTACATTACAATGATTTCTGAAGGATCATGTAACACTGAAGACTGGAGTAATGATGCTGAAAATTCAGCTTTGGTCACAGGAATAAATTACATTTTAAAACCGATTCAAAAAGATTATAATATTTCAAAATATTACTGTTTTTACTGTATTTTCGATCAAATAAATGGAGCTTTGGTGAGCATTAGAGACTTCTTTCAAAAAAATAAAAAATCTTACCATCTCCAAACGTTGAACGGTACAGTTGAACAGTACCATTCAAATGATCATTACATTGTTGAAAAGCTGTGGAGGAAACTAGCCTTATCAGTGAACATGCAAACACACAGCTTCTATTAATAGAGCTATAAGCAGTCCAATCATTGTTTCATAGATTTTTCTTAATTTCTTTAACCACTAACACAGTCATAGTGGTAAATCCCTTGTGCAAATACATCATCACACAACCTCTCCCTAACAGGTAGAGGCAAATAGTGTAACTGTAATGTGAAATTAACATTGCGGTTAGGGCAAATAAACGCCAAAGCAGAAAAAAATGGAAGAGGTGCATATCTGTCATCTTTTTCAGTCTGTTATACATACATTTTTTTAGCTAAATGACAGACTCTCTAACACACAGCATGATTCACCACTTAAACCGAATGAACAAAAGGAAAGAAGGCCGTTCGCTTTGATTAACAAATGACTTCCACAGCACTGCTCTGTCTGCATGTGGTCAGGCTGTGCACCTTTAGAATGATTGCAGCATTTGTCTCTATTTGCATCAGTGCAATCAGCTCAACTGTCTTCTTGTGTTACATATTAAGCTGTGCTTTGCATATTTTATTGGCTCCACTTTCCCTTTTGTTCCATCAGTGGTTTGTTTTTTTTTATCAAGTTTTTTTTTTTTGTTTTTTTTTTTTTTTATAGTAGGTTAAAATCCATAAAGCTTATAGTAAGTTTAAAGTTCAATGAAAAATGTAAATCATCATTTACTCACCCTCATGTTGTTCCAAAACTATATGACTTCTGCGGAACAGTGTTTTTTGCCCATGCAATGAAAGTCAATGGGCTCCAATGTTGTTTGAATGCCAATATTTTCCACAATATCTTATTTTGTGTTTGGCAGAAGGAAGTCAGTCATACAGGTTTGGAACATTAGGGTGAGATGATGACAGAATTTACGTTTTTGGGTTATTTCTTTATACTTTGTACTTTCTATGTATTTGTATGTTATATATCAGTTTTTTTATTAATATTTTGAATTAGTTTATATTTTTAGTTTTATGTGAATTTTAGATTTATTTATTTTTTTATTTCGTTATGTTTTCATTTTATTATTATTTAATATTGCTATTTAGGTTTATGTTTATTTTAGTTTTTTATTTATTTCCAGGTAATAATTTTAGTGATTCAACTTCAACTTATTTCAGTTTTTTTGCCAAGGCAACATTTCTAAATTTTTGTTTAGTTTACATTTTTCAACTAATATTTATATTTTTTTCAGCTTTATTTCAATTAACAGAAACATTTGTATAGCTTAAATACACTATTATATACACTGTTCCACAGAAGAGAGAAATTCATAGTTTTGGATGGGATATATCAGACATACTCAATGCATTTAAGTACACTTCCTTCCACAGAAACCTGTGTCTTTAGTAGTTGGTCTTGGTCTTTTTGCTCTTTGTTGGCTTTGCATATTTGTAATTGGAATTTGCAATGCAGACTTTTATTAGATTTTCAAATTATGTGGGATATTTCCAGACTTTTTTGTGCACTTACGAGGCACCACATTTGCTGAAGTCGACCTGTCTTTGGCTCCGCCCACTGTATCCACATGTGTAACCTCAATCACCCACAATGCCAGAGCTCAGAAACCTTCAAACATTAAGTTGTAACTCATCAGTGGTGCTCCACCGTATGCTCACTTTCATCACAGACACCTGTCCTGCAGATTGAACAGATAAACTCAGGTATGCCTCATTACAATCTACATTACCCTATCTACAACCAGATGAGCAAATCAAACAATGCAAAGTGATGCTTATCTTGTTTTTCGAGTCATTTGATTCTAAATGTGATTTCGGTAACACTTTATTTTACTGTGTCCTTGTTACATATGCTACATGTAGTCTCTATAATAATTACTCTAAATGATGCATAATTACATGCAACTACACCCTCTTCTAACCCTATAGTAAGTACATGTTAATTAATATTACTTAAATGTATAATTACACTGTAACAAATAAAGTGTAACCATAATTTCTGTTAAATGGAAAGGTGTGACTGGCAGTGCTGTTGCGTTTTGTCTTCATTTTGCACTTCAACGCAGTATAACTTATTTATTAAAGATCTAAGGGTTTGTTTGCTTTTAAAAGTATGGATTTTGTGGGAATCTGATTTAAAATATTTAAATATGGTCTTGTGTACATAGAATAAATGTTATTGTGATTGCAATTTGATTCCCAAACACATTCAGAATGTATTTCCGAAATGTATTTTTAAATCGTCTTTAAACTGATGATATTTGATTGCAATTATTAGAATTATTAAATATACATAATGCTATTAAAATGTCGTCTTGTTCTTATTGACACAATTAAGGCATAATTTGGAAGATTTCCCCCATTGCACCACACTTTAACATGCCAATTCAAGAATAAAAATATATACATATACTAAAAATAATATATACACAAGATTGACCATTTCCTTTTCATGCAGTACAAAAGGGGTTCCTGATAGACATGGAGAGCTCCGTTGAACAGACTCGCTGGGTATCATCCTCAATGGTGGCATCAGAGGTGATGCCCACCTACCCATCTGACTCCAGCTATCTGGTCCACACTGAGGAGGGCCCGATGTTCCCCTGCACTGACGCAGATCACAGCGGCCTGCCCTCTGTGTTTACCAGTCCCGTCCATGGCCGCCCATCTGGAGCTTTTCAACACAGCCCAGGTCAGTGACACAGCGCACCATCAAAAAAGTATTGTAGAGTATCATGCTACAGGTATAGAATCACATGGTACTTTGATATACAGTACACTACCATTCAAAAGTTTTCTATTTGAATATATTCTCAAATGTAATTTATTCCTGTGATTCAAAGCTGAATTTTCAGCATCATTACTCCAGTCTTCAGTGTCACATGATCCTTCAGAAATCATTCTAATATGCTGATGTGCTGTCAAGAAACATTTATTATTATCAATGTTGAAAACAGTTGTGCTGCTTCATATTTTTGTAGAAACAGTGATGCATTTTTCCCAATATTTTTTGTGATGAAAGTTCAAAAGAAGAGCATTAATTTTGTAACTTTTGAAACATTATAAGTGTATTTACTGTTACTTTTGATCAATTTAGTGCATTCTTGCTAAATAAAAATATGAATTTCTTTAAAAAAAATCTTTCTGACCCTGAACTTTGGAACAGTAGTGTATACTGTACTGTGGCAATGAATCATGAACATATTCATATATCATGATATTTACATGATAACGTAAATAACCAAAGCTTATAAATACTAAAACAAATAAGTACAGAGAAATTATATGTAAGTGAATGTATGGGCCAAATTGTCTAGGCAAAAATTAAAACTAAAACTTTTAACCATTTAATTGTAGTCTGTGCCAGTGTCCTACGCAGTTTGCGTTGTAAATACAGTGCAACTCTTGCGTCATCATCACACGCATGCGTCGTGGTGCTGACGTGAACAGCATCAGCTGCCGTTGAACTCGAAAGTGTTGCACTATTACGTAAACTGCGTAGGAGACTGACACAGGCTAGAACGAAATTGTTGAATAAAGTCGTTATTTTTGTTTGTTTTTGTGCACAAAAAGTATTCTCGTCTCTTCATAAAATTAAGGTTGAACCACTGGAGTCACATGGACTATTTTAACGATGTCTTTACTACCTTTCTGGACCTTGAAAGTGTTAATTAAATAGCTGTCTATGGAGGGGTCAGAGAGTACTAAGTCCAAATACTTTCTCTTACTTTCTCATATATACTTACTCATACCAGTTTACATTTACATTCATGCAGGTTAATATGCAGAGAAGCAATTCTGTCTCTGTGGCGCTATCAAAATGCACTTTTAACTCTAGAATCATGTAATTTTCCTGATTTGTGTTCCTTTCTTTGAGTATTCCTCCGTCTCTTCCTCAGTATATCCCATTTACTCCTCTCCATTCCTCGGCAACCTGTCCTGGCTTGAAGGTTCAAACGGATCCTCTCTAACCAGTCTCTTCCCATCATCCCCATCGTCCTGGCATGGCAGTGCATTTTCCAAGACGTCCTCCCCATCCTTCCATGGCTCCACATCACTCACCTCTGCCAGACAGTCTCGTTCTGCCCTTACCTGCCCTATCGTGGACCAAAAGGAGAGTGTGAAAGGAGAGAGACTGAGTCCTCCTGGAGGAGGGGAGGCGTTTGGCGGGATGTTTCCTCTGAGCCCTCCAGTGAGCGGTGTGTATGCTCATACACACTCCTCAAAAGCGCACTCGCAGTCAATGGCCCACTACTGTCCCTATGGGAGCGTCACGCAAGATTACAACAGTTCAGTTTTCTACGCACCCTCGTCCTTCTCACCGAAATTATGCAGCAAGATGACATTCTCCCCTTTAGGTGAGGAAATATCATAGCGGGTAGGTAATGTGGAGTGGTGCTAGTGTTGTGGTTAAAAAATGAAGTCCTAGAGTCAAACCTTTCATGGTTTATGAACTATAGCGATTCTGGGGGTTTTCAATTATATTTTTATTAAAGTGTCCCTATTATGCTTTTTTGTATATTACCTTTCATGTAGTGTGTAATATAGCTGTTTGTGAGTTTAAAAGGTCTGCAAAGAATCAAAGATCAAAGTGCACGATAAATTGAGTTATTGTCTCCCATAAGAAAGAATCGAAACCAGTCGTCAGCAATTCCAGTCTTACTTTGTAACAAATTTGCATAATGCCTGCCTTTGGTCTTTATTGGCTACCCGCGAACAATGTCTGCTTTGACTGCCCTCAAACACTCTAGTTGTAGCTGAGGCCTGGAAGAGTTTGGTTCGTGTTGTTGACATGCCGAGAAGCTGCGGTTTTCTGCACTTCCAATGATTATAGACTCTAATTGATATGGTAAAACCGACAGCATCGTTTCTGTTCGTATCACTGGAACAAGTGCTGTGGAAGCCTCTGTAGCTGAAATTCAGATATGATTATGAGCGTTTAGTTTATGACACGCACTGTAAGCGGCAGACCAATCACAACAGACTGAGCCGTTTGACCAATCAGAGCAGAGTAGGCTCTCAGAAAGGAGGGGTTTAGAGAGACTGAATCCTTGATTGAACCAGTTTCAGACACTTTGAGAAAAGATGTGATGCTGCAATGTATATAACGAGTGGATGCATTTGGAGAAACCTTTAAAATAGCATCCAAACAACAAACACAAAATACAGAACAATTAACAACTTTCCCATCCCAACTATATACACTTAAAAAAGTAAATAATAATAAAAATTCTTTGCAGTACCTTTGGTTCAGATGCTATAAGGTTCTGACCCACCTGAAGGGTTACTTTTACCAGGTTTGTTTTTCTAATGTAGTAAGACAGTGAGATTAAAACACCAAATTCAGTGTACATCACTTTTCCTATAGAAAACCATAAAGAAAATGCTTTATGTGGCTTAATTGAATTGGAGGACCTAATTCAATATACACCTTACTAATGAAACATTATGTACAGGCAAGCGGACGAATCCAGAATATGAACGCAACACATTTCAAGTTAAGCATTTTCCCATAGAAATCATCATGTATTTCAAATGGACATTATTTTCATAAATTGTTTACATTTATATTTGTACGTATCATCAATAAGGTGTATATTGAATTATATATTTTTTTAAATCACCGTCTTAGTACATGAGGGCACGTTAATCGTTAATGTCCTGCTGTTTTAAGTGAAAAAACGCCGGCAGGTGCTGTATAACTTGGAGTTTGTTAACATTAATCTTTATTTTTCATATTTTAAAAATTTGAATAATTGTGGTTTGAAACATATGGAAAAATTACAGTCCTGTGCTGTAGTTCTTCAGATGTTTTGTCCTTCGGGTTTTTCAGTCACGTGACTGAAATCTATAGCAGTACATTGATGGTTTACTAAAGAACAAAAAAAAATGTAAATGTTCTTTATGGAAATTAAACAGGTTCTTGAATGGCATCAGTCTGTAAATATTCTAACTGGAACCTTTAGAGTATACGTTTCATTGTGTTTTTTTAATCAAGTTGGATGATACGCAAATTTAACATTGTCTCCAATCTGTTGTGGTGACAGAGACGCGTGAGTGTGTGAACTGTGGGGCCACTGCCACCCCTCTGTGGCGGCGCGATGGAACGGGCCACTACCTCTGCAATGCCTGCGGACTGTACCACAAGATGAACGGACAGAACAGGCCTCTCATCCGACCCAAAAAGAGACTGGTAGATGATAATCAAGAGAACTTACTTAGTTATATTTTTAAAAGAAGTCTTTTATGTTCCCCATGGCTGCATTTATTTGATAATTAAAAATGTAATTTATTCCTGTGATGACAAAGCTGAATTTTCAGCATCATTACTCCAGTCTTCAGTGTCACATGATCCTTCAGAAATCATTCTAATATGATGATTTTCTCTTAATATTATCAATGCTGAAAACGGTTGTGCTGCTTAATATTTTTGTGGAAACAGGATTCTTTGATGAATAGAAAGATCAAAACAACAGAAATCTTTTGTGACATTACTGTCACTTTTCTGTCACTGTTTATAAGACGTAGAGTGACTGGCGTTTGTCTCTCTTCTTATAGGTCATCAGTAAGCGAATAGGAGCTCAATGTGCGAACTGCCAGACCAGCACCACCACGCTGTGGAGACGCAACACCAGCGGAGAGCCTGTGTGTAATGCTTGCGGACTCTATTTCAAGCTTCACAATGTGAGCAACTTCACTCATTTCACTTGACTTTTTTGTATTAAAAATGGCAAAATCTTATTCATTAAATTTAGTAAAGGCTGTATAATTTTAGTGGACGAATTTGTTGAACAGTTGTGTCACACACAACCTAGCACAACATTTTTGGCGCTGTTACCTGATTTGCATAACTTCTTTGTGTATCCAGTGCTAAAAAAATGAATTCTTAGTAAATTACTTCCTGTAATTCTATAGCACTTTCAAAACATTTCGACATACCAACATGTCAACTAATAGACAAGGTTGTTTTTTTCCACCAATTTCAACCAGTTTGTCACTATTTTTGCAATTCTATTTGGTACAGCTAATGGCACAGGAATCGCACACAGCAGATTTAAAGGTGCTGTATGTAATTTTTGACTGTACTAAAGCATAAAAATGAGTGCTGGGCAATCGATTATTCGCATCCAAAATAAAAGTTTGTATAATTATTACGTGTATATATAAATACACACTCCTTCATGTATATATTTAAGAAATATTTGCATGTATATACTGTATATATATATTTATATAATTTATCTTGTATATAAATATAAATATTTTATATATAAATATAGCATATTTTTCTTGAACTACAATCTGGACTCTAGGATCAAGTGAAGAATCAGAATTAGTAGACTGCTGTCTACGAAGTAACCCATCTTGTAAAAAGTAGAAGACGGTCAGAGGATCTTTTCCTTCTCCCCCAGCAACTAAAGAAAGCAGTTCTTGGAGAGTTTCATCCGCCTGCTGGGCTTTAATCAACTCCTCTCGAGTCACACCCTGAAGTGATGACAAAGAAAAAGTGTTAGCAGAATCACAACCTGAACTGTCAGGCATGGAGTCAGTCTTATCAGTCTTGCGATCATCAGATTGTACTTCTTTCACAGGACACCCCTCTTCAACTTTAGCACACACAGTACTAGATTCAAGTTGAGAAGAATTTGTCGCAGCAATAAAAGTATCGCTAAGATCACACTCAGTTTCATCTGGCATACTTTTCTTAGTCATTGCACGAGTTATTGCACAGGCAGGAAATAAATGAGGACAGTCAGATGATCCGTTTAGTTTCTCATCAGCAGAGACTACTACAGGTGGCACACCTCCATCAGATTTCTCCCAGACATTACCTCCGGCCAAATCATTCCCAAGGATGAAAGTAACACCAGGGACAGGAAGCATGGCACAAACTCCAACCACCACGTCTCCTGAAACAATCTTTGAATTAAGACAGACATGATGTAAAGGAACTTCCATGTAACCCATAATCAAGCCCTGTGACCAGCACATGAGATCCAGTGGCAGTATGTTCTGACAAAGGTGAAAGTCCTTCCAGCAAAAACGACTGCCCTGCCCCTGTATCTCTAAGAATACGAACAGGCACAATTTCATCAGAGTCAGGCAAAGAAACACTCCCTTCAGTGAGAAATGGCATAAAATCATTGTTTTTAACATTCTCAGTCTCATTGCTATTCAGCGATTCAATCTGTTTGTTAAACTGAACAGGAGCACTATTCACGTTCGACATCGCAATTAAACCAACAGATTTAACAGTTCTCTCTTTCTTTTTGAGAACTACACAATCTGAAATCTTAGGTCCTGGTTTTCTACAATAAAAGCAAACTATTTCACCCTTTGTGCATGTAACTGCAGTATTATCAGCAGAAGGATTTAAAACGTTCTGGCCCGCAGCTAGCTGTTTACTTTTACCAGAGACACTCAACTTAGACCGATCACTCAAGTGACCAACAGAAATATGGTGGGTCAGAACAAATTCGTCTGCCATAAGAGCAGCAGCTGATAATTTAGTCACTTTGTGTTCATTAAGATACATAGCAACAGCACGTGGAACACAGTTTTTAAACTCTTCCAAAAGAATGAGCTCACTGAGTTGTTCCTTAGTTGTAATTTTTTAAGAAGAACACCAGCGGTCAAACAGATTCTCTTTTTCTGTAGCGAACTCAAGAAAAGTGCCCTTCTCAGTCTTAAAATGACTCCTGAATTTCTGGCGGTATGCCTCAGGTGCCAACTCACAAGCATGTAAAACAGCAGACTTAACAACATCATGGTCACCACTTTGCTCCATAGTCAATGCTGAATACCCTTCTTGTGCTCTACCCACTAATACACATTGCAAGAGTAATGTCCAAAACTCTCTTGGCCATTTCAAAGACTCTGCAACACGCTCAAAATGTTGGAAATACTTCTCTACTTCCTTCTCTAAAAACGGTGGCTCTAATCTAATGTTTTTAAAAACATCAAAAACAGGTGCAGTGAACACAGGCTCAACAGGTGACACGTGAACTGGAGTTTCAGTTGGATTTGCATTCAGCTCCAGCTCAAGTTTTCTTAACTGAAACACTCTTTCCTCCCTTTCCTTTTCAAATTGTAACTCCATTCGTCGCATCTCAAACTGCTGTTGTAATTTCTTTACCTCAAAATAATTTTCTAACTCTTTCTCTTTAAGTGCACACGCATCGCGCTCAGCACGAAATCTTTCTGCATCAACACATAACTGTTTCTCTTGCAACGACATCTCACTCAATAAAGAGGAGAGGTTAAAGATACATCAGAATCAATAACATGAGCTCTTACCTCCAAAACACCACGCTCGAATAACGCAGTTCTCACAACTTTCATCAGCGTCTCTTTAAGTTTCTTATCATTGGTTGTTACCTCAACATTAAAACGTTCGGCAATCTGCAACAGTATTTCCGAAGGAAATGCGAAAAAATCCTCGACTACTGACGACATTTCTGCAAAAAGAGGCAGGAAAGCAAACAACAACAATACAAACACACACGTGAGATGTGAGAAGCCCTAGAGCAAGAGTCTATCCCACACAGAGTGCCTCCCTATAATGATACACATCACTCTCATATACACTCTAGTTAATTGTCAATTAACAGGAGAACCAATCGGAAGCTCCCCCATTCTGCCCAATAGGAAGACTCAGGGTAGTCACACTTTTGCGCGTCCTCAATCTGGAAAAGCGCGTGTGCGATGAGTCTGAGGAAGACCCCAGTACCCATTTCAACCACTAGCTGTCAATATTACATATTGCACCTTTAACTGCAATTTTGCAGTTCTTTAAATTGTGCTTAATATTTTTTCAATCCTACTCATCAGGTGAACCGACCACTGACTATGAAGAAGGAAGGCATTCAGACGCGCAACCGTAAAGTGTCCAGCAAGACCAGGAAAGGGAAGAAATTTAGCACTGCAGAGGAGAATCTCTATTGTGATTATTCGAAGAATCCTGCCTCTGATCAGTGTTTCGACATGTATTCTCAGAGCCCAGGAGCTCTGAGGGTCTATAGTCATTCTTCCCATTCACTGCCACCCACAGCTGCCTTCCACAGCCATGCCACCCTGCCCTACCCATACCACCCGTCGGCTGCCATCTTACCCAGCGTGATGTGAGAGGAACTGGACAAAAGACTATGAGTTTATGGAAAGCTGTACAAAACACTCACAACTGAAGATACTCAACATAAACATACTTGAAAACTTTACAGATGTGGATGCATAAAAAAAGCATGTAGGGAAATACAGTTGCCCTAAAAATATTTGGACATTAAAAGTCACAAATTGAAAATATAATGCAATGCCATTCAGATATAGAAAATATCAAACCAGATGGCATTTATTTTAAATAAAGATAGCACAAACACACTTTTCAAGTTTGAAAAGCATTATGACACTTTGTGTTTGTGAATAATTCGTGTAATAACTACATGAAAGTGACATTTTAAGAAAAGTTTAGTGTCATTTGTTTGCAGAAGCCACTTAGTTTTATATTTTGCCGCTAACACAATGACATTCAGACATACACTATCGTACATAAGTTTGGGGTCAAAGAAATTAATACTTTTACTCAGCAAATATGCATTAAATTGATCAAAAGTGACCGTAAAGACATTTATAATGTTACAAAAAATTTATGAAAATGTATTTTAAAAAATGCTTTCTGTTCATCATAGAATCCTGGTTTCTACAAACACAACTGTTTTCAACATGGATGGTAATCAGAAATGTTTCTTGAGCAGCAAATCAGCCTATTAGAATGATTTCTGAAGGTTCATGTGACACTGAAGACTAAAGCTGAAAATTCAGCTTTGCATCACAGGAATAAATTACACTTTCAAATAATTTCAAAATATTATTACTGTGTTTATTTCTGATCAAATAAATGCAGCCTTGGTGAGCATAGAATGCTTCATTCTATAATCTTCCTCTCCTCAAACATTTGTACAGTAGTTTATATATAGACTACATTTATTTTTTCAGTTTGTAACCACTTTTCATTAATCACTTTTTTTTAACATTTGTAATTGTTGAATGTTTTTAAAGTGTTTTACAGAAAATGTATGTTGTTTACAAATAAAAGTTTATGTAAACACCATTTCTTTTTGCATTTGAAGAAGTTTTATTTATATTGCACCTTTCCATAGCTCAAGGTCGCTTTACATTGTGCATTACAATACATTTGCACACACACACACACACACACACATATAGATATGTTTTAGATATCGTGAAGATAGACAAAGATGAGATATTACGAAGTGTAAGGGGTAGTGAATTCCATAATTTAGGGGGATTTAAGGGAATAAAGAAAAAATAAGAGCGGTAAAAGAAGTTTTAGTTCTACTTATAGCCTATATAGTTGTGAAGTAATCCATTTAAACTCTTTGCAAATAATATTTTATTTAAAAATATGCACATAAAAATGTTTCTTGTCTAGTCACAGTCAGCTTGTCATTTAAATTATTGCATATTTTCAATTAAAAATGGCGAAATTACATTTAAAAAAGTAGTTTGCACCACTGTATATTATGGTGAGTTGTTAAACGTATCCATCGTAAAACAGTTGTCAAATATGAAATGTTTAGCTACTTATATCTTATCACGCACACACTCTTTCACTGTAAAAACTATAAGCGTGGCATTGGGATTCACACTCATCTTCAGTGAACCTTAAGCCCCGTCTTCTTTGATCTGATTGGTCAAGAAATAGAGCATTGCAATAATCTAGAAGTGGGGTCCTATAATGCCCCTTTTCACAAGATAGACGTGAAATAAGTCTCTGATGTCCCCAGAGTGTGTATGTGAAGTTTTAGCTCAAAGTACCCCACAGATCATATTTTTCTAGCATGTTCAAATTGTCACTTTTTTAGGGTGAGCAAAAATGCACCGTTTTTGTGTGTGTCACTTTAAATGCAAATGAGCTGCTGCTCCCGGTGTCTGAGACTGAATCCGAAATCGCCCCATAAACCCTCAATCACTATTCCCTACGTTAGTCCACTAATACAGTTCACTTTGAACGAGTGAATGAAAACGAGAGTGAGTGAATTCGGACAGCCGTTGAGCATACATCGGCTGTACACTCGTTATTGCGTTGCACTCAATAACGTCCACTATGGTTTCGGACACCACTGCAAATGGCTGTCCTCTCAAATAGTGCCCTATTTAAGGGTATAGGGGGCGATTTCGGATTCAGCCTGAGATTTTCGGTGACACTGGGCGGAGCTTACATAAATATTCAAGAGTTTCCTGTTTCGTGTTAAAGCGCCACTGAAAATATTAGTGCACGCTCCTCGGATCACAGAAACTGTTTTCAGTAGCCTAGTGTAACTGCGTTTCAGAGTCGAATGAAGCTTCTTTTTTTGATAGCCTAACTGTTTATGTATGCTCAATAGTTTGTACATAGTTATATAATTTGTTTGTTTTAATTATAGGCTACTTCTGTTTTGCTTTAATGGTCTTTTAGTAGTTTCATTTGATAACTTGTGATTATGTGATTATTTTGTCATTCCCTATTCTCATTTTATAGTCTGCATAACTTCAACCAGACATTAAAACACCATGAGAAATGTTTATTTTTTTGACATGCATGAATTAATGCATGTAAACCTTCATCTTTTTGCACAAAACACACAATGCTCTATAAGAGGCTATATCTCACCATGTTTCTAACCATGTACACTCACCTAAAGGATTATTAGGAACACCATACTAATACTGTGTTTGACCCCCTTTCGCCTTCAGAACTGCCTTAATTCTACGTGGCATTGATTCAACAAGGTGCTGAAAGCATTCTTTAGAAATGTTGGCCCATATTGATAGGATAGCATCTTGCAGTTGATGGAGATTTGTGGGATGCACATCCAGGGCACGAAGCTCCCGTTCCACCACATCCCAAAGATGCTCTATTGGGTTGAGATCTGGTGACTGTGGGGGCCATTTTAGTACAGTGAACTCATTGTCATGTTCAAGAAACCAATTTGAAATGATTCGAGCTTTGTGACATGGTGCATTATCCTGCTGGAAGTAGCCATCAGAGGATGGGTACATGGTGGTCATAAAGGGATGGACATGGTCAGAAACAATGCTCAGGTAGGCCGTGGCATTTAAACGATGCCCAATTGGCACTAAGGGGCCTAAAGTGTGCCAAGAAAACATCCCCCACACCATTACACCACCACCACCAGCCTGCACAGTGGTAACAAGGCATGATGGATCCATGTTCTCATTCTGTTTACGCCAAATTCTGACTCTACCATCTGAATGTCTCAACAGAAATCGAGACTCATCAGACCAGGCAACATTTTTCCAGTCTTCAACTGTCCAATTTTGGTGAGCTCATGCAAATTGTAGCCTCTTTTTCCTATTTGTAGTGGAGATGAGTGGTACCCGGTGGGGTCTTCTGCTGTTGTAGCCCATCCGCCTCAAGGTTGTGCGTGTTGTGGCTTCACAAATGCTTTGCTGCATACCTCGGTTGTAACGAGTGGTTATTTCAGTCAAAGTTGCTCTTCTATCAGCTTGAATCAGTTGGCCCATTCTCCTCTGACCTCTAGCATCAACAAGGCATTTTCACCCACAGGACTGCCGCATACTGGATGTTTTTCCCTTTTCACACCATTCTTTGTAAACTCTAGAAATGGTTGTGCGTGAAAATCCCAGTAACTGAGCAGATTGTGAAATACTCAGACCGGCCCGTCTGGCACCAACAACCATGCCACGCTCAAAACAGTCTTCACATTCTCTAAACTTTAATTCATGCTTCAAAACTTAGTTATTGTGTCAGTAAATTGGCCAATGCCACCTAAATAAAAAGTGTTTTTGTCATTGTGTGAGCCACACTGATCAAAATGTTTCGATTTTTTTTCAATATTTGTTACATACAAATTCTATACAAATTCTATTCTATACAATAATGTCAGTTTTGTCTAGCTGAATGCTTTTGTGGATCACACTAAGCTTTATTACTGTAAATACAGATTCAGACAGTAAAAAATAACTGGGAAACGTCAATAATGTAGTACACAAAAAAAGTAACATTTGTATTTATACAGTACACTTGTTTTTTTTAAGAAATGTGTTACATGTAAGCTTAAAATTCACTGTTTATTCATTTTTACACACTCTATTAAGTACCGATTCAGAGTTCTGACAGCAAACTCCATTGCAACACACACATACTATATATATATATATATATATATATATATATATAGAATGTGTGTTGTAATTTAACAAACATTGTTTGTCACAAACACATATGTCATAAATATCTATGGAATATAACATGTCTCACAGATTTTGATCACTGAATGGATCATTTTGCATGTGAAGGCTCACACGATGTGAAGAGATTGACAGTTTTACTGAGAATCGACTCATCAATTTTAAATGCAATTTGCTTAAATCAATAAGAAATTCTAATCTGATGTGAACAAGAAACTAATTGTTCAGAGATCTGAACTTATTGTTATGAGAAAAAAAAAGTATCATTCGAGAATTGTGGCCAAGCGATTGAGAAAAACTGTAAATCCTAAAGTGGTGTTATTTTTTTTCATATTATCAGAAAACCACTTTTATTTAAACTCACACATTAAAGGGAGAGTTCACCCTCAAGCCATCCTAGGTGTATATGACGAAGTTATATAAAAAAATGTCCTGGCTCTTCCAAGCTTTATAATGGCAGCGAATGACTGATTCTGTTTTGAAGTCCATAAAAGTGCATCCATCCATCATAAAAGTGCTTCACACGGCTCCGGGGGTTATTAAAGACTTTGTAAAGTTTGTAAAGTTATAAATATGGATATTTTTCTTACACAAACGCTTTGCTTCAGAAGGCCTTTATTAACCCCCCCGGAGCCGTGTGGAGCAATTTTATGATGGATAGATACACTTTTATGGACTTCAAAACAAAAACAGTCATTTACTGCAGTCACCATATCAAAACACACCTCATGTGGCGAGGCTCCCTAACATCACTCCATCATAACAGATGTTTTAAATCTGACATTGTGGTTGTGTTTTTTCTGTGGAACCATTGTGAGCTCTGCAGCTGATGAATTAGCTTATAGTGGGAGTTAATTTTAATGTGCCATGACAGCACATGCAAATCCAGCACTTTACATAGTAGAGCGGTGCAGCTCTAAAATTATACCGAATTCAGTGATGTCACACATCAGTAATTATATGAGCTGTTTCTGTACCAACTGGTTCAGAGTGTTGGAAAAACAGTCCTTCAGCGGTATTTGCTTATCACGTGACACATGTCATCTCTGATTTATTAGCTACCTTCAACAGTCTAAAACACACTATAGCTTAGTTTTGCAAATCACAGGCAAATTCATAGAACACCAGTTCTACTTTCACTGTAGACAGTGTCAGAAATTTAGCATGATTTCTACTTTCTCCTTTTTTTCTCCCTTTTTGGATCATTATTGCAGTGATTACTATGTTTTTCTAACATGTTATATGTTCGGCAGCAGTTCTTTTAACCCTTTTTGATGGAGTGTGTAGCTCTTTATTTCTTAAACAACCATGTAGGAAGACACATCATGGCCATATTCCAGGATGACAATGTCAAGATTCATCAGGCTCAAACTGTGAAAGAATGGTTGGGAGCGAGCATGAAGAATCATCTTCACACATGAATTGGCACCTCTGAGTCCAGACCTTAAATTAATTGAAAGTCTTTGGGATGTGCTGGAGGAGACTTTACAGAGTGCTGGACTCTTGCATTGTCAATACAAGATCGTGACCAAAAATGTATGCACCTCTTGATGAAAATAATTATTTCCATCCTGGCTCTGTATGCGGCCACAGCGCGAAGCTGTCCCAGACGAAAGATTACCAATCAAGTTCACTGAAGACAGTGTTAGAAATTTAGCATGATGATCTCACAGTGTGTTTGCTGCTATGACCTAAGTCTACAGACAAGCCAATAAAAATGCAACATGAAATACCGTTTTGATCAACATGGCATGGCGTTAAAACTTAAAACTACATACTTAAAGCTCCATTTGCAAAATTGGCATGCCAATTGACCACATCCATATTCTCTTTCTCTTCCTCCTCTTTTTTAGCACACATAAAAACCCCATTTGGCAAAGTGCAATTCATCTTGCTCTGTTTACCACTAGTGCATGCTGATGACGTTTTATTCTTCTATACTAACTTGCGTCGTAGCCTACGATTCAATAGGTGTCATCATCGTACAGTCTACATACATGTCGTACCCAAGATTATTAGAGCCATGTCGTACAGTGTGATTTGTAATGATCTTATAGGATTGCCAAAATCGCACAATCTGTAATTAGACATGCTGCTGCTGTACAAGCATACATGAATCACCCCTGTAGCAGATCTATACAGGTGGAGCTGGGGAAGGTGAAAGGTTTCTGAAAGAGCACTGCAACTTCTAAAGCAAATGCTGACCATTTGAAAGTTGAGCAGCGAGCTCATTGGCTGCTGATACAGCCGGAACCAATCAGCTGTGCCCTATAGAGAGCAATGTGATTGCAAGCAGATTGAGTTAAGGAGTAAAGGAGTTTCATAACATAACTTTGTATTTTTGTGATGATTGCCCATGCAAAACTCACTGGCACAATGCTCGGATGTTGTGTATGGTTGCCAAGGTGTTGCTGCAAAGAAAGGTCAAGAAAGGCCCATGATATTCACCCAAACACATGCACAATATTTTCCCAGCATCTTTGAGCTAATAAATTGGCTTCATTGTGTGAATTCTTCCATGCCGGTATGGAAAAACGGCTCAGCGGTGTGAAATAATAATTTGTGTCTCAGTTTTACTCTGGTTGGTGATGATTTCTCAGATAGCGCCCCTCCCTTCTCCTCCATCTGTTTCCATCTCTCACGGTTGACCACATAGCTCTGCTCCCCTGGCTTCTAGTGGAGCCTCATTGTGCAACGTAGGCGGCTTCTGGTTTTCCGGACTCTATAAAAAAAGTGCAGAAGGGAAAAGGAGATGCACAGAAGAAGGCTGCAAGCAATGGCATGGGCGTTTTTTTCAAGCCTGGTACACGAGGCACATCGTTCGCTTTTTTCTGTCATCGGCTTCCTCCATTCAGGGTGAAGCCGTGTTATCTGGTGGAGTCGGCACCATAGTGAGGGGGAAATGGTACTGAGTGACTTGGAGAGATTAGCAACCACAGGACAGGTCCAGCCAACACGTACAGGCCTGTACGTTACCGCTCACCAGCTCATAAACTCTTTTCCATTCACGTAAACAGACTAACAAAGACATGGTGATTTTTAGTCGCACAGTCACATCTTTACATCTGATCTGCACAGGTCACAAGGTCAGAGTCCTCCTCTATAAGAGCCTGAGTAACCTGCTTTTGTATGCAAGCTGATCGTGTTATAAATTGGCAACTAATTCTGTTTGACATTTTTGGAGTCCTTTATGGAAAAGTCAAGAAAATGTTCGGTAACACTTTATTTTGATAGTCCACTTTAGACATTCTACTAACTATAAGTAACTTTGCAACTACATGTCAACTAACTCTCATTAGAGCATTAGTAGACTGTCTGCTTAATATCTGATAACACTTTATTTTGATGCCCCCCAACTTTGCAACTACATGTCAATGTACTAACCCGAGCCCTAATAGTCTACTAATTATAGTCTACACTCTACTAATACTCTAATGAGAGTTAGTTGACATGTAGTTGCAAGGTTCATCAAAATAAAGTGTAACAGTCCACCAATGGGTCAAGAAATTGCTGGTTGACCCCACTGACCCTGTAGGAAAAGCATCTTACTCCTTTGACAGCCATTCAAAAGTGCATTCTGATGAAATGCAACTTGAAATATTTAATTATATTATTGTAGTTGTTCTATTAGTGCCGATTGTTTTATAGAGCGCTGGTTCTTACTAGGGCGATGCAGGATGACTTAAAAGTATTAAATTAATAAATCAATACATCATTAATAATATATAAAAATAATCTAACTCTAAATCTAAATTAAAAAGTAAAAAACAAACAAACACAAAATCAATATGTAAATGAAATCATGTTCCTTTTCCCCTCCCACTCTATCAATAACTAATGATTTTATTAAAGAACATACAGTTTTAGGTTAATTAATTTAATATATCAATAATCCCCCAGTTTCTGTTAATAAAAAGGTTTGAAAACAAGCAGACTTGTCATAATTACAGCAAAAATACTGAAAATAGCTTAGCCTAGGTGTTTTCAATTTTTTAGATACCACAACCCCCCAAAAATCATCATCCTTGTGCGAGGGTATGACATAAAATGTAAAAGAAAGCTATATATTTTCATGTATATGTGTAAAATATTATTCAGAAAATATCTAGCCTCTATTACATTATATTTATGATGTTTTTTCTACTCAATACAGTACTGTATTGTTAGATGTATTTATGTATTTGTACGATTTATTTATTTATTTACATGACATTAAATCCAAATTTAATCTTTTTAAAACATAATTTATTTATTAATATGTTTTTACACAGTTTTTATTATATGCTTATACTCCTGCTTTAGCCCATATGGGATGCTTTGAATATTGTCTTATTGTGCAATTGGGCCCCTGACCCCTTACATAATTTGAGAAAAAAGAAAACAGAAAAAAATAACAACAACAAATAAATAGCCTAATTAAATTAAAAGAACAAGTGTGAATTGGTAAATTGTGTTCATATTTTTAATGTAAAATCTGCTGTGTCAAGCGAATTAACAGTTTTGTAGTTTCATAAACATTTGTGCTGAATTCGTAGCCGCACACTGGTATACTACTCGTACTATCTTTATCATATCTTTCTATAAGAGTAAGAGAAGAGTTGTATGCGGCTCCGAACTCAATAGTTTCATGTTAACGCTTGTTATATGCAACAGTGACCTCCAGCGTTACAGCACAGACTACAGCGAGCACGCGCTCTGCGTCACTGACGTGATTTCAGCGCGCCTGCTCGCGCGCCTCATAGAAATATGAGTGAGAAGAATGGCAGTTGATGTGAAGTTGGGTCCTGAAAGAAGCGGAGCTAAACAACAGGGAAGTGTTGTTTAATTGGTTTGGTACGCAGTGTACGACATGTGTTTAACTATTTTACTGTATATTCTCCATTCATTGGACCAAGTTTTGCGGTTCAATTAGTCAGGTGAACATATCGACGAGATCATGGACCTATCACAGTCGTTTGTGTTGACTGGAAATTATAATTTTATAAAGATTGTTGTGAAATATTTTCCTGTAAGCTACGTGATTTGAAATGAGAAGGTTTACGCTTAAATAAGAGTACAAATGCTGCCCGTAGGACGTGCTGAAATTTGAATGTGGCTCGGATTGTGCTGTCTGAGCCTCCACGCGCCCCCTACCGGAGGAACCGCTTTATGCCTCATAGAAAAGAGTTCTAGCGACATCGGCGCTTCTGCTGTGCATAGTTGGGCGTGAGTTAGCCTTTAGCATTTCCAAACAAAAACGTTATTGTGCTCTCTTTCGTATGAATATTTATCTTACAGTTGTTTTTGCTATGCGGTCCCCATTTGGCTACGTCCATTTTCCACTGTTATGTCCAATCCAGAGAATAATAACAGGCACGGACACTTAGGAAATCAAAAAGCTTGAGGATCAAATCACTGGCAGCTTGGTCTTTTTCATATAAAACAAATTTCAGAGTGTGTTTTTGCCAACATCAGCATCAAATCTGACAACAGTTCTGTGCTTACACACATCACACATTTCTGAAAGCAGTAAGTAAAAAATATACATTCTAGTGACAACTGTCACTTAACATTTTCTAGATGTTATTTTTAAGAAAGAAAATAGTCTGTTTTGTGCATCTCATTAAATATTTGATCTTGATATTGAATTTGTGGAGTAGAATGATTAAGAAGGTCATGATGATGATTTTATATTGTTTTCAGTTATTATTTAGTATCTATCGGTAACACTTTACAATACAATAAGGTTTCATTAGTTAACATTAGTTAATGTATTAACAAACATGAGCAATACATTTGTTACTGTATGTGTTAATCTTTGTTAACATTACTTAATGAAAATCCAACTGTTCATGGTTTGTTCATGTTAGTTCACAGTGCATTAACTAATTTTAATAATGTATTTCAAGTAAATGTTGAAATTAACATTAACAAAGATTAATAAATGCTTTATAAGTGCAGTTCATTATTAGTTCATGTTAACTAATGAACCTTATTGTAAAGTGTTACCTCTTTATCTTTTAGTTAATTTTGTGTTTAATGTTGTGTAATTGTTATTATTATTATATATTGGTAATAAAGAATCACAAAACAAAAATGAAATCCCTTAAAAAAAGCTATCGGGTTATGAACTGCTGTATATTTTGTTCATATCCACAGCTTAAACATAACTTTACACAGCAAATGTATGAGTCATTTATTATGTATATACCATAAAAAACAAGTGTAGCATCTGCGATAACCTCTATTTTATTATTCAACTATTAGTTCTTTCATATAACGGAACTTTCTTATACATCATGCAGTTTACCCACGTTTGGACTTTTGATGTAGATGTTTAGAGCACCTGTTACTGTCACTTTTCAAGGTCTTTGGTGTGGATCAGTAAAATCCTCCATTGATGGATCCTGTCGCAGAATCCAAAGGTTCTACTCGTTCTCCAAGAGGAACACCAGAAACCAAAGTGAGAGAATGTTTACACTCCATTACATTGCCGTATCAAGTCAGCCCTGGGCCCATATGCACAAAAAAATGGTAACACTTTATTTTACAGTGTCCTTGTTACATGTACTTACCATAGTAATAACAGTAAATTATGCATAATTAACCCTCAACCAAACCCTAATCCTACCCTAACCCTATATTAAGTACATGTAGTTCATTATTATTAATCAGTACTTAAATATAATATTACACTGTAACAATGACACCTTAAAATAAAGTGTAGCCAAAAATTTTAACAGGCCCCCTCGGTTGAATCCGCGTTGTGCGTTTTAATCAGTTTGTACATGAGTAGTTAATAATCCACAGATATTGGTGAAGTTTGCCCACTTGATCTCTAGCAGCGTTGTGCTCTGTTTTGCTCATTTTTAAAGGTCAGATGTGGGAGCTAGTGCTTTATTTGGATTCCTGTTTTAAAGAGTGTAGGCTTCTGCTGTGTTTAATTCTCTCTAAAAAACCTTTGTGCTCTTCAGAGAGAAAACAACAACCCGAACCATAAGAAGAGTCTACAGGAGGCACGGAGGAAGGGTAGAATGGATCGGAGCAAAGCGGAGGAGGAGATGAGCAATGAACTACAAAACCTGGTAAACACTTCAGTGTCATTCAGTGTTTTCTCTTAAAACCTGTCAAGAAATGTCTATATAAAATAAAACATATTTTGCATAAATAAAACATAAAGATTTTTGTCATTGCAACATTATTTTCCTAACAGTTTATCCCCCCTGACCAATTTTCCCAATTCTTGCCTTGTCATGTAGCTCAAAATGCTAGCTTTACTGTACTTAACTACTTTAAATTACAAGTAGCTTGTAATGTGGTAAGACCATTTCAAAGTTCCCCAACTTTGTCACTAATGAATGTCTATGGTGTTGTGCTTGGAGTTGATTATTAATTAAAATTTGAGCATGCAGTATTTTATTTTATCAGTGTGGGATTGCATGCTATGTGGATAGAGTGCTTCTGAAACAGTTGTTTGAATGTTCTTGGCATGTTTTTTAGGATGTGCGTGGGAAAACTAAAGCAACAGGAACAGGTCTTGTCTACGTAGATGCCTTCACTCGCTTTCACTGCCTCTGGGATGCTAGGTGATGCTTTAGAATGGTTAAATTATTATTCACTTAAACTTCACTTAACTCATTTTGAATTTCAATAAAGAAAACCCATCTGTGGGTATGAAACAGAAGTTGCGATAATATTTTCTTCTCTATTGTGATGTATATCCGAGTGAAATTCATCAATAAATGCTGCACTTCAATTTCACGTACAATAATAATCCAATACTAATTAAACTTAGTAAAGTTCTTATATAACAGCGGATTGAATTTTTTTGTTCACAGTCACCCTGAGTGTCCAGCGAGAGTGAGCACTGTAATGGAGACACTGGAGACGGAGGGTTTGCTGGGACGCTGTGTACGAGTAGAGGTTTGAGACACTCCTGTAGTGATATTATTTATTATTTTGAATTCCTCCTGTCTTTGAGCAGTTTTAATTAGTTTAACTTTGTATTTCAGGCCAGAGCTGTATCAGAAGATGAGCTATTACTCGTTCATACGTAAGTTTATACACATGATTAAATAAAGATTGATGCTGTTAATTGGGTTGGTTTTGTTTTATGATTATCTTATGTGACATGGGGAAATGTGTTGTGTATGATAGAAAGGATTATGTAGAGATGATGAAATCCACAGAGAAAATGACAGTGGAGGAGCTGAAGACTCTCTCTGATAAATACGACTCCGTCTACCTGCATCCTGTAAGTCACCTAATCGCGTCTTTTTCAGTCCTGGATTTTATTGCGTGTTGATTCCAGTTCCAAATTGTATTTGTTCATAAAAAAATCACAATCTTAATCCAATACATGCACTGATATTTGAAAGTCAACATGAAATCAATACTGACCATATTCACCAACCAAATATTGACCATAAGGGATGTTCTTAATCATGAAGTGATAACTGTAGCGCTCGGCCTCTGGCTTTTTGCTTTTATCAAATTATGACATGATGACAACAGCAACAAGATAAAAGGCTTCAATGTTTCATATATAGATAACAAGACGATGCACATTCATATTATTATGAATGGAAGAAAGTGCAATAAAGGCAGAATACTGTAAGTCCTGCCTTTTAAATTAAAGAGCCATCACTGCAGCTGCCATTAGAAGTCAGTGTCCCGAGATGCGCTCAGGATAGCACTTGCGCATTGGCTGGCTCAGCCTTAAATATAAGCTTTTTAATTTGAGCATATGAAATAACATTTATGGGGCTTGTCATGTAAATATGTTGAAATATGTTATTTAAATGTGAGTGTGGAAAGCAGTTTTAGAGACTTCAGGATTTCTCAATTCAAGTAGATAGGACTTGGTCTTGGATGCCCAAAATAGCTGCCTGGAGGCATTGCAAGTATGTCCACCAAGGGAATATACATTTTCTATGAAATGGACTTTGATAATAATCAGATAAACTATTCTTCAGCCAAATAGCCATTATTTTATGGTTGCCATGCAATATGGTGACTGTTTTATAAAACAACAATTTTTTCAATTCCACCAGGAATTTTTCACCTCTGCCTGTCTGGCGGTGGGATCAGTCCTCCAGCTGGTGGATAAAGTGATGACATCACAGCTGCGTAACGGCTTCTCCGTCAACAGGTCTTGTTGCGTCTGTTCTTCTCAACAATACTAATATCTTTGTGTTTTTAATTTTATATTTATTTATTCATTGATCTATTTAAGTTACTGTTGTTTTCCCCTATTCACGCAGGCCTCCGGGTCACCACGCTCAGGCAGATAAGATGAACGGCTACTGTATGTTTAATAATCTGGCCATAGCAGCGTGCTACGCTCAAAAACAGCATGGTGTTGAACGGTGAGAGTCTGCATTTTGCTTTAGCATCATACATTTATTAACACTTTATGGCCTGGTTTCACAGATGGGGCTTAGATTAAGCCAGGATTAGGCCTTAGTTCAATTAGGACATTTAATTAGCTTTTACCTGGTGTGCATCTTGAGACAAAACAATGTCACTTACATTTTTTAAGATATGTCAGTGCAAGTTGCTTTCAGCTCAAACATGCATTTAGTCTGGCACTTGTCTGTGAAACCCGGGGTTTATTTATTAAAGACATTATGAAATTGACTTTATTTACTTTCTTGATAAATTTTCCTGGTCTTATTGTGAGCAATTCATCAGAGCATGATTGATGATCTAATGATAAAATGTTTTCATAGTGTTTCGTCAAATGTAATGACTTACGCCACCTCTGAATTGTCTTAATTTTTCTATTGACGTACTCAAATTGTAGCCAGTAATATCAGTCAGATTATCCTAATGATCCAATCAAATTCTGATTGATAAAATCAAGTCTGGTTCTGGACTATTTCCCACTGAATATTCAAAAAATGTCACATTACGAAAGGTGAATGTCTTTCAAATGCATTTTCATGTTGTCTTTAATGAAGTTTATGGTTTGAGAATCTATAACATGGATTGTTGCTTTTCCAATCATACAGAGTTCTAATTGTGGATTGGGACGTGCATCATGGACAGGGAATCCAGTATATTTTTGAAGAGGATCCCAGGTAGATTTGTCCGCACCAGCACATCATATTACAAATGTTCTGTATACATAGGCGTGTCTCAATTAGTGTACTATTCTATGAAATGTTTTAGTATAAATATAGTGCGAGTAGTGTGTTTACACAGAAAATTCCAAATAGAAAAAGTACACTTTAAATACCCGGCTGATGGACCCAAAAAACGAAGTGTGGAATGATGGACACTTCTTGCACTCAACTGTTGCAGCTTTAAAACTACAATATGTATTTTTTCGCTGCTAGGGGTCGCTAACCTCTTTAAAACAATAACAAAGGCGTAGATTGATGACGCAGTGAATGAGTGTGGAATCATGGAACTTGTCGTCATACCGATGGATCTAATAGTGTTTATGGGGAAATATTGTTTATGGATGAGTGAATGCATTCATGTTTTTTAACATGACTGTGGTATGAAGCAGGGTGCGATTACTAATAAGAGACAGATATCAGAGTCCCGGGGGATATAAAGAAATGAGGACATTTCATTTTACCGAACTACCCGCAAGTGCTGAATTACTACTCATACAGTTCAGTTTATTTGACCAATTAAAATTGTGAGGAAACACAATGCTGTTTCACTTGGTCTACACCATCTAAACTGCATTTGAGTATGTTGAAAGTTATAATGTTATTCTGTGTGTTAGTTTGTTGGCTGTATGAGACTAGCAGTAACTAAGCTACATTAACATTAGAACATCATACTGATGATATTCTAATATTTCATCGTGTTGAGCTACTTAACATTGATTCGTTTTATGTACATTTGCTCACCTGTCTAATAAAGCACATGAAAACGTCGTCTCTGTCAAGTCAAAGTTTGTTGCGAAGGTCTCGCCATCTCGAAAACGGCACGTCGATATTGGTCCTCTTTTGATTTCTCATTTTGTTCCCAAGTTTGCTTGCCATGTTCCATAATGTTTGAACGAAACTACAACAGCGTGCCGCGAGACATTATGCAGTTGCCCACATCTGTTGCTATGGTTTCTACGGCAGTAAAAGCGGAAACCGAGTGTAACGCGTATATGACGCCATCGACAGGCAACTCCCTCACACGTCCCGGTTCCTTGGTTAAAATCGCAATTTTCTCACGATTACAAATAGTTGGAAACATTTGGGATATTGTAAGTACTCAACTGAACAAAATATATAACACTGGCCTAGTGGTTTTTGGATATTTTACTGCAAAAATCCTACATATTGCACCTTTAATTACGTAGAGGAGGGGGAGGGGCTATCAGATTCCGACAGTGAAAGACAAAACCTTATAAAATGTATACACTACACGGTGTACATGGTGCATAGTAGGTACATAGTGTGTCGTTTAGGACGCAACTAACGTCTGGCATCTCATCTCTGTCCTCCTGTGTGGCAGTGTGCTGTATTTCTCAGTGCACAGATATGAAGATGGCTCGTTCTGGCCGCATCTCAAGGAGTCTGACAGCAGCTCGGTGGGTTCAGGAGCAGGACAGGGCTACAATATCAACCTGCCCTGGAACAAGGTACACCATGCTAATTTACTCCGCTTTTCAATGTTTATGTGACTTTGAGAGGTTAACCGATTTACAATTGCATGTAGAAGTACTAACAGACATGTAACATTTCAGAGCTGAGGTTGAAAATGGTCATTTGAAACTAAATTACCACTTTGACTAACATTATAGTGGACTATAAAAGAAAAAATAAAGAAGTGTGATAGGATATGGTCTGTGTAGGCTGGTGCTGAATGTGGCCTGATTTCTTTATTTAACTCCAGGTAGGGATGGAGGATGGGGATTACATCACAGCTTTCCAGCAGCTCCTCCTGCCTGTGGCGTATGAGGTACACCTTTCATATCGGTCACCTGCACATCTGATTTAATGTTTTATCATCTATAAATGAGTGATCTCTTGTGTATGTCCTGCACAGTTTCAGCCTCAACTGGTGTTAGTAGCAGCCGGCTTTGACTCTGTGATCGGTGACCCAAAGGTGGGATGCACAGCTTCAATCCATTTAATATAATTTTCCAAAACTCATTCCATTATGTTAATTATTTTAAATGTTTTGCGTGTCTAGGGTGAGATGCGAGTGAGTCCACAATGTTTCTCCATCCTGACCCATATGCTGAAAGGTGTAGCGCAGGGCCGACTCGTGCTAGCTTTGGAGGTATGATCATATTATGCCATAAGAGAGAAAAAACGTCTTTATTGTGGTTAACATCTCACACACAGTATTTCATCTGTTAGGGTGGGTATAGCCTCCAGTCCACAGCAGAGGGTGTTTGCGCTAGTGTGAGGTCATTGCTGGGTGACCCTTGCCCTCACCTGACCTCTCCTGGTGCTCCGAGTGAGAGGTGAGTGAACTGAGGAGCACATCTGCCTACATTCTCTTACATTTCTATCTCTTACTCCCTATTTTCTGTGGGGGTTTTTGGTGGTTTTTATTGCAGTGCCCTGAAGTCCATCTCAAAGACCATCTCTGCCTTGTATCCATTTTGGAAGAGTCTTCAGACTTTTGGTAAGAACCAAGAATTATTATTTACAAATAAATAAATCAGATCACCATATTGTATTGGTGCACCCGTGAAACATAATAAAAACTATTTATACATATAGTGATTATGAAACAGTAAAATTGATACAAATTATTCAGACACTTTGTCCTGACCATGTTTTGCTGAAGTGTTTTTTCTTTAATTGCTAATGCAACATTTTACACCACAGACTGAACAAAATGAGACTAAATTGGTATTATCTAATTGTGTACTTAAATTGAACAGCTGACAGCTGATTGGTTGACTGTAATCCATTACATACCTTTCTATCAAAGTTATCTGACATTATCAAGGTGAATTTGTTCTGACACAGTTTAACTTGTGAAGTTCTATGAGTTCTTGTCATATTTTATTACAATTTTCTAAACTATAGCAAATAAACTGTGATAATGTGAGAAAATGTTGAAGGTGTCTGAATACATTTTGGGTTGATTATATATGTATATATAAATGATTGGAAACAGCATGGGAATTCATTGGTCATTGAGATTTCATTATGTCAACTATATTATCCTGTCATCTTCAGATAAAAAGAAAGCGCTAAGCTGCAAACCAGTAAACACTATCCAACATCATATTTGCTCAAGCATTCAAACCGCCAATCATTTGGTACAGTTGGCACCTTGGTGAAAGATTTGTCACCATTGGCTCTTGAATGTGTGTTTGATGACCTTTAGAGGGGGGTCCTCTGTCCGATGTCTCTCCCCTGCCCGCTCCAGTATGTGCAGAAGTGAAGGTTTCCTCTCCAATCACTGGGCTAGTTTATGACCAGAGAATGATGCTTCATCACAACATGTGGGATGGGTGAGAGTGACTCCTGCTTACATAAACGTAAACATAATACATAATAACTGCTTACATAACATAAACACCACAATAACCCAGTGACAGCTGAAAAGTGACAATTTTCTTATTTGTGTGTGTTTTGGTTATTTGGTTTTGCATAATACATAAGATGAGGATGTATTGATTCCTACAGTCATCACCCAGAGCTCCCTCAGAGAATTTCACGGATCTTTTCCCGACATGAGGAGTTGGGCCTGCTGTCCCGTTGCCATCGGATACCAGCTCGCTTGGCAACAGAGGAAGAGTTGGCACTCTGTCACAGGTGAACTGCATTCAGATGAGTAAATAAATAATGATCACAATAATGTATGAAGTGACATGCAAATCTGTATTTCATTTGCGTGATTAACATTTTCTCAAATAATCATAATTTTTCTCTTTTCAATGATCATTTGATTAGTAAAACTAATGCAACATTGCATTTGATTTAATTGATGTCTGTTTATCTCTCTTGTGCTAGTTCTGAGCACATAAGCACTATTAAGAGTACGGAGCACATGAAACCCAGAGATCTGCACCGACTGGGGAACGATTACAACTCCATCTACATCAATAATGAGAGCTACACCTGTGCCCTGATGGCTGCTGGGTCATGCTTTAACTCCATAGAGGCCATACTCACAGGCCAGGTCTGTCTTTTTGTCTTTTACATGTCTCAGTATACAGTATACTATAATATTACTGCTTGAATTTGTTCCCAGGTGACCTCAATGGTTTGTTTGGTCCTGTAGGTGAGAAACGGCGTGGCCATAGTCCGTCCTCCCGGCCATCATGCAGAGAAAGACACTGCTTGTGGTTTCTGTTTCTTTAATACAGCTGCTTTGGCCGCACGCTATGCCCAGAGCATCACACACAAATCCCTGCGTGTCCTCATCCTTGATTGGGATGTTCATCATGGAAATGGCACACAGCACATCTTTGAGGAGGATGACAGGTTTGTCCAGTCCCACAGTTATCCATAATCTCATGTAGTACATATAGTGGTCTGGATCAGTGCTGTTATTGTGAACTAAAACAATCAAAAATAATTTTTGTTCATTTAAATAAATCTGAAATAAAATAAAATATAAATATTCAATGAAACTTATTATTTAAGTTGAATTGCTAAAATTACTAAAACTTAAATATAAATTAAAGCTAAAAAAAAATGACAAAAGAACATTAAAATGAAAAAATAAATAATAAAAGTTTATTAAAAATATTAATATATACCGTAATAGTATATAAATAATACTAAAGTAACACTGGTCTGTATTCCAAAGTCAGGTGTCCATAAGAGGTCCATTTATAATTTAAAATGTTCCTTTCACCAATAAAGTAGTATTTTAGTTTGCATGAGAGTTTTTGACACTGACCCTTAGAATTAAACAGGCTGTTTTTGCTAATGTAACTATGGCTACGTTCATACTGTCAGTCCAAATCCGATTTTTGTGCATATCCGATTGAAATCCGATCATTCCAATCGGATACACAAAAGAATCTGATTTGGACTGACAGTGTGAACGTAGCCTATGAGACTTCTGTATGCAAATGACCTTGTGTTTGATAGACCAACCTCTTTACATTTAAATAAGTAACAACTTGGATTTGTAGTCAGATCCAATATAGTGTTTAGCTGCCCCATCTTTCAATAACAGCCTGTTTGCAAAGTAGCATTGCATTGGGACTGATTCATAAAACAATCAGTGCTGAAATGTGATAATGGTGTCATTCATTCATTCATTCTAAGGAATAAGATATATGCAATCATAAATAAGCCCTTTTTAAATGAGTTTTAAGATGAGATTTAAAAGTGTGAAGACTGTCGCTGTTACGGATGTCTTGGGGAAGGGCATTCCACAGATGAGCGGCAGCATAACTAAAATCCCTGGAACCCATACTTCTCAGACGAATACGTGGTTGGACTAAAAAGATTGATGAAGAGGATCTGAGGTTACGCACAGGAGTATAGATTTGAAGAAGATCAGAGAGATATGAAGGAGCTAAATTATTAAGAGCCTTGTAAGTAAGAAGCAGGATATTGATATCAATTTGATATTTAACTGGAAGTCAGTGCAAATTGTGAAGAACAGGAGAAATATGCTCTATGGCAGAGGTTCCGGAGATAATTTGTGCTGCTAAAATCTGAACCAGCTGCAGTCAATGTCAAGTTTTAGAAGGAAGACAAAAGAAAAGAGAGTTACAGTAATCTATATGTGATGTAACATGGGCATGTACATAATCATGAACATTTAGGAATGGCAATAAATAAATATATATATATATATATATATATATATATATATATATATATATATATATATATATATATATATATATATATATATATATATATACACTCACCTAAAGGATTAGGAACACCATACTAATACTGTGTTTGACCCCCTTTCGCCTTCAGAACTGCCTTAATTCTACGTGGCATTGATTCAACAAGGTGCTGAAAGCATTCTTTAGAAATGTTGGCCCATATTGATAGGATAGCATCTTGCAGTTGATGGAGATTTGTGGGATGCACATCCAGGGCACGAAGCTCCCGTTCCACCACATCCCAAAGATGCTCTATTGGGTTGAGATCTGGTGACTGTGGGGGCCATTTTAGTACAGTGAACTCATTGTCATGTTCAAGAAACCAATTTGAAATGATTCGAGCTTTGTGACATGGTGCATTATCCTGCTGGAAGTAGCCATCAGAGGATGGGTACATGGTGGTCATAAAGGGATGGACATGGTCAGAAACAATGCTCAGGTAGGCCGTGTTGTGGCTTCACAAATGCTTTGCTGCATACCTCGGTTGTAACGAGTGGTTATTTCAGTCAAAGTTGCTCTTCTATCAGCTTGAATCAGTCAGCCCATTCTCCTCTGACCCCTAGCATCAACAAGGCATTTTCGCCCACAGGACTGCCGCATACTGGATGTTTTTCCCTTTTCACACCATTCTTTGTAAACTCTAGAAATGGTTGTGCGTGAAAATCCCAGTAACTGAGCAGATTGTGAAATACTCAGACCGGCCCGTCTGGCACCAACAACCATGCCACGCTCAAAATTGCTTAAATCACCTTTCTTTCCCATTCTGACATTCAGTTTGGAGTTCAGGAGATTGTCTTGACCAGGACCACACCCCTAAATGCATTGAAGCAACTGCCATGTGATTGGTTGATTAGATATAATATATATATATATATATATATACAGTATATATATTATTATTTTTTTATATAATTTTTTTTAAATAAAATGGTCTGGGTAAATAGAAAAGGGCAATGAATCTTCTTTATGTTGTCATATGATTTATAAATAAATATAATTTTGTTTTGATCAGTTGCATATGCATTGGTCAGTGTGCAGACCTTTGTTTTTAACCAATGTCTTTCTCTTTTTCCAGCGTCCTGTACATTTCTCTGCATCGTTATGAAGACGGGACGTTTTTCCCCAACTCAGAGGATGCTAACTATGATAAGGTGGGGCAGGGGAAAGGCCGAGGATACAATGTCAACGTCCCCTGGAATGGAGGAAAGATGGGAGACCCAGAATACATGGCAGCTTTCCATCACTTAGTGATGCCAATAGCCAGAGAGGTAAAATATGTTCATTTTTACCCGATGACCAAAGCATGTGTTGTTTGGTGTTAAATACTAAATTAATAGCGTTGTCTGTGTTCTAGTTTGCCCCAGAGCTGGTGCTGGTGTCTGCTGGGTTTGATGCGGCACGGGGTGATCCATTAGGAGGGTATCAGGTGACCCCAGAAGGCTACGCCCACTTCACCCATCAGTTAATGGGTCTGGCAGCAGGAAGAGTGCTAGTCATACTGGAGGTGGGTTATATTCACTCTCACATTCACAATGGTTAAACTTTCTACTACTGAGTTTTTCAGTGGCCAATGCTGATGTCGATATCTAGAGCATGGTGCCTGATGGTAGCCATAATTTCTATATAATAAAATTAGTTGAAATCAAAGGAGACGTACACTAATATTTCTTAAAATATCCATAAAAAATGTTAATTAATTGACAACACTGTTAGTAGATTTTGGAACTTGTACAAACCGATTTTGGAACCAACCACTTGTCAATTATTTGCCAGGGTTAATACCCAATCTCAAAATGACCTAAATATTAGCTGATTAATTGACCTGGCTGATCATATATAATTAATACTTAATTAATCAGCAAGGATGCATTACATTTAATCAAAAGTGACAGTAAAGACATTTACAATGTTACAAACCATTTCTATTTCAAATAGAATGCTGTTTCTATTCATCAAATAATCCTGAACAAAATGCATCACGGTTTCCACAAAAATATTAAGCAGCACTATTTTCAGCAGCTAAGTGATTTCAACATTGATAATAATAATAAATGTTTCTGGTTACACTTTACAGTAAGGTTTCATTAGTTAACATTAGTTAATGTATTAACTAACATGAACTTACCATGAGTAATACATTTGTTACTGTATTTGTTCATCTTTGTTAACGTTAGTTAATAAAAATACAGCTGTTCATGGTTTGTTCATGTTAGTTCACAGTGCATTAACTAATGCTAACAAGATTTTAATAAAGTATTAGTAAATGTTGAAATTAACATTAACAAAGATTAATAAACGCTTTATAAGTGCAGTTCATTATTAGTTCATGTTAACTAATGTAGTTAACTAATGTTAACTAATGAACCTTATTGTAAAGTGTTACCATGTTTCTTGAGCAGCAAATCAGCACATTAGAATGATTTCTGAATGATCATGTGACACTGAAGACTGGAGTAATGATGCTGAAAATTCAGCTTTGCGTCACAGGAATAAATTACATTTTAAAATACATAAAAACATATTTTAAATTGTAATAATATTTCACAATATTAACATTTTTACTGTATTTTTGATAAAATAAATGCAGCCTTGGTGCGAATAAAAACTTCATACTAAAACATTAAAAAGTTGACTCCAAACTGTTGCGTATGTACACACTGGTTAATGATGTCATCTCACTCTTTTCACCATAGGGAGGATATAACCTCACCTCCATCTCTGAGTCCATGTCCATGTGCACCAGTATGTTGCTTGGAGACTCTCCTCCACCTGTAGACCATCTACCCCCTCCTAAGACCAGCGCTGCTGTCACCATTAACAATGTCCTGCGTGCCCACGCCCCCTTCTGGAGCTCCCTGAGAATACAGAGTGAGTCAGAACTGAGACTGGCATGCAGCTAGTGACACAAAGTGTACTTCATATCAATTTTATAGCTGAAGAATTGAAACATTTTAAGAAAATGATGATTATTTTAATGCAGAATGCTTTTGTTTGTTTGATTATATCAGTTCCAGAGTCACTTCGTTTGTCTTTGCCCTCTCCTAAACCGAAAGGGAAGCGGGCATCGGCAGGCAAGGGCAAGAAATCGCCTCGCCAGTCCACCCCTGCACAGAGTCCTGGACAGAAACCGCAGCATCTTGAGCAGTCCGGCCTTGATGAGCTCACTGAGGATCTGCTTTCTCTGAATCTCAACACAAGTACCTCATCAAACACCAGCCCAGCGTCAGTTGCTATTGGAGGAGCCAGACGGAAGGTGAAACCCAACCCACAGAGGAATTCGGCTGGCCAGCAGTCAGATTCACCCCTAAAACCCACATCAGAGAAAGCCAGAGATGGAGACAGCACACATGCAGAGATTACAGCTGTAAAAGCAGAGACACCTGTAGGCAGTCTCAAATGTCATTAGCAGTATGTTTTGGTGACTTGTAATGTATTCAGTCATTTAACATGCTCTGTTTAACAGGACAGGTCGATCCCAGTGTCTGTGGTCACTGGAAATTCAGCTGTCATGTATGACCAGGAGAGCTGTGGTCTGGAGGCTGCTTGTGGTGGCACTGTGAAGGCAGTCATAGAGGTCTTTGGAGCCCAGCCCACGGATTTGGTAATGTGTTCAAGCCATTCAAAACATTGCAGAAATAGAGAAGCTCAGTGCAGAGAAGATCTTGGTTACGTCAAAACCGTGACCAAGCCGTTCACACAGAACACATTTTCTGCACTGCTTTTCCATTGTTTCCATGTAAACAAGCACTAGACAGAAATATTTGACAGTTGCACTTGCTTGTTTAGAAAGCCATGTAAAGTTAAAAGAAGTACAACTTTTAAAAAACATGTCTCAAGACTTTTTTTCCAATTCCACTGCATCTCATGTTTTTTAAACGCAAAGAAGTACTGTGTAATCAGCGCTTCGGTTCTTTGTATTTAAACTATGCATAAATACATGATGCGGTTTTGTTTATAATTGTTTATGCAATTTACTAAATTGTATTTTATTTATAAATGTTAGTTTAAACGTTATGCACTTTTTTGTACAGATAGTCATGTTATTTATTTGCTTTGAATAAACAATTGAATGCAGTGCATTAATATTTTGCTCAAGTAGCCTCAGGAGAACAGCCAAAAGCTTTTACCCCATAACTGAAATTATGCTTTTAAATTAGAATATAATTCAAATATTAGTCATATTTAAGCATAAAAATTCGTCATTTATAAATCATAAACAAGTATATATACACAGAGTAGGGTACATGCATGTGGGTGAATTTAAGAATGCTACTTGTAAGAATTCTGTTGTCTCAATCAGTTTTACTTTGTGTGATATTGTTAATGTGAATTTGAGTGGTGATCTAATTGTGTGGCTCTTGTTGCTAGGACGGCATGCATGTGGTGAACCCGTTGCCATGGTGCCCACACTTGGAGTCAGTGCGACCGGTGCCCGCAGGTGGCATTGATGTCTTCCTGCCGTGTGAAGAGTGTGGAGGTGATGCTGAAAACTGGATCTGCCTCTTCTGCTACAAGGTAACAGCTAATGATGCTCGAAATCATATTGAGGTTTAGATGTCCCATTGCCGACAGTGGTACACATTGGGTCTCATCCACTAACGTGTGTGAAATCTGCATACAAACAATCTCTCACAAACAAATCCTCATTCAGTAATCAGCAATAGCTACTATAACATTTCTAATAGAATGTAGGAACAATGGAAAGCACATCTACGCAAACGTGTGACATTATAACTGTGTTATGATTAAACGTTCTACATAGATCGTCTTAAATATGTCATCACATACAGCAAAAGAATAAGAAAATGAGCATTATAGCTTAAAGTTCCTATGCATAAAGATGCAGGTACATGTATGTACAGCTGGCTAATGGGAGGTCTGTAATCTGGGTCTGTGGAAGGTGTTTATTGCGTTTGAACTGGCACGCTTGTTGCTCGAGGATCTTGTTGCACATGATTTCAGGCGAGAGTGTATGGAGATGTTTGGTGCAAATTACTAACTTTGAGTACGTGGACACTCTTTTAGAATACTCTAGATTCATTAATGTTCAAACAAGGTCAAAGGGGGATAGTTCACCCAAAATAAAAATGTGCTGTTCATGTAGGTGTCTTTTTTTCTTTAGTAGAAATGTAAAGAAGATTTTTAGCTGAAACCGTAGTCCTTGGTGATTCATATAATGCAAGTCAATGGCTACCGTCACTTTGAGAGTCAAATAAACATATACAGGAAAAACTAAATGAATACCCATGGCTCCTGACGACACATTGAGGTTTTAGGAAGCGAAACGATTGGTCTGTGCAAGAAACTGAACATTATTTACAACATTATTACCTGTAATCCACAGCCTTGTGAAATTGTCATCAGAAGTTTTCCTGTGCAAATAAATATGTATAAATCCACACAATTATTAGTTATTAAGACGCATTATTTTGATGAGTATTTTTCCTATTTGAGATCACATATGAATCCTAATGTGGTTAAAGATTGTACAGGCACTCAGCAAAGTTTTTTCCTCTTTTTTTCAGGTGCTTTGCGGGCGTTATGTGAACCAGCACATGGTGACCCACGGGCAGGTGTCGGGTCACCCTATAGTGCTGAGCTTCGCTGATCTTTCTGTCTGGTGCTACGCTTGTGAGTCATACGTCCACAACCAGGTAGGTGCCGCCCAGATCACAGGCCTCTTGATTAATGTTGATCTGCAACATGAATGAATGATGTACTTCATGAGATTGACATTTATCTCTGTGTACTGTTGTGTATGTTTTCCAAAGATTCAGAACAACAACACATTTTTATACACGTGCACAAACAGCTGTGTAACTGTGTCTGTCTGTCTCTGCACAGGTGCTCCATGAAGCCAAAAACGCTGCTCACCTCGTGAAGTTTGGAGAGGGAATTCTTCCTTTCAACTAAACCAGCAGAGAGAAGGAAGTGTGTGTGTGTGTGTGTGTGTGTGTGTGTTTGCGTGTTGTGAGATGGTTGTTGTTTGCATGTATATAGATGCAGTGAAAATAACACCAAACTGAGCTGCAGTGGAAGCAAGTTTTTTTCAGTTCCTCTGTCTTCCTTCCTCACTTGTGTCTTAAACATATTTCATAGATTCTCATTGTGCCAATTATGAGGTTGTCTGCCAAAATTCAAATTTTATTAATGGAATTAATCATCTTGAAGAAAATAATTTTTTAAAAGGTGCACTCTCTGCAAATTGTTATAGTAATTTTATAAGTTATTGCAGAAGCACGGTAGCCTGGTGCTGAAACCACAATTTTACACCAGCCAAAACTGTAGTATTTAGTTTCAAATGTTTTGCATTCTCAATGCACAGCCAACAGTGTTTGCACTGCACTGTTGTAAAGCATTCCTGTTTTCATTGTATCACTCCAGGCCAAGACATTCAAACTGTGGAAATTACAAAACAACCTTTAACTTAAAGCAATAAAAAGTGCAATATTTCAAAAAACAGTGTTATTTTGTGTTTTTGTATATTTCCATTATGTTATCTTTTTTGCACAAGTATAGTGGCACAAACGTTTGGAAACTCTCACTTTGTAACCGTTGGTCCATGTTGCAATCTAAATGAAACCCATCTGTTCCTTGTTCTTAAAAGCCAGTTCTTTCTATGGTCACATTTGTGAAAAGATAAAGAGCATAAAACCTGTCAAAAACATGTTCAGTGCATTTCAACCCAAAGCAAAAATAAATTAAAATATATTTCTTTAAGACATAATTTATCATTTTATGACCATATCTTTTGAATGAATGAATGAGGCATTTATATAGCGCTTTCATATGTACTACTGTACACCCAAAGCGCTTTACACTCATGTCAGGGGTCTCTCCTCAACCACCACCAGTGTGCAGCATCCACTTGGATGATGTGACGGCACAGTACAATGGCGCCAGTGCGCTCACCACACACCAGCGATAGGTGGAGAGGAGAGAGGGTAATAGAGCCAATTCAATGGATGGGGATTATTAGGAGGCCATGATTGGTAAGGGCCAATGTAGGGAATTTGGCCAGGACACCGGGTTTTGCATTATTTTTACGACAATTAATGACAATTCTTCCTTAATTCTCATTATATATATATATATATATATATAAACATTTTTTAGAAGAAGTCTCTTATGCTCACCAAGGCTGTTAAATATTATTAAAATGTAAAATAACTGTTTCTTATTTGAATATATTTTAAAATGTAATTTATTTCTGTTATGCAAAGTTCAATATTTCAGCATCATTACTCCAGTCTTCAGTGTCAGGTGATCCTTCAGAAATCATTCTAATATTATTATGATCAATGTTCAAAACAGTTGTGTAAAACATTTTTTTTTAGGATTCTTTGATTAATAGAAAGTATTTATTTTAAATAGAATCTTTTGTAACATTGTCTTTACTGTCACTTTTTATCAATTTAATGCATCCTTACTGAATAAATGTATTCATTTCTTTAAGTTCTTTCCCCCAAAAAAAAAAAAAAAAAAAAAAAATCTTACTGACCCAAAGCTTTTGAACGGTAGTACAATGTTGCAAAAGCTTTCTATTTCAGATAAATGCTGTTCTTTTGAACTTTCTATTCATCAAAGAATCCTGAAACATGTTTTACACAACTGTTTTCAACATTAATAATAATCATAAATGTTTCTTGACAGCACATCATCATATTAGAATGATTTCTGAAGGATCATGTGACACTGAAGACTGGAGTAATGATGCTGAAAATTCAGCTTTGATCACACAAAATATACACATAGAAAACAGTTATATTACACTTCAATAACATTTCACAATATTACTGTTTTGTTTGTATTTTTAATAAAATTAATGCAGCTTTGGTGAGCAGAAGAGACTTCTTCTAAAAACCTTTTAAAAATCTTACTGATCAAAAACTTGGCAGTGTATATTTTTATATATATATATACACACACACACACACGCACACAATCATTATACAATCTCCTCTTAAATCTAATCATAATTATTAGAATATATGTGTATATATATATATATAATTACAATTAATATATTTCTGCGTTCAATACAATCTATATATATATATATATACAGAAAATATTTTGATTTTGAGGTGAAATATTTTAATGATATTCACCCAAAGTGTATTATTTCTTTTATTTAAAGTCCTTTTGCAAGCATTAATGAGTATGTCCCCTGAGAGATGCTGTCAGTGAACCTGCTAAATGATTCACAGATGAGCTTCTTCCTTTGACCATTCAAACATTAATTTCTCTGCTGCTGTCTTTCTGTGTTATTTATCTTGCGTTCATCTGAACTGCATCACTTCTGCATCATGTATTATTCTCTCACTTCCTCTTTCATCTCTGCATGCAATGTAACGCTTTTAGGATTGATGAGCTGTAACTATTTTCTCCCTACAGGGATTGACAGATAATTTTATTTTCTCATTGTGCATCATTGGATTGCATTGCTTTTGCTTGTGTGTGTGTGTGCGTGCGTGTGTGTGTGTGTACACGCAGAGACCCTCCTCCCAATCAGAATGGCCCTGCGCTTCCCCTCCCCTCTCCCACTCTCCTCTCCCTCCATATGTGCGAGGAAGATGGTTGCAACCAGCGTGGGCCTGTTTTTAATGTCGCTCATCCTGTCGTGATCCCACCGGGAGCAAGAGGAGGAGAAGAATCCCTCCATTCAGGTCAATTTCTCTCTTTCGCTCACTCCCACGCTTTTACGTGATGCTGCTCTCCAGTAATTACATTTTAATGTGATTTTGTCACGCAGTTCCCTGTTTTGGGAGGAAAAGACCTGGAATCAACCAGAGCAGAGAGGTGAATCACCCTTCATCCAACTATTTTACATCGTTCACTATGTTGAGATCAGGCTTTGTGTTCATTTTCCTGTAGGCATTCGCTTTCTTAGCTGTTCATCTGTGCATCATGTCCTTTTTTATAATTTGGCCATGCTTTGTGATATTTTAGGGATAAAAATGGCCGTGGTATTTATATGTTTGTACTTTGTACCATAGTAACACCATGTTTTTTATGGACATGGTAACACTTTACAATAAGGTTCCATTTGTTAACATTATAGTTAACTGAATTAGTTAACATAAACTAACAATTCTTAAAGCATTTATTAATCTTAGTTAATGTTAATTTTAACATTTACTAATACATTATTGAAATCAAAAGTTATCTGTTAATATTATTTAATGGACCTATACTAACAATGAACAGTTGTATTTTTTCAAAATATCTTCTTTTGCGTCTCACAGAAGACAGAAAGTCATACATGTTTGGAATGACATGAGGCTGAGTAAATTCTCAATTTTCATTTTTTGGGTGAGCTATCCCTTTGGTTGCACATTATTTTACAGTACGTGCACTTGTAGTGTACTTACCTAAGAAAGTACTGGGTAATATAAGGTAACTACATGGGTTAAGGTTATGTTTAGATGTAGGTTCAGGGTTAGTACCTACTTATTACACAGTTATTGCAATTACTAATATAAGTACATAGTATGTACATGGGGAACAGGACTGTAAATTAAAGTGCTACCATCCCTTTAATATGGGTTGTTATGGACGAATTACATGGACATTAAGAATTTTTTTTTTTAGAATTGTTGTATATGTCTCTGCATAATATTTTGATTATTTCGTTTTGTATTAAACAGAACAGAATTTATTCTTGCCGCAGTTGTCTCCAGCATGCAGCATCACTCGTCTGAGGTGGCCCGTCTGTATCAGACCGAGTTCATCCGGAGCGCCCGGGCGGTGGGCGTGCTGTGGGCCATCTGCACGCTCTGCTTTGCTGTTATCGAGGTGGTCATTCTCATCCAGCCGTCCTGGGTGGGCACACGAGAGCTGCACTATCGTGGAGGGGGACCAGCCCCTCCAACCGGGACGCTGGGCCTCTTTGAGGTCTGCGTTGAGACTGATTGGCCCGTTCCAGAATGCCGGGGGTCTCTTCACACCCTGACCCCGCTCCCTGCCTTCCAGTCTCCCGCTGTGCTGGTGTGCATGTCTCTCACCATGGTGTGGGCCAGCGTGGGCTGTCTGTGTCTGTTCAGGTTCTGCAACGCAGCAACGGTCTATAAGATATGCGCTTGGCTGCAGCTCACAGCAGGTGAGACGTTTCTTCACTTGAAAGAAGTCTAAGGCCCCGATCGTGCATCGCACTGCCTTTTTTTTGCTTGACGTATTTTAATTTAGAAAAGAGCAGTGCGCTTTGTTTTTTTAATGTTGTTAGGCGACCCCCGAATCAGCTGTCCTGTCAGTCTAATCAAGGTAACCGTCACCACAACAGAAGGCCCACCTCTCCATGCACAAAAAATGCGAATGACGTTGGGTGCTTTTCTGCTCAGAGTTGATTTTTTTTCAAAGCGCAGCAGGCGGCTAAAAGTGCGCAAAATGCTCACTGCCAATAGAAAACGATTCAAAAAAGACACCTCTCACTGCAAAAAATGTGATTCTAAGGCTGGAATACTGTGAGATATTATAATTTAAAAGAACTGTTTTCTATTTGAATGTATTTTAAAATGTAATTTATTCATGAATATTCAGCATCATTACTCCAGTCTTCACATGATCACATGATCCTTCGGAAATCATTCTAATGTGATGATTTACTGCTCAAGAAACATTTGTGATAATTTTTGTGGCAGTACATTTATAAAATTACATTTAGATAAACATTAGATTTTATAAAACATTTATATGAAATAGCAATCTTCTGTAACATTATAAATGTCTGTCACTCCTAGCTGAATAGAAGTATTAAATCTTAATGACCCCAATATATATATATATATATATATATATATATATATATATATATATATATAATTTTTGGGGGGATTAAAGTTTTTTTATTGCTTTTTTGGAAGGTTGATAGGTAACAGAAGTACAGCATTACAATAAAAACAGGGTTGTGGATTTCTTACAGGCACATTCTGACAATACAGTACAATACAAAACACAAAGTGGCTATCTATTCATTTTAAAACCTTACTGTAATATGTGACCAGAACTCTTCCCAGGGAGACAGCCCCTCCTCTCTTCCTCTCTGACATTGTTTACTCGATTAAGCATAGATTCATAAGATGCAATTTCTACCACTGCATTGGCCCACTCTTTCAGTTCTGGGGCTTTCACTGTCTTCCAGTGTCTCAAAATAATCCTACTGGCCATTGTAATACATACCATAATAACAGCAAATACACACTTTGAAACGTTGGGTATTTGAGACTTGTCACCTAATAGACACAGTTTAGGAGATAATGATATTTTGGAGCCATACCAGCAACTTAAAACATCCATAACTTGTTTCCAGAATGGTTTTACAAGACTACAATCCCAAATGCAGTGTAAAAGGGTACCTGTTTCCAGCTGACATTTCCAACACTAATTGTCTTTCATCAGTTTCATCCTAAAAAGTCTTACCAGGGTGTGGTAGTATCGGTGAAGAATCTTATATTGACTGAATTCCCTCCTTGCTTCTTTTATATGTTTACTACACCCCACCAAAATACTAGACCATTTTTCAATTTGAGTCAATTTCTTTACCAGTGTCCCTCTGCCATATGGTCCTTAAATTTCCCATGTCACTGCTCCTGAAGGAGTTTACCTTTTTATATACTTGTGAGGATTTATGAGATTCTTGTGTTTTTTTAAGGTATCTTATAATAGGGTTGTCCACCACAGGGCTTCCAAAAACAACTTCCAAAAGTTGTCTTTTCCTACAAGATTATAACATTTAATAAAATTTTCATATGACCTATATATATATATAATTTTAATAAAATCGAATTTATTGGTATAAATTTATTGGTACTGTTTTGCATTGTGACACTATTTTTGTGACAATTAAGCAATTAATTTAGCCTCAAACAGTCCTTACTGTAATGCAATCAGACTTTTTCCTTTTTTGTATTTTTGTACTCATTATTCTCAATTTAATTTAATACGTTTCAAAATACAAATTTGTGCTCAATTCTCATTAAAATAATGGCACAGTTAAAAAATTCTGAAAGGTTTCACAAGGAGGCAGCAATTTCCATGAGCAATATATATAATTTCTTCCTATTGATTTTGAGGTGAAATACAGTATGGTCCAAAGATCAGCTTATAAGTGATTATAGAAAGCTTGTGATTTCCTCCAAAGAGCTCATATAATTTTTTTAAAGCAGCTTTTTTTTGTTCCACTTATAATGTTAGTCAGGGTTTTTTTTTGCATCAAAATGTCATAATTCAGTTTCTCATGACCCTCCTTATGACCCTAAAGTTAAAGAGTTAAACATGTTTTTTTTGCTATTGTACCTTTAAGACTTCTGGAGGATGTAAATTACCTCATTTATGATTGGCTAACCTCTTTGCGTGCTAAATGAGACTCTGGGGTCACAGGCTGTGGGTTTGCTGTCGAGTCCTATATAATTTGCTCTGCCATCCTAGCCTGGATGCTAGCCGAACTTAGCCCCGCCCACAACATTTGAGGTCGGAAAGTTCGGTCTGGACTTGATCCGTTGTGGAGCAACTATGCTCGAACCAGAGCTGTTTGGACTAATCAAACTGTCAGGGCGGGCTTTATACGATGATGGACAGATGATCAACAGTAACGTAAACATCCACGTCACCAAAGAGCGCTTGGGTTGAATTAGTTCTAATCCTAAACGGAGAACTTGTTATGCATTCACCTTTACTATTTCTCTCAAAAATTATGATCGTGTTGGTAAGTACTCCGGGTATCCTTAAATTCTTTTTACAACACCGGCAAAGATCGTTTACTCTCATCTTCTTCTACTTCTTCCAGCGTGCGTGCAGTTGAGTTCTGCTGACAACTATGCGTCGCTCAACATACGTCACTTACTCCGTTGCTCTGATTGGTTGTAAGTCTATCCAATTGAGTGCAAAGGCATTTTCTTTCCTGGTTCGGTTGAAACACGCCTCATAGGCCCTGTCCCAAATGGCACACTTCATGTGCACTTTCGGTCTTGTGGAAGTACAATGGCCGCTGCGTGCGCGCATCCGTTAAGTCCACAAGACCATAGGTTGTCCCATTCGTCATTTAAGCTTAAAGAAGGGTGCTTGTTAGCGCCCCCTTTGCGGCTGCTATGCGCCCTCGATGCGCACTTAAGCTGAGCCCGCAGAGCTATGCAGAGGACTTCTACCCGGCATTCAAAACGGCATTACGTCGTGAAAGTGCGGACTCAGAGGAAGACCGTGAGGGTTTAGGGTGCCATTTGGGACAGGGCCTCAATCACAGCCCAATGGAGCAGTATCAGACTCATATTCTGACTAGAATCTGAGTATGATGACGTCAGGCTATCCTTTAATAACAGCCTTTTTGCAAAGCTACATTACACTGAGAATCTCCACTGAAATGTGGCCTTCTTGACCAGAAATGTGATCTAAATATTATAAAGCAGCGCATTATCTTTCTCTCTCTTGTGTGCCTAATTTAATCTGTTCCTGTCCCCAGGTTTCTGTTTGGCCCTGGCGTGTGTGTTGTTCCCAGACTCCTGGGCGTGTGCTGAGATGCGGGCGCTGTGCGGGGAGCGTGTGAGTAGTTTCTCCCCAGGGAACTGCTCTGTTCACTGGGCGTACATACTGGCCATGCTGGGGGTCCTAGATGCCGGCATACTTTCCACGCTGGCTTTTGTATTAGCGAATCGCCAAGATGCCCTGCTGCCAGAAAATGCCAAGGATGGTGATGGTAAACGCTTCACTTATTCTTCCTAAAATCTCTAAATCAATTCATGTTTTACAGCCCATTTTAAGAGACTTTAGTTAGCATTATTTTTAAACTAAACAATTTTTTTTCTCCAATAATATATTTTAACATACAAATATAAATGTTGTATGTTTTATGTTTTTTTCAATTATTTAACTATTTTTAATGTTAAATAAAACTAAAATATTAAAAGCCATTAACTATTTTGTTAATTGAAATAAAAACTGAAATTAAATAAAATATAAATTTTAGATGGTTAAAGATAAGTTGAAGTGCTAAAATAACCAAAACTAAACTGAAATAAAATAATAAAATAATCAAGCTAAATAGAAATATTTTAATACAAACTAAAACTAATATTAACAAAATTACTAAACTTAAAATGAAACTATATAAAACTAAAAACAATTATAATAGACTATAAATAATACTAAAATAACACTGGTTTTATATTGACATATATACACTCACGTAAAGGATTATTAGGAACACCTGTTCAATTTCTCATTAATGCAATTATCTAATCAACCAATCACATGGCAGTTGCTTCAATGCATTTAGGGGTGTGGTCCTGGTCAAGACAATCTCCTGAACTCCAAACTGAATGTCAGAATGGGAAAGAAAGGTGATTTAAGCAATTTTGAGCGTGGCATGGTTGTTGGTGCCAGACGGGCCGGTCTGAGTATTTCACAATCTGCTCAGTTACTGGGATTTTCACGCACAACCATTTCTAGAGTTTACAAAGAATGGTTTGAAAAGGGAAAAACATCCAGTATGCGGCAGTCCTGTGGGCGAAAATGCCTTGTTGATGCTAGAGGTCAGAGTAGAATGGGCCGACTGATTCAAGCTAAAAGAAGAGCAACTTTGACTGAAATAACCACTCGTTACAACCGAGGTATGCAGCAAAGCATTTGTGAAGCCACAACACGCACAACCTTGAGGCGGATGGGCTACAACAGCAGAAGACCCCACCGGGTACCACTCATCTCCACTACAAATAGGAAAAAGAGGCTACAATTTGCACGAGCTCAGTTGAAGTTGAAGACTAGAAAAATGTTGCCTGGTCTGATGAGTCTCGATTTCTGTTGAGACATTCAGATGGTAGAGTCAGAATTTGGCGTAAACAGAATGAGAACATGGATCCATCATGCCTTGTTACCACTGTGCAGGCTGGTGGTGGTGGTGTAATGGTGTGGGGGATGTTTTCTTGGCACACTTTAGGCCTCTTAGTGCCAATTGGGCATCGTTTAAATGCCACGGCCTACCTGAGCATTGTTTCTGACCATGTCCATTCCTTTATGACCACCATGTACCCATCCTCTGATGGCTACTTCCAGCAGGATAATGCACCATGTCACAAAGCTCGAATCATTTCAAATTGGTTTCTTGAACATGACAATGAGTTCACTGTACTAAAATGGCCCCCACAGTCACCAGATCTTAAATCTTTGGGATGTGGTGGAACGGGAGCTTCGTGCCCTGGATGTGCATCCCACAAATCTCCATCAACTGCAAGATGCTATCCTATCAATATGGGCCAACATTTCTAAAGAATGCTTTCAGCACCTTGTTGAATCAATGCCACGTAGAATTAAGGCAGTTCTGAAGGTGAAAGGGGGTCAAACACAGTATTAGTATGGTGTCCCTAATAATCCTTTAGGTGAGTGTATATTATACATTAACATATATTTGTAAATAATATTTTAACATATTCATATTAAAAATGTTAATTAAAAAAATGTAAATTATTATTCTTTTAATACAGATACAAAAAATGTACTTTCCTTTTGATTGTTATTGTGGTAATAAGGTGATATGGCGAGCTGTACTGCTTTCTTTCTTAATTTACTAAAATTCTAAATTTACTACATGTTAATTCTATTCATTATCATGTTATCATATACATCCAGATGTTTAAATTCTGTTTTGTCCTCTCTTCTCAGTGACTGGCTTGTTACTGGCAGCATGAAAGAGGCCTGAGATGTTCTCAACAGTCAGAAACTGCTGGTAAGACTGTAATCTAGTTTCTCCGGGCTTCGTTTATGTTTCTAATTAGCACTAGCATTCAACCCAGCATCCTCTCCTCTCTTCTGTAACTCACATCGCTGTTCTTTCTCACCCTCTCAGGTGGCCGTTTCATCACGTCGTTTGTGAACTTCACTCTCGACAAATAATGATGACATAGAACGTGTGAAGAGACTCTTCTCTCTTCCCCCTCAGCATGATGTCATCATCCTGTGAAGTCCGCTTACATAACATGTCTGCGTAGAAACAGTCACCTGGCAACAGTATCCGAGTCCTTTCTCCCCTGACGGAGGAACATTAGTCTGATCTTATAATGGTGGCTTTAAATAGAGAAGAGGAAAGGTTATTTTCTTTAGTGCGTTTCCGTTTGAGTTATAGTCCAGGTCTCTGTGACCTCATGCGATGCACAAACTGTGTTCTTATGCATGTATTTAAGACTAGATCTGAAGATAGTCACAGTTTCAGTATTATAATTCTAAATAGTTTTATTGTTGACCTATTTATTTTCTTAGTGCATGCTTCTGGCCTCCAGTCCATTTACTTTGTACAGTCAGGTCAAGAAATAATGGATGAAATCAAGTCCCATCCTACATTTTTTTTCTTGTTCGATAGCCGTTTCGCATGGAAATGTCACAATATGGTAGTTGAGTCAATTGCAACTTCTGTTTTATGCCGACTTTAAAATTGCATGTATTCAAAATCGTCTTCACCCATCGTTTATATACATGTACATAACAAGTCCTTGTCTAAGTCATGACTTGTGCTTGTGTGATTTTATTAAGCTAATGCATTAAATGTTAAATGTGATGTCATTTCTAATCAACATTTATAGTTTAAAAGCAAAGCAAAGTTCTAAACAAACTGTTGGTTTTCACATTCACTTTATTAGCACGTACAGTGATTTTTGGTGTTCGACAAAACTTGCAGTGCAGAGATATGTATTTTTGTACAAGATTTTATGACTGCACGAATATCGAAAAGCTTTTATATACTCAGAGTTACGATTTCCTTCACAAATTCATAATAGTCAGATTACAAACCCAGAGGGCAGGAAGTTGGGACAGTGATTAGTTCACACAGAGTGTTTCAAAGCCAAGTCAAGGACAAAAAACATTTCATCAAGCTTGGATAGGATGTGAATGACATTAAGATGGCACACCACTTTAACAGCCAATCAGAGAAAGAGAGGACAGGAAACTCACTGTTTGACATCTAAACTCACGTAGTGCTGTATAAAGCAGCTGATCCGATGTGTTGTGCTGTTTAAACCTGTACCAGACATCTTCCGCAATAAATATATTTCATTTTTTCTTTCTCAATCATTGGTTTCAACTAAAAGAACATACAGTAGATAGTAGATTTAGGCATGTAAAACTCACAACTGCTCTGTTATTTGCTGTAAATGTAGATTCAATTCATTTGTGAAATCAAATTTAAAAAGTGAAATTGACTGATTCTGGATTAAGCGGTTTGTTCAGGTTCTGTTCTGTGTAGATTCATTGCTATTTAGATGTAAATGTCTTTGTCTTACACTTCTGTTCAAAAGTTTGGTGATCAAAAATACAGTAAAATGGTCAAATTGTTAAATATTATTACAATTTAAAATAACTTTTTTGTTTTAATATGTTGTATTTTTACACAATATATTTCATGTGAAATATACAACATAACATATTTTTTTATATATTTATTAATGTGGAATATGCAGTTATTTTATTAAAAATACAGTAAAAACTGTAATATTGTTTAATATTATTACAATTTAAAAAACATTTATTTTGGTTTTAATGTTGTATTTTTACACAATATATTTCATGTGAAATATACAACATGATATATTTTTTAGTGTGAAATATGCAGTTATTTGATAAAAAAATACAGTAAAAACTGTAATGTTAAATATTACAATTTAAAATAAAAAATGTTTTGTTTTAATACGTTGTATTTTTACACATTAAATATACAACATAACATATTTTTGATATATTTAATAATGTAGAATATGGTATATTTCATGTGATTCTTAAAGAAATCATTATAATATGCTGATTTGGTGCTCAAGAAACAAAAAAATTGAAACTGTTGTAAACAGTTATTCAGTGAATAACTGAAAACTGTGTTGATAAATAGAAAATTCATAAGAACAGCATTTATTGGAAATAGAAATCTTTTGTAACATTATAAATGTCTCTTTTGATCAATTTAAAGCATCCTTGCTGAATACAATTATTAATTTCTTAAGCAAAACATAAATAAATAAACTCCAAACTTTTGAATGGTAGTGTATGTAAATTCAATTCCACAATGTTTAAGTTGTGTATTATCAATGGCCTACTCTGGGAAGCTGTTTATATGCTAATTTATGTTTATTATTACAGGAAATATTCAGTACAGCAACCTGGAAATGACTTTATTTTCCATATAGAGCTCCAGTTCGGTTAAAATGCAGAAATGCTTACAATCTGAAATGAGGCAAAGAGGTTCTCCACACCCACTGACAGCTGTAGTAAAGCTCTGATATATGAGGATATATGGAGCATGACAGGAGCAGAACCAGCAAACGCTCCTTTAGTCTGTGGAGAAGCTCTGGGATTCTGGGTTGCCGAGTGGTAAATGGCCCTCAGTAGAAACTCACACGAGAAACGTCACCTAAACGCACTCTTGCATGACCCCGGTCAAGCTGTGGTTTTGTTTTTAAGAACCGAGTGAGATACCAGCAGCCTTATCTGTCAATAAGGTGTTAAAATGCCTGTACAATGTGGCAAGAAGAAAAACAAAAAGCATATTCCATAAGCTGTTATGTGTGTGGAATTTATTATAGTATAACATCGAAACAGAGTAGCATCATATCAGAGTACCTTGGCAAGCAGGCCTGATTAGATTAGATTTAGGCAGATGACAATGAATGCTGGCGTATCTGTAAGCAAGTGAAACTCTCGCTTCCTTCTATTTCCCCTCCCTACATTTCCCTTGTTTTCCTCTGGCTTTCACATGCACTCTTTAGGCTGGCAGGTACTGCAGGATGTGCTGTGCGATCAGGGCGGGGTCATAGGTCAGGGCTCTGCGCTTGCGGCTGTTTTTTTTGGGGGGTGGCAGGTCAGTGTCTATGCGCTTCATTCTCTGCAGGCCGACGTGTGGCGTTCTGTTGCTTTGCCCTGCGATGATGCCGTCGTCGATGTCGTCATCGAGTCTTTTCACCCTCAGCAGCGATGCCTCCACCTGGGGGGAGGGGGCAGGGGCGGAGTCTAGGGAGCGGCGGGAGCGTTTTAAGGCGAGGCCTCCGGAACGTTCCATGCTGGCCACGGCGCTCAGGTCCCGTTTAGCACGCTGGTTTGAAGGGCCTCCCTGATTGCCACCTGATGCCAAGCCGGAGAGGATCTTCTCAACAAGGTACCTTAAAAACGCAAAGACAGAGATACTGTTGTATGTTTGCTTAACGTTAACATGAAATTCAACATATTTATGTTTTTTGGCCAAAATCATGTGCGCGCTCTTCCAAAAACATTTTCTTTTGTAAATCAAATAATAATAAATTGCTCTGACTCTGAGCAGTGTTATTTTAGTATCCTTTATATACAATTACAGTTTTTATTAATATTTTGAATTAGCTTTTATTTTTATATTTTCAGTTTTCATTTAAATTTTTGTTTATTTTTTAAAATAAATTTGTTATGTGTTTTTGTCATATTTATTAGGATTTCTTTTATTATTTAGTTTTAATTTTAGTTAAGTTTTTCATCTAATATTTATATTATTATATTTTGAATAAGCTTTTAGTTCTTTAGTTTCAGTTTTCACTTTAATTTTAGTTTAATATTTTAGCAATTTTGTTATGTGATTTGTTATCTATCTATCTATCTATCTATCTATTTGTTTCAACTTTATTTTAATGAATAAAAATGTTTTTAATAGTTAATAACCCTGACTCTGAGGCATTGGTTTGGTTTTGATCAGCATGTTTCCGTTACCTAAGCATCTCTTGGTCTTTGTCCTGCTCTCTCTCTGGAATCCTGTTGGTTGTCGGAGCGAGTCCAGCCTGCATCAGTCTCTCCTGCTTGTAGCGGTTGAGTAGAGCCTGAGTAAGCTGAGGATCCAGAAGGCCCTGGGGCTTCGCCATGCTCACAGCCTGCTCGGTCTCATCATAGTCCGGTGCGTACGGTCCCTGGAAATCACCCTCATCTTCCTCATCTTCCTCTGGTTTGCCCTGTCCGTTATTCTGTGCTTCGTTAAGGAGACGCAGCATTGATGCCAGATAAGCTGCTTCCTGCTCCCGCCTCTGATCGTTCTCCATCAGTCGCTGGAGGGCCTGTCCTAGACCTTGAGCTCTTAAGACCTCTGGTTGGTAGTACAGATCATTGCTCCGACTCTTAAAGTCAGCAACGGGATAAGACAACATCTGGGCCTCGTAGGGCACCGAATCACGCAGGTCTCTTCTAAGACGCACTCCACCTGCCTGGCTGTCAAAGCTGCGACCGCCGCCACGCATGACAGTGAGAGGCTGAGAAACAGAGGGAGGAAGAGAAATCCAACAGATGATTGGTGAAAAATGTCTCCCGTTTCCATGTTAAAGCAATATAAACAACTTTATTTACATGCATTGCACTCTTAAAAATCATTTGTAAAGCTACAGTATATTACAGAAATGTTTTATGGGGACTTTTCATAGACATTATGGTTTTTATTCAGTACAAACTGTATATTCTATTCCCCTACACTAACCCTACCCCTAAACCTACCCATCACACAAAACTTTCTGCATTTTTCATTTTTAAAAAACATCACTTAGGCCACATTTACACTGCAGGTCTTAATGACCAGTTCTGATTAGTTGACTATATCTTTTTTTTTTTTTTTTTTGACGATCAGCATGCATACAAAGTGACCTATATATCCAATATCTCAAGTTCAAGTTTATTGTCATATGAATATTAGTACAGAGTACCGCAGCAATGAAATACAAGGTGCCTTGGCACTCTCTCAGCACCAGTCAATAAATAATTAAAAACAACATTTAAAACATCCAAGCACAGTAAACATAATAACTAAGCTCAGACCTCAGCCCTCTTTCCTGTTGTACTATCATTCAGTAGCCTTATTACCTGGGGGTAAAAACTATCCCTGAAAGGTGATATGCGCGTTGGGATGCTCTGCAAACATCTCCCTGATGGAGATTGTGTGCAGGATGACTAGAATCCTGCATAATACCTAGTGCCCTCTTAGTGCTGCGTTTCCAGTAAATGTTTTGGAGCGGTTCAAGTGGAACCCCAGTGATTTTAGATGCAGCTTTGACCACCTTTGTCAGAAGATTAAGGTCATTTGAAGTAGCCCTGCCAAACCACACTACAATGTTACCTGTCAGTATACTCTCAATTGTACAGCGGGAACAAGTTCTGTAGAATGTTAAGGGACATACCACATTTCTTGAGACACCTCAGGAAATAAATCCTCTGATGTGCCTTCTTAATGGCACAACTAATATGGAAGGAGTCTGAAATGTGGATGCCTAAGGACTTAAAGGTATTGACAGTTTCAACTGGAGACTGATTAATATAGACAAGTGTATTTGTGGGTTTGTTTCTTCTGAAATATATGCACGTGTCTGATTCATATCAGATTTATTTCCACATATGAATGAGGCCTGAAACCGATCTGAGAATATATTTTTTCTTGCTTACACGTCCGTAGGTCATATTCGATCTGTGCCACGTGGGAGGAAAAAACTGGAATTGGGTCACTTGAACCATGTAATGTAAATGCGGCCTTAGTGTGATTCATAAGCTGTATAAGGGGACCAAAAAATGTCCCCACAAGGTCAAGGATATTGCCGTCTTTGTGGAGACATTTTGTCCCCATAATTTAGGGTTTACCTGGACCACACTCACACGTAAGTTTTTATTATTTTTAATGAAATTATTCAGTTGTTTTCCATATTTTAAACCCTATAATGAACAACGATTTGTTTTGTGAACATTTTTAAATACAAACCATAAAATTACACGACTTTTTTTTCCGTACAAGTAAATCAGGCGCGTTTTATGCTGCCTTCACGTGCTATCGGAAATGTCGTGATTACGAGCTCATCGCGTTCAAATTTTGACTTGAAGGGCGTTCATGTATGAAGGTAAATGAAACTCATTTACAATCATTCCGATGGCACGTGAAGACAGCAATAATCACTGAACGAACGGATTTTAAAGGAGGCTGACAGAGAGAAAAAAACACTTTTACTTACTTAATGGGAATATTTAATTACTACAGTAGACATTTCTTGATAGAAATGACATCAGAAGTGGAAACTGTTGGTTAAAAAGGTACATTTACACACAAACTGACCAGCAACCGCTGCTTTCAGATGCCATCTGAAAAATAAATAAAATAAAAAAGATGCCAACTTTATTTTTGTAGCTCAACTGTCTGAATGGAACGCATAGGATTGTGGGATATCAAATCCAGCGAAGGATGCATCTATGCTGCCTTCAAAAATCTATCAGATGAAGGTCTCTCAGGAGGCAGGAAGTGAAGCTAACATTGCATTCGGACGTGCCTTGATGCCTTCCTACCTTGAAATTTTCCAGTTTTCGGACGCAGCCAGAGACTGTATGAATTTCCAGTAATGATGGTGTGGAGGATGGAGTTAGTCTGCATAATAGTAAGTAGATGGTAGATGGAATGGGGCTCTCCATTCATATATAAATGTTTATGTTTACGTATATGGTCTACTGGCTGCAAGATTAGTTCTGTCGACAGGTGAGGTGTCTTTGGTGGGGTTTTGTAGATTGTGAAATTACATTATTTAATTTTTTTTTTTAAAGATGCTGTAATCGATTTCAATCATTGTGGCAGTTTCAGCTAAACTTTTTTATTTTTTATTATTTTTAGCAGGGCTTGACATTAACAACCGGCAAATGCGGGTGAATATTTTGCTGCTTATTGCGCTTAAACAGTCAAATATACACAAAAGAATGTAAAAATTATGGTGTTGTCAAATATTCACATAAACATAGTCAGTTATGTTTTAAATGTGTCAGGTCTTAAAGTGACAGCAGCCTAATATACCTGCTGCCAAATTATGAGATAATATTAAAAATATCTAAATGGCAGCTTTTCTCCATGGCATGGTTGTCAAAATTGTGGCTAGTGAAAATGCTGAGTGGCTAGTAACTTTGGAAAACCATTAGCCACAGTGGCTGGTGAGCAAAATTTTTTTAAAGGTGCAGTGTGTAATATTTATGAGGATCTATCTTTGTCCTGTGTCGGCCACCGTAGCTTCTCTTTGTGCTTCGAAAGGGAGGGGTGAGCGGTGGGTGGTTGCAATTGGCAACCTCACCACTAGATGCCGTTAAAATTTACACAGTGCACCTTTAATGTCAAGCCCTGATTGTTAGTAACTAAAATGACTGAAGTTGCTTGCATCATCTATAACAATAATGATAGAATGGGGCTCTCCATTCATATAGTATAAATGTTTATAATGGTCTGTATATGATGGTAAATTTGTGATTTCATTTGCATTTAAAAAAAAAAGTTGTAGTGACCGAAATGACCGAAAAGACTGAAATCATCGTTTTAATTGATGCAGTTTGATTTTGTATTGTTAATAATTTAATGCAATTTATCAATGAAATGTAATCTTATTGAGCAATTAATATATTCAGAAGACAAACTGAATGATGAATGGCAGTAATGGTTTGTAGATTCTAAAGTACATCTGCCTTTGAGAGCACAGAAACACACACCTCCCACTTCAGTATGACACTTTACATACTAATCATTCATGCATTCGACACCGTTCGCCACATTTCATTCAGAGCATTAGTAAGCACGTTTTCCTCTCCTCTCATCTGTTCTCATCCTCACACCTCCTCTCCATGACTCAGACGTTCAATTACACTTGCACACTATTGAGAGGAAAAGAAAGATGCTTCTCAGGAAGCTGAAATCACTGTAGTGTGCATAGCAAGCGCATTCTGACAGTATGAGTAACCAGCTCCTCTTCAGTGTATAGTAGTTCTGTCACTGGCTCTGATGATCAATGTCCACCATTACTGATAGGAGACCTGCGTTTCAGCAGTGATTTATTGTCTAGAGCCTTGAATCTGTTTCTCATAGCCACTGAACAGGCCAGCTCAAGCCTGAGGTTAAAAACGGAGTGCTGAGTCATAACATTGTCTTCATCCTCTGTGTGCAATGTAATTATTTTAAATTGCGAAGTGAGTGCTGAGAGACAACTAGCAATGGTGTTCAAAAACTACCCTCTTTGCAAGATTTGTGTTATTATACATCATATTCTGCATCGTCAGAATGAGTTCTGTGATTCATAATAAATGAGGCAGATTGTGACGTATGAAACTAAAGGAACAGGATTCCTCTGGGCGCTGATGTGTGAGTTAATTTGATGACTCACTCTGGCGCATTATGACGTCTGTCCCGCCCCTGACGTACAATCTCGTATGACGTACGTACTCTGTGTGTGTCTGTGTGGGTGTTGGGAAGATCTTGTTCATATCATGAGTTCAAGTGGCGTTGATGTCCTCTGGTTCCTTACCATCTGCTCTACTCCGCATTACTGCGCCAATGGAAAGATTTCTAACATGAACAACTATCTGCAAAGTTACAAACACCCTCTAAAAGTTAAACTCCTGCAGACGCCAGCCAAAGTGCGTCATGTTTACAGTTGTGTGTCATTGTAAAACATGCTAGAGATTAATAATAATAATAATGGTGTAACACAAAATGTTTACATTAAAACATTTTACAGTACAGTACCAGTTTAAGTGTAACCCAATCAGTGTTGTTATTGTTAACTAAAACTATAAAAATTTGTTTTCAATAATTGAAATAAAATTACATAAATATTAGAATTAGAAATGTAAAAATACTATTATTATTAATACTAGTGCTGTCAAATTGATTAATCACATCTAACAGAAGTTTGTACATATGTATGTTTGTGTGTGTGTGTGTGTGTGTGTGTATATATATATATATATATATATATATATATATATATATATATATATATATATACACATATGATATATTTGCAAACCTTTATGTTAGAAGCGATTAATTGTGATTAATCGATTTGACAGCAGAAATTAATATAAATAATAATTACTAAAACCAGAGCTGAAATAAAATTAAGCTAAATATGAATATAAAAAAACATACCAATAAAAATAACAAAATCACATAAGTTAGAAATGTTGCCTTGGCAACTGACTGAAATAAATACTAATTAATACTGAAAACAATTACTAAAAGCTGAAATAAAAATAAAACAAAGCTAAATGGAAACAGAAACTAATAAAAATAACAAAAGCACAATTAAAATTACACAAAATTACTATAACTTAAACTAAAATGAAAATGCAAATTACAAGTAAATCAAAATATTGATAAATAATATAATGGTATATAAATATAATGATAAAATATCTATATATAACTATATATTAAAGTTTATGAATAAAAATATTAAAAAGTTGATTCAGTCATATTCAATATTTTTAGATGATGCCACATGAAGCACAAACATTTTTACGGTATGGATGGATGTGAGAGAACTGAGTGTGCTCTCTGAAAGCTGTTGCCATGGCAGCGTTCCTCCTCCGCTTGGAGTGAAAGACTGGCTGTTTGTTCTGCTAATGAGATTGTGCTTCCTCTCCTATTGATTTGATCCTGTGTTGTCCTTCAGATACGGCCCATAATCCTTCACACATTCCCAAAATCTCTATGGCTTTTACAATCAGCTCTGTATCAGTGATGACCGCTGTCCGTGGTGCTGAAAACCTGAGCGCACACGCTAATGACTACAACAGATGGTCAAAACAAACTCTACTAGTTACTTTAATTCACAACAGCGGTCCACAGATCTCCCCAATGCTTCAGTGCTGCTGAACTGTCATTTTAATGATAAATACATTAAAAGGGATCTAGAGACCACAGGCCCTATTGTTGCAAATAAGACTTGTAACGCGAACACTTGAATTCAATCGAATATTCAATGTTTAAAATCTCAGAATAGACCTACTTTTAGTTAATGACAAAATATAGTACAGTCCTGCTTTAATCAGCAATATTGCAGAACAACAAATGCTGTCTCTCATCATAAAATAACATGGAGCTCTGTAATTGAACAATGCATGTAATGTTTAGTGTGATCTCGAGTTGTTTGCAAGAGCTTCCCTTTCTGGACACTGCCTTTCAGAGAAATTTCCAGAATTAAATCAGGATTCTATTCGCCGGTAAAGCCCTGTTGATATGTGCTCTGTTGTTGCCAGGCAATGATGATTTGTACGCCCTATTTCACGCCATCTGGCTTGAGTGATCTCGATCAGTTCAGCAGAAATTAACACGCAGCCAAGAGTAACGTATAAAAAACACCTAAATAGTACACGGTGTACTTTCTCATATTCACAATGATCCATGTGCACGATTCATATACAAATATTTGAAATGAAATAGTAATGTCCCCTTAAACAGAATTAAATCAGCATTTACCAGAAAATGCAAACCCCTATTCTAACTGCATAGAGGCAAAAAGGAAGAAAACATGCTAAAATGCTGAGGTTCTGATGTAGTGTTTGGTTTACCTTTGCCTCTGGTGTGAGGATCTGGAACAGCGTCAGAGAGAGGAAAAGCAGAACAGAGCTGGTCAGAAGGCCCGACATCCTGGAAGAGAGAATGTAGCTGCCTCTGTAGTGAAGAGATACGCTGCCACTGAAAACCAGCGAAGAGATGGACAGATACAGACAGAGAGAAACAGAGGGAGGGAGGGAGCAGAGGAGGAGGAGCTTCACTCTGAATAGAGACGCTGTACTTGTGAAAATGGTGAACAATTTCTATTGCAGTACTGAGTTTAGTAATGAAAATGGAAGGAAATGGGTAACTAATGTCTGTCTGTACAAAATAATATTAATTCACAATATTGGAATTTGGCAATATCTTTTATGTTATTTTATTTTTTTATTGTGCAATACAAATAAAAATGGAACTGACAAAAAGTTTATCAGACTTTAGTAATAGTAATAATAATAATGATAATAAACAGATGTAGTAAAAACAAGTCAAATGTAAATATGCAATGACACATAAGAACATAAAATATGAATTTGTGTAAAATGTATTATGTAAATTGCAAGCAAATGCTGAATTTCAGGAGTAAACCAGCATAGTAAAAAGCCAGTGAAAAGGTATATAGAGATCTAATTCATTGTTTTAATTACTTGCAGAAGAGGTGCCTTCTAAAGCAATAAGCAACAAGTTGTTATGCACGACGCGGAGCTGTTATAAATTCACTGTAAACCACGGCTTCACTGGGCTTATTGATTTTTATTAAATGGTTACCACTAGGGTTGTGCCGATGGACGGTGATGGCTGACCCACATCACGATGGAGCGCCACCATCGTGATGCCACGCCCCCCGTTGCGAGTCTTGTTGTGAGTGCAACACACACTAATCCTCTTCTATAGTTAAACTAAAAACTTTGTAGGGATTGCTCTGTAAATTAAATTGAGAGTATAACTAATGCATATATGCTATTTTAAATACTGTAGTCTATGCCAGATATATATATACAGGGAGTGCAGAATTATTAGGCAAGCTGTATTTTTGAGGATTAATTTTATTATTGAACAACAACCATGTTCTCAATGAACACAAAAAACTCATTAATATCAAAGCTGAATATTTTTGTATCAATATTTTAAGTAGTTTTTAGTTTTAGCTATTTTAGGGGGATATCTGTGTGTGCAGGTGACTATTACTGTGCATAATTATTAGGCAACTTAACAAAAAACAAATTTATACCCATTTCAATTATTTATTTTTACCAGTGAAACCAATATAACATCTCAACATTCACAAATATACATTTCTGACATTCAAAAACCAAACAAAAACAAATCAGTGACCAATATAGCCACCTTTCTTTGCAAGGACACTCAAAAGCCTGCCATCCATGGATTCTGTCAGTGTTTTGATCTGTTCACCATCAACATTGCGTGCAGCAGCAACCACAGCCTCCCAGACACTGTTCAGAGAGGTGTACTGTTTTCCCTCCTTGTAAATCGCACATTTGATGATGGACCACAGGTTCTCAATGGGGTTCAGATCAGGTGAACAAGGAGGCCATATCATTAGATTTTCTTCTTTTATACCCTTTCTTGCCAGCCACGCTGTGGAGTACTTGGACGCGTGTGATGGAGCATTGTCCTGCATGAAAATCATGTTTTTCTTGAAGGATGCAGACTTCTTCCTGTACCACTGCCTGAAGAAGGTGTCTTCCAGAAACTGGCAGTAGGACTGGGAGTTGAGCTTGACTCCATCCTCAACCCGAAAAGGCCCCACAAGCTCATCTTTGATGATACCAGCCCAAACCAGTACTCCACCTCCACCTTGCTGGCGTCTGAGTCGGACTGGAGCTCTCTGCCCTTTACCAATCCAGCCACGGGCCCATCCATCTGGCCCATCAAGACTCACTCTCATTTCATCAGTCCATAAAACCTTAGAAAAATCAGTCTTGAGATATTTCTTGGCCCAGTCTTGACGTTTCAGCTTGTGTGTCTTGTTCAGTGGTGGTCGACTTTCTGCCTTTCTTACCTTGGCCATGTCTCTGAGTATTGCACACCTTGTGCTTTTGGGCACTCCAGTGATGTTGCAGCTCTGAAATATGGCCAAACTGGTGGCAAGTGGCATCTTGGCAGCTGCACGCTTGACTTTTCTCAGTTCACGGGCAGTTATTTTGCGCCTTGGTTTTTCCACACGCTTCTTGCGACCCTGTTGACTATTTTGAATGAAACGCTTGATTGTTCGATGATCACGCTTCAGAAGCTTGGCTATTTTAAGACTGCTGCATCCCTCTGCAATATATCTCACTATTTTTGACTTTTCTGAGCCTGTCAAGTCCTTCTTTTGACCCATTTTGCCAAAGGAAAGGAAGTTGCCTAATAATTATGCACACCTGATATAGGGTGTTGATGTCATTAGACCACACCCCTTCTCATTACAGAGATGCACATCACCTAATATGCTTAATTGGTAGTAGGCTTTCCAGCCTATACAGCTTGGAGTAAGACAACATGCATAACGAGGATGATGTGGTCAAAATACTCATTTGCCTAATAATTCTGCACTCCCTGTATATATATATATATATAGCCTAGCATACATTTTGAAATAATAAACGAGGCTCAAACATCCATTTCATAAGCATGCATGTTTATTTTAGCACTTCCGTCAGTGAAACAACCCACTACAGCCTGTAAAACATTTAAAGAATATAAGAAAATTAAATATTAGTTAAATTCGTTTCATAGCCTATTTCCCCGCAAAGATGCGTCATATGAGATGAATGTAGGACACGAGCTAGCTACACCTTTTCGAATATCTTCGTCTTCATGTTTTCTCCTGATGTTGCAAAGCAACACTTGTTGTAAAAGGTCTGAAGAGCGAATTTTATCTTCAACAGGGTCAAGACATTTTTAGGCTATGTTTGATTATGCACTGCCAGAGAAAACAAAAGTAAAATCGCTTGTGTGTGTGAAATGCGCTATTCAAATAAACTTGACGTGCCTTACCAAGTCTAATAACGAGCACAAACTGTGTTAAATAAAATTTGAAGTAAAAAGGTATTCGTCCTACAGTGTTTTTTTCTAATTTACCATAGTAAAGGATGTGAATGGGTATAATAGACTTAATTATAAGAAAACGAAAGGAAGAAACGTTTATAATTCCCTGCGCAAATGAGAGTGACACGAGTGAAGATTTGGGAAAAGAATCGAGATGTCCATGTCCAGTGGGATAAAATGGACTAACGTTAGGCCTATTGTTAATTGGGCTCAGCCTACCTCTCTCATTCAGCATGAATCCATAGCCTATGTTTTCACGGCTGCGATGTAACATTTAACTGCGAATTTATTTCCTTTGAAAACAAAGCTTTGTGCTTCACTCCTGTGGTAATATTCACATAAAACTGCATTCACATACAAAACACTGGGTTAATAACGAAATTATAGTTTTTAGTAGAAAATAGTTTTTATGTAAAGAAATATATTAAAATAAAAAGTGCACAACTCTTCCTAAGTGGACGGAAGCTACTTTTTTCCCTCACGTGTAACCTAGCGCGGATGAGTCCTTATTTGGGTTGGTCAAATAACGAAATGATAGTAGTAGAAGTAGAAAATAGTATTTATGTAAAGAGATAGTAAAATACAGATATAGTAAATTATATCTTTTTATTAAAAAAAACAAAAAACGACGATATCATCGGCCATCGCGATGTTATACTGTAAACATCGTCAACTGCCAATTTAGGGGACATCGCCCAACCCTAGTTACCACATAGTACAAATATTAAAGCCAAAAAATAAGTATCAATGCAACTTTCATGATCAGGCCCGGATTAAGAACACGTAGGGCCCTGGGGCTATAACAAACCCAAGGGCCCCCATAGTAGCCGATCTTGGTGCCACAACGTTTTCTACCACAGAAATAATTAGTATTTTTAAAAAACTAAATCTTCAAAGCACAGAGATACAATATGTGTATGTACTGTCTGAATATTCAATTTTAATGTTAAATAGGCCTATATACACTCACCTAAAGGATTATTAGGAACACCCGTTAAATTTCTCATTAATGCAATTATCTAATCAACCAATCACATGGCAGTTGCTTCAATGCATTCAGGGGTGTGGTCCTGGTCAAGACAATCTCCTGAACTCCAAACTGAATGTCAGAATGGGAAAGAAAGGTGATTTAAGCAATTTTGAGCGTGGCATGGTTGTTGGTGCCAGACGGGCCGGTCTGAGTATTTCACAATCTGCTCAGTTACTGGGATTTTCACGCACAACCATTTCTAGAGTTTACAAAGAATGGTGTGAAAAGGGAAAAACATCCAGTATGTGGCAGTCCTGTGGGCGAAAATGCCTTGTTGATGCTAGAGGTCAGAGGAGAATGGGCCGACTGATTCAAGCTGATAGAAGAGCAACTTTGACTGAAATAACCACTCGTTACAACCGAGGTATGCAGCAAAGCATTTGTGAAGCCACAACACGCACAACTTTGAGGCGGATGGGCTACAACAGCAGAAGACCCCACCGGGTACCACTCATCTCCACTACAAATAGGAAAAAGAGGCTACAATTTGCACGAGCTCACCAAAATTGGACAGTTGAAGACTGGAAAAATGTTGCCTGGTCTGATGAGTCTCGATTTCTGTTGAGACATTCAGATGGTAGAGTCAGAATTTGGCGTAAACAGAATGAGAACATGGATCCATCATGCCTTGTTACCACTGTGCAGGCTGGTGGTGGTGGTGTAATGGTGTGGGGGATGTTTTCTTGGCACACTTTAGGCCCCTTAGTGCCAATTGGGCATCGTTTAAATGCCACGGCCTACCTGAGCATTGTTTCTGACCATGTCCATTCCTTTATGACCACCATGTACCCATCCTCTGATGGCTACTTCCAGCAGGATAATGCACCATGTCACAAAGCTCGAATCATTTCAAATTGGTTTCTTGAACATGACAATGAGTTCACTGTACTAAAATGGCCCCCACAGTCACCAGATCTCAACCCAATAGAGCATCTTTGGGATGTGGTGGAACGGGAGCTTCGTGCCCTGGATGTGCATCCCACAAATCTCCATCAACTGCAAGATGCTATCCTATCAATATGGGCCAACATTTCTAAAGAATGCTTTCAGCACCTTGTTGAATCAAAATAGTCCCTGATCATGAACAGCAACAATAGTTACATTATTACACCATTAGATGGAGGCAAAGACTGTCTTAATGAGTGAGTCAGTCAGACTTTTATATGGGACTAGGGATGTCAATTTACATAAATTCCCATGATCGATAGTCGTTTAAATTTAACGATCAATGAATCGATTAATTGTTAGCCTTAAATAATACTGTAATATCCGTCTACAGCAATGGATTATAGCCAACTGCATGACAGGGTGTGCACATGCTGCTCAAAACGCCATGTTCCTCACCAAATGAATGAGAAGGGTTTTTAGTCTAAATAAAGGGCTAGTAGGATTGTAAAATGAATGGATGTGATGGATCATTTAATTAAATTACTTATTTAATAATCAAATACACCGTGTCACCAACGCGGCCTGAGATCAGAATGTGTGGACACGCTCTTTCCTGGAACACGGCAACTAAACCCAATGTATTCACAACGATTTATTACAATAGTGTTCTCATTAATGTTATGTAATATGATAGTCCCAATCATAGTTATTATTAATTGTGCATTGCTGTTTGTGCTGTGCGTTTCGTGTGCTAGCGCGTTATTTACCTCAACGAAACGCATCCTATATGTGATTAATCAGATATATACAAAATAAACATATTACAAATATGAATGCACAAGTGAACTTGAACTAAATTACCTTTGCATGTTGTGCACGCGCTCTTCCTGGAGCAACGCGATGAACCCAAATAATTCACAATGGTTTATTACAATATTGCTCTCTTTATAATGTTATGTAGCTACAGTCCCAAGCTGCATGTGCTGAAGATGATCACCGGCGCGCTTTACTCTAATTCTTAACCAAATGCATCCTATATGAGATAAATCACACACACACATACACATATATATATATATATATATACACACACACTCACCTAAAAGATTATTAGGAACACCTGTTCAATTTTTCATTAATGCAATTATCTAATCAACCAATCACATGGCAGTTGCTTCAATGCATTTAGGGGTGTGGTCCTGGTCAAGACAGGTGAGTGTATATATATATACACTCACCTACAGGATTATTAGGAACACCATACTAATACTGTGTTTGACCTCCTTTCGCCTTCAGAACTGCCTTAATTCTACGTGGCATTGATTCAACAAGGTGCTGAAAGCATTCTTTAGAAATGTTGGCCCATATTGATAGGATAGCATCTTGCAGTTGATGGAGATTTGTGGGATGCACATCCAGGGCACGAAGCTCCCGTTCCACCACATTCCAAAGATGCTCTATTGGGTTGAGATCTGGTGACTGTGGGGGCCATTTAAACGATGCCCAATTGGCACTAAGGGGCCTAAAGTGTGCCAAGAAAACATCCCCCACACCATTACACCATCACCACCAGCCTGCACAGTGGTAACAAGGCATGATGGATCCATGTTCTCATTCTGTTTACGCCAAATTCTGACTCTACCATCTGAATGTCTCAACAGAAATCGAGACTCATAAGACCAGGCAACATTTTTCCAGTCTTCAACTGTCCAATTTTGGTGAGCTCGTGCAAATTGTAGCCTCTTTTTCCTATTTGTAGTGGAGATGAGTGGTACCCGGTGGGGTCTTCTGCTGTTGTAGCCCATCCGCCTCAAGGTTGTGCGTGTTGTGGCTTCACAAATGCTTTGCTGCATACCTCGGTTGTAACGAGTAGTTATTTCAGTCAAAGTTGCTCTTCTATCAGCTTGAATCAGTCGGCCCATTCTCCTCTGACCTCTAGCATCAACGAGGCATTTTCGCCCACAGGACTGCCGCATACTGGATGTTTTTCCCTTTTCACACCATTCTTTGTAAACTCTAGAAATGGTTGTGCATGAAAATCCCAGTAACTGAGCAGATTGTGAAATACTCAGACCGGCCCGTCTGGCACCAACAACCATGCCACGCTCAAAATTGCTTAAATCACCTTTCTTTCCCATTCTGACATTCAGTTTGGAGTTCAGGAGATTGTCTTGACCAGGACCACACCCCTAAATGCATTGAAGCAACTGCCATGTGATTGGTTGATTAGATAATTGCATTAATGAGAAATTGAACAGGTGTTCCTAATAATCCTTTAGGTGAGTGTATATAGGCCTAGGCTGGCCTACACAAAATTAACACAACATTACAACTTACATTTGCTCAAAACAAAAGGCTGCGAATGCACACACAAACAAACTTATAGTCATGTTGAAGGTGTAACTTAGGTGTAAAATAGTCCCAGACATAACTGTGCTCGTTTCATTTTTCCTCTCGTCTGTTTTATGTGTTTCTCGGTTGAGCAGCACACATGCGCATGACCCTGCTTAATCGATGATCGTTAAGTTTTATCGTTTAAATGTATCGTTAACATCCCTATATTGGACTTGTTTTGAACCCCTGAACTGTTAAAAGGTTAGATATCGCAGCAGACATTCAAACAGATTTTTTATTATGAACATAGGACTGACCTGAAGGAAAATGCTATATCTAAATGCAGATAATACACTCGCTCACTCTCACATCTCTCTCACATAATACTCTACATAATACAGTAAGCTTCAATGAACAATATCAGTGAGAACAAGCATATGTTTACATTACAAAATAATTAAAAGTTAACTTTAATTGTAAACTGAAAAAGCGGCAGCGGCCATTTACAGCATAATAAAAGCAGCAACGTAAAATGTCCCAGGCCTAGTCCTCTCTCGCTAATCACTGTGAAAACATGGGAGTTGTCGTATTGCGGCTTATAAACTCAAAAATCAATCCAAATGCCGCAGCAGGCTAAGACATGTGGGTTTATACTGAAGACGTGTCACGCTGAACCATTGCACATGATGGAAAGTCTTTATTGCTCTATTTCGCAAGCTTAGAACAGACACTTACTTTGATAGATGCTCTTCATAAGCCGTGCAAAGATACCTCAGACAGTGCAATAATAGACAATGTTGATGATGACGATGACGGTGATGCTCAACAGAAAGTTTCTCCCCATGCTCACCCTGCAGCCAGGATCCAAAACCCTCCCGCCACACAGGTGAGCACACACACCAATACAGCCACCACACCCCCAGTGCCACCCACAGTAACCGATGACTTCACTATGCACGTGCACAAACACAACAGTATAAAAAAGAGGAAATACCATAAAAGACTAATCAAACCCAATGTATGGCTCCTACATGTCGTCTTCACCTCCACAGCCGATGGAAAGCAATCCGACCGGACTCATGTTCACTCATGTTATTGTTTTGAATAAACGTCTAGTGGTGAAACTTGCATGTTCCTTTAAACACTATCACTTGGGAATGGAAGTAAGATCTCTAGTGTCTGGCCTGCCGTGCAGCAGTAATCGGACAGACTCCAGACAATGCCTTTGAATATGCTTTAATCACGGCCAGGAGGATCTCAGACCAATTTCAGAGAGAATCCCCCGACCAAAAGAGTACAACAGTTTATATAGAGTAAGTCCATGGCAAAGGTGACATGATTCATTACATTACATTTTTCTCTAATATGATTGGTTCTTTAAACTGTATGTATAATTCTCTATTACTAGGTAAAAGCTAATTTGGCTAGTTAGTTATAATTAATAAAAAAAATTACATCTCACTATAAAGATGTAACCTATAAAAGAATAACAGTTCATCATGCAGAAAATTATTTGATCAATCTGAATTAATTAATTGATTAGTTGTCCATTCTTTCCTCTTCAAAAACTCTGTCTTCTTATACATCCGTATAGTCATTCGCTGCCCCAGTAATCTTTGAACCTGTTGAAACAAATGCATTATTCAACATATAACAAATAGTAATACGTTTCAAAATGTAAAAATACATTTAAATGTATTTAAATTAATTTAAAACCAAATGCTACAACATGAATGTATACAGTAGTTTTATGTGTGCAAATGAATATTAGACTTGAGTTGTTTAGGTGAAATGCACACCTTTAGCATTGCTCATAGTCTTAAGGGTGGCCATGATCACTGCTGCAGTCATGGCGAAGAGACAAACAACAATGAAGGAGAAAAAGCCAATATAGAATGAAGATACTCCGTTCTCATGCTGATCCAAGACTGCAGAAAAATCTGAAAGCAAACACAAGCATCGAAAAAAAAATGTTTTTCTAAAAAAGTTAAATTATATTTAGCTTTGAAGGCGGCTTTCTGTGCGCACTCTGAGACGGAGCGAAACACGAACAAGTACAGGCTACTTTGGGCTTCGGGTGTGCGCATAAACGGACAAATACACAGAAATACACACAAAAATATGTCAGAATTTCCGGGAAAGCAATTGAATGCTTGTCAGTGTATTAGGTCTGTGCATTCGGTCTTAAAGTGACAGCAGCCTAATAAACCTGCTGCTGACTAGGGATGTGAAAGTGAGGAAATTTTCCCACCAATTAATCATTGTGTGACAACACGTTGGAGTGACGCTGAAGTTTTCCCCTCTTTTTCCACCTCATTTTTAGATCGCTTGCGGTCTGTGTCCACCACTACGGAGCAGAGCGAATAAGTGATGTAACTGGTGTCGCAGCTGAACACCGGTAACACCGGCTATCGCAGCCTACTGCTGAGTGCTGACTGTATTTTAATGTTAATCAATCAGTTACTGCTCTTCACTGAATAAATGAGTAACTTTAATAAGAATCAATGTATATTTAATTCATACGGTGAAGACATACAGTGTAGTTTTTTTTTTCTTCTTTATTCAATTTCTGTATACGGCATTTCAGAATGTTTGTAAACAATGGGCACCAAGATACTTCCGGGTGGCAGAACGCGAGCGGCTTCTACTGACCAACTGAAGAGATCCAGCCGGCTACTGTAAACAGTTACATAGTTAAAAACTTGTTGTTGATCAAAGTTGAAACTATGACGAAAACGTGTTGTGTTTGGGGTTGCGCCGCCAGATATACAGCAAAAGGTGTAGGATTTTATCGATTTACTTCAGAAAAAAGTAAATATATCTAGTGAAACCTGTGGGTGCTGAGGAGGTTAAAGCGAGTGGACTTTGTGTGTCCATCTACAAAATCATAGCAGAGCATAATTATCTTCAGCTGGGGAAATTCGAGACTAATATTAGTAAACTTAAGGTCTCTTTTTAAGATCATTGCCAGTCACTGACTACGTTTACATGCTCCCTCATAATGCGATTATAATAAGGTTTTGACAATATTGCGATTAAACTTTACCTCATGTAAACGCAATACTTCAACCAAACTAATGCGATTAAGCTCATAATCGTAATAACCATAGTCACATTAAACTAGGTGGCTTACGCCGATTTTAATCGCAATAAACAGGCATGTAAACACCTTAATTGCATTATTACCAATCTGACCAAAGTGCGCATGTGCACGGCTGTACACGGATACCGTGTGTTGTTCACACAACTTCATGAATGAACTTTGTGACATTATTCTGAAGTTTTCTCTTCTCCAAATCACTAAACTCTGTCAACACAACTCGCTGCGCAGTCTCTGCTCCGTATCTTCATCTAGACGGCTAAGAACGCGACGGCAGCGTAGGCAAACCTGGCATTGCGATGTTCATCACGGCGCCGATAATATCCAGTAAGCTATGACCATAAAAATGTGAATTTGATACGAATAGATTAAAACAATGGCCGGTAACATACTGTATGCCTATCTGAGTGTGGTATATAGCCTTTTTAGTTAGATAACAGGGAAATAGACCATCTACCATAGCCTAACATATTGTTAGTCAAACAGCAACAGTCACTAAAATATCTACTCAAGATAGGTAGGCTGAGGCTCATAAAAAAATTATGGTAGTAGACTAACGCTACATCTACTAGACCAAGGTTAGGCATTTAATGTATTGCTATCTCCTGAATTAGTTAATCAGTCCCTCAATGATCATGTTAACTATGTCTGAATTTCCACCACGTCTGTTTTTGAATCAACTGTTCAAATGTAGATTAGGCTACTGCCGAGTGCCGACGGTGGGTCTCCCTTCCAAGCAATTTACTAGCATTGCCATAGTAACGCTTCAGCTTTTGCCACCCGGAAGAACGTCTGTTATTGTTGTGACGTCATGGTGAATTGTCGTATAGTAGGCTATTATTTTTAGTAGGCTAATTTAATTTGTAACTTTTTTACACGGCACGTCTTGTCTTCAACGAGCCCAAAATGGCCCATGTCACACCTCTCTTCATCTCTCTGCACTGGCTACCACTCGCTGCCCGCATTAAGTTCAAGGCTTTGGCGCTTGCTTATGGATCCACCACAAGTTCAGCACCCACATACTTCGACTCGCTCCTATGAGTCTACACCCCCACCAGAAGCCTCCGCTCAGCTAAGGAGCGGCGGCTTGTGTTACCATCCCAGAGAGGCATGAAATCCCTCTCCAGAACTTTTTTCATTCACTGTTCCCGGCTGGTGAAACGATCTTCCCACCTCCATCCGGATGGCAGAATCACTGACATCATTCAAAAGACTCATCTCTTCCGTGAGCACTTAATCTTATCATAAAAAAAAAAAATTGAATAATTTTTCCTCTTTCTTTCTCTATGACAGATTGCTTCCAGTACTCCTCAGTTGTAAGTCGCTTTGGATAAAAGCGTCAGCTAAAAGCATAAATGTATTTGTGCTATTGTTTGTAATTTTCTTATGGGGTCATTTTGGGGTATTTATGAATGGGAGCCCTTTGAAAGTTTTGCTTAGGGCCCCCAGAGGTCTAGGATTGGTACTGCACACAGGGCACATACAGTATGAGATGGATTCAACATGAAAGTAGGCATAGGATTTACAATAGTTGTTATCTTTAATTAAAATGTCAGTTGTATCTGATTTATTTTTTACCAGATTGACTATATAGTTCTTGCTGTAATTATGCACATATGGTGATAAATATAAATCAGTTCTTAATTTATCAACCAAAATTATGCATTATACAAAATCAAATCTGCTATGTCTTGTAATACGGTGTGCTCATGTCGGGGGTTTGAGCTTCTATAAGATGTAAGGAGATGCATCGCTGTATTTTTTACTTTTTACAATTTTGAAAAGCTGTATAATAGCCATACTTAACTAAATTTTAACTAGTAAAAAGGAAATTATATATCTTTGATGCTCTTGCATGTTGCTGGTAAGGTACCTTAATTTCAAATGGGGGGAAAAAATCAACAAAATTATGCAAGAAAGAAAATCTGCAGACTTACTCTCCATCTGGTAATATGGCTTTCTCATGTCGGTGGGTTGTGCTTCAATAAAACAAAGAGAAACAATTTTTACAATTACTGAACATGAAATATTGAACTTGTACTAGTGTGCCGCTGTATTACTGCAACCTGGAAACCTCATTAAACATTACAGGGGAAAGGTTTAGATTACATTGATGTATGTTAAGGTATCAAAATCCAACATGCCAGCAAAACAGAGCATTAGGATTATAATACGTTTGAAAATGCAATTTGTAGTGTATTTGTGGTGTATGTTTTACCAGATGGGCTGTAGGCGTAGGTCTCACTGTGACGGTTCACCACAGAATTAATCTCGTGCACACAGGTGAAGGAAAGAGGTGTGCTCACTTTCACATCAAACACACACTTTTCATTTGAATAACACAGTGGGATCTTCAGTGTGTAACTGTGTTCACCCTCCACTGACAGCTGGAAAGAGCTCTCAGTGAATCTCCAGCCAAATGAACACATCACTATCACATGCTCTCTGTCCTGCATCTGCCTGAACACTGTGATGTTGGGCACTGGGGCATCTGAAATCACATTGGCATGCTTATACATTCCAAACTGTGTTTTAAACTAACAGTCAAGATGAACGGTTTAGAATAAAAATCTTATACTGCATATTTATTTATTTAAATGTTGACTAATTAGAAGGAAATTAAACATACCTTGGATAAGCCAATATGATTCTGTGTTATTTGAAAGAATAAAAAAGAAAAATATCATTGCAAAAACAAAGTAGACAATTTTTGAAATCCAGTTCGTACATTAATAGCAACAATAGTGTGAATCTGCTAACTTGCTCTACTTTTGAACAGCTGAATTTAAAAACTAGAAATAATGAACCTATACTAATATATCACTGTATTTCTGCCATTAAACCTCAAACTTAAAAGCTGTACTTGTTTAATTAAGCGGAACAGCTGCATTTGCCGAGTTGTTGTAAAATATATTCTTGTTTCGAAAGTTTTTTCTAGAACAATACAAAATCCAGTTCTCTTTCGAATGGGAACTCACACTGCATCTGACAGGATGCTATGGTGGATCAACGTGACCGGTGTCTGAAGCACATGTTTAAACGCGACAACATTGGCTGACAACAGTCCGTGATGTGACCATGAGTATAAGAGGGCCCCTGTAGCACGCGTCATTAACTTCTGACTACTAAAAGAGAATGGTAAGAAACTTTGTTCTTTGATTCTCACCTCAGTGATCGTAGTCAGTGTTTGCATGAGCATGTTCGGCTCTCGAGGGAGTTGAAGGCACTCATAGCGATGCATTCGTGGCAGCAGACTCTGTTGTCGCTTGTTTCTCGAAAGAGTGATAAGAATCTAGCGTTTAATGGAGCATGTTCAGCTCTCAAGCTCCCTTTCGGATTCTTCCTGCTAGCTCTGATATTTCATGTCTGACATTTCATATCTCCTGAGGCAGATCTAGCCATTAATGCCACAAAACAGATTGCCAATGAAATTGGGTGTTAATGATTGCTATAGTTGCCACGGGGATGCATCCGTAATAAGGAGTAAAATAAATTCTTCTTCCTTGATGCTTGATGCTTTGATCTCAGAACTGTGTGTCTCAGTCAGCAGCTTCCTGGTGTTATGTCCCTCCCTAGCAGTTCGTGAGGGTATTAAGGAGGTGTTTGACACATCTAGTCTTGATATGGTTCAGTTTTTGAGTTGAGGATGTCTTGGATCACCAGCTGTATTAGAATAGATGGTGTTTAAGGTGAAGCTGCCTCCCCCAGATATTGGGATCCTCTGAGCAGGAAGCTCCTTTTGTGTATCATTGGGTTGAAGCTGCTTCCCCCAGATATTAGGGTTTTTCTCTCCAAGCAGGAAGCTCCCCTATAGTAATAAGTCTGTAGGCTGCCTCCCCCAGATATTGGGGTTTTCTCTATAAGCAGGAAGCTCCCTTGTAGCTCATTTAGGGTTGAGTGCAGATCTGGACACTCACCAGATTTTTTAAGTGGTGTCCTATGCTCCACTTAGAGCTTCGTCCCATCTCTAGAACCTAACAAAAAGGGGCTTTCACCCCAGATTTGTGAACCCTTTTTGTTGTGAGGCACTTTTGGGAGTGCTGGAGTCTGAACGTTTCCTGTGTTGAACTTAAAGTAGTAGCCTCCCTATTGCTCTGGTCTTGGAAGTAGGGTCCTCTGTTCCCTATGTCGAACTCTTCTGATTTCTAGAACCCAATGGAAAGTGGCTTTCTCGACACAGTGTGTGAACCCTTTTTGTTGCAGGGCACCTTCAGGAGTGCTAGAGTCTTGAGATTAGATGGTGATTTCAAGTGGTTATAGCTAAAATGCCTTTCGGGCTCCCCTTGATTCGCTGGTCTTCAGGGTTTGGTGTGTGTAGTAGAACCCTTCCCTACTGCTGGGATTTCTTTCAGTGACGTTCTTCCACCCCCTGTGAGAGAGCTCGACATGATTCCTGGAATCTTGTTTCTGAGACAGCTCTGTCTATTTGTGTGATTTTTATGCTTTTTGCAAGCTCCCCTTAATTAGTGAATCTTCAGGGGTTAGTGTGGAGTAGAACTCTTACCCATGTAAGGCCCGCCCAATCGTCCCAACGAAGGCTTCCGATAGGCGGATGAAGGTTTCTGTGTGTTCGGTCTTTTAAGCGGGGCAAAGTAATTTAATTTAAATTTACTTTTATTTGACTGCATTTTATTAGTTAGAATAATAGGTTTCCCAATTCCCGGTCGTCCGGATCCCAATAACACTTCGAGTCTTGCACCGGCCAGATTACGATCTCTTTATCACAAACTTGTCAGTCTTGGTCATTAGAACGAGGCAATTAACTGATATCCTAGACGCCTGTGCTCCACGTTGATCATTCTAGAATATTTTATTCAGTCCCCATAACTTAATTATTGCAAGACTATATCTAACCAAAGGCCATGACCATTACCATAGAACCAAGCGAACAACTTAACTTCCTGTAATGGTAACTTTACATAATCATGCCATGGTTTCCCACGTACACGTAATTAGAATAATATTACAATAATCAGAAGTTGAGGCTCACCCTATTTAGATTGGTCTAACAACTTTTTGTTGCTCTAAACGGAAGACCCATTTGGTCTACTAGCCTCTACAGTCTAAGTATACTTAACTAATGCCAATGTGTTAGTCGGAGCTCTAGAATATCAGTTTGGTGCGCCCCTCTGCTTCACTCAAAACTGTGCTCTAGTCCATTACTAACCAGAGCGTAGATTTGCAGTGTTATTGACTTAACATAATCTACTAGAGTTTATAATTCCAGAGTAAGTCAGAATAAATCAATGTAACCATTTATTATTAGTCAGGTAAATGTATCATGCCAATTACATAATAAATTCAAAGATAATCAATACATAACATCAAATGCTCTGAAGTAAAAAGTAAAAGGTGGATACCTGACATCAGAAAATTACTTAACAATGAGTGTCTGAAAGACACCCAGCGTTACGGGCTGACATAAGTAAAGGATCGTGCCCTGACCCTTCTGCAACATCCCTAATACTCAGACCATGACAGAAACCTCTTTCAAATGTAAACATGAGTTCACAATGGGAATTCGCATTAATTAAGTCCTGTAGACCTGTAATTTACACCTTATTGAGGACAGGAGGTAAAGACCGATTGGCAGAGGACACACCCACCACAATAAGCAAAATATCTCTAAACTCTTAAAACCTTTGTTACCTTTTGCTTTACTTCTGTGGGAATGAGACCTTTGTACCAGACGCACTGAGACATTTCAAATTATTCCAAACATGTATAATACTGTATAGTACTTGTTCACAATAACCCATATAGATTTTGGGTGAATTTCAACATGTGGAGAGGAGAGATGAGGGTGAGGGTGAGGGGGATGAAATGTAAATTAAGGTGATTGAATTTGTGTGGCTGAGCCTCGGGTGGGGATGCCACTTTCACAAGAGGGAGTTCAAATGTTAATTCCCCAAAACATCCTTTGTTTTCTCGGGAGTAGTCATTCCTTAGCCCAGACGTCTTACAGTCTTACGTCCCGGCATCTTACAGTCTTACACCCACTACTGGGATTTCTTTCTTTCTGAGTAAGCTCAGGCCGATCTCTAGAACCCGACAAGAAGTGGAATTTCATTTTCATTTTTGTTGTAGGGTACCTTTCAGGAATTCTGGAGTCTTGAGACCTTGGTACGGGAATGCAGTATTTTGAGTTGTTGCAGCTAGCTCTCCACTGGCTCCCCTTAATCAGCAGTTCCCCAGGGTCAAATGTAGAGTTTCCTTCCCTACTGTTCAGGGTCCTCTGCTCCCCTGGTCAGATTCCTGGAATTACATTCTCTAGACAGCTATATTGAGTGGAAGTAGCTTGTGCTTTAGAGCTCCCCTTGGTAAACGTGTCTTTAGGGGTGAGTGTGAGGGTTCTTCATGCTGAGTCCTCCACTCCTCGGAGCTACCCTTCTCTGAGCCCCAATAAGAAATGGCTTTTTGCCTTTTTGCATCCCTTCTCATTGGCAAGCACCTTTGGGAGTGCTGGTCTCTTGAGATTCTGTCTATAGTAAGACAGGGCGTGACACTTTTCTACTGAGGAAATAAAGTTTTTTTTTTTAGCTCCTCTGTGGTGTCTAGGGGTGGCTTGCTCCCTCTAGTGATAATGATAGGCTAGGGGATTGACTAAATATTTCCTGAGCCAGTATTCCCATTAAAGGTTATGTCTTGTATAGGGCTAGGTTACCAGACCTTTGAGCTCTGCCCTTGGTACGAGCACTGGTGCCTTGCCTGGTGAGGAAGGTTAAAAGGCCCGGGACTTTCCTTGCATAGGATAAGAAAGCTTGGGTGGTGGCCATAGGGAATATTGTCACTGACAGTCCACTGGTGGCCTGAGTTGCGGAAGAGTCAGTAGAGTCCTTACTTGAGTGCTTAGTCACAGTCGATCAGGCAGTCATTCACCTCAGCATGGTGTAGTGGGTATTTGTTCCCCATATCGTCTTGTCAGACACAGTGCGAGTTCCCATTCGAAAGAGAATGTCTCGGTTACCAATGTATCCCTGGTTCCCTGAGAAGCGGAACGAGACACTGCGTATCCTTGCCATGCCTCTGGCTTGCCTGCTTGCGTCTCCTTCAAACAAAGAAGTTGATGACGTGGACTACAGGCACCCTCTTATACTCATTGACTGTCGTTATCCAATGACACTGTCGCATCTAAACACATGCTTCAGACACGATCAAGCTGATGACGTTCCCCATACTTTGTTTGAAGGAGACATAAGCAGGCAAGCCAGAGGCATGGCAAGGATACGCAGTGTCTTGTTCGCCTTCTTAGGGAACCAGGGTTACATTTGCAGCTGAGACACTCTTTCTTTAATGGCCAAAATGATGCATCAATACAACACTATAAATCAGCTGGCTTACTTGGTGTCTGGTAATACGGTCTCCTCCAGAAAGGGGCTTGTGCTTCATTAAGATAAAGAGAGACACAGTTTTATTTTTTATTCTTACAGCTTGAAGAGCTGAATTTGTGACCATTAAACCATTACAATGAAAATTTTGAAACTAAATGAGAACTAATAAGAAGGAAATGAGACATATAATTGATGTGCCAGTATGGTGTTAATAATACAGAAGAGAATTTGGGCCAGGCAATAATAAACAAATAAACCATCTCAAAATTAAAGTCATTATAAAGCGTGATTAATCATTATATTTCGAGGAAAAAAAGTCAAAATACAATGTTGAGAATAAAATCATAAAATACTAAGAATAAAGTCATTGTCTTTCGAGAAAAAAGTCGAAATAAAATGTTGATAATAGTATAATATAGATATAATGTATACAATTAAAGGTGCACTATGTAATTTTTCCGTCTGCTAGAGATCGCCTATTCAAAACAAAGGCGTAGTTTGATGACGCCAAGTTTGAGCACAGAATCTTGGGACATGTGGTCTTCACCTCACATCCGGTGGAAAAGAATCGGGATAGGACTCGGGCAGAAATCATGTTCATGGATGCGATTATTAACGTTACTGTAGTATGAAGCAGAGCAGGACCGAGGAGCGATTGTTAATAAGATGAACACAACACACACCTCAAGCTTTTATTATCCCACAGTCGCCGGCACCATTTCCGCTTTTTCGGTCATGAGTATAAGGTAATGCAGCTCTGTTTATCATATTAGATACATTTGAGTGTGTTGAAAATGATATGACATTACTCTGTGCGTTCGCTCGGCGGCTGCTATGACACTTGTTGCACACTCCAGTAAGAGTAAAGCGTTTCTGCAAAATAAAGATTTACTGTCAATTGCGTCATATCTGCGTTATCCTCGGTTTCCGGTGTAAAATAGCAATTTTCTCACGATTTACAAATAGTTGGAAACATTTGGGGTATTGTAAGTACTCGACTGAATAAAATATATAACACTGGCCTAGTGTTTTTTGGATATTTTACTCAAAAAAATGTTACATAGTGCACCTTTAATCAAAATGATGCATCAATACAACACTATAAATCTGCTGCTTACTCATCTGGTAATACGGTCTCCTCCTGGAGGGGGCTTGAGCTTCATTAAGATAAAGAGAGACACATTGTTGTTGTTTTTTACAGTTTGAAGAGTTGAATTTATGGCCATTAAACCATTACAAGGAAAATTAAGAAACTAAATGATAACTAATAAGAAGGAAATGAGACACCTTTGATGTGCCAGTATAGTGCTAGTAATGTTCATTAATAAAAAAAATAATAAAATAAAAAATAAAAGTCCTCTTACTAAAATTATGCATCAATACAACACTATAAATCTGCTGCTTACTTGTCATCTGGTAATACGATCTCCTCGTGGAGGGGGCTTGAGCTTCATTAAGATAAAGAGAGACTTTTTTTTACAGCTTGAAGAGCTGAATTTATGACCATTAAACCAATACAAGGAAAATTTAGAAACTAAATTATAACTAATAAGAAGGAAATGAGATATCAATTTAATGTGCCAGTATGGCGCTAGTAATTTTCATACATTTAAAAAAAAAAAAAAAAAAAAAAAAAAAGAAGAAATAAGTAATCTAACTTTAATACCCAAAATGATGCATCAATACAACACTATAAATCTGCTGCTTACTTGGCATCCAGTAGTACGGTCTCCTCCTGGAGGGGGCTTGAGCTTCATTAAGATAAAGAGAGACAGTTTTATTTGTAAATTTTTTTTTACAGTTTGAAGAGTTGAATTTATGGCCATTAAACCATTACAAGGAAAATTTAAAAAAGAAATAATAACTGATTAGAAGGAAATGAGACGCCTTTGATGTGCCAGTATGGTGCTAGTAATGTTCATTAATAAAAAAAATAATAAAATAAAAAATAAAAGTCATCTTACTTTAATACCAAAAATTATGCATCAATACAACTAGGTGTGGGTGATGACTACCAAATTGGCATCAGACGATGTCTACAGTGAAACATTGCAATGGACGATGACATCGGGGGGTTGCATTTAAGCGTTAAAGGGCACCTATTATGCAAAATTCACTTTTACATGGTGTTTGAACATAAATGTGTGTTGGCAGTGTGTGTACACAACCACCCTATAATGGTTTTTAATCTTTTTTAATAAATCATAAGCAGTGTCTCAGAACAAGCCGTTTGCAGGTTCCTGGCAAAGTGACGTCACATTTCAGAGGCCCCGCCCACGAGTGTTGATGGACACTGGCGTATTAGCATAGACCCCGCCCTCAGAGAGCTGTACAAAGTCCGCCATGTTAATCTCCTTGCCAGAGCGATTAACAGCAGCATTCAAGTAAGAAATCTGTTCTTAATAAAGCTACCAAAGTTCATTCAATCAAGAGCAGTGAGTGATTTTCTGTTTATCTTTTGTTGTTTGATTCATATTAACAGCAGATATAGTAGTAGGTACTGTATATTACACTGCTTTCACTTTAATACACAGATCTAATATACACATGGGATTTCTGTACTTGCTGCATATGTGCACAGACATAACCAACTGTTTTCATGCAAACTTTGTGTGTTTCTGACATAACCTTGTTTGCATTTGACAGTTTAATCGCAATAACACACGAAAGAGAACTAGTTTAGTTTAATAGCCTACTCACGGACACATCGACATCCAGCTTTCTGTGCACGTGTCGGGTGTGTGTGCTTAAGTTGAGAGTGATAAGGCTTTAAAACGCATGCAGATGATAATATTTCATGATGATGAAGAACTGCAATGTCAAGTGAGCTTGTCCGATGCGTGTTCACAAGCTGTGAAGGCTCCGCCCTCTGGGGCGGGGAGCAGCAGCTCATTTGTATTTAAAGGAGACGCACGCAAAACAGCTCATTTTTCTCAAACCAAAAAAAATTGGCATTTTCAAAATGGTATATTAAATGATCTCTTTGGAATTTTGATCTGAAACTTCACAGACACACTCTGGGGACACCTGAGACTTATACATCTTGTAAAAAGGGGCATAATAATGTGGCCCTTCTGGAGAAAGAGAGAATGTGCACGGAGCTGAAAGGGCTTGAATAAAGCACGTTTGGCTTTAGATAAAACTACTATATAAAGCGCTGAAATATTATTACCACAAACGATCCTGAGGATGGAAACATGCCAGGCTCCGGAAGCGGACTGCCATTTGAATATCATTGGTTTAGTTTGTGTAAAACATCTAGTAGCATGTAATTTATTTGCCGTTTTTTGCACAGTAAAATCTTTAGTGTTTAAATTGTGTTAATTGAACTGTTTTAAATGTAATTTGTATTGTGATTGGGATCAACTATTTGCGGGTGGGTGGGGAAATCACGATGCCGCCTCAACAACGTGATGTCTGTCAGCCATCGGCGATGGCATCGTCTATCGGCCCAACCCTAAATACAACACTATAAATCTGCTGCTTACTTGGCATCCAGTAATACGGTCTCCTCCAGGAGGGGGCTTGAGCTTCATTAAGATAAAGAGAGAGAGTTTTATTTTTTATTTTTATTTTTACAGTTTGAAGAGTTGAATTTATGACCATTAAACCATTACAATGAAAATTTAGAAACTAAATGATAACTAAGAAGAAAATGAGACACCTTTGATACACCAGTATGGTGTTAATGTTCATTCATTAAAATAAAAAATACAAATAAATAAGTCATCAAAAAATACCCAAAATTATGCATCAATACAATACTATAAATCTGCTGCTTACTTGGCATCCAGTAATACGGTCTCCTCCAGGAGGGGGCTTGAGCTTCATTAAGATAAAGAGAGACAGTTTTATTTGTAAATTTTTTTATTTTTTTTTACAGTTTGAAGAGTTGAATTTTTGGCCATTAAACCATTGCAAGGAAAATGTAAAAAAATAAATGATCACTAATAAGAAGGCAATGTGAGACACATTTGATGTGCCAGTGGTGCTAGTAATGTTCATCTATTTAAGAAAAAAATAAAAAAAATAAAATAAAAGGAATCTTACTTCAATACCCAAAATTATGCATCAATACAATACTATAAATCTGCTGCTTACTTGGCATCCAGTAATACGGTCTCCTCCAGGAGGGGGCTTGAGCTTCATTAAGATAAAGAGAGACAAATTAATTTTTTTTACAGTTTGCAGAGCTGAATTTGTGACCATTAAACAATTACATGAAATTTTTTTGAAACGAAATAACTAATAAAAAGGAAATGAGACACCTTTGATGTGCCAGTATGTTGCTAGTAATGTTCATTTATAAAAAAATAAATAAAATAAAAAATAAAAGTCCTCTTACTAAAATGATGCATCAATACAACACTATAAATCTGCTGCTTACTTGGCATCCAGTAATACGGTCTCCTCCAGGAGGGGGCTTGAGCTTCATTAAGATAAAGTGAGACACATTTTATTTTTATTTTTTACAGTTTGAAGAGCTGAATTTATGACCATTAAACCATTGCAAGAAAAAAAAAAAAGATCACTAATATTATTATAAGAATGAAATGTGAGACACATTTGATGTGCCAGTGGTGCTAGTAATGTTCTTCTATTTTAGAAAAAAAAAAAATAATAATAATAAAAGTCATTTTACTTTAATACCCAAACTTATGCATCAATACAACACTATAAATCTGCTGCTTACTTGGCATCCAGTAATACGGTCTCCTCCTGGAGGGGGCTTGAGCTTCATTAAGATAAAGAGAGTTTTTTTACAGTTTGAAGAGCTGAATTTATGGCCATTAAACCATTACAAGGAAAATTAAGAAACTAAATGATAACTAATAAGAAGGAAATGAGACATACAGTGGTGGTCAGAATTATTGGCACCCCTGGTAAATATGATCAAATATGGCTGTAAAAAATAAATCTGCATTGTTTATCCTTTTGATCTTATATAAAAAAAAAAAATCACAAAAATCTAACCTTTAATTGAAGTAAAAGAATTTAAAAAGGGGGGGGGGGGGGGTTCTCTAAAACACGTTGGCCACAATTATTGGCACCCTTTTATTAAATACTTTTGCAACCTCCTTTTGCCAAGATAACAGCTCTGAGTCTTCTCCTATAATGCCTGATGAGTTTGGGGAACACCTGACCAGAGATCAGAGACCAGAAGCTTCATTTTGTGCTCAGTGACACATTTGTGTGTTGATTTGTTTTGGATCGTTGTCCTGATGGAAGATCCAACCACAGCCCATTATAAGATTTCTAGCAGAGGCCGTCAGGTTTTGATTTTTTTATCTGTTGGTATTTACTAGAATCCATTGTAGCTCCCTGGCTTAATAACGGATTGAATCTTGGACTGGTGATTCCCACACTTTTTTGCGATCCTCGTCGGACACCATATACATCGCCATCATGCATCGGGGAATCAACCCGTAAGAGCTTTGTACAGAAACCAAAAAAAAAAAAAATAATTGAATAAACCATGAAACAAGCATACATCAAAACAAACAAATAAACTCAATTCAAAACATACCCAAACATACTAAAACACTACAAACAAACAATCTTAACATAAAGAAACCAAATCAAAACACACGGATAACAGATATCAAGAAGTCAAAGACCGTACCTTGTTCTCCATTTAAACCAGAAGCTAAAAACTCCTTGCATGGAAAACAAATACCATGCAGAAATACGCAAATAAATCATTTAAAGGAATATGAAAAATGTATGAAAATAAAACAAACAATACAAAACAAATTAACACTCCTACAAAACAAATTATTAACATCCATGATGCCATGTATCTGAACAAGATGTCCAGGACCTCCAGCTAAAAAATAGGCCCACAACATTAAAGATCCAGCGGTATTTTTAACCTTGGGCATGGGGTACTTTTTATCCCTGTTTTCCCCAAACCCATCTGGTGGATTTGCTGCCAAAAAGCTCTTTTTATAGTTTCATCTGACCACAGAACCAGGTCCCTTTTGAATTTCCAGTCGTGTCTGACAGCTGAATATGCTGGAGTTCGTTTCTGGATGAGCAAGAGGGATTTTTATTGAATCCCTCCCAAACAACATGTGGTGATGTATGGGGTTGTTTGATTTTTTGATTTTTGATTTTTTTTTTTTTTAAATTTAGGCTTTCTGACCCCAAGACTCAACTAATCTCTGCAAATCTCCATCTGTGATCCTTGAAAAGTTTTTGTCCACTCAAACTTTCCTCCTCACCGTGCATTAGGACGATTTAGACACACCTCCTCTTCCAGGCAGATTCGTAACATCTTTAGCTGATTGGAACTTCTTAATTATTGCCCTGATGGTGGAAATGGGAATTTTCAATGCTTTAGCTATTTTCCTACAGCCACTTTCTATTTTGTGAAGCTCAGCAATCTTTTGCTGCACTATGTTCTTTGGTTTTACTCATTGTGATGAATGATTAAGGAAATTTGGCCTTTGTGTTTCCTCATATTTATACTCCTGTGGAACAGGAAGTCATAGCTAGACAATTTCATGTTCCTAGTCACCCTGGTGTGCTAAGAAATGTAAATATTAATGGGAATATACTTCAGACATAATTTACTCAAATTCTAGGGGTGCCAATAATTGTGGCCAACATGTTTTGGAGAAAAGCATTTATTTCATAATGTGATTTACCCCCCCTTTTAAATTCTTTTACTTCAATTAAAGGTTAGATTTTTGTGAATTTTTTTAAAGAAAAGATCAAAAGGATAAACAATGCAGATTTTTTTCCCAGCCATATTTGATCATATTTACCAGGGGTGCCAATAATTCTGACCACCACTGTATATTTGATGTGCCAGTGTGGTCTTATATGTTCATTCAAAAACAATAAAAGTCATCATACTTTAATACCCCAAATTATGCATCAATACAACACTATAAATCTGCTGCTTACTTGGCATCCAGTAATACGGTCTCCTCCTGGAGGGGGCTTGAGCTTCATTAAGATAAAGAGAGACGCACAGTTTTATTTTTTATTTTTATTTTTACATTTTGAAGAGCTGAATTTATGACCATTAAACCATTACAAGTAACATTTAGAAACTAAATGATAACTGAGAAGGAAATGAGACACCTTTGATGCACCAGTATGATGCTAGTAATGTTAATTAATTGAAAATAAATAAATAATTTGAATAAAATAAAATTTGAGAAAAAGAGAGAGAGTTTTTGTAAACAGTTTAAAGAGCTGAATTTATGACCATTAAACTATTACAATGAAAATGTACAAACTAAATGATGACTAATAAGGAAATGAGGCAAACCTTTGAAACCAGTATGGTGCTAGTAATGTTAATTCATTTCAAATAAAAAAGATAAATAAAAAGTCATCTTACTTTAATACTCAAAATGATGCAATCTGCTGACTTACTCTGCGTCTGGTAATGAGGTGTGCTTGTGTCGCTCGGTTGAGCTTCAATAAAACAAAGAGAAACATAGATAGTTTTGAACAGCTGAATGTCAAATATATGATAATATATGAATATAATTATCTGCACACTTACTTGTTGCCCAATAACATGGTGTTTTGTACCAGTACCAGCAGGGATTTGAAGATGCTCCTAAATATAAAAAGAGACACAAAGTACTAAATTTTTGAACAACATCAGATTTTATGATTAGAAAATAAGGTGCCTCATGAATATTATTGTCACATATCGCTGTATTGAAAGTAGAGAGTAGAGAAATCAAAATAGTTTTTAATAATAAATCCATAGGGAATACATAGGATATCACAAATTAATATAACAGAAACAACGTTTAATATTGACGACACCGATCAATGAACTGAATGAACACTTAAATAAATACACATACAATGTTAATACAAATAAAATGTAATTAACAGAAAGGGAACAGGTGTGAAAGACTAATTAACAAACAAGGAAACTTAACTAGGAAATCAGACAGGGAAAACGATGGGCTTAGAATTGTTGCATGATCCCAAATAAATAGATTCAACCCTCTACGGACACTGAAGCTTGAGTCGCCATTGGCTGGTAAATTTATTTTACTCGCCAGACTTTTTACATGAAATGTGAGAACAATGCAAATGAAAAAGTCACCCCCTCCTTGTGGAATGTCTTTGAAGTTAAAGGAGAGACTAATGGCGTGTAAACACCTAAAGCGAATTTTATTATTTGCACGAATAGATTGCATACAAAGTCAATGCAAAGACGCGAACAGACGCGAATGCCTCAATAAAAAAAAATTCAACTTGTGCGGATAATTCGCACGACACATTGTCACGCAAGCCAATCAGCAACGAGTTTGACACATTATCAAACTGGGCACCCATCATCCTCAAGTAGAGCTGGAAGTGACTGTCATCCAGGCACAGTTTCTGGAGAAGACAGTGAAATTCACAGAGTTGTGTGGACCTCTCGATGGTGCTTTGAACCCAGAAACGTCGGCATTTGGCTTTACGGCGTATTTGGGATTTACGGTACAGAGGTATAGAGCAATAGTATTTATCTCCAACATGGTTGATGACGGGAAAAAATGGCAAAAAGGAATGTTGTTGATGATGATGATGATGATGTGCATTAAGACACTCCTCATCGCACTCCTTTTTATTTGTGCGAGTGACCCGAAAAACATGTAATCTCGCAAGTAAACTAGAGCGAGTGACGCGATGTGAATATTCGCTTCGCTTTTGTTGTGCACACACTATCAGAGATGTTTCTGGTGGTTATAATCTGAATCTGTAAAGGCATCTAATGTGACACTGGTGACCATTATCTTGTAGACTCGTTGAAGCCGGGCTGGTGATTTAGGCCCTGTTTACACCTGGTATTAAGATGCATTTTGGTCGATCGGATTACAAGTGGACGAGGCTAAATACAGGTGTAAACTGTCTACCACTTCCAGAGCTAGTCGAAAACTCATTCGAACGGATTGCTTTCGTAGTGTAAAGTCGGATGTGTTAAAACAGCTACAAAAGACCGCCCAATCTCTGTGTACTGACCTAATGTGTAAACATTATGGGAAGCGCCAGACAGACAGGATTTAAGCTTTGTTGTCTGGAGACCCAAGTTTGATTTGAAGATGAAGAACATTTCCATGTGCATTCATATGTAAATTGCGTGAGTTTATTTTGTCCATTAGATCGAAAGATCTGAAGACCTGATTTAAAGATCATAGACCCTCCCCTCGTGACCTCAGATATGTGTCTCTCTCGGCTACTTGTGAGCCGATCGACCAAAACGCATCTTAATACCAGGTGTAAACAGGGCCTTAAGGCTGATTTATACTTCTGCGTCAGACCTGCGCTGTAGCCTCTACGGCATACGCGTTGGTTTTCATCTATACTTCTGCGTCGTTGTCCATGTCGACGTGCAATTACACATGCAGAGGGAGCATGTGTAACCCCCGTGGGAGGGGTTCTAGCAGACCAATCACAGCGATTGCGTAGAATTGACGCGTTGTTACCTTTTTGGAGTGGTGCACGTCAGGCTATGCGTGCTACACACAGCCTACATTGCGCCACGGCCACATTGCGCTGACCAAATGTAGCACGTTCTTGCTCCAAGCAATCATGTTTGGCTTTATAATCTGGGCGGGAACAGATTCATTTTGCAACCCTGATTCAAAGAAACTGTATTCTATGGGCGTTTCGTTCAAATTGAGCTGAAGTGCTGTTTGTGTGGTTAAAACACCCCGTTTACAAAAGATTATTGGAGTTTAAGGCTTCTTTATATTTTTATCAGGATAAACTCAGGATTATACACAAATTATGATAATTCACTGATCTTGAGAGTCATGATCAGTAACACCCTCTCTACACCGGATGCAAGCGGCACGACATAGCATTTTAATGAGTATGACTGGAGGAGCGCAGTATCGGGCCCTACCAAATATGAGCCCAAATGACCATCAGTGATGCCTCTGCATCACCGCAGCTAGGGGTGGGCGATAAAACCAATATCTTGTAACGATAATGATATATATCACATTATAGTTATTTTTTCTTTTAATAAGGTTTTTGACAAACATTTTTGATACCATTAAAATTTCATAATTCTTGGCACCATTTTCAATATAAGTAAAAAAAAAAAAACGCAAGCTTACTGAAGACAAGTCAAGTCGTCACCTTACAATCTATACAATATAGATTGTTTTAAAGCAGCTTTACAGTGATAATAGGAAATTAATGGAAGAGATTGTTTTGGCTGTACATCAGCTCTAGAAAAAAGTTATTGTCCAGCTAAAGTTAAGTTTTTGATTGATTCATTTCCGTTGTAAAAAATCATTTAGTTATTTACTTTGGGGCCACTTACACGACACCATTTTTAGCTAAAATAGAAAACTTTTAATGCAGAAAATGCGCACATTTGCATGGCAACAGTGTTTGGCGACTAGAGAACGCAAACCCTAAAATAGGCTCCAAAATTGTTTTGAAACGATACAGTTATCATCTTCGTGTAAACGTAAGAAAATGTGAATCTGTGAGAATGGTGACGACATGCATGTAAGCATCACGTTTTTAGTCTATAGGGAAGCTCGTTTAAATATGTATGTGCGCAGGCATGTAGTTTTTCTTTACAAAATGACCGCCAAAAGACCTGCCTGGCATGCATAATACAACGCTTTTAATCATTTCCGATAATTTTGATAACGTTTTTATCTGTACAGAGAAAAAAAAGTGAAGTGACGGAGATAAAGAACAAGGAAACTAATTACAAGCATATAGGAAAACAAACTACAATAGAACAAAGACACAAATGAAATAGACCTAACTGAAAAACTTCAAACACTAGAAATAAGAAATATTACATAAATTGTATAATCATATCTATAAAAAACACTGCATAGTCTTCACTGTGTATATTACATTTTTTTTAATGAAAGTTACAAAAGTGATTCAGTCAAGAGCAGTGAGATTTTCTCTTTTTTGTTGTCTGACTAACATTAATAATGATGACAGCAGGTAAATTTGGATGCTGGATACTTTAAGACCTACTGCACGGATCCAAATATACTTTTCTCTTTGTCAGCTGTCATGCTTACTTAAGACATAAATGACTTTACTTACAAAGACATGGTCACTTTGACACATAAGTATGTAAACATTCAAGCCTAATTAGTTGGGAAGAAGCACTGTTGAGTTTTCACGCTTTATGAACAGTGGCTCTATTTGCACTCGTCTTTCAAGCAGCGCTGAGAAACAGTCTCTCAGACAGCGCGCACATATAGCGAAAGTTGTTTTTTTCGCTGCATACTACACTTAAACAATTTAAAATCACTTGTTTTTAGACCGCAATGCTAAAAAATGCATGCAAATGATAAGCTTTCATGTCTGCGTAGCACAGCAATGTCACATGAGCGTAAACACGATAGAGACGAAAGGCTCTACAAATTACTACCGGTTAATCATGTCTACCGGTGTATCGCCCACCCCTAACCGCAGCTCTACTGGGGTTTTGTGAGTGCAATACATATAAAAATCTTGCAGTGCTGAAAAATACATCTGTGCATTTATTTTGGATGCTGTAAGTAACTTACAGTAAAAAAAAAAATTAAGTCTGATTCATATGAAATATTATTTGTGTGATCAAGTGTTTTAACTGATAAATAAATATGCTCATCGCTTGTTTGCTGGGCATTTCACTTTTAAATGCAAGATATGATCTCTTTGGAATGCAACATCCTGTCACGCATTTAAAAAGAACCCACCTATATCTTCTCTACAAACAAAGGGAATCGTAATGCATGTATTTCATGTTTTAAAATGCTATTTACAGGTGCTGGTCATATAATTAGAATATCATTAAAAAGTTGATTTATTTCACTAATTCCATTCAAAAAGTGAAACTTGTATATTATATTCATTCATTACACACAGACTGATATTAATTTTGATGATTATAACTGACAACTAAGGAAAATCCCAAATTCAGTATCTCACCTGGTGCCACACTCTAATCAGCTAATTAACTCAAAACACTTGCAAAGGCCTTTAAATGGTCTCTCAGTCTAGTTCTGTAGGCTACACAATCATGGGGAAGACTGCTGACTTGACAGTTTTCCAAAAGACGACCATTGACACCTTGCACAAGGAGGGCAAGACACAAAAGGTCATTGCAAAAGAGGCTGGCTGTTCACAGAGCTCTGTGTCCAAGCAAATTAATAGAGAGGCGAAGGGAAGGAAAAGATGTGGTAGAAAAAAGTGTACAAGCAATAGGGATAACCGCACCCTGGAGAGGATTGTGAAACAAAACCCATTCAAAAATGTGGGGGAGATTTACAAAGAGTGGACTGCAGCTGGAGTCAGTGCTTCAAGAACCACTACGCACAGACGTATGCAAGACATGGGTTTCAGCTGTCGCATTCCTTGTGTCAAGCCACTCTTGAACAACAGACAGCATCAGAAGCGTCTCGCCTGGGCTAAAGACAAAAAGGACTGGACTGCTGCTGAGTGGTCCAAAGTTATGTTCTCTGATGAAAGTAAATTTTGCATTTCCTTTGGAAATCAGGGTCCCAGAGTCTGGAGGAAGAGAGGAGAGGCACACAATCCACGTTGCTTGAGGTCCAGTGTAAAGTTGCCACAGTCAGTGATGGTTTGGGGTGCCATGTCATCTGCTGGTGTTGGTCCACTGTGTTTTCTGAGGTCCAAGGTCAACGCAGCCGTATACCAGGAAGTTTTAGAGCACTTCATGCTTCCTGCTGCTGACCAACTTTATGGAGATGCAGATTTTATTTTCCAACAGGACTTGACACCTGCACACAGTGCCAAAGCAACCAGTACCTGGTCTATGGGGTATTGTGGAGAGAAAGATGCGATATGCCAGACCCATCAATGCAGAAGAGCTGAAGGCCACTATCAGAGCAACCTGGGCTCTCATAACACCTGAGCAGTGTCACAGACTGATCGACTCCATGCCACGCCGCATTGCTGCAGTAATTCAGGCAAAATGAGCCCCAACTAAGTATTGAGTGCTGTACATGCTCATACTTTTCATGTTCATACTTTTCAGTTGGCCAAGATTTCTAAAAATCCTTTCTTTGTATTGGTCTTAAGTAATATTCTGAGATACTGAATTTGGGATTTTCCTTAGTTGTCAGTTATAATCATCAAAATTAAAAGAAATAAACATTTGAAATATATCAGTCTGTGTGTAATTAATGAATGTAATATACAAGTTTAACTTTTTGAATGGAATTAGTGAAATAAATCAACTTTTTGATGATATTCTAATTATATGACCAGCACCTGTATAATGCTTTATAGATTGTTAGATCCATAGAGCTGCTCATATGCATCATTGACTGCTTAATTGAAGAAGTGAGAAATGCTGTGACCGTAATTTCACCTATTACACAAGCTTGCGTGTTTATCACGAGGTTGAATCCAGTTATTCTTTAGTCAGCTACTTATTGATGATTTTCTGTTCTATCTTAAATAACGTGACGCTTCCATAATGCATTGTTCCTAGAGATGTAAAGCACTGTTTCTCTGGCATTTTCAAAGGCTCATAAAATATAATACTGTGGCTTGGCTTGATGCACAGTCTAATGGTGTAATGAAATCCAAATTTTAAACATATTTTTAGTGTTACAATTTTATGGGCCTTAAATTATGTTTCTAGAATAGAAATATTTCAATTGTTTCTAGAGTGTTTCAAATTCCACAAATGCGTGTGGGGATCTACAAATGCACAGAAAGCAATTCACAAATGCACGGAAGTGATTTACAAATGAATGCCATGCAGAGTTGTGTTTGTGACAAAAACACATTTGTAAATATTTTTTTTTATTTGCAAATCTTATTTTATTTCTTTGTGAATTTTGTTAATCTCTTTACATTTATTTGTGGATCTTAATCTATTTATTTGTGAATTTGATGCCTTTTTGTGAATCTCTCTACATTTATATGTGAATCTCAATCTGTTTATTTAGAATAATGCAACAATTCTAACACCATAAAAAACAGGAACAGAACACAGAGAAAAATAAACCAAAACTCTAGCCTATACGTGACAATTATAATCTCAGCTAGTATCACTAACAGGGAAATTTCAGGCAAATGTCAGGCAAAAGTCTGTCCTGATATTAAATTGCACTTTAAAGTATTTTTAAAGTAGAACACTAGATTAAAGTCATTAGATGATGCGCCTGATGTTGACAAAACTCTACAAAACTCACAGCAATTTTTTTTATGACTGACACATCATATTAAAATGATAAAAATTCTATATTGACTGAATATATAAAATATTATGCATATTGTATAAAATGATATTAACGGAATACAGAATAAAAAGGAAAAGTGTATAGATTAAACAAATCGAGGTTATTAGATAATGCACCTGTCTGTGAAGGTTGAGCTGTAGTATGAGGCGGCTCTGTACAAAAACACAGCAATTATATTGACTGCTATCCTTGTATTTGAAGACATCTTGGAATATTATATAGGAACATAGACAGAAACATGTATTGATTAAAGATGCACCTGTATAGTACCATGCATCAGACGAATCTGTACAAAAACACAGCAAAAATGGTATTAACTCAGTAGATAGACAGAAAATCTGAGGCAAAGAAATGTGATGCACTTACATAAAGCTGACCAAAGGACCAATAAAAGGATATAAAGCAGGTTCATCATGCTGTCACAGATTAGAGCTACAGCTTTCTGAGACACATGTGTGACAGTCTGACACTGACTTCCTCTGTCTTAACAAGAAAAAAGCAGAGTAGATGTGGGGGAAAAGCAGAAGTGCCTCTCATGAGAAACATCACTGTCTATTTCCAATTGCTGCTGGGTTTTCAAAATCAGGCCGATTTTAAGAGATATTAAAATCTGCAGCAAACAGTATCATATTTTATCATTTAAATATATATATACAAAATATCTGAATATAGGCCTAGTTCTTCATTTATAGATGGTTATGTGCACATTTGTTCTTTGTGGTGATCTGGACATGCAGTTCTGAACCTTTAGCTCTGACCACACAACCACAAGATCACAGTGTGACATTTGCCCTGGTGTCACATACAAAACACAATTGTCAAAAAATCTCTGTTTGATAAATGTAAACTTTTAGAACTTCTTATTAGCCTGTAAGATCACTTAGCTTTGAAATCACACAGGATTAAAAGTATTTGTATTAAAAGTAAAGCTTTTTCTGCTTTGACGTCAGCAATGCAATGTGTGCACTTTAGTGATCCGCTGAATATGTTTTAGGTGATGTGCAAGTCTTTGTATCTGAAATGCCTGTAAAAGTAATGTTGGTGTATATACACTCACCTAAAGGATTATTAGGAACACCTGTTCAATTTCTCATTAATGCAATTATCTAATCAACTGATCACATGGCAGTTGCTTCAATGCATTTAGGGGTGTGGTCCTGGTCAAGACAATCTCCTGAACTCCAAACTGAATGTCAGAATGGGAAAGAAAGGTGATTTAAGCAATTTTGAGCGTGGCATGGTTGTTGGTGCCAGACGGGCCGGTCTGAGTATTTCACAATCTGCTCAGTTACTGAGATTTTCACGCTAGAGTTTACAAAGAATGGTGTGAAAAGGGAAAAACATCCAGTATGCGGCAGTCCTGTGGGCGAAAATGCCTTGTTGATGCTAGAGGTCAGAGGAGAATGGGCCGACTGATTCAAGCTGATAGAAGAGCAACTTTGACTAAAATAACCACTTGTTACAACCGAGGTATGCAGCAAAGCATTTGTGAAGCCACAACACGCACAACCTTGAGGCGGATGGGCTACAACAGCAGAAGACCCCACCGGGTACCACTCATCTCCACTACAAATAGTAAAAAGAGGCTACAATTTGCACGAGCTCACCAAAATTGGACAGTTGAAGACTGGAAAAATGTTGCCTGGTCTGATGAGTCTCGATTTCTGTTGAGACATTCAGATGGTAGAGTCAGAATTTGGCGTAAACAGAATGAGAACATGGATCCATCATGCCTTGTTACCACTGTGCAGGCTGGTGGTGGTGGTGTAATGGTGTGGGGGATGTTTTCTTGGCACACTTTAGGCCCCTTAGTGCCAATTGGGCATCGTTTAAATGCCACGGCCTACCTGAGCATTGTTTCTGACCATGTCCATCCCTTTATGACCACCATGTACCCATCCTCTGATGGCTACTTCCAGCAGGATAATGCACCATGTCACAAAGCTCGAATCATTTCAAATTGGTTTCTTGAACATGACAATGAGTTCACTGTACTAAAATGGCCCCCACAGTCACCAGATCTCAACCCAATAGAGCATCTTTGGGATGTGGTGGAACGGGAGCTTCGTGCCCTGGATGTGCATCCCACAAATCTCCATCAACTGCAAGATGCTATCCTATCAATATGGGCCAACATTTCTAAAGAATGCTTTCAGCACCTTGTTGAATCAATGCCACGTAGAATTAAGGCAATTCTGAAGGCGAAAGGGGGTCAAACACAGTATTAGTATAGTGTTCCTAATAATCCTTTAGGTGAGTGTATAAGATAGTAGTCCAAGCACCAATGGCCCATGTAAATGATTAGCAATCCAATTGAAATGTATTAGGTTTTTACAGCAAAGTCAAAAATCTTGAATCTTCACTGATAGTTCGGGTTTGACAGGTGTCATAAAGGGCAACTGATGTCCATCAGTGCGTACCAATTTTTAACTTCATGGATCATACGGTTGTGTAGCAACTCATAATGTAGTAATAAAGTTTAATAGAATAACTGCACATAATGCGTTATTAATAAAAATGTTTATAATGTAATAATTTTGTCAAAATATAGGGATGTAATGATTCACTCCGAGCCGGTTGAAAAATACGATCATTCAAGTCAGTTGAGATGTTAAACGAATTATGGTACAGGTTTTAAACCGCGTTTACTGCACTGTGACCTCGCTTTACAGACAGAGATAGCAGTGAGCAAGTTGTAGCTGGCGTTACGGATGGTGCGTGCACACTGGCACGAAGCAGAGCAAGCCTTTTCAGTTCATTCCTATAGAAGTTTGAAAGTGAAGCTCAACTTCCATGGGAATAAATTGAAAATGCTCGCTCTGCTCCGCGCCAGTGTGCAAGCACAATCAAACAGTAGCAAACATGGCGATGGCAAGCGCGTAGATGTTGACGTTGACTCATTCAAATCGGAGGTGTGGCGCCATTTTGACTTTCCGAAGACTAATAATCACCACAGTGAGAAGCTCCAGTCACCTCCGTCTGCACGTAAAAAGATATTAATGGGCCAAACACTGACCAGCGGATTTATAGCCTCACTCGCGTCATCGAGTGTCAGGGCCACAGAGATCACAAGGTGCATCTGTGTTTTCACGGCAAAAGATACAAGGCTGTTTTCTGCCGTAGTAAATGCATTCCAGGCTTGTCAAGAAAAAGACCAGTGTGAGGATCTATTCCACAGACTGAAGGAGAAAGCTGTGCTGTTGCAGAACCAGATGTTGCATTTATTTTACTATCTCTTTCTCTAAATGTGTACATGGATTTTTTTTTAAATAATTTGTTGATTTATTATGGCATATTTTTCTAAATGTGTTCTGTTTTTCTAACTCTTGCAAGTGTTCAGTTTCTCATCTGGGAAAGAGGAAGTATCTATATAACTTTCATTCTGTAACAAAAATGAGCTGTTCTACTGTCTAAATTTGAATTTGAAACCTGTTTGTGTGTGTGCAGATGGAGGAAAATTAAATGGCAAGATTGGCTAGAAAAAAATAGAGCATGTTATTTAAGACTGTCTCCTTCCAAACTGTTACACTCCAGATTAAAGTCACATTAAAAACAATCTGGGTCATTTGTACTTGTATTTAATGATTACTTCAACTGCAATTCTTTACTCTTTATTAGTTACCATTAAGAAGCGATCTATGAAATGCATTACACACATGAGTACGAAAGCACAACTATTGCCTCCTGCTGGATGTCGTCAGAAACTGTAAGAAAACCGCAAAATTATATTTACATTTGTTCATTTAGCAGACGTTTTTGTTTGTAGTTTAGCAAACTACAAAAAACAATTAAAAAAACAAAATAGCCGTGATTTTAAATAGAAAACCTGAATAGAAACCCAGTTAACCTGAAAAACTTAGTTTCATAGTTCTCTTTATTCTATTGCATTTATTTGAGCTGTTTATATTTTATTACTGACTTTTTACTTGTGGTTTTTTTATGAAAATAAAACTTTGCGTTGAAGAAAAGTAGATTTTTTTTTGGTTGTCAATTATAGTTCTTAGAAAGAAAATCGAAATCAGCAAAAATCGGTATCGGCAGATCACACTAACAAAAAAATCGGAAATCGGAATTGGCCAAGAAAATTGCAATCGGTGCATCTCTACTTATAAGACATACAAATTTGTTTCTTTTCATTGCAAAATCATCATCAGGAATGAAGGGAGACTAAAAATCCGATGCCACCTGATTCCTAAATAATACTATTCATAATTCATGAATTATGTTTGATATGCTTTCACTCTTTCATGAAAAACCCTCTGCTTGTATGACAAATATATATATATATAACCTTTTTCCATACTCTATTTTCTTTTGTCCGTACTGATAAACGTATATGATAAATACAAAAAATTTGTTTCCATACTTTTCCATACTGTGTTGCTGGCCTCTCCGAAGTTGCCTACCCTACTTTTAACTTGAGGCATTTGCATTACAACACTCAGCAGTACTAAACCACAGCTAGTTCTGCCCCCTACTGGATGTAGTCAGAAGCTACAGCTGTCAGAAAACCGTATTCATCCTATAGAAGTTTGAAAGTGAAGCTCAACTTCCATGGGAATAAATTGAAAATGCTCGCTCTGCTCCGCGCCAGTGTGCAAGCACAATCAAACAGTAGCAAACATGGCGATGGCAAGCGCGTAGATGTTGACGTTGACTCATTCAAATCGGAGGTGTGGCGCCATTTTGACTTTCCGAAGACTAATAATCACCACAGTGAGAAGCTCCAGTCACCTCCGTCTGCACGTAAAAAGATATTAATGGGCCAAACACTGACCAGCGGATTTATAGCCTCACTCGCGTCATCGAGTGTCAGGGCCACAGAGATCACAAGGTGCATCTGTGTTTTCACGGCAAAAGATACAAGGCTGTTTTCTGCCGTAGTAAATGCATTCCAGGCTTGTCAAGAAAAAGACCAGTGTGAGGATCTATTCCACAGACTGAAGGAGAAAGCTGTGCTGTTGCAGAACCAGATGTTGCATTTATTTTACTATCTCTTTCTCTAAATGTGTACATGGATTTTTTTTTAAATAATTTGTTGATTTATTATGGCATATTTTTCTAAATGTGTTCTGTTTTTCTAACTCTTGCAAGTGTTCAGTTTCTCATCTGGGAAAGAGGAAGTATCTATATAACTTTCATTCTGTAACAAAAATGAGCTGTTCTACTGTCTAAATTTGAATTTGAAACCTGTTTGTGTGTGTGCAGATGGAGGAAAATTAAATGGCAAGATTGGCTAGAAAAAAATAGAGCATGTTATTTAAGACTGTCTCCTTCCAAACTGTTACACTCCAGATTAAAGTCACATTAAAAACAATCTGGGTCATTTGTACTTGTATTTAATGATTACTTCAACTGCAATTCTTTACTCTTTATTAGTTACCATTAAGAAGCGATCTATGAAATGCATTACACACATGAGTACGAAAGCACAACTATTGCCTCCTGCTGGATGTCGTCAGAAACTGTAAGAAAACCGCAAAATTATATTTACATTTGTTCATTTAGCAGACGTTTTTGTTTGTAGTTTAGCAAACTACAAAAAACAATTAAAAAAACAAAATAGCCGTGATTTTAAATAGAAAACCTGAATAGAAACCCAGTTAACCTGAAAAACTTAGTTTCATAGTTCTCTTTATTCTATTGCATTTATTTGAGCTGTTTATATTTTATTACTGACTTTTTACTTGTGGTTTTTTTTATGAAAATAAAACTTTGCGTTGAAGAAAAGTAGATTTTTTTTTGGTTGTCAATTATAGTTCTTAGAAAGAAAATCGAAATCAGCAAAAATCGGTATCGGCAGATCACACTAACAAAAAAATCGGAAATCGGAATTGGCCAAGAAAATTGCAATCGGTGCATCTCTACTTATAAGACATACAAATTTGTTTCTTTTCATTGCAAAATCATCATCAGGAATGAAGGGAGACTAAAAATCCGATGCCACCTGATTCCTAAATAATACTATTCATAATTCATGAATTATGTTTGATATGCTTTCACTCTTTCATGAAAAACCCTCTGCTTGTATGACAAATATATATATATATAACCTTTTTCCATACTCTATTTTCTTTTGTCCGTACTGATAAACGTATATGATAAATACAAAAAATTTGTTTCCATACTTTTCCATACTGTGTTGCTGGCCTCTCCGAAGTTGCCTACCCTACTTTTAACTTGAGGCATTTGCATTACAACACTCAGCAGTACTAAACCACAGCTAGTTCTGCCCCCTACTGGATGTAGTCAGAAGCTACAGCTGTCAGAAAACCGTATTCATTTCCCAGATGTTTTTCAGGAAGTGGTATTATCAATGTTTCCAGTGACACTGCATTGATTAACTTTGCAACACTTCTCATTTATTCTTTATGTACACATATAGCTTGGGCTTGGTGTAGCTCTTATGATGTGGATACTTAAGATATAGTTTTCCATGGTGTTTTTTCCCATACTATGAAAGTCATTGGGGCCCATCAACAGTTTGGTTGCCAGTATTCTTCAAAAATGTCGTCTTTTGTGTCCAGCAGAAAAAAAAAACCCTTCAAAACATTGTTTCAGAGTTGTGCGAGCCCTCACGCATCCCGCTGACTACGCAAATTACCTTTCTCGGCTGGATAAAGCAAACCATTAAGAATACCTGAGTCTGTAATATTGATGCACAAACATGTGGTCCTGTTCGCTATCACAACTTGACTTGTCTAAAATGTAAATAAGCTCTTTGCTCGAGCACTGCACACATACTGCAAATTCTGAAAAGTTTTTTTTTTCATGGGCGCTTTGGTGTGCATAAATGTATGAATGTACTCATATCATTTGGTTATTTGGTGTCCTTTTGGAGTCTCCAAGTTTGCTTTTTTGAATAGACACTTAAATTTACCTTGAAAAAAGCTTGCAGTTTTGTGAGAATAACCATTCATTCCCCTCTCTGATTTACTTTGCTGGATTTAGCAAAAGATTGAGCTCTTCTAATGATCTGATGATCTGATTATGGTGTGTTAGATAAGAGAGACATACAAGCTGAGGCGCGAGGACTGGAATTGGGAGCCCCTGGTTATATTTTCTGTAACAGTTGTGGTGGGGTTGATGGAGTTAACAAAAGTGCACAAAGAGTTAGTCTGTGTGTGCTGGAAAACCACTGAAGCTGTAGTAGTAGTAGTAGTAGTAGTAGTAGTAGTAGTAAATGCATAGTATGTAAAATGTATTTATTCATTTTGCACAAACTTCTAAATTGCTTACAAATGAAGATAAAAAAGTATAATTGCAGAACAGTAGAGAATAGAGATTTAATTCATGGTTATGAATTCTACTTCAGTAAAAGTAACCCTTACATTTTGAACTTTGTGATTAAAATAAGATGTAGAATTAATATGACATGTATTTTACTGCTCTGCCTTTTGAAAGAGTATTACAGTTCAGCATTCAGAAAATGTGATTAATCTGAATTGATTAATTGATTTGTTGCCTCTTCTTTCCTCTTCAGAAACTCTGATGTCGTCTTATACATCCATATAGTATTATCTGTCCCAGTGATCACTGAACCTGTTGAAAAATACATTCTGCTGAGCAAAACACAAAGCTATGTGCAAATAAATATTAGACATGAAGATGAGTTAATTGGGTGAAACACACTTTTAGCTTTTCTTCTGATGATCACTGCCGCAGTTATGATGACGACACCAACAGCAATGAAGGAGAAAAGGCAGATATAGAATAAAGATAATCCTTTCTCATGCCGATCTTCAGCAAAATCTGAAAGCAAAGGCGATAGAGACATGGAGCAGGGACCAACGATACAACATTTGTCCAATAGAGCTACGTATTAAACATATACACTTCAATATTAATAGAAACTAACCATATTATGATTACGTACTAGGAATAAGTATTATGTTAAGACAGTAGAGCAGAACTATGAACATTATTGTTGTTGCACATGCATCACTGTCTATATACACTCACCTAAAGGATTATTAGGAACACCATACTAATACTGTGTTTGACCCCCTTTCGCCTTCAGAACTGCCTTAATTCTACGTGGCATTGATTCAACAAGGTGCTGAAAGCATTCTTTAGAAATGTTGGCCCATATTGATAGGATAGCATCTTGCAGTTGATGGAGATTTGTGGGATGCACATCCAGGGCACGAAGCTCCCGTTCCACCACATCCCAAAGATGCTCTATTGGGTTGATATCTGGTGACTGTGGGGGCCATTTTAGTACAGTGAACTCATTGTCATGTTCAAGAAACCAATTTGAAATGATTCGAGCTTTATGACATGGTGAATTATCCTGCTGGAAGTAGCCATCAGAGGATGGGTACATGGTGGTCATAAAGGGATGGACATGGTCAGAAACAATGCTCAGGTAGGCCGTGGCATTTAAACGATGCCCAATTGGCACTAAGGGGCCTACAGTGTGCCAAGAAAACATCCCCCACACCATTACACCACCACCACCAGCCTGCACAGTGGTAACAAGGCATGATGGATCCATGTTCTCATTCTGTTTACGCCAAATTCTGACTCTACCATCTGAATGTCTCAACAGAAATCGAGACTCATCAGACCAGGCAACATTTTTCCAGTCTTCAACTGTCCAATTTTGGTGAGCTCGTGCAAATTGTAGCCTCTTTTTCCTATTTGTAGTGGAGATGAGTGGTACCCGGTGGGGTCTTCTGCTGTTGTGGCCCATCCGCCTCAAGGTTGTGCGTGTTGTGGCTTCACAAATGCTTTGCTGCATACCTCGGTTGTAACAAGTGGTTATTTCAGTCAAAGTTGCTCTTCTATCAGCTTGAATCAGTCGGCCCATTCTCCTCTGACCTCTAGCATCAACAAGGCATTTTCGCCCACAGGACTGCCGCATACAGGATGTTTTTCCCTTTTCACACCATTCTTTGTAAACTCTAGCGTGAAAATCTCAGTAACTGAGCAGATTGTGAAATACTCAGACCGGCCCGTCTGGCACCAACAACCATGCCACGCTCAAAATTGCTTAAATCACCTTTCTTTCCCATTCTGACATTCAGTTTGGAGTTCAGGAGATGTCTTGACCAGGACCACACCCCTAAATGCATTGAAGCAACTGCCATGTGATTGGTTGATTAGATAATTGCATTAATGAGAAATTGAACAGGTGTTCCTAATAATCCTTTAGGTGAGTGTATATAGCCATGGTTTCCAGAACTTCACACACTGGATGAGAAGCACCACATCTTTAAAATAAGAAAACATGTTAGAATCCTCCATTATAATGCATTATAATTGTCCCAAATCCATGTTAATGTACATAAAGACTTCATGCAAGATTGTGCATGATACATTCTAGTCTGTAAGACTATACATTTTAATATTAGAAACCGTACTAATAGTATGTCACGTGTGGGTGTAATAAAGTGCACAAAAGTGCACAAAGGTGTAAAGAAACAAAAACAGTCTTTAATGATTAAAAAAAATAGGGAACACGCAGGAGAATAACATAACCACATTAACATTGACAATACTGGACATTAAAAGGAAGGAAGGCCTTAAATATATACGTGGTTATTTAACGGAACTAGGGACACGTGAGGACTCAATCAAAAACTGTGGAGACAAATTAGGCACATAGTTTACATAGATTACATAGTTGTCGTTTTTTTGTCCAATGATGAAGAAGATTCAAATTGAAGCGTGCTCATTAAAACCAAGTGAAATTCACATATAGATGCAAGACAGCTTGCAAGCACAAACAATAATTTGACAATGACTGTGAGCAATAGAGGAACTTAAATACACAAGATGGCAAACTTAATTACAAACAGGTGTGCTCGTTAAATGAGTATGAATGAATGAATGAATGAGGCATTTATATAGCACTTTCATATGTACTACTGTACACCCAAAGCGCTTTACACTCATGTCAGGGGTCTCTCCTCAACCCCCACCAGTGTGCAGCATCCACTTGGGTGATGTGACGGCACAGTACAATGGCGCCAGTGCGCTCACCACACACCAGCGATAGTTGGAGAGGAGAGAGGGTAATAGAGCCAATTCAATGGATGGGGAGTATCCATGACAGCTGATATTGGCAGGAAACTAGAACAAAGGAAAACGGTAACTGAAGAGAAACAAACCAAAAGTCCTTGAAAATTAAATGAATACTGACTAACTGTGACAATAGTATTAGTTAGGTGCCAGATATATTTTTCCATACTTATCCAGACCTGGAAATTACTAAAAACACACTTATACTTTTCCAAACTGTATAAACCCAGTCTGTCCCTTTGAAACTGTTGGCCCTTCCTGCATTTAGAAGGAGACTGCGAGAGTTTTTGCCTACACGCTCTATAAAAACAAGATGGCAGAGCGCATTACAGAGCTTTCTGCTGAAGGCGAACTTCCACAGAAAAAAAATGCTATTCTGCAAAAAGAGGATTAAGACCAGAAAAAATATAGTCAGCTTCCCCGAGATGAAGAAATTTGCTGTTACTTTGTAGTTAGGCTATTTATTACATTTATACATTTCTAAGTAAAAGTGGGTTCCTATTTTTTCCCCAGTGAATATAGCATATTATTATATTTTTTTTAGATGATGAGCTGCTGCCCCCCGCCTCCATCCATCCAACATGAGCTATATCTGAAAGACAGAAAGCAACTCAAAACTCAAATAATACCAAAACACAGCAAGTTTAAAGCCATAGCTGGAAAACAACCTAAAATAAATAAAACCCAATTGGTTTTGCGTGTCATTTTAATTGTTAATTCAATAACTTCTTGCTTTCTATTAAATTGAGCAGATACTCTTTCTTAATGTTGTAAGACTGGAGAAACTGAAAAGCTGGAAGAGAAGGTGACTCTCTAAGAAAACAAAGGAAATTAACATATGAACTCTCTCTTGTGCATTTAGCATCCCCACCCAAGATGCAATCACACTGAGTCAATCATCTTAAATTACATTTCATCCCCCTCACCCTCATCTCTCCTCTCCACATGTTGAGAGAACCTGAAATTCACACAAAATCTATATGGGTTAATGTGAACAAGTACTATACAGTATTAGGTATCATTTAAAACGTCTCAGTGCGACTGGCACACAGGTCTCATTCCCACAGAAGTAAGCCAAAAGGTAATAAAGGTTTTAAGAGTTTAGAGATACTTTGCTTACTGTGGTGGATGTGTTCTCTGCCAATTGGGCTTTCATGCATATTGCCTCCTATCCTCAATAAGGTGTAAAATACAGGTCTGGAGGCTTGATTAATGAAAATTCCCATTGTGAGCTCATGTTTACATTTGAAAGAGGTTTATGTCTTGGTCTGGTATTTAAGGGATGTTGCAGAAGGGTCAGGGGTGATTCTGTAGTCAGGTCAGCCTGTAATGCTATGCATTATGTATCCTATTTCCTTGAGGTCAGGTATGCATCTCTTGCTGTTTACTTCAGAGCATTTGATGTTATGTATTGATTATCTTTGAATTGATTATGTAATTGGCATGATACATTTACCTGACTAATAATAAATAGTTACATTTGATTTCATTCTGACTTACTCTGAAATTATTGACTTTAGCAGATTATGTTGTATCCAATGTTTCCGCAAATCTGTGTCAGGTTAGTAACAGAATAAAGTCCAGTTTTGAGTGGAGCATTGGGGCACGCCAACTGAGATTTTAGAGCTCCGCCTAACCTTGGAATTAGTTCAGATGTACTTTCACTGTGAAGGCTAATAAAGGTAATTTCCGTTTAGGACAATGTTGACCGACCAACCTAAATAAGGTTAGCCTTACCTCTGTTAAATGTAAAGTTATTGTAGCTAAGTGTACATGCAAAATCATGTCATGACCATACCAAAACTACTGTTAGAGAAGTATTGGTCGGCTTATATCTTAAGTAGTGGTCATGATAAAATGGAGTCAGATAAAAGCCCGAGCATGCATGTAATTAGCAAGATTTGAAAATGTATGCGATGTTTAATAGGGAGCCAGTGCAGTGTTGACAGAACTGGGCTAATATGGTCATACTTCCTGGTTCTAGTAAGAACTCGAGCTGCTGCGTTTTGGACCAGCTGCAGTTTATTTATTAATCGAGCAGGGCAACCACCCAGTAGAGCATTACAATAATCTAGCCTTGAGGTCATGAACGCATGAACTAACTGTTCAGCATTTTGCATTGAAAGCATATGCCGTAATTTAGATATATTTTTAAGATGGTAAAATGCAGTTTTACAGATGCTAGAAACGTGGCTTTCAAATGAGAGATTGGTATCAAAGAGCACACCCAGGTTCCTAACTGACGACGAGGACTTGACAGAGCAGCCATCAAGTGTTAGACAGTATTCTAGGTTACTTTATGTGGAGTTTTTTTGTCCAATAATTAAAAATTCTGTTTTTTTTCTGAATTAAGTTGCAGGAAATTATTAGTCATCCAATTTTTTTATATCAGCTATGCATTCCGTTAATCTTGTGAATTGGTAAGTTTCGTCAGGGCATGAAGAAATATAGAGCTGAGTATTGTCAGCATAACAATGAAAACTAACGCCATGCTTCCTAATGATATCTCCCAGTGGTAGCATGTACAGGGTGAAGAGCAACGGTCCTAGCACTGAGCCCTGCGGTACTCCATACTGGACTTGTGATCGGTGTGACATCTCTTCATTTACTGCTACAAACTGATAACGGTCAGATAAGTATGATTTAAACCATGCCAATGCAATTCCACTAATGCCAACATAATTTTCGAGTCTATTCAAAAGAATGTTGTGGTCGATAGTGTTGTGTTTGTGTATGTGTCAGGAGATGGCGCTATAGTCCATATGTTGTTACCTATAAAAGGTGTAGAGTAAGAATGGAATGTGTTTGCACCTGCTGTCAATCATGTAAACACCTGGCATTGTTGGCTTGCTTGTCCTGCTTGTGGATTGAATAAATCATTGAGAATTGGGAACTTTCTTGTCCTCATGCTTACCTGGATTTAAACATGACAAATTGGCAACAAGGATTTTGCTGTCCTACATGAATGATGTCTGCTGTTGCTTCTTTTCCTACGCCATTCTTACCATGTCCGGGTGAGCCGTCTATACCTTTTGACGTCTGGTTAAAGTTGTTTGAGAACTATTTACTCGTCGTAAATGCATCAGGAGATGATTGGCCAGTTGCAAGAAAGCGAGCTTTGTTTCTTCATTGCCTAGAAACAGAAGATCAGAGACTATTCTATACTTTACCAAATCAAGAAGAGACAATGGAGGATGCTATTGAAACTGCACTTTATTCCTCGACGTAATGCTGTTGCTGAGCGTCATGCATTCAGAAAACGAATTCAAGCATCAGGGGAAACAATTCTGCAGTATGTCGCCTCTCTTCGGGACTTAGCAATCACATGTAAGTTTGCATCTAATAATTATTAAATGTTGCGAGATCAATTAGTGGAGAATGTAAACAGTCATCGTATTAGAGAACGTCTGCTATTAGAGACTGATTTGACTCTTAACAAGGCTATTACTATTGCTATGCAAATGGAGGCTGCTGGTGAACAAGCTAAACTTTTTTTCAAATCAGAAACTCGTGCATGTTATCGCTGTGGATCTACCAGGCATCTTGCAAATGATTCCAGATGTCCTGCAGTTTCTGTAAAGTGCAATAATTGTCAATTTTTCAACAGTGTGTCGTTCACAGCAAACACGTTCTGTACATGATTGAATTGCCTGAGCTTCAGATTCTTTACATGCATGATTCAGTTTCTAATAAGATAAAGTGCATTGCTACTATCATGACTGCATCAGCCTCTGTACCTGTGGAGTTGATTGTGGATTCTGGATCTTCTGTTTCTATTCTGCCAAAATCTGTGTATGAAAAACACTTTAAACAAGACTCCTTGCTGCCTCCTTCTGTTAAATTGGTGACACATTCACGAGATCCAATACCAGTGCTTGGCTGTCTACCTGTTACTGTTACCAGAGATGGTATGAACTGTGATACGTCAATCTTTATAGTTTGTCTCAAGTTTGAAGGTTCTTCTATTCTTCCAGGACCTGTTCAGTCTTCAGTCCCTGTAATGCGACTTTCTGCTTCTGTGCCTGCTAGTAACTAGGATGTGCAAAAGGCTTTGTGCATAAGGTAAAAATTTCTCCAGTTGTGAAACCTGTTCGTCAGAAACTCAGAAGGTTACCATTATCTGTTCGAAATGCTGTCAGTGATGAACTTCAACGCCTTCTTGACTTGGGTGTTATTGAACGAGTGGATGCATCGCAGTGGATTTCTCCAATTGTAGTTGTTCAGAAGAAGACTGGTAGCATTCGCATGTGTGTAGACCTGCGAGAACCAAACAAAGCTGTTGTTGCGGACTGTTATCCGTTGCCCCATATTGAGGAGATGATGTCTACGCTGTGTGGAGCAACTGTCTTTTCTACAATTGATTTAGAGAATGCTTACTTCCAGCTTTTGTTACATGAAAAAAGTCGTGATCTGACTGCATTGCCCATAAAGGGCTATTCAGATTCTGTCGAGTGCCTTATGGCCTTGCCTCAGCTCCGTCTGCATTTCAGAAAATGCTAGCAACTGTATTGCAAGGGTTGCCAAATGTAGCTAATTATCTGGATGATGTCATTGTCTGGGGACGTACAAAAAGTGAACATGACCATATGCTCAAAGTGGTTACTCAGCGCATACATGATGCAGGCTTACAGTTGAATGATTCAAAGTGTCACTTTAACAAAAGCAGTTTGCGCTTTCTTGGTCATACTGTATCTGCACAGGGTATTTACCCAGATGAGGATCATCTCAGTGCAATGCTTCATGCTCCTGTCCCTAATGATGCACATCAGCTCCGTTCCCTTCTTGAATTGTTGTCATGGTACAATAAATTCATTCCAAATTTTGCCACAGTAGTAGAACCGTTGCATGCTTACATCAGACAAGGTTCTGAGTTCAGTTGGTCAGATGAAGCTCAGAAGAGTTTCAGTACTGTAAAGGAGTTGTTACTTCAAAGCCCTGCTTTAGCATTGTTTGACCCTAACCGAGTGTATTGTTGCATTTGCTTCTGAACGAACATATTCAACGATTGAAAAAAGGAAGCTTTAGCATGTGTCTGGGCTGTTGAAAAATGGAGAACTTACCTCTGTGGTCGAAAGTTTCTTCTACGTACAGATCATCAGGCCTTGACAGTGCTCCTCTCCTCTAAAGGTACAGACCGCGCTGGAATGAGGATAGCGCGTTGGGCAGAGCGACTCTTGTGTTTTAACTATGAGGTGAATTATTATCCTGGCTCTCAAAACCAGGTTGCTGATTATCTTTCTCGTCTACCCTTGCCTGCTTCTGATGAGGATCTTTCTGATACTGAACCCGAGTTTGTTGCATTTCTATCTTCTGAAATGTCTGCTGTGTCTCCAACTGAATTTGCGTCTGCTTCTGCATCATGCTCAGAAATGACTGCACTACGTGCTCAGATTGTTCGTGGGTGGCCTTCTTCATCAGCTGCTGTGGATGTTGTTCTACGTCCATATTTTCAAGTACGTGATAAACTTGCTGTGCAAAAGGACTATGTGTTTAGAGGGTCACGTCTTGTTGTTCCTGTTTCATTACGACATGTCTTGGTGAGTCTGGCTCACAAGGGTCATCAAGGAATAGTGCGTACGAAACAGCGCATTCGTGAACTTTATTGGTGGCCTGGTATTGACTGTTTGGTTAAGGAGTAGATTAAGAATTGTGAAGTTTGCCTGTCTTCTGATAAGACTACAACTGTCCGTGCTGCACCTTTACAACCTGTACCTTTTCCATCTGTGCCATGGGAAAAAGTGGCTGTTGACATTGTTGGCCCATTTGAAATCGCTACTTGGGATTGTCGGTACATTATGACATTGATTGACTATCATAGTAAGTGGCCAGAAGTAGCATTCACTTCTTCAATCACAAGTAAAAATGTGATCAACTTCTTGACATCAGTCTTCAGCAGATTTGGAAATCCTCATTACATTGTATCTGACAATGGATGTCAATTCAAGTCAGTGGAGTTTGCAGCATTTCTGAAAGAGAGAGATATTCAACACCTACATACGTCATTGTATCATCCAGCTGCAAATGGAGCTATTGAAAGATTCCATAGAGTACTGAAGAGTTCTATTCAATCGGCTATTCTGTCTGAAAAGCCCTGGAAATCAACAGTAACAGCGTTTCTTCAAACTTACCGTGCTACTCCCCATTCTGTTATTGGACGGTCTAATCTGAGTTGCTCTGTGGCAGGAAAATGCGCACTCGTCTTAATGTTCTTCCTCTTCCTATCACTTGTAAGAATGCTGATGTGAGTCAGAGAGTGGCATTGTCCCTAAAGAAGATGAAAACATACACAGACCTCAAACGAAGAGCTTGTACTCCTGAGTTCAAACCTGAAGATTGGGTGCGTATAAAAATTCCAGTTCATGTTCCTAAAGGACATCCTAGATTCTCAAAGCCTTTGAAAATTGCATGTAAATTTGGTCCATGCACTTACCAGTTATCAGATGGGAAAACCTGGCATGCGTCTCATCTTTCTCCAGCTTGTGCACCTATGGAAAATGTAATTGAGAGTGAATTAGTGTCTTTGCCCCTCCAATCTGTTCCTTCCTCTACTGTGTTGCCTAAAAATGAACTTGTGAACTTGCCTACTCAAATTGCCTCTCCATCTGTTCCTGAAAGATCTTCATCACGAGTAAAACACCCTCCGCGTTGGTGGCATGATTATGTCACTTAGGGAAAAAAAACAAAAAAAAACATTGATTACCTGGTGCTAAATGAGAAATTAATTGTAGTTCTTATAGGTATGGTTAAAGAATGTAGAATGTATTGGTAAACTAATTGAATTTGATGTAACTATTGTATTGGCTTTGCCTATTGCACCAACTATGTATTTTGGGGGGAATTTACAGTTCTAAGTAATGGGGGAATGTTGTGTTTGTGTATGTGTCAGGAGATGGCGCTATAGTCCACATGTTGTTACCTATAAAAGGTGTAGAGTAAACATAACAGACAGTATCGAATGCAGCGCTAAGATCGAGTAACACTAACAGAGAGATAAAACCACGATCGGATGATAAGAGTAAATCATTTGTAACTCCTAATGAGAGCAGTCTCAGTACTATGATACGGTCTAAATCCTGACTGGAAATCCTCACAGATACCATTTCTTTCTAAAAAGGAGCATAATTGTGAGGACACTGCCTTTTCTAGTATTTTTGACAGAAAGGGTAGATTTGAGATTGGCCTGTAATTGACTAATTCTGTAGGGTCAAGTTGCGGTTTTTTAATAAGTGGTTTAATAATAGCCAACTTAAAAGTTTTCGGTACATATCCTAATGACAAAGAGGAATTAATGATATTAAGAAGAGGATCTATGACCTCTGGAAGCATCTCTTTTAGTAGTTTAGTCGGTATAGGGTCGAGCATACATGTTGTTGATTTTGATGATTTAACGAGTTTAGCCAATTCTTCTTCTCCTATAGCAGTGAATGAGTGGAATTTTTCCTGAGTGACACTACAATGCACTGTCTGATGTGATACAGTAGTAGACGGCTGCATGGTTAGAATTTTTTTCCTAATATTATCAATCTTACAAGTAAAGAAGTTCATAAAGTCATTACTGCTGTGCTGTTGGCAGACATCAGAAGTTAAAGCTTTATTTTTGGTTAATTTAGCCACTGTATCGAATAAATACCTAGGGTTGTGTTTGTCTTCTAAGAGAGTCGAGAAATAAGCAGATCTAGCAGTTTTTACGGCCTTTCTGTATGAAATCAGACTCAATTTAAACACTCTTTTAATGTCTTGATTTGTCTGTAGGTCAGTAGTCTATAATATTGCTTTTAAATCAAATTCAGTGTTTTAAGGAACGGTTCTTAGGAACAACATTTTTTTAGGTTATTTTACACCAAGGTCCTTTCAAATACTTTTGAAGTGCATTATTGACAAGAAAGAAAACAAAGTCTGATTGTATTTGCGTACGTATGGACGATGGCTCTTTCTCCACAGTATAGAAGATCTGAGGCTAGAGAAACAGAGCAAAAGTTAGATTTCTGTTCACATGTATGATTTTCATTCAAATATCGAAAATATCAATTAAAAATCGAATGATTTAATACTCACAGGCAGAGTTTGCTCATAGGGTTTATATTATACAATATAGCACATTTCTCTGAATAAAAGAAACATTGCAAATTATTCCAACTTGTGAAAGTATACATCATTTATTTACTTATTATTCTCTATAATGTATTTACATAATTCTAGTGTATTACGTAAGGCTGAGCTGTTAAACAGCAAAAGGAGGAACTTCATTGTGATTTTTCTTTCTGTAAAATGTTGTGCAGTAGTTGGGTTTGGGTTTTTACTTCACTTTTTATTTCTTGTCTTCAAAAAACTTTTCAAAAAACAAGGCCTATGTTATACTATGATATTGCAAAAGTTATCATCAATGAGTAATTTAGTGTAGGTAAGTATATACCACGTATTGTTGTATCAAAATGTAAAAGGAAAGAAACTAGTCACACAAAATATTACATTTTCAGGAAGTAAAACGGCCTATTGCACAAAAACTGATCTCCGGAAGTGGTATTATCATTGTTTCCAGTGACACTGCATTGATTAACTTTGCAACATTTCAACACTTCTCATTTATTCTTTATGTACACATATGTGTGTGTGTGTGTGTGTGTGGTGTGTGTGTATATAAATATGAGTGAAGCATAGATGTCCTATGGCAGTATTAAGCCACAGCTAGTAGAAATCTAGCTGGATCTATAGTTAGAAATCAAAACTGGGACATATATAATTATGGGAAATTGGGACAAATAGTATATTTGTACTTTAGACAATATACAGACAAATATATATAATATATATATATAAATGGACTATTTGTCATATAAAAACAAATTTTTATTAGTTTTAAAACTAAATTAAATTAAAACTAAATTAACTTCATTTAGTTTTAATATTTAAAACTAAAATATTTTTTGTGACGTTGTACTTTTTTGTATGCATGTATTAGTTCATGTATTATTAATTGTTATTAACATCTGCAGTTCACATTCTCTAGTAATTCATGCAAGTAATCGTTATGATCTTCGTGTAAGAAACATTTGTGTAAATAACATAAAGCCACTGCCATCTGATGTAGACAGAAATTAAAGCTACAGCAGTAAGTGAAGTATTTATTTTTTTATTAATTGATTTAGAAGACATTTCTAATCTAAACATACAAATAAGTAATGTTACAGCATAAGCAATTCATTCTGAGAAAATAAAGTTGCTTCAATACACAGTTCTAAAATTGCATCACGTAAAATATAAAAGATAATCTCAACAAAACATTTAAAAAAAAAAAGAAAAAAAAAAGAAAGTAATCAGACTGAACTGAACGTCAAAATATCCCAAAGCTGTGGCCAGATCAGGCCCGGTGCTAAGCACCCTCAAACGCAAGCAATAGCACAGCAAAAGCTCATTTGATAGGCTACTGTAATAATATATTGGCGAAACAGATTTGCTAATTTGTGTTCGCGCTCTGGAGAGCGTCAAATGCATCTTTTACAATGTGTTTTTGCAGCGGTGAGTAATGTAGCCAATCACAGATATAACATTAGTTGTGATCTCTCGAATGTGATGTCTAATCAGAGGTGTTTAACAAAGCAACAGTATTTTAGTGAGCGATCTTGGTTCGCTTTCAAGGCTACGGTCTATAAAATTAATTGAATAAAACTATTGTTTTTCATGCTGCTAAGAGGACCGACGGCCAATTGCATGCTGCAAAGTTGACATATATATAAATACTGGATTCACTCTGCACGAGACAAAAAAATATCCTCCTGAGACCCAGAATCGATGTTTTGCCTCTGTAGAAGTCATATTTTAGCAAAAATTTCTCTGACGACATACACAGTTTTAAGTCTGGATATTCTTATGAATATTCCCATTTATTACTCCCATTATTACACGTCTTTTTACATTACATATTGTCCCAAAAAACACATTAATGTGCAAATTAAATATAGTGTTTAGATACATTGCATTGAAAACACATGTATGGCCATGTTTACACGCATAATGCATAAAGTAAAATGGTATATCAAATTATTCTGTTATATCTTCCATTCACGAGTTCGTTTACCCATATACTCTTTAGCTAAATAAGGTTTAAGCGTATTTGGCTTGCTGTCCGCGGTGAAGGGGCTCAAGGAAGCAGCTTCAACTCGAGCTTAGATTTACCACCCAGGGACTACTAGTGCTAGGAAGAAGAGTATGTTAAACGGGATGCCTAAATTTATGTTTGGGGAGGTGGAGGGATGCAGACGGAGGTAGGTGGCTGCTTATATGCTTTGGCAGTTAATTGAAAGATTATTCACTCCTCCCAGACCTGCGCTTGTGAACTTTGTTAATTGAAAGATTAGATGGGTTCACTCCTCCCGAAATTACGTTGTGAACTTCACTAACATAGTTGAGAATCATCTTTATACAAAGTTGGGATAAAAAAATCCTATTGTTTTTGTCTATTCATGTCTTTTCATTTTTTCAATAAATGGGTTCTGGTGTCCTCTACAGAGAATATAGCATATATATATATATATCACGCCATTTTAGTACAGTGAACTCATTGTCATGTTCAAGAAACCAATTTGAAATGATTCGAGCTTTGTGACATGGTGCATTATCCTGCTGGAAGTAGCCATCAGAGGATGGGTACATGGTGGTCATAAAGGGATGGACATGGTCAGAAACAATGCTCAGGTAGGCCGTGGCATTTAAACGATGCCCAATTGGCACTAAGGGGCCTAAAGTGTGCCAAGAAAACATCCCCCACACCATTACACCACCACCACCAGCCTGCACAGTGGTAACAAGGCATGATGGATCCATGTTCTCATTCTGTTTACGCCAAATTCTGACTCTACCATCTGAATGTCTCAACAGAAATCGAGACTCATCAGACCAGGCAACATTTTTCCAGTCTTCAACTGTCCAATTTTGGTGAACTCGTGCAAATTGTAGCCTCTTTTTCCTATTTGTAGTGGAGATGAGTGGTACCCGGTGGGGTCTTCTGCTGTTGTGGCCCATCCGCCTCACGGTTGTGCGTGTTGTGGCTTCACAAATGCTTTGCTGCATACCTCGGTTGTAACGAGTGGTTATTTCAGTCAAAGTTGCTCTTCTATCAGCTTGAATCAGTCGGCCCATTCTCCTCTGACCTCTAGCATCAACAAGGCATTTTCGCCCATAGGACTGCCGCATACTGGATGTTTTTCCCTTTTCACACCATTCTTTGTAAACTCTAGAAATGGTTGTGCGTGAAAATCCCAGTAACTGAGCAGATTGTGAAATACTCAGACCGGCCCGTCTGGCACCAACAACCATGCCATGCTCAAAATTGCTTAAATCACCTTTCTTTCCCATTCTGACATTCAGTTTGGAGTTCAGGAGATTGTCTTGACCAGGACCACACCCCTAAATGCATTGAAGCAACTGCCATGTGATTGGTTGATTAGATAATTGCATTAATGAGAAATTGAACAGGTGTTCCTAATAATCCTTTAGGTGAGTGTGTGTGTGTGTGTGTGTGTGTGTGTATATATGTATGTATATATATATATATATGTGTATATGTGTGTGTGTGTATATATATATATAATATATATAATATATATATATATATAATATATATATATATATATATATATATATATATAGGCAAAAACCAATCAATTTTTATGCTCTTTATTGTATCTATTTATTTATTTATTTGAAAAATGTCAATTTGTTTTTTTATGCTCCAAACAATGTAATGACCTAAAAAAAATCTAAATTCACGAAACCTTTTTTTTCTGCTTCTCAGGATGATAATGTTAAAATACTAGTAACGCATTAAAGCAATGTAAAGGCAGACTAATAGATTAGTAGACAAACATTTGTAGCAAAATATTTTTTGAAATTCCACTTATTGGTAAAAGTGATGACTTAATCTTACATTTAATAATCTTACATTGCTCACTGTACACTGCTATGGTGGAGCCGTTGCTAGCCTACATCTGCACTTTACTAGAGCTCCCTCAGTGATTTGATTCTGTAACTGGGCCTGGGCCAGATGATACGCAAACTAAGTTTCTAGACTAAAATGTAAATAAGCTCTTTGCTGTTGCACTGGCTGCACACATACTATACACTGCAAATTCTGAAAAGTTCACTGGGTTAGTCTGTGTGTGCTGAAAAACCACTGAAGCTAAAGACTTATCAAATCATCAGAAACACAGTCAAGACAAAGCCAGATTGGTCTTTAATAGCATTTCAAAATGCACCTCACAACAGAAACTAATGTGAGATTTTAATAAACACATGTAGAAAGCTATAATGAGCTCTGTAGGCATATGTAATGCCATTGCAGTCATCAGCAATAAGATTGAGGAAGAAAAACTCAGTTCAATGACTTGCATCTTCAGCTCAGAAAACTAAAGCCTGCATGCTAGTCTTTGAGCTTCTTGTAAGGAAATAATTAAATAAGATTAAATGCATAACAAAGCATTTTGAGATGCTCTGAGCACATTGTGTATGCACTTTCATTATTTTCATTTATAGATTTTGATCTGACTGTGAGTAACTGGGGAAACACACGTTTATTTGCTTCTGATGGTGGTCGCGATCACTGCCACAGTCATGATGACGAGACCAACAGCAATGGAGGAGGAAAAGCAGATGTAGAATAAAGATACTCCTTCCTCATCTGTGTAGGTCTCGCTGTGATGGTTCACTGCAGAATTAATCTTGTGCACACAGGTGAAGGAAAGAGGTGTGCTCACTTTCACATCAAACACACACTTTTCATTTGAATAACACAGTGGGTTCTTCAGTGTGTAGTTGTGTTCACCCTCCACTGACAGCTGGAAAGAGCTCTCAGTGAATCTCCAGCCAAATGAACACATCACTATCACATGCTCTCTGTCCTGCATCTGCCTGAACACTGTGATGTTGGGCACTGGGGCATCTGAAACAAAACACACCAACATGAATTTTCATGTAGAAACAACATAAAGATGGATTATTTTAAATATGTGTTTAATGGCATCTTTTTAGAGTACTAAGTACTATGAATGAAGGCAGTATACCAGTACTGCTACTGATATATACTGATATATATATATATATTTTTTAATTTTAGCCATTAATTATAGCCATTCAACATTCTGTATTCTCGTAAGCACTTGCCAAAATGGCCATTTTGACATTTAATTTTGTGTGTTTTTGTCCAGAGTGTGTTCACATAGTAGTGCTTCATAGGCAGCGTGAGTACCAAATTGAGCTCTATTTGGCCTCTTTTGCATAGATTTTTTTGCATTTTGCATCGGTGTATGTGTATATATATTTGAGGTGTATAACTTTGAGGACAAAATGTTCACTTGCTGCCTAATATATTCCAACCACTAACAGTGTAATTCAGTATCTATCAAAAGTGGTCCAAGGAGGAAACAGTGGTGAACCGGCGACAGGGTCATGGGCGGCAAAAGCTCAATGATGCACGTGGGGAGCGAAGGCTGGCCCGTGTGGTCTGATCAAACAGACGAGCTACTGTAGCTCAAATTGCTCAAGAAGTTAATGCTGGTTCTGACAGAAAGGTGTCAGAATACAGTGTTTTGCAGTTTGTCGTTCGTATGGGGCTGCATCAGACCAGTCAGGGTGCCCATACTGACCCCTGTCCACCACCGAATGTGGCAACAGTGGGCATGTGAGCATCAAAACTGGACCACGGAGCAATGGAAGAAGGTGGCCTGGTCTGATGAATCACGTTTTCTTTTACATCACGTGGATGGCCGGGTGTGTGTGCGTCGCTTACCTTGGGAACGCATGGCACCAGGATGCACTATGGGAAGAAGGCAAGCCGGCGGAGGCAGTGTGATGCTTTGGGCAATGTTCTGCTGGGAAACCTTGGGTCCTGCCATCCATGTGGATGTTACTTTGACACATACCACCTACCTAAGCATTGTTGCAGAGCATGTACACCCTTTCATGGAAATTGTATTCCCTGGTGACTGTGGCCTCTTTCAGCAGAATAATGCACCCTGCCACAAAGCAAAAATGGTTCAGGAATGGGTTGAGGAGCACAACGAGTTTGAAGTGTTGACTTGGCCTCCAAATTCCCCAGATCTCAATCCAATCGAGCATCTGTGGGATGTGCCGAACAAACAAGTCCGATCCATGGAGGCCCCACCTCGCAACTTACAGGACTTAAAAGATCTGCTGCTAACATTTTGGTGCCAGATACCACAGCACACCTTCAGGGGTCTAGTGGAGTCCATGCCTCGACGGGTCAGGGATGTTTTGGCAGCAAAAGGGGGACCAACACAATATTAGGAAGGTGGTCGTAATGTTATGCCTGATCAGTGTATAGTATATAATGGTTCTCTGTAAAAAAAAAAAAAAGGAAACCATACCATTCTATATCTACGATTCGGCATGCATTTGCACTGCAGTTAAACTCAAATCTGATGACGCATCTATAATATGGTTTGGTGAAAAAAACAAAAAACACGCAAAACAGACAGGCTGAATCCAAAATCACATACTATATAATAGGCGAAAAACATACACCTCTGGAAAAAAATTAAGAGACCAATTAACATTGATTTCTCAATGTTAAGTGGTCTCTTAATTTTTTCCAGAGCTGTATGCTCACTTTCACATCAAACACACACTTTTAATTTGAATAACACAGTGGGTTCTTCAGTGTGTAGCTGTGTTCACCCTCCACTGACAGCTGGAAAAACATGAAGTCTGTCCGAATTCACAGTATTCATAAAAGAGTAGGCAAAAAGTACCCAGATGACCTACGTGAATGATAAATAGTCTTGATATATATTAGAATTTATTTTTTAAGAACAAAAAACAAACGTTGGGTTTTACTGAACTTACATTTATATGTATATGAAATTTAATGTATAATATTAGTAAAACCAAGTACAATGTTTGCTAAACACAAAGAAAAAGTGGGGTCTATGTTATCAATTATAAATCTAGTCAAATCTTTCCAAAATTTCCTTACATGAGATCAATGCCAAAATAAAAGAAACAAAGAACAGTTCAAATCAATATCCTTTTTTAAACTTAAAAATAAAATTATTTACTGGCTAGTATCTGTGTATTCTGAAAGTTATTTATTTGTCTGCAAATCCAGATGGCCTTCCTTAATAAACCTTCCACCTGTCTATTCCAATAAACGATACAGTTTGGTGTAGTGACAGTAGTTCTGCCCCAAATGACGCACTATACATACACTATGTACTTACACACTATGTACTCAACTGTGTAGTGTATGAACTTTATAAGTTTATTTTGTCATTCGCCGTTGGAGTCTGTTAGCCCCTCCCCCTCCTCTACGTAATTAAAGCTGCGACAGTTGAGTGCGTGAAGTGTCCAACATTCCACACTTCGGTTTTTCAGTAAATAAGTGCATCATATTGGTATTTAAAGTAGGCCTGTCACGATAATTGTATGTAGATGTAGATAAAGGGCTGTGGATTTGCATAAAATGACATTATTTTGCTGGAGTTTATTGCTGTTTCTAAACAATGTCGTACTCACTACCGGGTGTCTGTTAGATCACACAACACAATTGGCATTAAACGCACAATAACTGTAATTTAAATATAAAATACTTTTGTTCTTTGATTAACATTAATGACAGACATCACAGCAACTGGCTTATTAGGCTGCTGTCACTTTAAGACCTGCTGCTGCCGAACATGACGGGGATCTGGGGGGTGGAGGGGGGGTGAATTGAAACTGGGTGGGCACAAATAAAATCTGAGCCCTTTTGCCTAGTCTTTTGCCCCCTCGTGCAAGACAACAGCCATATCACCCTGTAGCCCAAGACTGGTCCCCGGTGTTCTGGCCTAATTCCCTCCATTGGCCTTTATCAATCATGGCCTCCTAATAATCCCCATCCTTTGAACTGGCTCTATCACTCTCTCTCCTCTCTCCTCTCTCCCTGTTGTTCTGTGGCTGCCATCGCATCATCAAGTGGATGCTGCACACATGGTGGTGGAGGAAAGACCCCCTGATATGATTGTAAAGCGCTTTTGGGTGTACCGTAGTACATAGTAAAGCACTATGTAAATGCCTCGTTCGTCCGTTCGTTGACTCACTCACACTCACTCACTCACTCTCTCTCTCACACTCACTCACACAAAACAGAAAAACATGAACTCAAAGTAAAGACAATCGTATTTATTTATGCAAGTGATTTCCAGAGAGAAATTTTCTAATGACTATACTCACAATAAATAAATAAATTATAAAAAACATAAAATCCATATTGTAATGGCTAAAATAGGTGCTTCACACCTTCAGTGCTTGGCCCTTTATTTCATCACTAATTTTGAAGTCATTAGGCTGATTTATTCCCTGCTGTGTAGAATATTTTTTTCCAACTGCGGCACATTTCTCTAAACTAAATTAAATGCTGTCAAAACAATTAAGGCAACATTCAAAAGAGATTTTAATTTAGCCTTACAGCACCACATAATATCCACCACAATTTAACTTTATTAAAATAAATATTATGAAATCATTTTATGTCATCATGAGATTGGAGGTTGAGGTTGGTTGAAAACCACTGCTGATCAAAGTGCCTATAATAATGCTCATTAAGTAATAAATAGCAATGTTTCTGTAGTGAATAGTTGTGTTGTCTTACTTATTGGGTGGCAGAAACCCCACTGTTCGTCCGTGTCGTAATCTTTTACTGTGGCACACCACAGCTGACCATCACCCCTGCCGTCCACAGTGCAATCAGCGTACCACTGGCCATTAAACTTAAAAGGGAAATGGCATGGTTTCCCATCTAAATCACTAGCCTTCTCTGCAGAACATAAAGAAATGAAATATAGAGGTTTTACTATAATTTAAAATAGTTTAAGGATTTGATCTGAAAAACTTAAATTACTAAGGAAACAAATGCTAACATCATACAGGGAAATTCTTAATAGGCAAATTGGATATGAATTTAACATTTTGCAGCCATTATTATAAAAGTTTGAATGGCTGTTAGGTGGACTTTTGATTGTACCTTGATATCCACGAGAACACAAATTTTTGTCAGTCCCATAAATTAGCCAGTGACTCCAAGCACCTGTTCCTTTATACAACATCATATTTGGCTCATCATAATCTCCATAGTTCAGGTGCAGTGGATGTCCCTTCAAGCCAAACAAGGTCTCATCTTTACATTCCCAGGCTTGTCCAGGGTCAGATACATTGCAGGGCAGAAGGATAACTTTGACCCTGTCTTCAATCTTCTTGGCCCCCAAGCAAAGACTAAAAGCAAGACTGATGATTCGTGAAGAGGAAATCCATTGGAAACGCTGAGCTTTGAAAGATGCGTCGCATGGCGCAGTCAGCACTACAGTAGCACTCGCGGCATACACACATTTGTTGTGGTCCTTGTTGTAGATAAGGAAGAAGCTGGTACTACCTGAATATATTAAAAATAATATCAGACACTGTAATAGGCAACACATTTCATTATGAGTTCAAATTGAGAAAAATGTCACGGTTACTAATTAGAGAACCACCTGTGTTACATTTGAGTAGACGCTGCTTCATAATGCAAAAAATGGGAACATGTCTGTGATGTAAAAGACTTTCTTAAACCTCTTGCAAATTTCTTTCTTCTGCATAACACGAGAATGAACCTCATTGGTTCTTGCTGAAGCTCAAACGTGCTCCGTAACACAAGAATGACATTTATAACATTTTTAAAACATTCACATATAACCGCACACCAACGCGTTGTGGCTGATAAGCCTTCATCAGGATATGGAAACACAACTCACTCAAAAGCCTTTTTATACTGCAATAAATTAGTCATATCACACAGCCATCTGATTAGGATTATTACAAGGAGAAATTTCAATCATTAACAATATCAAGAGTCTATAAATTAAAAATACAATTGAAATCAAACTCAATGTTTGAGTGTCCAAATACACCAGCAAACAACATCAAAATATCAAAACACATTGTATATGCAAAATCCACTTGAATGCAACTAAAATGATGCCATAGTATTTATTTATTTTTTATTTATTAAGACACCATTTTAAAAATGTTTAGTCTGTTCATTTGTTCAGACAGTTGCACCAACTGACATTTTGGGGGTTTAAGATAACAAAACATAAAATAATATGTATTATTTAATGTATAAAAAATTAATTCAAACTAAATAGGTTTTATAGAGTAAAGTGATATATGTCATACATTTATCAAATTAGGAAATAATTAACTTAAAAATAATTTTAAAAAATGCACGTCATGTCATTGACCAATATATATTTATATATATATATATATATATATATAGTATTAATCCTAATCAAGTGGCTATGTCATATCAGATGAATCTCAAACACACTAAAAACAATTCTATTCACACCTATCCTTACAGTAGATAGAAAAAAATGTGATTTACTTACTGAAAGCTGACCAAAGGACAAATAAAAGGATATAAAGCAGGTTCATGCTTGATGTAGTGTGATCCAGACAGACGAGCAAATGATGTCAGAGATCAAATTTGAATGAGGAATAGCAAATTTTAAAATGTAAAATTATAAAGACAAACAAATAAATCAAGTAAATATGAAAACTGTAATATCAAAAAATTAATTAAGTAATAATAAACTGTAATATCAAAAAATTAATAATATCCATAGAATTGTATTTAACAGATGAAGTTTGTGAAGATCAGAGTATAGAGAAAGAAGAGCCCAAAAGTATTAAGATAACTGCAGAATGCATGGAGAGAAAAAGACACAGTGTGTTCTGAAACTAAACATTTTATATGCTGTGCTTGCATAACAGGAAGGACTTGGGAAATATATTGAAATTCTTTGTGCTTGTCTTGTAACTATTGCTACACGATATTGGAAAAAAATGACATTGTAATATTTTGTTTTTCTGCAATATATATGTCAATATATGTGTCATACCTTTACAGTGGGGGAAGTTGTAATTATCTGATTGTCAGTTTGAATGTCTCACATTTGGGTTTCAGTCACATGGTCAAGGAAGGGATAAAAGAAAATTGCAACTGTTGCTCTGTCTCTGTTATGCTCTGGCTCTTGCTCTTCTTGGGGCCTGCTCTTTGTCTCTTTCTCTCTACACTTCCTCTCTCTCACTTTCTCCCCTCAGGTAACATTCTATTCATGTTGGGTACAATTAATGGTATACGTTTTTATCATCTTATACATATATTTTGTGACTATTTTAAGTGTAACCATAACCAGATTTTGTCATTAAATTCTTTCTATTACCAATGATGTGCTAACTAGTTTTGATTCAGTATTGACTTTGAAGTGCTATCTATTGCAATACAATATCGTCACATTATAGCAACACTCTCCCACATATTTTGTTATTGTAACTGCGCTTATTTCCGTCATTGGTATAAGTTGCAGTGGGTGGTAATAGACGACAAATGTACAGTTTTCTACCATCTTGCTGATAACGTCTCTTTAGTCATTCGGCAACCCTGCAGCCTGAACCACTGTAGGCGAACCACCCTTACACTTCCATGGGCTGGGGGGCCACGTACAACGGGCATGCTGTGTCAGGGGTTTGGATGGGCCCACACCTGCATTGACACATCAAATGCCTCGAGTTTGTTAGCAGTACGTCTTGCACTGAGCCGCTTCAGAAAGCTGTTACGGGGCAAAGATGTATTGGTCTGCATGGACAACACTGCGACTGTTGCGTACATCAATCAACAAGGTGGTCTGTGCTCCCGTCGCATGTCGTAACTCACCCGCCATCTCCTCATCTGGAGTCAGAAGTGTCTGAGGTTGCTTCGGGCCATTCATGTCCCCAGTGTGCTCAACCGCGTGGCCGACGAGCTCTCACGAGCTGTGCTCCCGGGAGAGTGGCGACTCCACCCCCAGGTGGTCCAGCTGATCTGGAGACAGTTCGGAGAGGTGCAGGTCGACCTGTTTGCCTCTCCAGAAATTGATTTCGCTGACTGAAGGAACACTCGGCACGGATGCACTGGCACATAGCTGGCCCCAGGGCCTGTGCAAATATGCGTTTCCCCCAGTGATCCTACTTGCACAAACCCTGTGCAAAGTCAGGGAATACGAGGAACAGGTCATGTTGGTGGACCTTCTTACTCAGAGACGGGGCACCCTGTGGCACCCGCGTCCAGACCTCTGGAAACGTCATGTCTGGTCCCTACACGGGACGCAGAGGTTCTAGGTGACTTACCCCAAGAGGTAGTTAACACCATCACTTTGGGCACGGGCACCGTCTATGAGACAAGCCTGTGCCTTGAAGTGAAACCTGTTCGCCGATATGTGTTATTCTCACTGATTAGACCCCCCGAAGATGTTCGATCGGGTCTGTGCTTTCCTTCCTGCAGCAAGGGTTGGAGCAAAGGCTGTCTCCCTCCACCCTCAAAGTCTTTGTTGCTGCAATATCTGCTTATCACGACCATGTGGAAGGCAAGTTGTTTGGGAAGCACGACCTGGTCATCAGGTTCCTCAGGGGGGCGAGACGGTTAAATCCTCCTCGACCTCCCTCTGTACCCTCTTGGGATCTTGCTCTGGTGCTCCGAGCACTTCAGAATGCCCCATTTGTGCCTCTGCAGTAGGCAGAGCTAAAGATTCTGTCTATGAAGACTTTGCTGCTGGCTGCACTGGCCTCTATCAAGAGGGTAGGGGACCTGCAGGCATTTTCGGTCGAGCACACTCTACTAGAAGTGTTGCATCCTCTTGAGTGCTGGCACGTGGCGCCTCGCTGTCAGATATCTATAGAGCTGCAGGCTGGGCGACACCCAACACTTTCGCTAGATTCTATAGTCTGCGTGTAGAGACGGTTTCCTCCTGTGTTCTCACCTCAAACGGGTAGATGCACTGAGAGGCCCGGGCTCTTGTCGGCTTGCTGCGCCCTGAACTGTGGCGCTTATATTCTCTAGAAGCAAACTCTGTCGAGTCCTCCATCACCCTCGGTGCCGGACGTGGCGAAGTGTCTGGCATCAGGCCCCTTGCCGCTGAATCCGCTGAATCCTGGTATATATGAGTGACCCTGCGGGGATCCCATATGTTCTTCCACGGTCGCTCCAAAATGGAAGCCCATGTCTTTCCCTTGGGAGAGCCCCCCTTCAGTGAGGCTGGAGCCCCCTCTTGTTTGTGGGCTACGGCTCAGCAGTTGTACCCCACATAACTCTGGCGGGCAGCGGCACAGCGCATCTTGGAACGATGTGGGCGTCGAGGAGAGTTGAAGTCAGGTCAACTTTATGGCAATGATGATGCGGTTCAGCGGCAACCAATCGGAATGTAGAAGATTCCAGAGAACGCAGTCCTGTAAACTTTGGTTCCGACCACATTAGTTCCCAAGCAAAGCAAAAATAAGGAGAGGTTGATCATTGGTGTGGCGGCTTTCCCAAACATTTACGGGGACATAAATAAAAAATGTAAATATTTATACATTTATAAAAAAAATATTTATAGGCAACATTTCCGTGCTAGAGCGCTTGTTTTTCAGCGGGAATGCAATTCATTGCAAAACTTGAACAAAACAACACTGATTTGACCAATTGCATTAAAGCTACATTTCAACCAGGACAGTTATTGTAATGTAGGCTGCACACAAATTAATGTTAATATTAATTAAAGACCAAGGCGAGTACACATCTCCTATAAACTGCATGTTGAGATTAGAGTAGAACTTAACAATGAACACAAAAGCCACACCACACAAATGCACAAAGGGCTCACCAGGGCTCTTCGAGGTGCTTCTGCCTAGCGTTGTTCAAGCCACAAACGTGACAACAGGGCAATTTAGCGTAGACTCTTGGTGCCAGGACATCAATTTATATGCTAATGTCACAAAGGCTAAAAGCTTTTCTGAAGCTTAGAGCAGAACCGACTTGTCATGATCTAGTCCAGATGCTACAGTTAATTGAATAATTTGTATATTTTTCACTTATATTTTTACAGTAGAAGTTTGTTTTTCCTCTTCAGGCCTGCTCTTCTCTCTTATTTATGCATTCGTTTAGTCAGTGTCTGTATCAGTTGTGGTGGTGTTGAATGGAGTCTGTGTTAACAAAAGTGTACACAGAGTTCACTGGGTTAGTGTGTGTGTGTGTGTGTGTGTGCTGGAAAACCACTGAAGCTAAAGACTGATCAAATCTAATCCTGAACACAAACCCATCAGAAACACAGTCAGGACAACAAACCTCATCAGATCATCATCACATCAAGCACAAATTTGATCATGTGTATAAATGCCAGATTTACCTTTAAAAGCACTGCATATCAGAATGCATATCACACCAACAACTGGTGTGATATTTTAATATAGAAACACTTGCAGAAAACTATACTGAGCTCTGACTGTAGGCATAATATGTGAAGCCATTACAGTCATCAGCAATAAGATTGAGAAAGAGAAACTGTTCAATGCCTGCATGCTAGTCTTTGAGCTTCTCTTAAGGAAATATTGCAATTAAATTAAATTATAACAAGGCATTTTGAAATGCACATTATGTGTGCACTTTTATTTTATAGATTTTGATCTGACTGTGAGTAACTGGTGGAGCACACACCTTTAGCTTTTCTCCCACAGTCATGATGACGAGACCAACAGCAATGGAGGAGGACAAGCAGATGTAGAATAAAGAAACTCCTTCCTCATGAGGATCTGCAGCAAAATCTGAAAGCAAACACAGGCAACATGTATGTACAGAAAAATATACAGTTACACTCACAGGTTTTGAGACACACAGGGCACATGAGATGTTTTACCAGATTGACTGTATAGTGTAGGTCTCACTGTAATTTAGGAATGCTAATAACCAATAAAAAAGTAAATTAGACATGCCTTTGATGTGATTACTAGTAATGTTAATTACAAATTGAGATAAATGAATAAATAAATAAATCTGCATTAATTATGCATTAATACAACAGCAAATAGAACATGAAATGATGAGACTGTACTAGTATGCCACTGTATTACTTCCATTAAATCATTACAAGGAAACCTCATTAAACTCTACAGGAAAAAAAAATATTTTTAAAGTATTTAGATTACATTAACACATGTAAGAGCCATTTTGTCTTTATTTTAAACTGTGTCATGTAAGTGTTTGTCCAGTAGGGGTCACTCTTGGGTACAGAATATAGGTGGGAACCTTCCTTTGTTGCTGGAGGGAAGGTGCACACAGTTTTTTGACCGCTAAACTAAGTTATTCTATGCAAGTTGAAATATGTACCGGTAAAGGACTGGAACTGTGGATTTTTGTTTGGATTTTGTTTGTTTGGATTCTTGCTTACCTAAAATGAAGACCAGTCATGGTAAAATAAATATATGAGTAGTAGTAGTAGTAGTACTTTATTGATCCCAGTTGGGAAATTAAAGTGCGTTAGCAGCAATACATGAAGTCAGTAAAGTACTCACAGTACACACAAAAACATACTATACACGTATAATAAATAAATAAACAAAGTGCCAAGAAAAACAGTAATTGTTGCACATCTTGTTAGAAGTTAAGAAAGACAAAAATAGAATAAAATATAAATAAAAACCGGTCAATCAATAAAAGCAGTAATGCACATTTCTTGTCTGATAATTAACTGCATTAAGTACAGCTATACAATGGGTGTAGTGACCTAATTCCTAAAATGAAAAGTTAATGATACCTCGGCACAGGGTAAATGAATTGTAAAGTCTCACAGCAGTAGCGTTCTCTGTTGCACCGTGGCTGGATCAATCGGTTGCTGAATGTACTTCTCATTCCAGCAAGCATGTCGTGAAGGGGGTGTGAGGTATTGTTTGTGATAACCGTTCCCTGAGGAGCACCCATGTTGCTCACCATCCGCTCTGCAGTCTCAAAAACTGTGGTCTGCCTGTGAGGTAGTCCATGACCCAGGAGATTATGGAGGAGTCCACCTGCGTAACATCCATTTTCCTTCCCAGTAATGCTGGTGTTGGTATTGGCTGGTGTTGAAGGCACTGGAGAAGTCAAAGAACATTATTCTCACAGTGCTGCCAGCCCTGTCCAGATGTGAATAATGTGCCAAAAATACCAAAAAAATACTCCTTCCGGTTTGAAAGTTTCGTTTTTTTTCGAGTATGGGTCCGCTTGACGTCAACAAGAGCGGAATTTCCTTGTACGGTAGGATGGAGCGGTCCCAACGATAAAGGTTCAAATGTCTTTGTGTTGTTGGCTATCGGCGCGTAAGCACATCAAGTAAACAACATGATCACGTAAAGTTAATTTATCAATGTGGAGCATGCGATGTATGGTGTGTGTTTAAATACGTTCGTTTAGCTGGCCAAACTGGCATCGAACTGCACTTCCCACATTACACCTTTAAAGAAAAAAAAATGTGACGACATAAAGTAGAAATTTGTAATTTACAAAAGCTGCTAAGCAAATATATACAGTTACAGTACATACCACATAGAGACGTCCTGCTGTAGTCGTTGTTGCTGCTGCTCCTGTTCAATTTCAGCCTCGGGATCTGATTCTGGATCATAAATGTATGGCTGAATCTGATTGTTAGCCATGGTTTATTTTGGATAATGTTTTTTCCCCACGTTTAAGGATGTCACAGCTTTCAGACGCTCTCAACGCAATAGCTGCGCACGCTCGTCATTCTTTAGTTCCGCCCACACGACACGCCTTCTTCCGCTCGGTTTTATTCGGAAAGACTCGGTACAGTGTATCTTTCTTTTATAAATATAATAAAACTAAAGACTTTTCGGAGATATGAAGGATGCAATAGTACTCTATAGGTACTCGAGATTGACATGAGAAACTGTGTTTCACCCCCCCTTTAAGTGCAACGTTTCACCCCTCAACGCTTCATCACGTAAGAGCCCTCCACCTTCCCCCGAACACTCGAGGTTTGGAAAATTGGTGTGGCGCACAGTTCACAGCCACGTTCTGCCCCAGTGCCTTTCAGAAGTGCATGAGGAGGTTCAGAAGCCATGGAAGGCACCTTTTACTGCCCAAAGGCGCTCTGCAGCCTCCTCCACTCTCACTACCCTTGATGGCCGTCAAGGGTTGTGTGGAGATTCCACAGGTGGAGCATGCAGTTATGGTGCATTTATGCTGGCGAAGTGAATCAAGTGAATCGCCGTGTCTCCCATCCAAGGCCTGTAAGATGACAGCAACCCTGGCTGCTAAGGCTTACAGTGATGCTGGACAGGCCGCCTCGTCCTGCATTTCATGGCCATCCTGCAGGTCCATCAGTCAAAAGCTCTCAAAGAGCTGCATGAGGGTAGCTCTGAGCAGGGGTTGATGCAGGAACGGTGCACGGCAACTGACCTCATGACAAAAGTCAGGGCATGGGCCCTTGGTCAGGCGGTTGGACCTGGCTGAGATGAAGGACGTCGACAAAGTTCTCTTTCTCGACACCCCCATCTCCCAGGCCAGCCCCCTAAAGTTTCACACTAAGTTCTATGCAGTACCATAGTGTCCCTGAAGGGGCTGCTATATGAACTGATTGACTGAGATGTAGAGATTAAGAGAAAATCGTTCTTAGCTGGTACGCACGATCAAGCGCTGTATTTGAAATGTTATAATTGCATAAAAGTACTTTCTGATACAAGATGTTTGAACTTTTCATATAAATTGTTGCAGTATGTTAATGGGTTTCAAAAGGAATTCCGATTGATGTCGATTGAGACTTTATTTCTGCGAACTGTGTTAAAATGTGTTTCTGTGTTAAACGAAATGTTTAGTGGATGTGCTGATTAATAATACAAAAAAAACAGTCAGAGTTAAAGGATATTTCAACATGTTTTACAGAGATTGATAGATTTAATTATTGTTAAATTTATTTTATGATGTTTTCTGTATATATGGAGGGGGAAAAAACGATCTAGCAATTTTATTGCCTGATTCCATCCTGTGACATGATCAACTGTGAGCTTATGCGAGCTATGACGAGCCAGACCCTATGATTCGGTGAAGGACCTACAGCTGACGTTCAACTCAGACCTGTTTGAATCGTGGGATTTGTTTCATTACAGCTAAGCTGTCACTTTATATACACACTACCCAGGTAGTAGAAAAAGAAAGGCCTTACATATACATACATTTTACACTACACACCAATTTGTGAAGGAACCAGGAGGACTTTTGGACACTTTCTTTTGTTATGCACAACCTGGACTGAATATTGAATTTTTCCCATTTCAGAAGTGTTGCGTTGGGATGATACATCAAAGTATTAACCTGTTTCTTCTGGTATTTGTTTTTTGTTTGTTTGTTATAATAAACAATAAATGTGCTGGCTGTTAGCTGCTTCATACCATTTGTCCAAAGATTAATTTTTTTATCCTCCCAAGAGTCAAACCTAGCCCTATTTCTATGCATATTCAGAGGAATATAACACACTTAGTGTTATACTGACAACTGTTGCCGTGTTACAACTGTCAAGGACTTTGCCCAGCAGTTCTGCAGTCCAGAAGCAGAATAAGTTCATAAAACACATCCTGTCGCCGTCTGCTTGTCGCCGAGGGCATCCCCCTGCGGTATGTACACCAGCTCTGGTGTGACCAGAGTAGTCAACCCAGCCGCCCCCTCGACCCACTTGCAGGAAGGCAACGCCAGAGCTGCTCTGAACCAGGAGATGGTGAATGCACCACACATTCTCCCGGAGGAGGGCCGAGTAGAGAATCTTCAGTTTCAGTTTACTTCTGCCCACTTTTTTAATAAAAGAGCAGTTTCTTCAGCCTCTGGGCCATACTAGGCATGCTCTGGCAGTGATTGACGAAATTTGAGGTTGAGGAAATTTGAGGTTGACATGTCAGTGTCACAATATTATTGAAAATTACTGACAATAGCAAAGCTTTTTTGTGCTTTTTTATAGCATTTTATAGCATTATAGCATAGTCTTCATTAAAAGACTGGGTGATTTATGAAGTAGGCTATTACAGTATGTTGTGTAATATTTGGTGGAGCAGCATGCATTATGATGAGAAAATGTCATTCAAGTGTCGTACATGTAATGTGACTATAACAGCTTGTAAGCTTGAAGCACAAACAAAGTGCCGCCCAAGAGGACGTTTGACTGACATGTAACGCAACCAATCACAGTTTGTTTTGTCCTGCGTCATGTTTAAGTCGATGTCTCTAAAATAACAGACCGGTGTGCATCTACAAATTATTAATTAAAGAACGTTGTGCAAGTTTACTGCAACAATGGAGCCACGAACTTCACATACTTTTGAAAATCCAGCGTTTAGTTTATCCTGATAAGCACTCGTTGTCACTGTTGTAAACAAGAAGGTGTTCTTCTTCTATGAGGGACTCCAAATATTTGTTTCTGTATACAACATAATATTTGGCCAAGAATGTCCATAGTTCAGGTGCAGTGGCAGTCCCTTTAATCCAAACAAGGTCTCATCTTTACATTCCCAGGTTTGTCCAGGGTTAAATTCATTGCAGGGCAGAAGGATAATTTTGATACTGTCTTCGATCTTCTCGGCCCCCAAGCAAAGACTAAAAGCAAGACTGATGATTTGTGAAGAAGAAATCCATCGGAAACTCTGAGCTTTGAAAGATGCATTGGATGGCGCAGTCTGAACTGCAGTAGCATACACACATTTGTTGTGATCCTCGTAGATAAGGTACTATGAAAAATGATAACAGACACTGTAACAAGAAGCACATTTCATACTGTGTAAAGTTTATTTATTAACAAATCAGGAGAACGCCAAGGTTACTAAACGAAACCAAGGTTCCCTGAGTCAATGTCTGAGTCAACAGGCTGAGAATGATCACGCACTGAAAGTCACCATAAAATCAAAATGAACAATACTTGTTTTTTAATGAAATATTTTAGTAAATGATAAATGAAACAATGCAAATGATAGTCGTTATTTGAAGCGCCATTTTCAAAAATGTATCATTATTTTGATCGCTACCGTAAACTATAAACTAAACTATAAACTTTTATCCCAGTACTTCTATGATAATTTGAACTATAGTATCACAGAAATAATGATACTATGAGATTGAAATAATGACAGCAGCTTTCTCTGGATCAGCGGCAGTGCCAACACATATTATGATGTTAATATAGTATTTGCATTATATGTATAATATATACAGTATATAGTACAGGGATGGGCAATGTCGGTCCTGGGGCCACTGTCCTGCACAATTTAGCTCCAACTCTAATCAAGCAAACCTGAACCTGAAGGGCCTCAGGAATACTGTATTACAGGATTACAGGAAAACTACAATCAGGTGAGTTTTATCAGGGTTGGAGCTAAACTCTGCAGGACAGTGGCCCTCCAGGACCGACGTTGCCTATCCCTGATATAGTATATATGTGTGCTCTATGAACATTCTGCATTCATTCTATTAAAGTGCCCCTATGCTATTTTAAAGGTTCCTAATTTTGTTTTGGAGGTCTCCTACAACAGGTTTACATGCATCAAAGTTTAAAAAACACTTTCAATTTATCATAATATACATTGCACATCACCACATTTTTCAATGATTCTCAAACGACTCAAGGGATGAATTAGTCTCTCCAAATCCCTCCTTTCCGAGAGCTACTCTGCTCTGATTGGCCAGATGGCCCAGTCTGTTGTGATTGTTCTACCGCTTAGAGTGCACCTCAGAAACAAAACGCCCATTACCATAAACTTCAGATCCACTTCCTAAAGCTCAGGCCCACAGCTGCTTAGCAGAAGTATTTCAGTGAGTAATAACGTGAGTTAGCCGAAACTTACACAATATATAAAAAAAAAAAAAAAAAACCCTGATCTGAAGTTTTATACTGCCAAATAAACAGACGAAGCCGTTCGTCAATTCCGATAGCTTGTGCAATACGTCCATTACAATTAAACATTTGCACTACATGATGCTGGTATTATTGTAAAGATGAAAAATAAGAGATTTCATTAATTGCAATGGCAAAAGTTTAACAAAAACGCCAATATAGCCAATATAGCCTACTTGTCACAGGACGATGAGCTATCACAGAATGTGTGAGGTTATTGATGTACAAATCATTCAAAAGTCTCTATTATTTCTTTATGGGAAGGGCTGGGCTCATGTTTGTGTTTCAAGCTTACAAACTGTTATAGTCACATTACATGTACGACACTTGAATGACATTTTCTCGTCATAATGCATGCTGCTCCACCAAATATTACACAACATACTGTAATAGCCTACTTCATAAATCACCTAGTCTTTTAATGAAGACGGTTGCTATAAAAAAGCACAAAAAAGCTTTGCTATTGTCAGTAATTTTCAATAATATTGTGACACTGACATGTCAACTTCAAATTTGCTTTGTAAAATGTAAATGTTGAATTCATTTGCGTATACAGTGCATCCGGAAAGTATTCACAGCGCTTCATTTTCCCCCACATTTTGTTATGTTTTCAGCCTTATTCCAAAATGGATTAAATTCATATTTTTTTTCCCTCAATTCTACAAACAATACACCATAATCACAACATGAAAGAAGTTTGTTTGAAATCTTGCAAATTTATTAAAAATAAAAAAAACTAAACAAAAATCACATGTACATAAGTATTCACAGCCTTTGCTCAATACTTTGTTGAAGCACCTTTGGCACCAATTACAGCCTCAAGTCTTTTTGAGTATGATGCTACAAGCTTGGCACACCTATTTCTGGGCAGTTTCTCCCATTCTTCTTTGCAGGACCTCTCAAGCTCCGTCAGGTTGGAGGGGGAGCGTAGGTGCACAACTTTTTTCAGATCTCTCCAGAGATGTTCAATCGAGTTCAAGTCTGTGCTCTGGCTGGTCGACTCAAGCACATTCACAGAGTTGTCCCGTAGCCACTCCTTTGTTATCTTGGCTGTGTGCTTAGGGTCATTGTCCTGTTGGAACAAGACATGACGCTTGCCATTCAGGCCAAAGAGTTTGATCTTTGTTTCATCAGACCAGAGAATTTTGTTATTCAGGTTATTCAGGTGCTCTCTGTCATTTGCCTTTAACTGAGGAGTGGCTTCCGTCTGGCAACTCTACCATACAGGCCTGATTGGTGGAGTGCTGCAGAGATGGTTGTTCTTCTGGAAGGTTCTCCTCTCTCCACAGAGAAATGCTGGAGCTCTGTCAGAGTGACCATCGGGTTCTTGGTCACCTCCCTGACTAAGGCCCCCTTTCCCCCGATCGCTCAGTTTGGCCGGGCGGCCAGCTCTAGGAAGAGTCCTGGTAGTTCCAAACTTCTTCCATTTAAGGATAATGGAGGCCACTGTGCTCATTGGGACCTTTAATGCTGCAGACATTTTTCTGTACCCTTCCCCAGATCTGTGCCTCGATACAATCCTGTCTCTGAGGTCTACAGACAATTCCTTGGACTTCATGGCTTGGTTTGTGCTCTGACATGCACTATTAACTGTGGGACCTTATATAGACAGGTGTGTGCCTTTCCAAATCATGTCCAATCAACTGAATTTACCACAGGTGGACTCCAATCAAGTTGTAGAAACATCTCAAGGATGATCAGTGGAAACAGGATGCACCTGAGCTCAATGTTGAGTGTCATGGCAAAGGTGAATACTTATGTACATGTGATTTTTTTCGTTTTTTATTTTTAATACATTTGCAAAGATTTCAAACTAACTTCTTTCACGTTGTCAGTATGGGGTATTGTTTGTAGAATTGAGGAAAATGAATTTAATTCATTTTGGAATAAAGCTGTAACATAACAAAATGTGGAAAAAGTGAAGCGCTGTGAATACTTTCCGAATGCACTGTACATTTTGCAGTAAATTGGAGCATTTCCTGTGAAATTCAATTAATTTCACTAAAATAACTACAGGTAAGGTTTTTCAGTGCTGTGATTAATATACATTTGTATGCTGAAAATTCAGTCGTCACAATTAATTTAATGTGTCGTGAACAATAAAAATAACTGTCTGGCTAGTTTTCATAATAAAACCAAATTTATTTATTTTACATGAGTATTGTCGTGATTCACTGTGATACAAATTGTAATTTAGCCTACAGATCACTATACAATGTTATTGTAATTGAGCATCAAGAACAATAACATTGAGCATTTTAAATAGCCTTAATGAAAACGATAAATAAAGTGCAAGAGCTTATCTCTAATACACAGATTGACGGAAACACAACAAGTGTTCTTTAAAAATATGTTCCCCTTTTCAGGGGCAAGACTACATTTACAAATGTAATTTTCCCCCTGAAAAGTGGAACATTGATATTTTAAAAAACAGACATGAAACACTTGTTGCGTTTTCCTCAATCTGTGTATTAGAGATAACCATATCAAAGCTAACACATCTTCATACTCATATCAGCATCAATATTAAGATATTGATGGGCTTACCTGAAAAGGGGAACATAAATATTTTAAGGAAGAGGCACAAGAACTTTCCCTTAAAGCGTTTCCCTTAATCTCTGTGTTATAAGAGTGGGGGGAGGGAGCCCTCATATAATTAACAATGAAATAACAATAATAGCCATAATATTCTCTTATATTAGTTCTACCCATTACATAAGCTCTTGCATTTTATTTCTCGTTCTCATTTAGGCTATTCAAGATGCTCAATGTTAAAGGAACACGCAACTTTTTGGGACTTTAGCTTATTCGCCGTATCCCCCAGAGTTATATAAGTCCATACATACCATTTTTATCTCTGTGCATGCCATAACTCTGTCTGACGCACCCACCGCTAGCCTAGCTTAGCACAAAGACTGGAGGTAAACGGCTCCATCTAGCCTACTGCTCAATAAGTGACAAAATAACACCAACATTTTCCTATTTACATGTTGTGATGTATATAGTTACATTGTGTACTAAGACCGACGGAAAATGAAAAGTTGTGATTTTCTAGACCGATATGGCTAGGAACTATACTCTCATTCCTGCGTAATAATCAAGGAACTTTGCTGCCGTACCATGGGTGTAGTGGCGCAATGATATTACGCAGTGATGATATTATATTCTCTGCTCTTCAAATACAAAAAACGTTAGCCTTAATGGACATAGTGTTTCTTGAGTAAAGAAAACGCTGAACTTACTCAAACATCAGTTCTTTATTTAACCTTGCATGCAAACAAGCAGATCTCCAAACTGTGCGCGGCTTATTCTAAATGGAGGCGGGGTGGAGTTATGAGGTTTGACTGCCAGTTTGAGGAGCCAATGGATTTATGAGGTTTAGTCACAACCTCTTTTAAATGCTTTTTATTGGTTAAATATTTGTAAGACCCACATACAGACCAATAGCATTCATTTTATAAAACAAAAATGACGAAATATAGAGACAAAAGGTTTTGGCCTGACAGCGATGATAAATTCTTATTTGTAGCATTTATTTTTACATATTCTCATGGCACACTAGTGTAAAAGAAAATGTCATTAAAACTTTTCTAGCCAAAATGCGAGTTTACAGGTACGGCTCCATGATATAAATAACATAAATTCAACAGCAGTAGATCAAAATAATCACTTGGCATAAATGTGGGCTATTTGGTGATTGCAAACTGCTCTAAAAGCACGAGCATGCACAGCGAGCTAAAAAGCGTGTGCTCATGGTCACAATGTGCGGTCACAGTGCACTCAATGTACAGTCATACTGTAAGCTCACCATGTGAGACCACTGTGATATCATTGTGTTAATGGTGCAGTGTGTAGTATTTATGAGGATCTATGGACAGAAATGCAATATAATATACATAACTATGTTTCAGTGGTGTATAAAGACCTTACATAATGAGCCGTTATGTTTTTATCACGTTAGAATGAGCCAATCTGCTGACTTTTTTTGTGATTTCTGCGCTGAATTTTTGTAAAAATCTGCTGAATTATGCAGAGTGGTTTTAAATGTGTTGCAAATATCTAAGAGTATTGGCACTGAAAACATCACAAATAAAATAGAAAATATTCACTTCTTATTCAAGGTTTTCAATACAAATACAAATAGAACAACTTGTTTTTTAAACAAAGCTAGATCTCTCTTATAGAACATCCACTAAATGATGGAGAAAATATTGCTTTATCAATTGTATTGTACACAAATCATGAAATAAACAATTTCATATCATTCAACAATAGAGCAAAATAAATAAATACCTACCCAAGTAAATAAATTAACAACTTTTAATAGCTATAATTAAGTATTTTTTGAAGACAAGTGACGTTTCCTTAACTCCTCCACGGTCAATTTTATTTTAGACATTTTAAAATATCACACTCTCACTAAAAAAAAAAATGTCTCGTCAATCAGCGCAGCCTACTACCCCTCACAATCATGCCCACACAGGTTGTGTATGCTTCTCAGTGACGGACACTAACCTGCGGAAATCTGTGGAATTTTCTGCGGAAGTGAGATACTCCTGTCACAGCTTTCAGCAATTAGAATTACTGGCACAGCCTTCGACTGGTTTTCCTCCTATTTGACAGGGAGGCAATAATTTGTTATATACCAGAAGCACAAATCATCCACCAAATCCATCAGTTCTGGTGTACCTCAATGTTCTGTCTTGGACCCTCTACTTTTCACTATATGTTACCAATTGGACACATAATCAAATGCAATGGGTTTAACTTCCACTGTTATGCTGATGACATTCAGATTTATTTTAGCACACCTTCCACCTCAATATTTCCTCCGCCTACATTAACAACTTGCTCCAAGGAACTCAAGCTTTGGCTGGAGGCAAATTACCTTAAATTTAACTCCGGTAAAACGAAGGTAATACTGATCGGCTCTAAATCTGTTGTGTATAAATTATCCTATCAACTGATAGATTTGGATGGTGACTTGATAATGCCCTCTACGACTGCTCGGAATCTTGGTGTTCTCATTGATTCCACTCTTTCATTTAATGATCACATTGGTAAAGTGACAAAGACAGCTTTTTTCCACCTACGCAATATCTCCCGTATTTAATCCTCTCTTAGTCAGCAGGATGCTGAAACTGTTATACATGCCTTTGCCCTGTTTGCACCTTAAGATCTTCTAGTGTGGGATTGTTAGTCACCCCTAAGTCTTAGTCTGGTGACTATGGGAGCCAGGTCTTTCAGTGTTGTGGCTCCCAGGTTGTGGAATGCTCTTCCTCAAGACATCCGCCAAGCATCCTCCCTTCAAAAACCTCTTAAAAACACACTTTAGCTCTCAGTCTGTAAATCGCACCTTGTTATGTTTGTCATTTGTTTGCATCCCTCCTTGTCTGTATCTCTAACCTAACTTTGTAAGCAACCTCTGTTTGTTTCCAGCCCTTGGAATGTGTATTGTGCTTTGATGTTGATTTGTTTCTGTTCCCTAAAACTATCTTTGTAAAGCTTGGGTGTTGGAAAGGCACTATATAAATAAAATTATTATTATTATTATTATTATTCATATAGATAGGACTTGGTCTTGGATGCCTGGAATAGCTGCCCAGAGGCGTTGCAAATATGGCCGTCGTGTGAACAGACTTTCCTTGAAAGGGACTTTGCCATAGGCCTACTTATTCAGTCTTTTTCTAATTGTACAGTCATGAACTTTAACATTTAACATGGTAACTGAGGCCTGTAGAGTCTGATGTGTAGCTCTTGGGTGTTTTGCGATTTCTCTGAGCATTGCACGGTCTGACCTTGGGGTGAATTTGCTGGGACATCCACTCTTGGCAACTTTAACTTTGCTGGGAGACACACCAAACCTCCTTGCGACGGCATGTATGGATGTGCCATCCTGGAGGAGCAGGACTGCCTGTGCAACCTGATTGGGTTGCAGGCACTGCCTCATGCTACAGACAGTGACAAGGACCCTAACAAAACAAAACTAAAGACAAATCAGTCAGGAAGAATAAGGAGAGAACAATTGTCTATGGTCACCACCTGTAAAAGCATTCCTTTTTAGAGGATTGTCTTGCTGTTGCCTCTTCAGTGCACCTGTTGTCCCTTTCATTTGCACCAATTCACAATTGGACAGATAAAGTTTAATTGACTTGGTGTTACACTGTGATGATTAAGTGTTCCCTTAATTTTTAGCATTGTAGTTTGTTACATTCTTACCTAAAAATAAGATTATAAAATCTGCATGTATCTTGACAACCATTCATATGTTCTATATAATATAATTATATGGACTCCTTATATTTGGTTATTTGGTGTCCTTTTGGAGTCTCCAATGATCCTTGAAGCTTGCAGAAAATACAGTTTTCTGATTGTTTACTTTACTGGATATAGCAAATGATGACAAAATGAATGTGTTTAATGAGATAAATGGCGCCTGCTTAATTTTACGATAATTAATATAGTTTAACCAGTTGAGTTAAAGCTACAGCAGTAAGTGAAGCATTTGTTTTTATATTCAATCATTTAGCAAACATTTGATCTAAACATACTATTAAGGAATGTTACAGCATAAGCAATTCCTCCTAATGAGAAACTAAAATTGCAATACACACTTTTAAAATTGCATCATAATGTACAATTTTTCTAAAATTGTATTTAAAATATAATATAAAATATAATATAATATCAATTATATATATATGTATTTCGAATAAAATATAAAATACAAAAGGTTAATTGAATAATTCATATATTTTCACATATCTTTACAGTAAAAGTTTGTTTCTCCTCTTCAGGCCTGCTCTTCTCTCTTCAGAAAGTCTTCTGGTTATTTATGCATTCATGTAGACAGTGTCTGTATCAGTTGTGGTGGTGTTGATGGAGTCTGTGTTAACAAAAGTGTACAAAGAGTTTACTGGGTTAGTGTGTGTGCTGGAAAACCACTGAAGCTAAAGAACTGATCAAATCTAATCCTGAACACAAACTCAACAGAAACCCAGTCAGTACACTCACCCCAAACCAAACCTCATATCATATAAAGCCAGATTGGTCTTTAATAGCATTTCAAAATGCACCTCACAACAGAAACTAATGTGAGATTTTAATAAACACATGTAGAAAGCTATAATGAGCTCTGTAGGCATATGTAATGCCATTGCAGTCATCAGCAATAAGATTGAGGAAGAAAAACTCAGTTCAATGACTTGCATCTTCAGCTCAGAAAACTAAAGCCTGCATGCTAGTCTTTGAGTTTCTTGTAAGGAAATAATTTAATAAGATTAAATGCATAACAAAGCATTTTGAGATGCTCTGAGCACATTGTGTATGCACTTTCATTATTTTCATTTATAGATTTTGATCTGACTGTGAGTAACTGGTGAAACACACACCTTTAGCTTTTCTCCTGATGGTGGTCACAATCCCGGCCACAGTCATGATGACGAGACCAACAGCAATGGAGGAGGACAAGCAGATGTAGAATAAAGAAACTCCTTCCTCATGAGGATCTGCAGCAAAATCTGAAAGCAAACACAGGCAACATGTATGTACAGAAAAAAATATACAGTTACACTCTTCCTTTTTTTTTTTTTTAAACACAGTGCAAATTAGATGTTTTACCAGATTGACTATATAGCACTGTAATTTAGGAATGCTAATAACCAATAAGAAGTAAATTAGACATGCCTTAAAGTGCATATTTTAAAGTGTTTAGATTACATTACATTAACACACATGTAGAGGTGTCAAAATCCAACATGCCAGCAAAATGGAGCATTAGGATTATCTTTAAAGAAAATCCAATTTGTAGTGTATTTACAGTATGTTTTACCAGATGGGCTGTAGGCGTAGGTCTCACTCTGACAGTTCACCGCAGAATTAATCTTGTGCACACAGGTGAAGGAAACAGGTGTGCTCACTTTCACATCAAACACACACTTTTCATTTGAATAACACAGTGGGTTCTTCAGTGTGTAGTTGTGTTCACCCTCCACATCACTATCACATGCTCTCTGTCCTGCATCAGCCTGAGCACTGTGATGTTGGGCACTGGGGCATCTGAAATAAAACACACCAACATGAATTTTCATGTAGAAACAACATAGAGATGGATTATTTTAAATATGTGTTTAATGGCATTTCAAATGTACATTTTATTTAATCAATTAACAATTACCCTTGCACACCTGTAGGTAATGGATAGGTGCGTAGGAAAAAGGACCAAAATCAAAAACAAAAGAAATCCTGCATACTATCTACTTGCAAAAGTATCAAAATGCTTTATTTGCTGCAATGTTTCGGTCCCATGACCTTCATCAAGCACATACGTACACTAACTATTCAAAAAACAGACACATTTAAAATCAGCTCATGACCAATCACTGCGAAGATCCATCAATTATCAATCACTATCAGAGACTTAATACATCATTGTACCCTCATCCTCATCACCACATGAAAGGGTGATATTGAGAATTTACAAATTAAATTTTTTTTTAAAAATCGCCTTCCGTAACCCGATTGATCTTGCTATGGTTGTGTGCACGCGCTGGAGAAGTCCGTTGTTCAAGCCCGAAAGAGAACTCAATGCAGTACTGACGAGCCGTCTGTCAAATGGCTTTCTGTGGGCACGTTGGAGATTGGATCTGTCCAAATTCCCTCACCTGCAGTTTTTGCAGTTGACCACTTGTCTACTTACATGGCATATTTCCGGAGTTTGCCTAAAGTGATCAAGTGGGCGTGAAGACCGCAAGTGTTTTAAGATTTTTCACTGCATGATTGTGGTCCTTCATTTTCAAATGTTTTACAAACTACATACAATCTCTGCAGTCTCTGCACCAATAAAATGTGCAACACTTTATATTTTACAAACAAATTATATGTAATATCTAACTTACTTCATTTAAAGCGTGACATTTCAGAGTACACCACGCTTTTCAGAACGATGGGCTTTGTAATAATCGACGCGTTTCAGAAAGGAGGGGCATAAAGGAGCAACAATAATGTACAGTATGTGTAAAATAATGACTTTTTTTAACCTAAAACCGCGTAAACACATTGCATTAAACCAAATACACAAAATAATGTTCTTTTTAGAACCATCATATGACCACTTTAACTTCGGCTGAAAAGTTTTCCTAGACACGAAATCGGGGCACGTAAGTTTTTTTGATAAATAAATAGTGACATATATGGAATGTATTAGCCCCGTCTTGGTAGATCATAAGTGAGTACAAATCCAAATACAGTTGCTTTGCAAACCAACTCTGCTTTGTATCTCTGATAATAAAGTCTATCATTTGGCAGTGAGAGTGATTTTTCATAGAGGCGACAGAAGCCGCAACACAACACGACTGATCGTGCACTAAAAGTCACCATGAAATCAAAAATGTATTTAAAAAATAAATATTTCAGTATTTTTTATAAATGATTGATAACACTATATAATAAGTATACAGTAAAAAAGTACTTACAAATCATTAATAAACTATTAGTTTATAGTATTCATCGTTTATACATTATAGTATCTACATTGTTAATATACAGTATTAATAGGCTATATACAAATAGTGAGTTCTTCATTCATTGTCACCGTAATTAACAAAATTATTATTGTTTAATTAGCTCATAAAAACAGTTTGATAATGTTTTTTATGCTTTAACAACGTATTAACTATATAAATGATGTACAGTAAAAACCAGTAGTAAAGGAACTGTTAATAGGTTATTAGGAGTATTCAGTTATTAGGTTTCCATGTTTTATGGGGAAGTCCTGTAAAAATAATGATTTTATATTGTACAAACTGTATATTCTATCCCCTAACCCTAGCTGATGTATTTGAACAACGTTATCTCATGAGTATTTGTATGTATTTTTTCTACCACACATAGATTTACTTACATTTGCATAGACGCAAAAACATACAGTATTGACAGCATTATGTGATTGCATTGAATTTTTTAAGTGGTTATGTTTAGCTTATAGGGTTAGGGAGGGAGCATGAAGAATCATTTTCACACATGAATTGACACCTCTGAGTCCAGAACTTGAGCTGATGACACAACTCTTTTCTTAAGAGACTAAGTTGAAAAAGGAATTAAGTGTTTGCAGTTATTTTCAACTGTATCTGGTCTATGAATATTAAAAAATGTGAGCTCAAGGCTTTAGATTCCTGTATCTTTTTACAGGAAAGTTTGCAATTTTAGTTAGCTCTTATTGAAATGCGATATTGATAATAAGATACCTATAAAATGTGCAAGTTTTCACAATCAAGCATTACTTTCTTGGTCTCTTATGTATAGGGGTGAGCGGGGATAGTTGTAACAAATATAGTTAGAGAACAAATTTAGCCAAAATTAAAAAAATCTTTGGAAGGAATCACTGAACATTTATTTAACCATAGCAAAAGTCAATTTCTTAAGTCAATTTTTCATCTCTGTTTTTTTAATGTTATATCTGTTATTTAACAGTTGAGATAGTTCTTTAATGCTGATCTAACCAGCAGAAGATTACTGCGTGTGAAATGTGGGAACAAATAAATACTCTGAACCACAAGTGGATTTACATTAACTGAGAAAGTCTAAAAGTGTAAGGCTCTCCCCTAATCATAGTTTCTCTCCCCATAATTGTAATTGGAATAATAAATGTATAAGGGTTAGAAACTCATTTTTTTTTTTTGAGAATTGGTTGAAAAAGGGAATTATTTGGGTTAAACAATTGATTAAAATGAGGGTGTTTTACACAATCATACTGAATTCATTCTTATTTATAATTTACCAATTGATCCTATCCGATATTCAGTGGTATAACACGCAATCCCCAGTGAATTTTTGAGGCTTATAGAATGTTTTGATGATTTTTCTTTACAATCAATCGAAGAATTCACTTCCTGTACTTCAGGAAGTAAAATTGTCCCAAACTTAAATTGCACTTTGTTTTTATTTTTTATTTTTAAAGTACACTAGCTGTAAAACATAGATTAAAGTCAGTAGACGATGCACCTGTGTTTGAAGGGTAAACTGTTGTACCATTCACCAGTGAAGGAATACAAAAGGAGGCAAAAATTCAGCGGACTCCTATCCTCACACTTTCAAATATTTTGAGTGTGTATAGATTAAAGTCATTAGATAATTTGCCTGTCACTGAAGTATTAGCAGTAGTTTGCCATGCATCAGGAGAATCTGCACAAAAGCACAGCAAAATTATATTGACTCCTATCCTCACACTTTAAAATATTTTTGAATATTATATAGAAATACTGACAAAAAAAGTGTATAGATTAAAGTCATTAGATGATGCACTTGTCGTTGTATGGTAATCTGGGTCCCATGCATCAGATGAATCTGTACAAACACACAGCAAATAAAATATTGATAATATTGAAAATAACGTATTATTAATTGAACGATAGATGCACCTGAGAATTAAAAAAAAAAGACTATTTCAAAATAGTGTTTATAATTGAAATATGCACACACAATATCTGATAAAACTCTTCACAGTTTACATAAACATTTTTTCTGTGTGAACATTTTTTCATCTGTCTTACAACTTAGGCTTTAGGACAACCATGTATGAGATAAAGTGATGATAAAGAGTGGACAGATTTGCGAACAATATTTGAGAGAAATTGGCCTTTTGTGTACATAGAAAAAGTCTTAGATCTTTGAGTTCAGCTCATGAAAAAACCTGCTGCCGGCTGTCTGGGTTGACTCTGTGAGGGAGCGGAGCGGGGCCGGTTCTAGGCATGGGCAGGGGTGGGCCGAGCCCACCCAAACGTCTGCCTTGCCCACCCAATCAGAATTTAGGAACAGATAGTGTAAATCTCTTTTTACGGTTTGTGCATTGATTAAAAACAATATGTGTTGTGCTCTGTGTTGAAAGGTTTGATGAAGGGCTGTAGAATGCCCCAAACAATCACAAAAATAACACCAACAGTATTATATGAAAGTCACGGCGCGGCGCGTTACAGACTCACGCACTTCAGACTGTAGCAGAAAAGCAGATGCTGACCATCACACGAGCGGAAACGTGCAGAAATATTTGCGTGCTAAGGTGTGAATTACGAAGAGCTGTATTCGTGAATATGTATCTTGTAAATATTAATAGGGGGCTAAAGGCACACCTTAAGAAAAATGTGCTTTTCACTACTCCTATAATGTATAATATACAGAAAAAATATATCTGTTTGTATTGAATATTTATGGAGCAACAGATTTTGTGTGAAAATAAATCATAAAAGTGGTTTATTCTATTTAAAAATCTTAAAAATCTATGGGGTGTCAAGGGGGGCTTTTTACCCCACACATGGGGCAAAAGGCACACTGTATTGATACAAATACTTTGGCTAAAATAATATGTTTTTAATAATGTCTAAGTTAATATTTGTTCAAAACAATCACTTTAGCAAAGTTTGAATTATTTTCTGTTTATTTTGATGAATAAAAGAATTCATTTTTGATCAATAAATATGCTGTCATTAAAATATGTTAATATATCTGAAAAATATAGAAACAAAATCATATAAAAAAGTAAAGATCCTGAAAGCATTGAAGGAGATCCCATAATAATTTAATATAGATTTACAGTAGTAACAATAAATTATATTTTATTATATGATATGATTAATATCACATTTTTAAATATGATGGTTTCATTATAAATATGGCGATTATCTCTAAGGTGGACACCCAACTTAATATATGATACTTACAATCTGAATCTAACCATGTCATGTCAACAAATGGAAAAGTCAGCCAGCTGTTTATTATCATGTTAAATATGGTGCCTTTTGCCCCAACAGCAGGTGCGCCTTTTACCCCAAATACCATACTTTTACATATTCTTCCGTTATTGAAAAAATGTTGCTTTAATTACCTTGAACAAAACTGAAAAACATTAACAAGTCCTTTGTTTCAAAATATATTCAATAATTTTAGCGATTCTTATTTACTACTTAAATCTACAACATTTTTAAAAACATCAAATATTAGATCAAATTAGCACAGAATCAACTTTGCGCTGCTGCCTGAGATCGCGTCAAAGATCAGACAAATTTCCACGTGCATCTTGAAAAGCGGATGTTTTGGAAAGTGCTGAGGCAAGTTTTTGTGCTAACTAGTGGTTTATAGGAAAATAAAATCAAAGGAGCCTTTTACCCCGTGGAGCCTTTAGCCCCGTTGTACCCTATACAGCTCTGATTTGATTTGTGCCAATTTGAAATTAGCTATAAAAAAATTTGCTTGCTCATTTAAAAAAACGTGCATTTATTGCATGGACAGAGCTAGAACATAATGTAAGTGTTTAAAATGCATATGCATAGTTCAGTTGAAACCTTGCCTTCTTTGGCTTGCTGTTAATGCTGTTAAACTGAAGGCTGATTTATACTTCTGCGTCGGACCTGCGCCATAGCATCTACGCCGTGGGCTACGCATCTACACTCACCGCAGAAGTATAAATTGGGCTTGAATGTACGAGGCACTTGAATGTACGAGGCACTTGCATGCTGTTGCCCCTTGTTTGATTGCTTCTATTGCTCTCCTCATTTGCAAGTCGCTTTGGATAAAAGCGTCTGCTAAATGATTAAATGTAAATGTACCATAGGTCCTTACCCCCAGGTGCCGTGGCTGCCATGATTGGCCCCCACAGGGGATGGGGGGATGGGGGGATGGGGGGTAGAGTACAGTCTCGTGAGTACCCCCTAGCCTGCGAGGGGCGATGGGGGTATGTGGCAAGCAGGATGAGGCAGAGGGCCGAGCTCTCCAAGGAGCTTCGGAAGGATAAAATGAGGAGCGACGACAGTGAAGGACGAGAGAGGACCAGGCCTGGACATTTACTTTATGTTTTGTTTGTGTGTGTGGCAGTCGTCAGTGAGGGGCTGCCTCTTTTACTTTTGTTTTGTTGTTTATTTATTTTATGGATTAAAGTATTGTTGAACGTTCGCCGGTTCCCGCCTTCTTCCCTGATCCGTTAACATCATTACATAGGCGTTGTAAGCTCCATATATGGTTATTTTGGGGAGGAGATGCATGTACACACAATCGTCCGCTCACTGGGTTTTATAAAGGGTATTTTGCGCGGGTTCTGGTGCAAAATCTAGCTCTTTTTTTTCATTTTATTTATTTATTTCAAAAAGGGACAGTGTACATTAATGAACATTCATGAATGTAAATGCACCCATTTACATGTAAATGCAAAGGGACTACCAATGAAAACTAGCCTTTGGGCTAATTTTCATTGGTAGTCCCTTTGCCAGATGTTATTAGGCCTAAAACTAGAGAAAAGAAATAAGAGAGAACAACAATAACAACAGTAGTAAAACCAGAACTTGTAAACAAATCTGGAAAAATACAATTAAACAAAAAACAAAACAAAAAAAACAAAAATGCAATATATATACATTTATATAAGAAGACAGGTAAAAAAACAAAACAAAACAAGATATTGTTATGGGTTAAATAATATTAATAATAATAAAATTATTAATAGTAATAATAGAGAAAGCAACATTAAAGTTCACATTGTTGATTATGAAGAAGCCATTTCTTAAAATGAGTTAAACAATGTGCATTCTCTAATTGTTTGTGGTACAGAATTCCACTGATGTGATGCTCTGAATGAAAAACAGCTTGACCAAAGAAAGTTTTCCTTTGTGGAATTATGCAGTCTGCTCTAGTTGCACCTCTAGTAACTCTGTTTTCAATAGATTTAAAATCTAAAACTAAACAAACATTTTTAAACTTAATGAGGTTTTCCCAGCTAAGCAAGTTATTCTTATTTAAAATAAGACATTTTGTGCGTATGCACAGTTTTTGGATGAAATCTACAGAAAGTTTTATAAATGAGACCCCTGGTTTTTAGCAGGTCTTAAAATGAGGTAAATACAACATCAGATGAATAACAACAAATGACATACTACAAAGTGTTATTAAGTCCATGTCAGCCTATCATTCCAACTGTTCATTGAGCTATCGCTGCAACAGACGCAAGTTTCTATGTCATTAATGAAAGCAAAATCTCGTGTTTCATCGTTTTCGAATTGTTTCAGCAGTCACTTTCATTGAGGACTCTCTGGGCCTATTATCAAAGACACGGCTGCAATCTTCATCACCATTCTGGCGTCATCACTACATCAGCATTCATCTCAGTGATACGTATTTTTCATTGTTTAATGCTGATATATTAATGATTTCATTCTGATGTTGATTGGGTGTAGCATTTTACTCTATTCACATACAATGTACATTTTTTTGTCACGCAGCAAGCAGGTCTGTACAGTGCAGTCGCATGCATTTGTGTGAGACACAGCACTTGATTGTGCAAAGTGAGCGCTCGCTTGTTCGTGTTGTAACCATAGACCGTAAAATATGGACGACGCGTCTTCACTACCTTCCACTGAAGACAAGTGAAGCCGCCAACGTCCGAATATGGCGCTGACATCTTGCGCTGATTTGAGACCTTGGCTAAATCCGAAATCGCCCCCTAAACCCTCAATCACTATTCCCTACTTTAGTCCACTAATAGTGAAGGACTGAATGAAAACAAGTGAGCGAATTCGGACAGCCACTGTGTGTACATCGGCTGTGCGGTGCAATGTGGGATAGAATGAGTGCACTCAATAACGTCCACTATGGTTTCGGACACCACTACAAATGGCTGTCCCCTCAAATAGTGCCCTATTTAAGGGTATAGGGGGCGATTTCGGATTCAGCCAGAGTCTGCGCAGTAGTGACCTCAGGACCGGAGTCTGCGCAGTAGAGAGCAGGAAGTAGAGCTGTGATATCAAAAGCCCGCCCACACTCTTGCAGATTCAGAACAATTCATTATGTCGGTGTGAAAGAGACAGTTATGGAAATGTATAATTTAAAGCTAAAGCTCCAATCTCCTCCCGAAAATCCTGAAAAAATTCCATTGGTGCCTCAGTGACAACTTCACTCAGAGAAGCTGTCAATCTCAGCTGTCAATCATGACGTCAAGAAAAGAACACTTGAAATAACATCAGTGTGATAAAAACTGCCTAAAATGACAGTAACCATCTTTGGGAAAAAATTAGTTATGACCTATACTGGGACCAACCACCTGGGGGCGATCGAGGCGCTTAGGCTTTACTTATTTACTTAGTGTCTCGTAAATGATTCACATGACACAGGTTACCGTTAATGATTGTATTTTGTTTTTGAAAAGCTCAAAGCAGAACAGAATGGCACAGCATATTTGCCTCCATCACTCGCCCCACTATTGCAAGGAAACCTCAAACATGGGTTTTAAAGCTACATACACCCAGACCATTACATCGTGTAAGGTTAATAGGGGACTTCAAGTTAAGCTGGAATCGCGAATTGGCTCAGTGTTATAAAATCGCTAAATTCTAATTAAATATGCTAATATGCACAGCACCGTTTTTAAAGTACAGCACTGGCATCGGGGCATCAATCTTTTTTGATTAGCAGCGCCTGACTTATACTTACCCTCTTAATTCCTATGGAAGCAGTAAGGCCCCGATCAGACAGAATGCGTTTTTCAGGTTTGAAATCTCTGCCTTTTTTTTATGTTACTAGGCAACCCTCGAATCAGCTGTCCTGTCAGTCTAATCAAGGTAACGGTCACCACAACGGAAGGCCCGCCTCTCCATTCATTTGATTGGACAATAGAATTTAAATTCTGCTCAGAGTTGATTGAACTTCATGCGCTCAGAGCACTCCTTACAAAAACGTGAGGCGCAGCAGGCGGTTACTGCCAACAGAAAACTATTTAAAAAAAGGCGCCTCACTGCAAAAACACCTTCTGTCTGATCGGGGCTTAAGGGTGTACTTAGTTTTTCACACATGGCTTCTCCATTTACCGTTAATGATTGTATTTTGTATTTTGTTTCTAAAGTTGTATTTACCTAATTTTAAGACCTGCCAAGGACCAGATTATTTTTATTATGGTTAGTTGGTGTACTTTTCTTTTTCACAATACTGTACAGTTGTATTCAGATGTAGACTGTATACTGTACACATGCAGATTTAGTTTGGGTTTGTTGTATTTTGTAGGGTGTTTTTTAACTGTATTCCTCTTTCTTTTGAGCTTTAGTTCACAGAACAAAAATATATTTTTGAGTGAAGCATAGCGTATAGAGGATTCAGATGATTATGGCAGTATTAAACCACAGCTACACACAGCTGCCCCCTCTACTGGCACATATTTGTCATTATTTCCCAGTTCCTAAAAAAAAAAACATTGCCACCCTGTACCTTTTATGTAGGCCTATGTATTAGTTAATGTATCATTCATTGTAATTAACATCTGCAATTCTAGTATGTCTTTTCATGCAAGTAATCATCATGTAAGAAATATTTGTGTAATATAACATACAGCTACTCCCCTCTGTATGGGTACTCACGATTTCTGTATGTAGACAGAAATGAAAGCTACAGCAATAAGTGAAGCATTTATTTTTATATTTATTCATTCAGCAGACATTTTTATCTAAACATACAATTAAGGAATGTTACAGCATAAACAAATCATCGTAATGAGAAAGTAACTTAAAAATTGCAGCAGTGCACAGTTCTAAATTTGCATCATGTAAAATGTAAAAGAAAATGTTTCTAAAATGTTATTAAAAATAATAATATAATGTAATATAAATTCATATATACATTCCAAATAAAATAAGAAATACAAAAGGTTAACTGAATAATTATTTTGTGTTTCACTTATATTTTTACGGTAACACTCATTTGTTAACATTAGTAAGTGCTGTGCATTAACTAACATAAATTAATAATGATAAATATATTTGTACAGCATTTATTAACCTTTGTTAATGTTAGTTAATAGTAATGTTCTATTAGTTCATAGTGCATTAATTAATGTTAACAGATACAACTTTGGATTTTAATAATGTATTAGTAAATGTTGAGATTAACAATACCTAAGATTAATAAATGCTGTAGAAGTGTAGTTCATTATTGGTTCATGTTAACTAATTAAAGTTAACAAATTAAACCTTATTGTAGCGTGTTACCAAAGTTTGCTCTTCTCTCTTCAGAAAGTCTCATTATTTATGCATCCATGTAGTCATTTTCTGTATCAGTTGTGGTGGTGTTGATGGAGTCTGTGTTAACAAAAGTGTACACAGAGTTCACTGGGTTAGTGTGTGTGTGTGTGTGTGTGTGTACTGGAAAACCACTGAAGCTAAAGAACTGATCAAATCTAATCCTGAAAACAAACCCATCAGAAACACAGTCAGGACAACAAACCTCATCAAATTATCATATAAATGCCACATTTTTCTTTAAAAGCACTGCATGTCAAAATGCACCTCACACCAACAACTGGTGTGAGATTTTAATTTAGAAACACTTGCAGGAAACTATACTGAGCTCTGACTGTAGACATTGCGTGATGCCATTAGTCATCAGCAAAAAGATTGAGGAAGAGAAACTCATTCACTTGTTCATTCACTTCATCTTCAGCTCAGAAAACTAAAGCCTGTATTTGAGCTTCTTGTAAAGCATCTTTAGCAGCCAAAATAGAGGATGATGGAGGCAGTAATGAAATTAAATCTATAATAAAGCATTTTGAGATGCTCTCAGCATATTGTGTATGCATTTTCATAATTTCATTTTTAGATTTTTGTTTTTAGATTATCTGACTGTGAATAACTGGTGAAACACACACCTTTAGCTTTGCTCCTGATGGTGGTCACGATCACTGCCACAGTCATGATGACGAGACCAACAGCAATGGAGGAGGAAAAGCAGATGTAGAATAAAGAAACTCCTTCCTCATGATGATCCAAGACTGCATGGAAATGCAATGACAGGCAAAAATAAGTTTTGGCTTGTATGCATTAAAATATACAGACACATACAAAGATCAGCTGTATACTGTACATTTTTAAATAGCTAATTATACATCCCAAACATCATCAGATGAGAAAAAAAAATTCAAAATAGGAAAATGCAAACACATGGCAATATTGTATCATCTAGGCAGGGATGTAACATCTAAACATTCTATAGCAGAGATATATTTGTTTTACCTGACCGCTTGTAATTGTAGGTCTGACTGCTCAGGTTCTTGACTTCTCCACTAGAATGAATCTCATGCACACAGGTGAAGGAAGCAGGTGGACTCACAGTGACCATAAACACACATGTTTCTCTATCTAAAGAAGTGCATCGGACTATTTCCTTGGTGTAGATCAGTTCACTCTCCACAGACAGCTCAAAAGACTGCATCTGCCAACTGTATCTCATTTCAGCCATTTGGTCAAACATGCACACCACTATCACACTATCATGCTCTCTGTCCTCCATCTTTCGGTAGACTGTGATGTTCGGCACTGGAACATCTGAAACACAACACATCAACATGCTGGTTAAACATGAACATGTTACAAATATCTGCAGCTAAAATTGTGCCAACAATATTGTGCATCTTCTAATGTGCTGGAACTGGATATTTAAATAACACATCTTAATCTTCATAAATGATTTACGTTTAGACACCAGTCTAGCAAAACAGGGTTCGACATTAAACCTTTTTATGTGCTTGTCCTCCTGCGGACAAGTAAATCTGTCATTTACTTGTCCAAGTAAAAAAATGCTTGTCCAGAATTTTTTTGCGTGTGTGTGTGTGTGTGTTGTAAATATCATTTATTCTGAAGCAATATTTTCATCATAGTTAAATCAGCTTTGACATATTTAAATCTGCATATTTGTGATATTTGAACCTTTATAAAGGGCATTTTCCCTTAATCTTATTATATGCTAAATATATCTTTCATTTTAAATTCTTGAATTTGATCAATAAATTAAATTCGAATAATAAGACACTATAAGGCTGTTAGCAATCAAATTAAATAATTTACACTAAATAACTGACATTAAATAATGTTATGAGATGTGTTAAATATTTTTTGAATATACAAATAAGAAATGTTTGAAAGAATGACACTTTTAAACATGAAACTAAACCGCCAGTAGGTGGCGGCAGGTGACCGTCTTAATGAGCGAGTCATTAGGTGCGTTTCATTCGACCGTAAGTGGACTTCACAGGTTACTATGCCATCTTAAGTGAGATTCTACGGTGGCCCAGTAGTGCACAACACAACGAATTTTAAAAAGCATACACAAGTTCACAACACAACGGAAACAAGCTACAACACAACGGAATCAAGCCACAACACAACGGAAACAAGCCACAACATAACAAAAAATCCACAACACAACGAAAAAGCCACAACACAACGGAAATGCTCCCGACCACTAGGGGGCTCTCGGAATGCGGTAAAGTTAGTTTTCCTTGCCATTGTTCCATAGATTCGCCAGTCTTACAAAGATATAAACACTACGATCAGTTTTAAATGTGTAAAATCACCTACATGCATTATAGCTGCATATTTATACTCGAGAACGCTTTTACTCGCTATCAGACGTTCCCTTGGGCATCAAGCGCCATGGTAGCGGGTAAAAGCGTTCTCGAGTATAAATATGCAGCTATAATGCATGTAGGTGATTTTGAATTTATATTTCATGTCGATATACAATGGTTACACACTTAAAACTGATCGTAGTGTTTATATCTTTGTAAGACTGGCGAATCTATGGAACAATGGCAAGCAAAACTAACTTTACCGCACTCCGAGAGCCCCCTAGTGGTCGGGAGCATTTCTGTTGTGTTGTGGCTTTTTCGTTGTGTTGTGGCTTGTTTCGGTTGTGTTGTGGGCCTTGTGGCTTGATTCCGTTGTGTTGTGGCTTGATTTTGTTGTGTTGTGCACTCCCGGGCCACCGTAAATATTCCAATCCGAAGGGAGTGAACGTGTTCAGTTCAAAGGGCACTGCGAACAGCGTAGGGAATAAGGGAACATCGATACATCACTTCACAGGAAGTGGACAGTGAAAATCACCCACCTGTCATTGCGCGTCGCATCACCAGTCTGAACTAACGATGGAGCAGAGCCGTTGGAAGAGTTTTTAAATGGCTCTTAGATGGAGGAGTTTACGTATGCTTTTGAATATTCATAGTTATTATTATACAAAACTAGAGTATGAATGGTTATGGAATGTTGTAATCGCATATTCTATTTTATGAATAAGTAAACCCATTAAAAGTATTGAGAAGCAGCTGAGGCCTGTCATTTTTTACTATGCTGCGCGTGGGAAAGAAAGCGCACGAGATGAGACCACTATAATTATTAAGACCATTGATTAAGAACACATTAATACATAGTTACCCAAAGCAAAATGTATTTTCATATTGAGCTGTTAATATTCAAAATCATATTGATTTTCATATTCAGCATCAAATCTGTTTATAGTCAATTAAATATACAAGTATACGTAAACTAATAACACGAATAGACTAATACAATGTTTTGATTATATTTGTTTAGATACATACTGTGTGTTTTATAAATGTATATTTATATTATATGGGTTTAAATTTGAAAGTAAATTAAAATATTAATTTATGTTGTATCATAATCTGCGCGTCCCCGTCGTTGCCTTTCTTTGATGACGTTGCAGGGCGTTCCAAATGAGCGATTATTGTCAGCGAAGTCCACTTCAACTGATATACCGTGCTCAGGGAGTAGGGAGCAGTGAACACTGTGTAGGGACCCTGTCGAATGAAACGCACCCATTGAGTTATTCATTCAAACGATTCGTTTGAAACGAACGGCTGATTCATTCAAGGATGAGGCCATCGTTAAAGGGATAGTTCATCTAAAAATGACAATTCTGTCATTAATTACTTGCCGCTTCATAAAATTAAGGTTGAACCACTGCAGTCACATTTTTTACCGCAGTATGTACACTGAGTTTCTTTGTGTGCTGCTGTGCTCTTTTGTTTCAATTTCTATTTTCTCCTCGAAATTGAAACAAAAGAAAGAGTGCAGTACATTACATTATTTACTATCAATCGCCACTTGACTAAATGAATGTAGAAATGATCGCATTTTGGTGATTCCCTAGTTATTTCTTGTTATTGCCGTTTAAGCAGGCTAGGCCAGAGCCATAGAAAAAAAACATGAACGGGGTTCAATGCTGGAAATATTGGTCGATCCATGATACGCTTTACTTCCACATTCCTCAGTTCCTATGGAAGTCTATGGGAGTGTCGTAACTCTGTTTTTCAACGGCTCTGAGCTAGGCTACTTGTTCAGTCAGGCAAGTAAAATTCTCTTTCACTTGCCCCTTCAAAAAATGTGTCCCGGACAAGCGGTAATGTCGAGCCCTGCAAAAAATAACTGACATAATAATGTACAAAACATACTTTAATAATCAAGTACTGTGTGTCAAAAGGAAGCAAGATTATGCAATGCCGTTGTTTTGAGGAAAGTAATTCATGTTGCTTTTAAATTAATTCCAGTGTATTAGTTTATTAAAAGACAAACAATGATTTTTTTTTATTTTTTATATACTGTTGTCTGAGGTCAACTTAGGACGTTCGCATGGTTTTTACATTCAAAAACATCATAATGAATAAGTAATAGCCTATTTTCTGCCCTGGTTTTGAGGCTCTCTCAAGAAACGCTCGGTTTTAATGGGCGTGCCGCACTAAAGACTTGGAAGTAAACGCCCACGGCTAGGATTGGATAAGATTTGCATATTTAATGAGCTCTGGCTCCCCCATGAGCACAGGTGAGGCATTGTTTTGAAAGCGTGTGGGGAAACGGCAACCGGAATGATTCGCTCACAGGGCTTGCAAAATGTCTTTATCAAACAAACACAATGATTTATCTCTCTTCCACCCACGATTGATTGGAATGTTATTTTTTATTACTTGGCCCGCCCGATCAGTGGAACCGCATCACACACATACACACGCGCCAAGTACGTTGCAGACAGCATGATCAAAACTTCCGCGATTGTATTTTTCCTTCAAATATCAAGTCAAGAGAGTGAACAACGCACATCAAGAAAGGCATGTTATTTTACTATTTAAGATGATACGTATTGGTAGCCCATCTGGAAAACACATAGCCCCGGGACGTTGGTCTTTGCGAGCCCTGTGACAGCGTGCTAAGTTATGTAGTTGGACACGCACACATAATCAATAGATATCAAACGATCTGTAACAATGCAATACTATCACATATAAAAAAATGTTTTACTCACATAAGTGTGTTGCTTCATTCATTCATTTAATCTCATACTGTCTGCAAATCCAGTCTCTTGTTTACAAACGAATCCGGTGAAATGAAGGAACATAGGCTACGTGCAATGTCTTCCCCACGTGAGCTGGATATTCATTAAAAATAAAGTTCAACCACACATTTACAATATTAGAATCCGAAGGAAGCTTATGCAGCGACTGTGTTCTTCCACAACCAGGCACAGCGCAATATCTCGCTATCTTCGGCATGTTTATTGCTCGGTAGCGTGATCAGTTTAGCTCCACGAGTCGGTGGGCGGGGCTACAGAATCAGGCGTACTGTTCAGGCGGCATTTCGCCACACGATGACATCAAGGTGTGGCATATTCTGAGATCGAGCGTTTGCTGGGCCTGGTGTCAATAAAAGGTTTTTTTTGACTAACAAGGAAGTTCCCTTTCAAATGGTCAGTCATACTGCGTCTTCTAGACGCAATGGGAAATAATCTATTTCTCGAATTACTGAAGCATTTTTGTAAAATCACGCAGTGCTACTGCCCAGTCAAAACAGTGTCGAGACATCTCGCACGCTATTGGCTGGCCAGTGGGAACTGCATGAACCAATGGCAGAACAGAGTAACTGAGCGAACCAATGGGCACAATGCCCGCGAAGCAGGGCACAAAGGCTGCCAAAATGGGCGTGGCATCTGCCTTAAAGGTACGCTGTAATGCCCTAAAACGTCAGATTAATCTCCTTCAGCGACGATCTCGGTCCTTGCTGATAAACTCTCGAAGCTACACCACCTTAGCTGAGAAAAGACGAGCCTGCAGCGGAATCGCGAGCTAGCCAGCCCGGACATTCTGCAATGAGTCAGCGGCCTGTTTCAGCGCACTCAATTGCCAGCAGTCCCACGAGCTGTCGCGCCTTTCCCCTGCGCTCTCCGGTGAAACACTACAGTGTATCCTTGTTCTTTACTATAAGCGACTTACGTAATGTCGCGCCAAATATGTGTTACATGCAGCACTCACTTGCATGAAGAGGACGGCCACAATGTGTGCGTGATCTGTCTGGGCAAAGCCCACGCAGACACTGCTCTCTCTGGGTCCGGCTGCTCTCACTGCGAGAGTATGCCCATCTCCTCTCTTCGCTCGCGGATAGCACTCTTTTCAGAGCGCGACCCCGCCCCTCGCGCTCTCCCGTTCCCTTTCCAGTCCGAACCCCGGCGGAAAAAGCAGCGGAGCCAGAGGGCTGAGTACACCGAGGCTAACGAGCTCACGTCGGCCCAGTGCCCACGTGCCCCGTCTGTGGTGTTCTCTCGATCGGACCTGCACCCTCCGCTCAACGCCGAGGGCCTGGCTTCGTTCGGCGGCAATGATGAGGATGCGCGTGAGCATCCACACGATGACTCCGTGTCTCTCGCCGCTTCTGACGCTGAACAATGGTCGGGCTCCATCGACGACCCCACCCCCTCAACATCATAGCAATGCAAATTCCTTGGTGGGTATCGCTTGTGTCTTGGCTGAGACCACGGCGAATTTGCACAATGAGATGCCGCTGCTGACCCCGTGGGCTCAGCTCGCCAGCCTCGATGCATCCCGCCTCTCTCTCTCTCTCGCTCCCCCTCTTGGGCCGTGCTGAAGAAGCGCCGCTGACAGAGAATGCCAGAGTGGACGAGCAAACTCACGCCGGAGCTCTCCCCGCGTGTCTCGCTCTCAGACTGCTGGAGATATTGAGAGCCCGGATTACGTTACAGCCTGCTATAACTGCAGCTCGCGCTTACTGCCAGCACCTAAGGGCGGCGTAAATGGCCTTGTTATGGCAGCGCGCGCGTGCCCTCTCTCTCTCAGCGTGCGCACTGTTGAGAGCGCGACTTACATCATTGCTGCACTCGCTGTCTAGCGCATAGTGGCATCGTAAAATGGTGGCCAAGCCCTGTGCCTTTTTCACTCTTTACCATTTCTCTCAGTCCCCTCTATTCAGGCGACTGTTATGACTGTAGGCAGTGTGTCCCCTACATAGTGTGCACCCCTGCATATAAGCACTGTTAATTCAGCGCTACAGAATCACTCAAAAAAAAACACAGGAAGCAGTCCTGACAGGCTGGTCAGGAAGAGAGGAGGGTTGAGTCCCGCCCAGGCTGGTCCGCCCCCCAAAAAAACCTCCCTTCGAACCGTTGCAGACGGCCAAATTAAAACCGTTTTCGCTGAAAATTGCCCTGCTATTAGCACTGCCATCAGTTAAGCGTGTTGGTGACATTCAAGCGCTCTCTGTAAACGCGTTATGTCTAGAATTTGGCCCAGGCGATTCTAAAGTCATCCTCAAACCGAGACATGGCTATGTACCCAAAGTGCCTTCAACACCGTTTAAAGCACAGGTAATCACTCTCTCTGCTCTCCCCCCCTCTGAGGATGAGAGACAGTTACACCTGCTCTGCCCAGTTAAGGTTCTTAGAGCATATACTGAGCGGTCTTTGTACGTTTTGGTGGCCGCACTAAAGGACTTCCGGTCACCAAACAGAGCCTGGCCAGATGGCTAGTGGACGCAATAGCGTTAGCTTACAACACTATGGGCCTCCAATGCCCCGTAGGTGTCAAAGCTCACTCCACCAGAGGCATGGCCTCTTCCTGGGCGTGGTCTAGTGGAGTTTATATTGGTGACATCTGTAGATTGGCAGGCTGGTCCTCACCGTCTACTTTTACTAGATTCTACAGCCTGGAAGTCCCTGCGCTGCAGGCACAAGTCATCGCTGTATAAAATACTAAGACGGCCTCTGTAAGCCCGTCCTATTAATAAGTTGGCATCTGGGGCCTTCATATGCTTCAATGCTTACAAAAGTTTTTTCCTTGTAGTTACTGGCCTTTTTTGAGCCCAATATGCATAGAAAAAAAAAAAAAAATATATATATATATATATATATATATATATGTGTGTGTGTGTGTGTGTATATATACATATATATATGTTATGACGTGTCAATAACTCTAGTCTTGGGCCCTTTAATAAGTGTTCAACTTGAGGGAGTACATGTCATTACGCCTATAATAGCACGGCGGGATTGAACAGGTTCCCATTGCGTCTAGAAGACGCAGTACGACTGACCGTTCGAAAGGGAACGTACTCGGTTACTTGCGTTACCTCGGTTCCCTGAGATAAGGGAACGAGTACTGCGTAGACGGCCGTGCTATGGCGCTAAACAACGGGTGATCGGCGCTTCAGTCGATATAACAACGTTTTAGGGCATTACAGCGTACCTTTAAGGCAGATGCCACGCCCATTTTGGTGGGCTTTGTGCTCAGCTTCGCGGGCATTGTGCCCATTGGTTCGCTCAGTTACGCTGTTCTGCCATTGCTTCATGCAGTTCCCACTGGCCAGCCAATAGCATGCGAGATGTCTCGACACTGTTTGGACAGGGCAGTAGCACTACGTGATTTTACAAAAATGCTTCAGTAATTCGAGAAATAGATTATTTCCCATTGAGTCTAGAAGGCGCAGTACTCTTTCCCTTATCTCAGGGAACCGAGGTTACGTAAGTAACCGAGTACGTTTTCAGCTCCGAAACTTACAGGATATTCTTATATCACGATGAACTTTTATATATCAAAGGCTGAATGAAAAGTTGATTTCTCATGACCCCTTTAAAACATGCTGGTTATGAGATTAGGGCTTTTTTTGTTATTATTATAAATTGTTATTATTTCAAGGACCTTTAATACAGTTAGAAAATGGAGAAAACTAAAAAATTAGATCATACTTTCCACATTTTCTAGATCCCACGTTCCAGAAAAGTCTGTATAGTAGTCTGCATAGTCATAGCTATAGTCCTGTCCAAAAAAGGCACATAAAAAGCTCATGAATAAAATATAACATTCTTTTCTATACTACAGTAAGTCTAAGCCAGGGCTGAGAAAAAACAAATAATATTTCTATTCTGTTTATATATATATATATATATATATATATGGATATATTCACACATTATTTACAGTAGTTGAAACCTCTAGAGTTTGTTCAGAAGTCAACTCAGTCACTGCATCCTGAAATTTATCTGGATAAAACAAATAACAATAGTTTATTTTTAATATATGATTAATTACCTGCGTAAAAAACAGGAGAAAGCAATGTACTTACGTAAAGCTAACATTACAACCAGCAAAAGGACTTGAAAAAGGAACTTCATCGTGCCTCAAACGATTGTGCTTTCTAACACAATGTGCACCAACTCAGTTTCACTCTTCAGTTCTTCTCCTTCACATTTCCTGTGGTAAAGAAGTTTAGTCCTTGTCATTTGCACATGAGTCACGTGTTCTATTAATTTGCTATATATTCAAAAGGCCTCCTTATTGATTCAAACTCACATCAATGAATTATATTTCATAGATATTTTGTTGCCGACGAACTCTTTCTGAGTCATCCCAAAACTCCATATTACGATAGTAATTGTTTTTCACTTCTGAAACTTAGACGTTGCAAATTCTGATGTGTTAAAGAAGTATCATTTGATTAAAAAAAAAAATCTTTAATGTGTTCCCTTCTCAAAACTTGCACGTTATTTAGACTACAATTTTTTATTACATACAATTAGCTGCAGGCAATTTTGCAGACCTGTTCCTCAAATTTTTATTAAAATTAAATATTGTAGTGTGAATAAAACACAACAGGTACCTGCTGTAATATGCGAGAGTTCTTGGTATATTTCACCTGATGGTCTCTTATTAACCGCTCAGACGCTTGTGCAACAGAAACATCAGGGAAACCCAGCACTGGATACACCTACAGTAAACATACAACCATACAGCCACGTTTATCATCTTCAGCCTCTTTATTATTCTTTGTTTTATCTCTAACTGTCTGCACATCTGTTCCTACTGTAATCTGGGCATCTCTAAAGAGCTCCTTCCCTGAAACCTTCCCCAGCTTTTCCTGTCTCAGACCGCTCGAATCTTGCGCTACGAAATTATCCTTCTCAGTGCTCCTGAAATGGTCCAAAAAGTAGCTTTCAGAATGAGACAGCTCACTTTGACAGAGTGTACAGGTATTATCAGTGAATATATGATGATAATACCATTTGACTTTGAGATTGATGAAGACGAGTAGCTGTCCCTTTCCATCACGGGTGTCATTGTGGAAGCCGCTGCCGCTACATGAACTACATCTTATGAATCAAAGTTAGTTAGTTAATAATTTAATTAGCTTGTGTCCATTTAATAGTTTTAACAGATACAACTTTTGTTTTAATAATGAATTGATTTCACTGATGATTATTGAAATATTAGAAGTATTTTTTCATTGTTCACGTTAACTAACTAATTTTAGCAAATGGAACCTTATTGTATTGTTGAAGTCCATATTTTGGTTAAAGCCACAATATGTAATTTTTTTTATGCTAGAGGTCGCTTATTCAAAACAAAAGCGTAGCTTTATGACGCCTTGATTTCATGGGGCTTTTATTATGCCGCAGACAAGCGCTTCCGCTTCTTCTGGTCATGCATATGTTGGGGAACGCAGAGCTGTTTTATCATATTAGACACTTTTAAATGTGTTGAAATATGTTATAATGCTACTCTGTGCGTTCGCTCGGCGGCTACTATGAGACACTTGTTCACACTGCAGTAAGATAGATCGATATTAGGCATGGTAAAACATGGTACACGCGGTAAATCAATAAAACGAGATTTAAACAACAAGACTAACTGTGTTGAGCTATATAACAATCATTTTCTGTCGATGAATGTATCCAAACAGTCGCTTACCTGTCTAATAAAACACACAATATGTTAAAGCATCTTTAGTGTTTCCTTGGTTTATACAAAATAAAACCGCAAATCAAGAGTAACGTGGGTATGATGTCATTTATAGTCCGTTAAAATTGCTTATTTCTCTGGATTTAAACAATCTTGGAAACATTTGAGATAATGTAAGTATACAAGTCAACAAAATACACTCACCTAAAGGATTATTAGGAACACCATACTAATACTGTGTTTGACCCCCTTTCGCCTTCAGAACTGCCTTAATTCTACGTGGCATTGATTCAACAAGGTGCTGAAAGCATTCTTTAGAAATGTTGGCCCATATTGATAGGATAGCATCTTGCAGTTGATGGAGATTTGTGGGATGCACATCCAGGGCACGAAGCTCCCGTTCCACCACATCCCAAAGATGCTCTATTGGGTTGAGATCTGGTGACTGTGGGGGCCATTTTAGTACAGTGAACTCATTGTCATGTTCAAGAAACCAATTTGAAATGATTCGAGCTTTGTGACATGGTGCATTATCCTGCTGGAAGTAGCCATCAGAGGATGGGTACATGGTGGTCATAAAGGGATGGACATGGTCAGAAACAATGCTCAGGTAGGCCGTGGCATTTAAACGATGCCCAATTGGCACTAAGGGGCCTAAAGTGTGCCAAGAAAACATCCCTCACACCATTACATCACCACCACCAGCCTGCACAGTGGTAACAAGGCATGATGGATCCATGTTCTCATTCTGTTTACGCCAAATTCTGACTCTACCATCTGAATGTCTCAACAGAAATCAAGACTCATCAGACCAGGCAACATTTTTCCAGTCTTCAACTGTCCAATTTTGGTGAGCTCGTGCAAATTGTAGCCTCTTTTTCCTATTTGTAGTGGAGATGAGTGGTACCCGGTGGGGTCTTCTGCTGTTGTAGCCCATCCGCCTCAAGGTTGTGCGTGTTGTGGCTTCACAAATGCTTTGCTGCATACCTCGGTTGTAACGAGTGGTTATTTCAGTCAAAGTTGCTCTTCTATCAGCTTGAATCAGTCGGCCCATTCTCCTCTGACCTCTAGCATCAACAAGGCATTTTCGCCCACAGGACTGCCGCATACTGGATGTTTTTCCCTTTTCACACCATTCTTTGTAAACTCTAGAAAAGGTTGTGCGTGAAAATCCCAGTAATTGAGCAGATTGTGAAATACTCAGACCGGCCCGTCTGGCACCAACAACCATGCCACGCTCAAAATTGCTTGAATCACCTTTCTTTCCCATTCTGACATTCAGTTTGGAGTTCAGGAGATGTCTTGACCAGGACCACACCCCTAAATGCATTGAAGCAACTGCCATGTGATTGGTTGATTAGATAATTGCATTAATGAGAAATTGAACAGGTGTTCCTAATAATCCTTTAGGTGAGTGTATATAACATTGTTCTAGTTGTTTTTGGATATTGTAATCCAAAAATCTTACATATTATACCTTTAAGAAAAACCCTTTACATGCTGTACAGCTAGTGAAATATTTCTGAATAAACTAATGCATGCACATTATTTTCCTGGAGATGCTCAGTTCCTACAGTACATGGAGAATGCCAGACTTACTTCTCACATCCACTACAGTCACATTTATTGTAGGACTCGTTATCAGGACGTTGACCAGAACCGTTACATCCAGAGCACACTTTCTGCATAAAGACACAAATAAAAAGAGTCTCTAGTTTTTCATTACAATAATATGACCTGTTTTAACCACCATGTACTCCAAAAACAATTCAGTGAATAATAAAAAGCCTGTGCAACTGGCCTGATGTTTACCAGTCAAAACATTACTTACGCTTCCAGTTCCAGTGCAAGAAGAACAGGCATTTCTTCCCATTCCACTGCCCGGGTCACATATCTAGGACACAACAAGAAACTATTTTTTGCTTTTCAGTACCTTGATTATGTAAATTAGATCTTAATGTTCCCCTATTAAGCTTTCTTGGGGGGTTATACCTTGGGGGGTTATACCGTGTGTAATATAGCTGTTTGTGAATGTAAAATATTTGCAAAGTTTCAAAGATCAAGTTTCAAAGTCATGATAAATTAAGTTATTGTCTCTCAAATGAAAGAACCGTTTCTGAACTGCCTGAAACCAGTCGTCAGTAATTCCAGTCTTACTTCCTGCACGAACCTATGTAGGTTTGTAACACATTTGCATAATGCCAGAATATAGGTCTTCATTGGCTGCCCGTGATCAACATCTACTTTGACCCTCCTCAATCACTGTTGTTGTAGCTGAGGCCTGGAGGAGTGTGGTTAATGTAGATGTCGAGAAGACACAGTTTTCTGCAATGCGAATGCAAATCCACTTTGCATGCACTTCTAAATGATAAGGACGGTACAGTAAAACAGTTTGGTAAAACCAACACCATCGTTACTGTTTGTATCACTGTTTCCAAGAGCTGAAATTCTGATATGACATTGGCCGTTTTGTTTCTGATACGTGCTACAAGTGATAGACCAATAACAACAGACTGGGCCAACTGACCAATCAGAGCAGAGGAAGCTCTCAGAAAGGAGGGGTTTTGAAAGAAAGAAAATCCTTGATTTGAACCATTTCAGACACTGTTAGAAAAGAGGTGATGCTGCAATGTATATTATGAGAAAATGTAAGTGTTTTTTTTTACCTTGGATGCATTTAAACCTGTTGTAGCAGACCTCTAAACCAAAATGATGAACCTTTAAAATAGCATAATAGGGATACTTTAAAATGAAGTGCTACCAAACTCCATAGATGGTGGTTTAATACAGAAAGGTTCTGATACAGTAGTTGCTACACACTGTTATTTGTATGGGCCCTTCTTGTGGATCTTGAGTGATCAAACCTTAATTGAGGAAGTGTAGGGCACTCTAATGGTCTCCTTGTGCTCAGTAAAGTAGGACGGAGGTTGAGCTGCAATCTCCCACGGTCCAGGAGCACGCTGAATCCCAGCATCGACACGCTGCCCTGCGAAAGAGTGTAGGCAATGATTTAGCCAGGGAACAAGGTTTAGATTGTGGAACTAATAATTGCAACTAATTTGAACTGCACAAAACCTGTTGCTATAGTGTTTATAGCTCATTACTAGGGTGTTATGGATGGTTGCTTACTGGCCCAAGTCAAAAATGCCCATCCCAGAGTCTCTATACTCTCCATGGAAATTGGTGCAAAATGTCTGTAATAAAAATGGACTGACAGACAAAGTGCAATAAACACTGCCTTGCATTCGGAGGTGGATGCCTAATGTTTGGGAACGCAATCCATTTTTCATCCATTTCTCAGGACCCGAAACTCATTAAAAATTTTTTTTTTTAATTGAGTTCATCGGAGTGGTCTAAGACCTCATGACTGTAGTCGCACTTAAACCATGAACACACACAAAAAATTTACTGGATTTGAAGAGGTTTCAAACACATAAGAGTTTATGTGGTTGAAATAAAAAAGTAACAAATTCATTCCCCTTAGGAATGAATGGAATGCTCAAAATTAAAACTAAAAATGCTAAAACTTTACCAAAAAATGATTTTATATCGTCTACATGTGTATCTGAATGCATTCTGAAGAGATAACCTCGAGAACTGACTTTGGGACTCAGCAGAACAGATCATTTGCTACATATAGAGCTATAAGGCCATCTAGTGGCAAGAGTCGTGAAATATCATGTTATATTATTATTATTATTATTACAGAGACACCCTAATTATTTTGAGCTGGTTATTGCATGTATTTGAGAGTTATTTTGAATTTACGTTGAAACAATGTGAAAAATATGGTTAAATTATATCAAATGATCAAATCTAGTCATTTAAAGATAAATAAAAAAAATTGCATTAAAAATAGAAAAAATATTATAAAAATGAAATGATATAAGCTTTCTGCAATAAAAAAAAAGTATACTTTTAGGGCTTCCGGGTCATTTTGACCCGTGAGGGAAGGATTTGTTACAGGATGTGAGGGAGGATGAAGGTTTAATGTGACATTTTTTCCCAAATTTCGCATAAAATAGGTTGATGAAAACAGCTTATGATATTCTGTCCCTATATACTCCCTCCTATCTAAGTCCAGGGGATTTTTCTTTCAGATTCTTTTTAAATTTTCTAATATCACAGATCTCCTCAATAAGCTGCACATTGTGGGTTATCATTTATATCTGTACATCACAAAAGCACAGGATAGTTTAATATAGAGTTCTGTTTAAATCTCTAATCACAAGTATTAGCAATAGTGATGGTGGTTTGCCTAATCAAGCACAACTATTGATAGACTCGATTGACTTTTGGTACCTTTGTAAGACTCCTGACTCCATTTAGTAGATCTGGACTCTGAACATCTCCAAACGATACTGAGAACAGAAGCAGAACAAAAAGACAGGCCTCAGACCACCTTCAGCTCTATGAAGCCAAAACAACATCAGATTTATGCATGTCTACAATACACAGAATGATGGTAATCACTAAGCTCAAAATGGAAATTATTTACATCTCACCCTGTAGGTGTTGAAGGACTCCATGTTGGTTATAACTCCATCTCTGACGGGGGCAGAACTATAGCAGCACTTGCTGGAGACGTAATCTTCAAAAGCTGCACGTGCTCTTCCCTCTGAGATGGAAGGAATGTTGTTGCTAACAAGAAATTATTAATAGACATGCATGATAAATTATGAACATGCAACAGGAGTCAGTTTGAGAATGAAGACGTCTGAAGCACAGAGACCTCTGGTTATAAAAAGTACTTTAATTCATTGTAAAATTTAGCTGCACTGGCACTTTCAGATGAGAGCAAAATTTTAACTGAATTCAGCTGTATAATGACATTATTGTCTTCTGTAGAGCTGCTTATAGCCGAAATAAACGTGCTTCATAATTGATGAATTTTGCAGCATTAGGGCTGGTTTACAAAGTAGCTACGAAAGTAACGCAGCAGTGGAATGTAAAAACGTGTTCTGTGTGAACTGCCCCTAATGTTATTTTCCTGTTTATTAATGTGAAGCTGCATTGAAACAATCTGTAGTGTATTAAAGCAATATATTAATGAATGTGACTTGACTTAATCTTAAAGAAATAAACGAAAAATACTGCCATTCTGGATGGCTGGAGGCTTCAGGCACAGGCATCGGTACAGAGGGCATTGGAGGTGGAAGATACGCACCTGTTACATGATGAACACATCAGTGACATTCACAAGAGACAGTTTTATAACTTTAGCAACACATTCAACATCCAAATTCTGTTAAATCTAAGCTATTTAATAGCAACCATGAAAGTCAGCACATCATCTGTTTAGGAAATGCTTTTTCTTCCATTTCCGACTGTTTCACCTATACAAACATGATTAAATGAAAAACAAAATGTTAAAGGTTGCATTTACATGGATCAATAGCAATAATTTTCTAATAATTAATAATTTAATAAAATAAAAGATGTACAGTACACCTTTTTTGTAAGATTTTTTTTTTAATAAATTAACTTTTATTTAGCAAAAATGCATGAAATGGATCAGCGGCGATAGTCAAGACTTTTACATTGCTACAAAATATTTCTATGTCAAATAAATTCTGTTCTTCACCAAAGAATTGCGGTTTCCACAAAAATATGAAGCAGCACAACTGTTTTCAACATTGATAATAATTATACATTTTTCTTGAGCAGCAAATCAGCACATTAGAATGTTTCCTGAAGGATCACGTGACACTGAAGACTGGCGTAATGATGCTGAAAATTCAGCTTTGATCACAGGAATAAATCAGAAAACAGAAAACATATTTCAAAAACATCAGTCTTAATGTTTCGTGTATATGCCACTTTTATGTCCTGTATCTTATATGTCCTGTATGTTATATGATTTATGATAGGAGCCCTATTAATTATTGCAATAATAATGATATATAATAATGACCTACTAATTTAATAAAATTCCGTAATAAAATGAAAGGAATCAATATTGTTTTGTGCTTCTTACCACCTCCGCCGGTCACAATTCCCTCATATCCCGGGATGCTGTCAAACATGCTTGCAAGAAATAAATTACAACAAATTAAGGCAACTTGAATTATATATTGCAACTTAATTTTTAATTTTACAACTTAATTAAGTTTAATTTTAATGATTTGAAAGTTCTCTCATTAAAGTAGATCTGCAACAGCTGAAAAAAGCACATTTAGAAGATTTGTGCATATGCTAAATATAGCTCAATATAATTTTGACATAGCAATTAATTAACACATTATTCATTACATACGATCATTTATTTATATATTATAAGCCAAATAACCTTTTTGTACACATAGAAGTAATCAAAGACTTACCTTCTTACTTCTCAGAGCTGCTGCTCAAATCAGAGTAGACAGATACAGATTATATAGCTTTACAGAAGCTGACGCATATGAGTTATGATTGGAAGAGTAAGATGTTTTCTAGGGGTGTAGTCTAATAGTTAAAAATAGCTAATAGTTATGACCATTGTTCCCTTCAGCAACATTAACAGACTGGTGCAGAAGAACTTTAGTTTGAATTTCATTAGTTAAAGGGTTAGTTCACCCAAAAATGAAAGTTCTGTCATTAATTACTCACCCTCATGTCGTTCCAAACCCCCTAGACTTTCGTTCATCTTCGGAACACGAATAGACACGATCGCATTATATGATGAACAGATTGAATTTAGGCTTTTATCCACATGTAAACATTGATCAGCGAACATCAGCCGAGCCTGCTTGATGCGCAAGAACAAACCTCATTGGTTCTTGCTGAAGCTCAAACGTGCCGCATAACACAAAAATGAACCTCATTGGTTCTTGTGGAAGCTCAAACGTGCTGCGTAACACGAGAATGAACCTCATTGGTTCTTGCTGAAGCTCAAACGTGCTGCGTAACACGAGAATGAACCTCATTGGTTCTTGCTGAAGCTCAAACGTGATGCGTAACATGAGAATGAACCTCATTGGTTCTTGCTGAAGCTCAAACGTGATGCGTAACATGAGAATGAACCTCATTGGTTCTTGCTGAAGCTCAAACGTGATGCTTAACGCGAGAATGAACCTCATTGGTTCTTGCTGAAGCTCAAACGTGCTGCGTAACATGAGAATGAACCTCATTGGTTCTTGCTGAAGCTCAAACGTGATGCGTAACATGAGAATGAACCTTATTGGTTCTTGCTGAAGCTCAAACGTGATGCGTAACATGAGAATGAACTTCATTGGTTCTTGCTGAAGCTCAAACGTGATGCTTAACGCGAGAATGAACCTCATTGGTTCTTACTGAAGCTCAAACGTGCTGCGTAACATGAGAATTAACCTCATTGGTTCTTGCTGAAGCTCAAACGTGATGCGTAACATGAGAATGAACCTCATTGGTTCTTTCTGAAGCTCAAACGTGATGCGTAACATGAGAATGAACCTCATTGGTTCTTGCTGAAGCTCAAACGTGCTGCGTAACATGAGAATGAACCTCATTGGTTCTTGCTGAAGCTCAAACGTGATGCTTAACGCGAGAATGAACCTCATTGGTTCTTACTGAAGCTCAAACGTGCTGCGTAACATGAGAATGAACCTCATTGGTTCTTACTGAAGCTCAAACGTGCTGTGTAACATGAGAATTAACCTCATTGGTTCTTGCTGAAGCTCAAACGTGATGCGTAACATGAGAATGAACCTCATTGGTTCTTGCTGAAGCTCAAACGTGATGCGTAACATGAGAATGAACTTCATTGGTTCTTACTGAAGCTCAAACGTGCTGCTTAACGCAAGAATGAACCTCATTGGTTCTTACTGAAGCTCAAACGTGCTGCTTCACACGAGAATGAACCTCATTGGTTCTTACTGAAGCTCAAACGTGCTGTGTAACATGAGAATTAACCTCATTGGTTCTTGCTGAAGCTCAAACGTGATGCGTAACATGAGAATGAACCTCATTGGTTCTTGCTGAAGCTCAAACGTGATGCGTAACATGAGAATGAACCTCATTGGTTCTTGCTGAAGCTCAAACGTGATGCTTAACGCGAGAATGAACCTCATTGGTTCTTGCTGAAGCTCAAACGTGCTGCGTAACATGAGAATGAACCTCATTGGTTCTTGCTGAAGCTCAAACGTGATGCGTAACATGAGAATGAACCTTATTGGTTCTTGCTGAAGCTCAAACGTGATGCGTAACATGAGAATGAACTTCATTGGTTCTTGCTGAAGCTCAAACGTGATGCTTAACGCGAGAATGAACCTCATTGGTTCTTACTGAAGCTCAAACGTGCTGCGTAACATGAGAATTAACCTCATTGGTTCTTGCTGAAGCTCAAACGTGATGCGTAACATGAGAATGAACCTCATTGGTTCTTTCTGAAGCTCAAACGTGATGCGTAACATGAGAATGAACCTCATTGGTTCTTGCTGAAGCTCAAACGTGCTGCGTAACATGAGAATGAACCTCATTGGTTCTTGCTGAAGCTCAAACGTGATGCTTAACGCGAGAATGAACCTCATTGGTTCTTACTGAAGCTCAAACGTGCTGCGTAACATGAGAATGAACCTCATTGGTTCTTACTGAAGCTCAAACGTGCTGTGTAACATGAGAATTAACCTCATTGGTTCTTGCTGAAGCTCAAACGTGATGCGTAACATGAGAATGAACCTCATTGGTTCTTGCTGAAGCTCAAACGTGATGCGTAACATGAGAATGAACTTCATTGGTTCTTACTGAAGCTCAAACGTGCTGCTTAACGCAAGAATGAACCTCATTGGTTCTTACTGAAGCTCAAACGTGCTGCTTCACACGAGAATGAACCTCATTGGTTCTTACTGAAGCTCAAACGTGCTGTGTAACATGAGAATTAACCTCATTGGTTCTTGCTGAAGCTCAAACGTGATGCGTAACATGAGAATGAACTTCATTGGTTCTTGCTGAAGCTCAAACGTGATGCGTAACATGAGAATGAACTTCATTGGTTCTTGCTGAAGCTCAAACGTGCTGCGTAACATGAGAATGAACCTCATTGGTTCTTGCTGAAGCTCAAACGTGCTGCGTAACATGAGAATTAACCTCATTGGTTCTTGCTGAAGCTCAAACGTGATGCGTAACATGAGAATGAACTTCATTGGTTCTTGCTGAAGCTCAAACGTGCTGTGTAACATGAGAATGAACCTCATTGGTTCTTGCTGAAGCTCAAACGTGCTGCGTAACATGAGAATGAACTTCATTGGTTCTTGCTGAAGCTCAAACGTGCTGCGTAACACGAGAATGAACCTCATTGGTTCTTGCTGAAGCTCAAACGTGCTGCGTAACATGAGAATGAACCTCATTGGTTCTCGCACGTCAAGCGAACATGCTTGAGCTTCTGTTTACCACAGCTGATGTGTGAGTTGATCAATGTTTAAATGTGAATAAAAGCCTAAATTCAATCTATTCAGAAAATGTTGTACTAAACCGCTCAATTCATATGGATTAGTTTTATGATCTCTTTATGAACTTTTTGAAGCATCAAAGTGGTAGTTGTGTAGCTGTCAATACACGGACTGAAATCTCTCAGATTTCATCAAAAAGATCTTCATTTGTGTTCCGAAGATGAACGAAAGTCTTACGGGTTTGGAATGACATGAAGGTGAGTAAATGATGACAGAATTTACATTTTGGGGTGAACTAACCCTTTAATGAAAAAAGTAAAGTCAATTGGAAAAACTGATCACCATAATGGTAACTTCAAACAAAACACAACTTCTGTGGGTGCAATGTACATTTTTAATGTAATCTGATTTAACCAAACATTTTTGCTGCTCTATGCAAGCAGTGAAACATCTGAATAAATGGTGCATGCATGTTGAAAGGAAATATGCTGATATGATACAGCACATTGCAAATAATCTTTAATGCCTGTTAGATTTGTTTTTTCCTGGTCATTTTGAGACCACAACCACAGCTTTCTCTTTGACTCATTTTTAGAGACAATGGCACACAGAAATCACAAATACCACAGAATATTTTGAAGAGGGTATGAAATGGATGCTGACGGATGTATTGGTAGTTAATAAAAAAGGGGAACAATTATAGAAAAAATTAATAATAATAAAGTGTGTTAAGTCAGTGTAATATAATAGAACAGCTAGATGTTGCTCTTCAGTTTTTTCAGTACATCCGTCAGCTTTGGTTTGTGGTCATTTTTTAATATGGAAATTTAGTTCAAGATCACCAATGACCACATAACCACAGGCTTGCCACTGACCTTTTTCTTTAATAGAACACATTTTCCATTAAACAGTATAGCCACCATACCACATGCAAACAATCGCTGCAAAAAGGTTTATGAAACCACACTGAATGTCTATTTTTTTTTTAAATCATGCACATTATTAGTTATATAGAGTTTGATTTTAGTATGTTTGGCACAGTAAAAAAAAAAACAGCATAGTGTAACATCTTTTTACCAGTCACTTCTTAGCTCACACAGGGTAAAATTTATATCTCGACTGTATTCCATCATTCTCAAGCAAGTGTGCGTGTCTACTAGAACACAGAATGAAGATATTACTAAGTTTAAAATGAAAATGTGTTTATTTGATCTTTTTTAGGTGAACCAAACATTTTAAATATAATATTCACATCAATGTCACTAAAAACAACTATTTAATCATAAATGTCTAGTCTTACTTTAACACGTATCAATTATGACACAGTACAAAAAACTAGGGATGCACCGATATTACAATTTTGGCTGATCATTAACTGAATAACTGATCATTTAAAAACCGATAATCGATATATTGGCCATTAAATCTAGATGCAAATTTTTATATAATTTTTGAGAGCCTGATTACAAAAACAAGTTCTGCAGTTTTCAAACATCTAAATTTTATAGTCTTAATTGGTTAATAAACAAAAAGTTTATGTGCAAATACTCCATAAAATCAGTCATCATGACGTTACTAAACACACAGCATGTGTGTATATTAGCATATTAGTGACGTCATCACATCGGTTGCATTCTGCCTGTCTAATGTGTTTTCTCTCCTAATCCATGCTCACATACTGTATTTTAATATAATATAATATCATGTAATATAATATAATATAAAATAATATTATATAATATAGCTGAATGTCCAATAAAGCTGTTCTCATTTTTTTGTCAGACAACAGAACGAGTATGATACAGTGAATGACTACATTTTAATATATCTAAATTATCTGAATTCAGAGAGTTCGGAAACTGGACTATAGCCTGTGATAGTGAGTAACAGCCTTTAAGTGATAAGCACACGAGAAGAATGGAAATCAAAACGGTCAAACTTAATTCTTTAAATATAAAACAAAGGAGAAGCAGATATAGTGTTTATTCCTTGGCAACACTGTGCTCATGTGTGTAGCTCGCTCTTTCACATCTGCCAGATGCCGTGCACTCAACAGAATGCGCTGTTGCTCCTCTTAACCATTCACTGAACAGGGTAGATACAGAGAGAGGTGTGACCGCAGCGGGAAAGCAAGACATTGTGCTCACAGGACATTGCTGGCGACATTTGGAAAGTTACTGAGGTTTGTCCAGAAAGTCGCTAGGCGCTGTTTTAAAAAAATAGTCGCTAAAGGGGGTTGAAATGTGGCTAGATCTAGCAACAAAGTTGCTAAGTTGGCAACACTGGCCCTCTACAGTTTTTTTTCCCTCTGTGGTCATATTTTAATATTCATGTGTCTGTATAATGTGTTGCAGGTGTGTGTTATATTGGTTGTTGTCTCCCCTCTTCCCCCCTCTACACTCCCACTTTTCCACAGCTTTACTCGCCCCTTTCTTCAGACTTTTTCAAATCTGAGGTTTGAATGACCAGGCTAAAACGGGGGATTTCATGACACTTTGACCATATTTTCCTTTTTGAAGAGATTTCAATCATATTTCAAGCAATTCAAAACCATCATGGCGAACAGTGCACATCTGACACGTCTCAGCTGAAGGAAATAATCCATTATTTATAAGCTTTAATATATCGGCCTAATTTTCATAGCGATATGGTGGCTGATATATTGTGCATTCCTACAAAAAACTTTTGGTGACATGATTCTTTCTCAACAGTCAGTTTATTATAGTGGTATTATTTATAACAGTATAAAAAATGTATTATCTAAAAGAGGATTAGTAATTCACATTTGGGCATATTGAGTCAGATATAAAATGTTACAAATATCTACATAGACAGAAGCTGCGTAATCAATGATCCATCGTTTTGTGTGTCAACTATTGCATATTTTCCTATACGTTCCTAGAATGATTTCATTTCTTCATCTTAATGGATATACAGTATTTATATTGTACTTCTGCTGTATGTCAGGTCAGGTGCATCAGATGTTACATCACAGAACAGCAGCAGGTGGCAGGGTAGTCATCAGCGTTCACTTCAAACTCATTTCCATACACATAGTAAACATGGGATTTTCCTTTCCACATGTAGCTCACTTTGGTTATGGGAATGAGCTCGATTGTCTGCCTCTAAAACAGGACAGATGAAATTAAAGAATGACAGATTTAAAACATACAAATTATAGTTAGAAATTATGAATAAAAATAATTATTAAAAAAGTACAATATAAAAAGCACACAAAGACAGCTGTACCTGTTGTAATATGCGGGAGGTTTGGGCGTATTTCACCTGATGGTCTCTTACTAAGCGCTCAGAAGCTTGTGCAACAGAAACGTCTGGGAAGCCCATCACTGGATACACCTACAGTAAACATACACACATCTGATGAACTTTTTTTGCTCTTTCTTTTTACTGCTCATTATATGTACAGTCTGTTCTTACCATATACTGGGCGTCTTTGAAGAGCTCCTTCCCTGAAACCTTCTCCAGGTTTTCCACTCGTAGACCACTCAAATCTTGCGCTACGTGATCATCCTTCTCAGTGCTCCTGAAACAGTAGAATGAGTAGCTTTCAGAATGAGACAGCTCAGTTTGAAAGACTTCTGAAAATCATTAAATAATCAATAACATTGACTTAATATACGTAAAAAAAACTTGTGTGATCTGTCAGAAAAATAACAGCTCTCCACGACAAACTGCATGATTTATGTCTAGCACAAACAACGAAGAGTGAGTTAACTCAAAGACTATAGATACACAAAGACTGTTCACTCCTATTACTTACGAATGGAGGAACTGCAACGTGCCTCATTCATGAAACACATCCGGAACGCATTTTTGTGTAAATCATTCATAAAGCCGTTCTGATGTAAATTTTCGGATTCATGAAAATGTTTGTATTGTTGATATGAAAGATATTTACACCTGCTCCCTACCACGTGTAAATGGTACTTAAAACATTTGAACGTTTTGTGTTCTTTTAGGCGAACTGATGGCACTGCATTTGATGCACTATGTAGCATAATAATATTTCACAAGTTCTTTTGCCCGTTTTTGGGGCAGTCGTGGCCTAATGGTTAGAGTCTCAAACTAGTAGCCCGAAGGTTGCGGGTTTGATTCTCAATACTGGCAGGAAATGACTGAGGTTCACTTGAGCAAGGCACCTAACCCTAAATTGCTCCCTGGGTGCCACAGCAAAATGGCTGCCCACTGCTCCAAGTGTGTGTGTCCACAGTTTGCAGTGTGTGTGTGTGTTCAATACTCACTACTTTAAATGTGTGTGCACTAACATCTACATCAGAATGCCAGCTCAGTATCGGCCGGCTCCTGTGTCAGCACCACATCCATGCGCCATGGTGCTCATGTGAACCATCGGAGATGGACACAGAAGAGAAGAGAAGAAATTGTTGAATAAAGTTGTTATTTTTGTGTTTTGTGAAATATATTCATTTGTGTTCCGAAGATGAACGAAGGTCTTACGGGTTTGGAATGACATGAGGGCGAGTAATTAATGACAGAATTTTTGGGTGAACTAACCATATGGGTAACCATAATTGGCCTTCACATTTCACTTTTTTTTTTTTTTGGTAGCTGAGAGTTGAAAACTGTTCAACTTTGGGTTTGCAAAACGCAGCGCTTGTCACTGTCACTTTTTACCCAGCCGTCCAATCACAGTGGAGGAGGGGCGGGACAAATACTACACCGACCAACCAACCTACTTGGTTAAACAACAATGGAGAAGTTAATATTGCTGGTTACTGCATTTTTATATTCAGTAATATTCTTGAAAATATTAATATTCAGTAATATTCTTATTTGTGCAATATAATGGAGCCAAACCTGAGAAGGGAGTCCAGAAGATTCCACAGCGTTCCGGGACATGCAATTTGCGTAGTTGTAATTCATAGGTGGGGATTATGCTAATTGTAAAAGAGTGCACGCACCCCATTTACAAATGATTGGAATCTTACACACGTTTAACTATCAAATCTGATGTTTACGAAGCTTTTGTGAATCCGGGAGTCGAGTTTTATGCATGAATTACTCAGAATTTACTTGTATTCACAAAATTTTCATGAATGAGTGACTGGTCTAACTTGAAAAGCATTAGACCTAGCATTAGAAACAACATTTATTTTATTTAACAGTTCATATAAGATTTTGTTATTTAATTGTGAGTTCGGCAAGCAGTTTTAGCAGATTGAATAGGAAATAGGATTGAATAGATAGGACCCAAAATAGCTGCAAATATGGTCAACAAGTGAACAGACTTTCCTTGAAAGGGACTTTGGTTAACCACAAGTCTGAGTATAGTGTGTAGTAAAAGCCAGCCATGCTTGCCTTAGCAAACTCTAATGTTAAATCATGTAGATCATACCATTTAACATTGAGGTTGATGAAGACGATTAGCTGTCTCTTTCCATGGCAGGTGTCACACTGGCAAGAGCCGCTGCCGCTACATGAACTACAGCTGAAAGACACAAGACAACATGTAAACACCAAACCACTCACTGAAGCTCCAGTAAGGATTTCATGAAAATTCAAACCATAGTAACTAAAATAAAATATTTAAATTATAAAATAAAATAAAAAACGTACTTTTCACGTCCGCGCCCATTGCAGTGTGTGCAGCGGTCATCAGTAGGACGGTGACCAGAACCATTACACACCCAACAGACTTTCTGCACATGGACAACAATAGAGGACAAACAGTTCAAATATTAGACTGTTATTTTACATCATATGAACTGAATGAAAACCATTGTGTGGCTTGTGCGCACATTTCCAATACAATTCAACTTCTCCAGGCACCACACAAAGGAATACTTTTATGCAATACAACTAGCATATTTTCCTCTGTGAAAATACCTTTGAGAACAATGAAATTTATTGTTCAAATGGCATGCAGCTGGTTCAGACTGTGCTAGTCAAATCTGACTTACGTTTCCAGCTCCCGCACAGGTGGTACAGGGGTTTCTACCCATTCCAAGACACAAGTGACAGTTCTAGGGTACAAACAGAATTTAATGCTGTAAAATATGAATATAAGCATTACTGGGACGTTTAACATTAAGCACTTGTGCTTTTTATTATTCATCCCATTCATTTTTCCCATAGGGACTTTTTAAAAAGTCCAACCAGCTATGAGGTGAATCACAACAAGTCAGACAAAAAAACAAAAGGTACAAGACTGAACATAACGGCTTTAACAAGGGAAAGAATCACAATCCCATAAAGCCTTACGAATAACGCAATCAAATTAAAAATGATCTATAAATATAAAACCAACAATTTAAAGATGTTGACTTTATATATAGAAACAATATATTTATGTTTATTGCACAATACTGCAAATAGTGTCAAATAATTAAGTAGTTTGACTGACTTTTATGTCATATGAGATTTGCTTGCTGCAATTGTCTGATTAGTGGTGATTTCTTTGCAGAATCATGGGTAATGTAGTTCTTCACCAGGGAGTCTGCACTTAACATGATTATAAAAATAAAAAAAACTAATATTATGCAGGCTGATAGCTTCAACAAATGCATATATCATAGATTAACAACCTTGTACCTCACAGTAGGCCTGTGTCTTTAAAGGTTTATAAGTTATCATTTCAAATTCATTCCCTTATGGGAAAATAAATGGGATTCTTTTTACTTCTGGAACCCGACTGTTGCCCTCAATAATAGCTCTACAAGCGGAACAATTCAAATGGAAGATCCTTGTGATTATGGAAGATTAAATAAAATACTGCCAACACAATACTGTGTTGGTGTTTAATGCAGAAATGCTCTGAAATGCTCTGATACAGTGTGTGTTGAATGAGACCTGCTCTCTTAGTTTGGTGGATCTTGTGGTTAAAGGTCAAACCTTGACTGAGGAAGTGTAGGGCACTCTAATGGTCTGCTTGTGCTCTTGAAAGAAGGCCGGTGGTTGAGCTGCAATCTGCCATGGTCCTGGAGCAGGTTGAACACCAGCATCCACAGGCTGCCCTGAGAGAGAAGGACACACAGAGAATTAAACGGTTCATAAAATTTCCAAGAGCCATGTCTGATGAGGTTCTACAGCATATGAGCCAAATATGTAGACATTTTACCTACTTGGTTTAAAGAAAGTTTTTTTAAAAATTACAATGAAACCCAATGAATCTTCTTTGTCAGAGAAATTTTGTTTTTTATCGTTTACGAGCCACATCAACATTTCATTTCCCTGCATTTGCATCTACATGGAAGTGAACTTAGATTTGCATATGTGAGATCGGATTTACATCGTACATCCCTTTTTGTTGAGACAAATTTATGTGACCAAGTGTAAATGGAGCCAAAAGATTGATCAATTCGATCAAGGTGCATAAAGTGTAAACAGGCCCAGTATGGCTTCTGGGTACCTGCATATGGCTCCTGACTCCATTCAGTAGATCTGGACTCCATGAACGTCTCCAAACGATACTGAGAACAGCATAAGCAGACACATCCAGAGCAACATTTCAAAGCACAAAGAACATCAATATTATGCATGTCTAAAAAAACTCTACTAGATGCTACTTTTCTACGGAGCCCCTAAAGGGACATGTTGAAGGAAAAAAATATATAAGATGGGAGGAAAAATTATATAGCTATCAATGCTTTTGCGTTCCCTGAGAAACTTTTGTGTTCTTTGTGAGCGAATGCAGTTTCTGAGGTTTCTCATATTTATTTCATTACCATGTCCATTTAGGGGCTGTACTTTTCTACCCCACATACTAGACTAAGAAAAAGATGCTCATAATGAAGATGATTTATTGTATGTCTCACCCTGTAGGTGTTGAAGGACTCCATGTTGGTTATAACTCCATCTTTGACGGGGGCAGAACTATAGCAGCACTTGCTAGAGACGTACGTTGCCAAAGCTTCACGTGCTCTCTCCTCTGAGATGGACGGTATACTGATATCAATGAGAAACATCAATATGTGGGTGACCTTTTGCACATGTTCAACAGGGTGTTGTACAATATTTGTCAATCTTTGTACTCGAAGACCCCACCATGAAACTTTTTAGGTGTTTTTCTAAGTTAACACACCCAATGTAGGTCAAAGTGCACACTAATGAGCTAATAAGGTGAATCAGCAGATGTGTTAGATAAAGCTTTCAAACTTTTTGATGCCCATAACCCCCAGATATGATGATCCCCTTTTGAAAGGAATGTACAAGCAGATATATATATTTTTTCCATGTAATTTTCATGTACAAAGACTTCTATTATGCAAAGGAAAAAAAAGTGTGATGTTATAAAAACATGTTAATTTGTCAAAAATATCTTAATTTGTGTTCCGAAGATAAACTGGTGGTCTTATGGGTTTGGAACAACATGAGGGAGAGTAATTAATGACAGAATTTAAATTTTTGGGTGAACTAACCCTTAAACCACAGCCTGTATTTTTAAACCACAGAGATAAAGGACACACCCAAACTGTGAGAAATGAAGAATTCCCATCTTTGTACGATGATCGCATATCATAGACGGGTGCCGGTACAACGTTAAAAGATTAATTGCGTGCATTGCGTGTTTTCTGTGTAAAAAAAAAAGCTCTTACTGCCAGTCTGGTGGGCTAGGGGCTTGTTCAGGCACAGGCATCGGTACAGATGGCATTGGAGGCGGAAGATACCCACCTGTGAAAAGAAAGACACATCAGTAACAAAACTAGGGGCTTATTCATGTGTTTTTGTGCTCTGAACACTACGAGGTCTATTGGTACATTTAAAGGGATTGTTCACCGAATGTAAATGGTAACAAAATATATGAGAGTAAAAAAAACATGCACAGACAAATCAAAATTAAACCCTGTGGCTCGTGGCGGCACATTGATGTCTTAAGACACGAAACGATCGGTTTGTGCGAGAAACCGAACAGTATTTATATCATTTTTTACCTCTAATACACCACTATGTCCAACAGCCTTGAGCGCGCGACCACTTCCGTGGCGTGAGGTCTGTACACGAAAGTGATGTACTGGAAGTGATCGCGTACTCAAGGCTGTTGGATGAATGGGAGAAACTGTAACGCGCAATATGTAAAATAATAAAGCCTTCTAAGTAAAATAAGCAATCGCTGATCGCTGGTCATTGAATCACTGTAGCTGCCGATAGAAGCTCCGGTTCCCATAAACTTGAGACTCGAGCATTGAGTAATTGTATAAGTAGAAATATATGTATAGGTATGTGTATATGTGTGAAAGAATAGAAAGAGCAAAAACATGACTGCATAACAGCAAAAGTAGGTGGCGATATGACACAGGCTACAGTGCGCCAAAAAAAATAAAAAGACGAAACCTGAGACTCGCACTTAACACTGCACATGCGCATTGGCTGGACTAGCCTAAAAAATATGCTTTTTTTAACGCTATTTGAGCATAAGACAGTTCATGTCAGATTTTGTTGCTGATTTGAAATATGTTATTTAATTGTGAGTTCGGCAAGCAGTTTTTGAGATTTCAGGATTCCCCCATTCAAATAGTCTTGGATGCCTGAAATAGCTGCCCGGAGGGGTTGCAAATATGGCCGCCGAGTGAACAGACTTCCTTCAAAAGGGAATGCATGCTTCTTACCTCCTCCGCCGGCCACTGTTCCCTCATATCCAGGGACCGTATCGAACATGTTTGCAGGAGGAGCGGAAGGTCCATAGGTGCTTGTCGCGGGTGGGGCAGCCATGGCTAAATGACATTCAAACAAACCGGTTAGGGAAGTTGCTCACTGGTTTTACACAAAAAAGACTGGTTATTTACTAACCACTGATAAAATTCTGTTACAAATGTCATTAAACATTTTTTCTATATTTTTTTTCTATTGCACAGCTTTCTGAAATATTTGATTCTGATTGGTCAATCACAGTAGTCAGTGCTGAAATATCTTTGTAAAAACCTATAAATAGCCAGCTATTAATAGTCTTCAGCTGCTTAGCCAAAGAAGCTATTGAAAATGTTATGAAAGGCTGCACCAAACAATACTTAGGGACTTACTTTTTAGATATTGAAGAACTGATTATAGTTGCTGTTTGACTCCCAAAGTCAGTGTTTTTCTTGTGGTGAGCAGTGTGTATGCTAATGCCTATGGGATCCAAGTCTCATGTACATATGGTACAGGAATGTATGGTTTACGTCGGACACTGCTGCTATTGGACAGTGCTGAATGGAGGAGTGGGTGGATAATTCCACTGTAAACTGAGAAACAAGTCGTGACTCGTGACAACTGTATCATATCATAGTGATGGTATCAGATAGTAAATCTGGTACTTTGACAGTGGAACTGAAATTCATATTCCATGGTATTTATATGTATTGTAGAGCACTTATATCATGATACTAGAAGAACCATGTTCAGGGTATGTCAAAGAAATACCATACTTTTTGAAATACTACACAGTAGGCTATACACTTGTTTAACAATTTTAATGAGTTCTTTCTACAATAAAACTCTGGTAACTTGGTTTAAGTAACACCGTTTTGAATATTTATTTTGTGAATTATGATTTCACAGTCTCAATAAAGATACTGTGGTAGTACCACAGTGCAGTAATGGTGTGAGATGACTATAGTAGTTGGAATTGTAAAAAAAAGTGCAATAAAACTATGTTTTTTTTGTTTTGTTTTTACATTAACCATAGTGGGAGGTACATCGGAGTACCATGTTTACCATGGTAAAAATGCTTTTAAGTACCTATGGTATTTTCGCGGATGTTTTCATTACATTGTGCGTTTTTGTAAGGAATACCGCATACTAGTATGACATACTATACGGTGAAATTACGTTTTTTTATGCATGCACGAAGCGATACATTTACGTAAACATTTAGAGTTGTTTTGAATACCACAGAGTGACGTTAAGCGGAAACTCTGGTTACCATGGTAATAGTATCGCACTCTTATAGCACGTCAGAGCAGCGTCATGATAGGTATGAAAGCGAGGCTGAGGTATAGACTTACCACGTTTCAATGGCGCAGTAAAAAGCTGTATAAAGCGCCTAAATCACTTATAACTTTCCACAACTCATGTTGTCTGAGTTTTTGTCTGCTGGAATTTCTTGGAAAGGTGTTTTTTTTGCTGTGTTTCGTCAGCAGAAAGGTTCAAAAAAAACGAATTAAACGACAGCACAGCCCACCGACCAGATGTATGTTTATCCCTCACAGCTTCGCTTTCATTCGCGTTAAAAATCAGTGAAGTGAATAAGATCTATGGGGTGTAGTTATAGATATGTATACATTGCATATGGGTGTAGGCGTGTGGGAATCTGAGAATGCTTAAAAATGACAACAAACTCTTACCTGGTACTGTTGGTGCTCCATAAACCGGGTTAACTGTGCCGTAATTCGCTCCATAGCCACTTCAGAGTAAGTTTAATGAAGTCAGTTTGCGCACTTTTTGAAACAGAAACTATGTGCATTTTATTAATCTTACCTCGCGATCGGTCTCTCCATTTTGGAAACGCAGTTAGAAATAGTTCCTGAAATGTTTAACTGTTTCCTCTTGCTTTACTCATCATGTGATCGTGTTATTTCCTTAATGATTCCCTTATAAAGTCTACCAGGGGTCAACAATAGGCCATTGCTCAGTCTACACAGTAGTTCGTTGTATATAAAAATGAGCAAACCTTGCTATATTGGAGTCGTAGCGCATGTCACAAGGTGCAGTTTAGATTTAATTTAGTTGAGTTGTGTGAGTTTCATACAACTTATGCGTTCCCCTAGACCGTTTTGAGACTCTGAAAGCGAATGCAATTTCTATGGAGAACACAAAAATATAATTTTTCCTCCCATCTGATATGTTTCCCATCCCTATGTCCCCCTAGGGGCTCCGTAGTTGTATACTGACGCTACATGCATGAACTTCTAAATCTTCCTTCTGTTGAATATGAAGATGAGGAGTCAAGACGATCAGAGTGCAGTTTGCTTTAGACCAGGAGATGTGGACACCATGATACAGTGAGGTATCAGATGGTAAATCAATCTGTGGTAGTCTTGATACTGACCGGGGCTAGTTGTCACACTTTTTACACTTGAAAAATATCACTGCGGTGGGTTTATTTTTTAAAACAGAATTTCTTCATTCAGTAGTTGATATGTTTATATAAATCTTGAATTGCAAAGAAAGGTAAAACAGAAAGACCTGTTTGGATTTACTATATGGGACCCAGGAATACACTTTTGTCCTCTGTAGTGGACATTATATTTTAGTGAATTTCTCTGACAACACACATGTCACAGTTTTAAGACTGGATGTCCTGTAAAGAGCACATTCAGGGCTTTTCAATTCACACAGATACCAAATGTTTGTAGGTTTCAACTGCCTTTTCTTTGTACTTTAAAAATGTTAATGTAGTGGTCAAATTTAACACTGGAAATATGATACTTTTTTTTAATTATAATTTACATCTGGCTAATTTTTTAATTGTTTGTCATAAATCAACATCTCAGGAAAATGTTATGGGGTTTCAGATCAAAATACGAATTTCTGTTACAAAACAGGGCATTGATTTCATACATGTCCACTGTAGAGGACACTACTTAAGCATGTTTATCAGGCATTTTGGGAGACACAACAAGTGAATAGGGAAAGAAATTATATTTCCATATTCCTGTGAAATATGAAATAGTATTATGAAAATCTTACAATTACTACTGCTAGTCTTTTTTCATTAAATGTTGCCCCAAGAAGACATTAATATGAAAATTAAATACAATGTATAGATACATTGTATATAATGGGAAACCCCGTTTTACACACATTGCATAAAGCAAAATGGAATATCAAATTATTCTGTTATATCTTTCATAACATAGTTGAAAATCATCTTTATACAAAGTTTGGTATAAAAAAGTCCTGAAACAAACAAACAAAAAAAACATTGTTTTGCCTAATCATGTCTTTTTATTTTTATTTTTAAATTGAGTCCTGTGTAGGGACATAGCATTTTTCAAAAATGTTATTTTTTCCATTTTTCTTATGCTCTATACCAGGGTTGGCAAAGTCCAGTCCTGGAGAGCCTCAGTCCTGCAGAGTTCAGCTCCAACCCTAAAAAAACTCACCTGCATGTAGCTTCCTTGTATCCCTTCAGACCTTGATTAACTTGTTCAGGTGTGTTTGATTAGGGTTGAAGCAAAACTCTGCAGGACTGTGGCTCTCCAGGACCGGAGTTCGCCACCCCTGCTCTATACAATGTAATGACATGAAAAATACTACATTTGCAAAACTTTTTTTCTGGTTCTCAGGAGGATATGGCAAAAAGTGTCAGAATTGAACCGGCCATTGAATTATTTATCATTTTTTATTTTATTAAACAGTTTTTAGGTACATTTAATCATAATGATTATGCAATAGCAAAAATAGAAAAGGTAACATAATCAAACATCGTTTTGGTTAATATATTTTGTTAATTATGTAGCCTATATAAAATGACACCATATGTCAACCTGGCCAATTATTAAAATAATCTTGTCTCAAGAAAATACCCATTTTTTACGTTTGCTAATGTGGTTTTATTTGCCCATTGAGCCGTAAAAAAAAACTTGAAAATTGTGTTTGTAGAATATAACAAAAAGGATTAATTCATTGAATATTTGACTTTTTTCATGTGACAGCTAGCCCAGTCTCCCCACCATTATATTGTATGGTTACCGTATTATGTACAAATGCCAAGATTTTTAAACATCTAAAAACCAAACACTACCATAGTAGTTTTTGGTACTGTATTGTTAGTGTGGTGTCTCTCCTGTGGTTCAGGCAGCCTGTGTCTCTGTAGCATACCGTTTCAGTCCATCTGTCTCATCTCTGGGCAGCCCACAAACACACTCGCACCCCAACGGTGTCACCAGCCCTGCCCACTACATTTAACTGGATTTGTTATTAAGTCATACCCAGATTTCCATGACATGACTTTGAAGAGGGGGAAATGAGATCAGCCGTGTTGCTCTGAAACCCTCAAATCTGAGTAAGCCACAGGATTTCCGAACGAACAGCTCTTCCAAGATGAAGAGAGAGGGTAGAGGAGGAAGATAAGAGAGGAAGAGACCCAAAGCAAACACTAGGATCTGTGTGGAACAGGCAAGAGGAGAAAGAAACGGGGAGCCATGTGGCATGTTAGTTGCTCTGTAAATCCTAAACTGCTCCCGGACGGGGTCCTGACACGGGAGACCGTGAAGAAAGGACTGGCTGGAGGAGTCAAAGGGAAAAGGAAGATGTTCTCTTTTTCTTTGCGATGTCGGTTTGGAGTTATCAGAGGAAGGGTTAAAGGTAAGACATGTGAGAGAATGTGCCTAAGGTGTGTGACCTTTACATTTGAGTGGGTGTGTGGTGATGTTTGTACAGGTAAAGGGTGAATCAGGGCTGCCAACTCTTACGAAACTGACACTGTTCTCATGCCACACATCCATTTTCTTACGCAAAGCAAAGAGGACACAGACAATACAGACCAGGTTACTTTGGTATGAAAAAAAGTCTCAGCTTTCAAATTCTCTCAGTTTTGGCACTCTTTAACTTGATGAAAAACTGTTTTTTTTTTGTTTGTTTTTTTACATCCCCCTTTCCATAATTCTCACTCCAAGCTAAACTCAAAAGTTGGCAGCCCTGGGTGAATTGTATGTATAGCTGCTGTATACATTATGAGCAATCATGCTGAAGGGATTGTGTCTAATCTTTAAAAAAAAAAAAAAAAAAATTTCTTTGTGTGGGTCTGAGAAATGAATGCAAGTCTGTTGTCCTATATCAGCTGAAGTGACCTGCAAAACAACGTCTGGCCACATGGGGGCTGTATAGTGTAAAATGACTTGAAATACTCTACAGGCTTACAGTAACCCCAAAAATATTATTTTACCATATTCTTGTCACCACTTTAGATCACAAAGTATCAGTTATTTGGTCTCTCTCTCTCTCTCTCTCTCTCTCTCTCTCTCTCTCTCTCTCTCTTTCTCTCTCTCTCTCTCTCTCTCTTTGAGGTTATATGTGCTCATATGTTGAAATATACACTGAAATATACACTTTTTTTATGAAAATATCATGCTCATCAAGGCTGCATTTATTTGATGAAAAATACAGTAAAAACTGTTAATATTGTGAAATATTATTGCAACTGTTTTCTATTTTCAAACTGTTTTCTATTTTAATATATTTTAAAGTGTAATTTATTCCTGTAATGATCATTAATGCAGTCTTCACATGATCCTTCAGAAATCTTTCTAATTTAATAATATTTCACAATATTACTTTTTAACTGTATTTTTGATAACAATTGCAGTCTGGTGAGCATAAGAGACTTCTTTCAGAAACTTTAACTTTATTCCAAACTTTAAACCGGAATGTTTTATGACATATATATAAAAAAATATTGATCATAACTGATGTTAAACTGCAGAATACAAGGTCTCTCCCCATTGACTTGTAGAATGTTTTGTATGTGTTGTGTGTCATCTGTTGTTAGGGAAGGAACTTATTTCTGTGTTATAGAGAGAAGAATGTGTGGAATGTGTTGTTGGGCAAGACATGTGTTCATCTTCTTTCACAGACACATGCGGCTATGAAGACAAAATACCCAGACCAACCCCCAAAAACGAAATTTGAGACCGATTTCAAATAGACTTGCTTTTGGTTTTTGAACATAAATATATAATATAAATCAAATATTCTATGTATATCTGATATCTATATATCATATCCTAAATATAAAAGTACCATATATTCATTTGGTGCATCATTTTGTTTTTGATTATGGTGGTTTGACCACAGTTGAAACTACATGGTAAAATGTAGCAAGTGCCGTTTCACACTATGAGATCCTATGGTCTCTTCTGCTCACCAAGGCTGTATTTATTTGATAAAATTGTGAAATATTATTATAATTTCAAATAACCATTTTCTATTTGAATATATGTTAAAATGTACTTTTATTCCTGTGATCAAAGCTGAATTTTCAGCATCATTACTCCAGTCTTCAGTGTCACATGATCCTTCAGAAATCATTCTGATATGATGATTTGCTGCTCAAGAAACATGTCTGATTATTATCTGCTGCTTAATGGTTTTTTTTGGAAACCGTGATACATCTTTGTCAGAATTCTTAACCTACATTTACCATGGTAAAATGTTGCAAGGGCTGTTTAACACTAGATGCTCAGCTGCTAAATTAAGGGAAAGGGGCATGTGAGAGGGAGACAGACAGACAGGGAGGAGGAAGTGTTTGTGCGTGAGGCACGTGGGGGCTGAGAGAGTAGTGAGGGGGTTTGGCTGTGCATTTAATATTTGTGTCTACATTAGCTTGCTGGTCGGAAGATACTTATGTGCAAGACTGTGTGTGAATGGAGATGATTAATAGGCTAGTGCAGGAAGAAAGAGCACGTGTGAAAACAGTAAGAAGCTCAAGGAGTGAGGGAGGAGCAGCAGAAAGGAGGGAGGAGAGGAGTGGAGAGAAGGAGCAAGTGTTCGTTCTGTCCGGGGCTGAAGCACTGGAGCGTTCGGATACGTTCCCATACTGCAGCGCTGTCATCTCTGGATAAACTACCATCTGCTTCAGAAACCCAGGACTGAATCTGTGCGAGCGGATCACATGTGTTGTATGGATGACTGACTGGAGACTGGTTGCATGTGCGGATTGGCAAGAGAAGGAGACTCCGTTATGCTGTTTGGAAAGAGCAAATTGGAGTGACACTGACACTGGAATGTCTCAGGAATAATCCAGTTCCACCACACTTTTTCAGTCACTCATTCATGCATTACACTCTTACAATCGCTCACGTGTACCTTGCAGAGATTCAGATGATCTGCACATTTTCATGGAAAAATTGTGGAATTCTATATGATTTGTAAAAGGATCTGTGCAACAGGATCAGCTATAGATAAAACCATATGAGATCTGAATCTTCTGCGCTGAATGGATTCATCTATTCTTCTTGTCTTCCTCGGGACCATTGTTTTATTGCTTTTAAAAGAAGATTCTTCCTGTATGAGTATATCTAAGGAATCCTAACTGAAGTTACACATGCAGTGTGGCTTAATTGGATAGGTTAATATGTTAATTTCCATGTGTCTGCTTTAACAAATGGACCATTTGGTCAATTTAGTTAGTTCCTAAACTGTTGTTGGCAGAATGGAATCGTGATATTCCCATGATGCTGTGTGGCTTTAGGAGAGAGGGTCGCAACAATAGTGGTGAGTCATGTTGATCATTTTTCCAAATCCAATCCTTTTTTTTTCAGCATCATTACTCCAGTCTTCAATCACATGATCCTTCAGAAATCATTCTAATTTTCAGATTTTTCTTATTAATATTAATGTTGAAAACGGTATTGCTGCTTGGTATGTTTGTGGAAACCATGATACATTTTTTCAGCTTTTTTTTTCATGAATAGAAAGAAAACAGCATTTATTTGAAATATTAGTCTTTTGTAACATTATGTCTTTACTGTAACTTTTGATCAATTTAATGTGTCCTTGCTAAATAAAAGTATTAATTTCTTTTATTCATTTCTAATATTACATTTTTTTTTACTGACCCCAAACTTTTGCAAAATGTAAATATTTTACACCCAGCTTTTTTAGGTATCAAGATTACCCTTTCAAAAAAGTACTATGGTGGTACTATGGTATCCGAATTAATTATTATTAATCGAATATTAATCTAATCTTCTTCACAAACAGCAAAACATTCATTCTATTCATAATTTTTCTTTAAATCAAACCATTAATAATTGCTAGAGGATCTGTTGTTCTGCAGGTCCACTATGGTCCTCTATGCCCCTTGGGTCAGGGTAGAGGAGGCCCACCCATTTATTAATTTGATCCTGGGCCATGTGGTTTTCGGCTCCAGCCCTGCTGGTACTGGAAAAGCCTGTTCAGAGCTGAGCGAGGGGTGACAACTGGGGCTGCTGTGGCCTCTATAAATAAAAGCCTGAAAATAGGCCCTGAGCTTCCATTTGCATTGTTAGAACATCATCCGTTTAACCTACATCAGGGATTGGTGTCAACACAACCAGGGCCGTTGGAGTGGCTTGCTCCAAATTAGTTTCAGAGTTTTAATAGACTTGGAAAATTGAGTTATCCTGACCCATAATGACAGTTTTACTCTGCTGTGACTTTCAGAGCTGATGCTGTGTGTGTGAGTTATATAACAATTGCTGATTTTGAATACTCATAGATGTGTGTTTCTTGACTGTTAAAGCAGTGGTGTGATGTTTTGAGCCTATGACCTCTTAAACAAACAGCCTGGGTGATGTTGGTTTGTTTAGCCTTTTGGCCTAAAGGGCAGCTGAACCAACTTTAATGACCAAAAGGAGATTTATGGGTTGTTAACGCTCAGGTAGGACTAGCATGTTAGGATTGGCTGACCTTTATTTTTTGAGTAGCACACAAATTGCCTCTACATCAAGCTCTTATTGTTGTCAATTTCAACCAGGCACCTAACGTTTCATGGATTATATAAATGATGTGTTGTCAGATGGATCGGGAAGCTTCATGGTTTAAAAACAAATGTAAATTAAGCGCTGCTAATACATTACCATTCAAAATGTTGGGGTCAGTAATTTAAAAAAAAAAAATTAATACTTTTATTCAACAAGGATGCATTAAATTGATCAAGTGACAGTAAAGACATTTATAATGTAGCAAAAGATTTATATTTCAAATAAATGCTGTTCTTTGAACTTTCTATTTATCAAAAAAAAAGGAATAAATTACATTTTAAAACGTATTGAAAAAGAAAACAGTTATTTTAAATTGTAATAATATTTCACAAAATTACTGTTTTACTGTATTTTTGATCAAATAAATGCAGCCTTGGTGAGCAGAAGAGACGTGTTTCAAAAACATGAATTCTACTAATCCCAAACTTTTGAACAGTTGTGTATAGTCCAACAGTTTCAACTTTCCAGGTTTAGGAAACAATAAAGAGAAAAAAATATGTTGTATATTATCAGACAAAAGTCCAATAAAGTAAAACCATTTTCTTTCCAAGTGAAACAGGATATTCAATTACAAAAACATAGGATAGGACTTACCATAAGTACACAAAGTCAAGTCAAGTCACCTTTATTTATTTAGCGCTTTTTACAATGCCGATTGTTTCAAAGCAGCTTCACAGTGTTAACAGGAAAATAATGCAACAGAATTTGATTCAGCTGTACAGCCGCTCTGGAGAAAACTGTGATGTCATCCAGCTAATTTCAATTATCATATAGTGACAATGCGGGCAAATCCATAATATAATTGAAATTTTTGTGTCCCCAAATGAGCAAGCCAAAAGACAAAGGCGACGGTGGCAAGGAACCAAAACTCCTTCAGTGGCCAGAATGGAGAAAATAAACCTTGGGAGAAACCAGGCTCAGTCGGGGTGCCAGTTCTCCTCTGGCCGACGAACAAATAGTGTATGATTATGATTCTGGCAACATTACAGGTCAGAAGTCATATTAGATCGAAAGATATTCGTAAGATTATTCGAAAGATTGGAGTCGTCACGCCGGAGACGGGTTTAATGAGGATGTCGTATCGATGCGGCATTTACAGGGTGGAGTTTAATTGACACGCTCTCTGCAGACACTTCAGGGATGCGTTGGTCATGTCTAGGCGCAGGTCCACCATCTGATCTGGATACGGCCCGGATCCGGCTGACTGCAGTAAACCTCGGGATAAACAGAGAGACTAACATTAGCGTAGATGCCATTCTTCTTATGATGTAACAAGTACATCGGGTGTTATGGGAAGTGTTCCCGGTTCCGGCTGACCTAGTTAATGCAGCCTAACAATCATTTAATTGATTTGAATAAAAGAAATTGATAATGTTCTATGTGTATGCCATAGTAAAGAGATGTGTTTTTAGTCTAGATTTAAACTGACAGAGTGTGTCTGCTTCCCGAACAATGCTAGGAAGACTGTTCCAGAGTTTAGGTGCTAAATAGGAAAAGGATCGACCGCCTGCAGTTGATTTTGATATTCTAGGTATTATCAACTGGCCAGAATTTTGAGACCGCAATAGACATGATGGAGTATAATGCGTTAAGAGCTCGCTCAAGTACTGGGGAGCTAAACCATTTAGTGCTTTGTAAGTAATTAGCAAGATTTTAAAATGTATACAATGTTTAATAGGGAGCTAGTGAAGTGTTGACAGATCCGGGCTAATATGGTCATACTTCCTGGTTCTAGTAAGAACTCGAGCTGCTGCGTTTTATACCAGCTGCAGTTTATTTATTAAGCGAGCAGTGCAACCACCCAGTAGAGCATTACAATAATCTAGCCTTGAGGTCATGAACGCATAAACTAACTGTTCAGCATTTTGCATTGAAAGCATATGCCGTAATTTAGATATATTTTTAAGATGGTAGAATGCAGTTTTACAGATGCTAGAAATGTGGCTTTCAAATGAGAGATTGGCATCAAAGAGCACACCCAGGTTCCTAACCGACGATGTGGACTTCACAGAGCAGCCATCAAGTGTTAGACAGTATTCTAGGTTACTACTTGTGGAGTTTTTTTTTTCTGAATTAAGTTGCAGGAAATTACTAGTCATCCAATTTTTTATATCAGCTATGCATTCCGTTAATCTTGTGAATTGGTAAGTTTCGTCAAGTAATAGCGAGATATAACCACGATCGGATGATAAGAGTAAATCATTTGTAACTCTAATGAGAGCAGTCTCAGTACTATGATACGGTCTAAATCCTGACTGGAAATCCTCACAGATACCATTTCTTTCTAAAAAGGAGCATAATTGTGAGGACACTGCCTTTTCTAGTATTTTTGACAGAAAGGGTAGATTTGAGATTGGCCTGTAATTGACTAATTCTGTAGGATCAAGTTGCGTTTTTTTAATAAGTGGTTTAATAATAGCTAACTTAAAAGTTTTCGGTACATATCCTAATGACAAAGATGAATTAATGATATTAAGAAGAGGATGTATGACCTCTGGAAGCATCTCTTTTAGTAGTTTAGTCGGTATAGGGTCGAGCATACATGTTGTTGATTTTGATGATTTAACGAGTTTAGCCAATTCTTCTTCTCCTATAGCAGTGAATGAGTGGAATTTTTCCTGAGTGACACTACAATGCACTGTCTGAAGCGATATTGTAGTAGATGGTTGCATAGTTATAATTTTCTTCCTAATATTATCAATCTTGCACGTAAAGAAGTTCATAAAGTCATTACTGCTGTGCTGTTTGCAAACGTTAGAAGTTGAAGCTTTATTTCTTGTTAATTTATTTCAAATAAATACCTAGGGTTGTGTTTGTTTTCTTCTAAAAGAGTCGAGAAATAAGCAGATCTAGCAGTTTTTAAGGCCTTTCTGTACGCAATCATGCTCTCTTTCTACAAAATCCGAAAAACTTCCAGTTTTGTTTTCTTCCAGCTGCGCTCCATTTTTCTGGCTGCTGTTTTAAGGGCCCGGGTGTGCTCGTTGTACCACGGCATTGGACTATTTTCTTTAATCTTCTTTAAGCGCAGAGGAGCAAAGAGTGCTGGAAAAGAGAGAGTCAATAGTTTCTGTTGCAACATCGAGTTCCTCTAGGCTATCTGGGATGCTGAGGAGATGAAACCGTTGAGGAAGTTTATTTACAAAGCAATCTTTAGTGGCAGCAGTGATAGTCCTGCCATATTTGAAACAACTGAGATGTCATCGCTCTGCTGCAGAATTTCAACGTTATTAACATTTATTCCATGTGAAAGTATTAGGTCTAAAGTATGATTATGGCGATGAGTGGGTCCTGATACGTGTTGCCTAACTCCAATAGAGTTTAGAATGTCTCTAAATGCCAATCCCAATGCGTCTTTTTCATTGTCTACATGGATATTAAAATTACCAACAATTAGGACTTTATCTGTAGCCAGTACTAACTCTGATAGAAAATCAGAAAATTCTTTGATAGAGTCTGTATGATCATCTGTATTATATCTGTTTTTTATTTGTTGAACATCAATTAAATGTTTTCCCCTTAAATGGGTTTGAGAGTTTTTTTGTATTTACTAATTCAGGGAACAGACACAGTCTTGATGTGATAATATCTGGGTAGAGTCTCTATGTGCTGGGATTTATCTGACTTCTGTGACTTCTGACAAAGTATACGTTTCCATATGATTTTTTCTTGTTGTATAATATGCTTCACTCAAAAATAAGTAAAATGGGTTGCAAAAACTTTCATGTTGATTTGAGGTTGAATTCAGTTCTAAATGTTCTAAAAAATGATCAGTCCACATATGATAATTGAATAAAATGCATATGTAATTTACTATCATAATTTATTTAATAATTTTGTGTTTCAGATGATGTCGCATACACTAAGGGAAGTAAAGACGCTGCAAGTGACAGCAGCGGCCTCACCAAGAGGTGCAGTCTCGCTGGTAAGTTGGCATGTGAACCGGCAGAACTAAAACCTGCAGATAACTGATGTTAATGAGTTCACCCAAAAATAAAAGTTCTGTCATTAATTACTCACCCTCATGTTGTTCTAAACCCGTAAGACTTTCGTTCATCTTTGGAAGATCTTTTTGATGAAATCTGAGAGATTTCTGTCCCTTCGTTGACAGCTACACAACTACCACTTTAACACTTCAAAAAGTTTATAACGAGATCATAAAACTAATCCATATGAATTGAGCGGTTTAGTCCAAATTTTCTGAAGAGACTTGATCGCTTTATATGATGAAGAGATTAAATTTAGGCTTTTATTCACATATAAACATTCATCAACTCACACATCAGTTGCAGTAAACAGAAGCTCAAGCATGTTCACTTGACGAACCAATGAGGTTCATTCTCGTGTTACACAGCACGTTTGAGCTTCAGCAAGAACCAATGAGGTTCATTCTCATGTTACGCAGCACGTTTGAGCTTCAGCAAGAACCAATGAGGTTCATTCTCATGTTACGCAGCACGTTTGAGCTTCAGCAAGAACCAATGAGGTTCATTCTCATGTTACGCATCACGTTTGAGCTTCAGCAAGAACAAATGAGGTTCATTCTCATGTTTTGCAGCACGTTTGAGCTTCAGCAAGAACCAATGAGGTTCATTCTCATGTTACGCATCACGTTTGAACTTCCGCAAGAACCAATGAGGTTCATTCTGGTGTTACGCAGCACGTTTGAACTTCCGCAAGAACCAATGAGGTTCATTCTTGTGTTACGCAGCACGTTTGAGCTTCTGCAAGAACCAATGAGGTTCATTCTGGTGTTACGCAGCACGTTTGAACTTCCGCAAGAACCAATGAGGTTCATTCTTGTGTTACGCAGCACGTTTGAGCTTCAGCAAGAACCAATGAGGTTCATTCTCGTGTTGCGCAGCACGTTTGAGCTTCAGCAAGAACCAATGAGGTTCATTCTCATGTTACGCATCACGTTTGAGCTTCAGCAAGAACCAATGAGGTTCATTCTCATGTTACGCATCACGCTTGAGCTTCCGCAAGAACCAATGAGGTTCATTCTCATGTTACGCATCACGTTTGAGCTTCTGCAAGAACCAATGAGGTTCATTCTCGTGTTGCGCAGCACGTTTGAGCTTCAGCAAGAACCAATGAGGTTCATTCTCGTGTTGCGCAGCACGTTTGAGCTTCAGCAAGAACCAATGAGGTTCATTCTCATGTTACGCATCACGTTTGAGCTTCAGCAAGAACCAATGAGGTTCATTCTCATGTTACGCATCACGTTTGAGCTTCCGCAAGAACCAATGAGGTTCATTCTCAAGTTACGCATCACGTTTGAGCTTCCGCAAGAACCAATGAGGTTCATTCTCGTGTTGCGCAGCACGTTTGAGCTTCAGCAAGAACCAATGAGGTTCATTCTCATGTTACGCATCACGTTTGAGCTTCAGCAAGAACCAATGAGGTTCATTCTCATGTTACGCATCACGTTTGAACTTCCGCAAGAACCAATGAGGTTCATTCTCATGTTACGCATCACGTTTGAGCTTCTGCAAGAACCAATGAGGTTCATTCTCGTGTTGCGCAGCACGTTTGAGCTTCAGCAAGAACCAATGAGGTTCATTCTCGTGTTGCGCAGCACGTTTGAGCTTCAGCAAGAACCAATGAGGTTCATTCTCGTGTTACGCATCACGTTTGAGCTTCAGCAAGAACCAATGAGGTTCATTCTCATGTTACGCATCACGTTTGAGCTTCCGCAAGAACCAATGAGGTTCATTCTCAAGTTACGCATCACGTTTGAGCTTCCGCAAGAACCAATGAGGTTCATTCTCGTGTTGCGCAGCACGTTTGAGCTTCAGCAAGAACCAATGAGGTTCATTCTCATGTTACGCATCACGTTTGAGCTTCAGCAAGAACCAATGAGGTTCATTCTCATGTTACGCATCACGTTTGAGCTTCAGCAAGAACCAATGAGGTTCATTCTCCTGTTACGCATCACATTTGAGCTTCAGCAAGAACCAATAAGGTTCATTCTCTTGTTACGCAGCACGTTTGAGCTTCAGCAAGAACCAATGAGGTTCATTCTTGTGTTACGCAGCACGTTTGAACTTCCGCAAGAACCAATGAGGTTCATTCTGGTGTTACACAGCACGTTTGAGCTTCAGCAAGAACCAATGAGGTTCATTCTCTTGTTACGCAGCACGTTTGAGCTTCAGCAAGAACCAATGAGGTTCATTCTTGTGTTACGCAGCACGTTTGAACTTCCGCAAGAACCAATGAGGTTCATTCTGGTGTTACACAGCACGTTTGAGCTTCAGCAAGAACCAATGAGGTTCATTCTTGTGTTACGCAGCACGTTTGAGCTTCAGCAAGAACCAATGAGGTTCATTCTCATGTTACGCAGCACGTTTTAGCTTCTGCAAGAACTAATGAGGTTCATTCTCATGTTACGCAGCACGTTTGAGCTTCTGCAAGAACCAATGAGGGTTGTTCCAACAAGTATGATTGAGCTTCTGTTTGTGTTCGCTGATCAATGTTTATATGTGAATAAAAGCCTGAGTTAGATATGTTCATTATATAAAGCGATCGTGTCTCTTCAGAAAATTTGGACTAAACTGCTTAATTCATATGGATTAGTTTTATGATCTCTTTATGAACTTTTTGAAGCGTCAAAGTGGTAGTTGCGTAGCTGTCAATGGAGGGACAAAAAACTCTCTGACATGAGGGTGAGTAAATAATGACAGAATTTTTGGGTGAACTTTTCCTTTAATGCTCCACATAAAACCCCTGTGCTGTATCAGTTGTGTGATCGGCTCTAGATCGAGACTCTTCAGTAAGGAGTTCTGCGAGCCTCAGCACACATACAGCGTATCATACCTTAAGGTGAAGGGACTGTTCGTCTTTGATAATGCTGATATTTGATTTACATTTACATTTACATTTATGCATTTAGCAGACGCTTTTATCCAAAGCGACTTACAACTGAGGAGTACAGGAAGCGATCCGTTATGAAGAGGCATAGAAACGCAAGAAGTGCCTTAAATACTACGTTGCGGGCATTGCTCAGAGTAGTGTAAGCTAGAATAGGGAGGGTGTAGAGAAAGATCGAGGAAAAAAGAAAGAATTTTTTTTAAAAAAAATAATTTTTTATCATGAGATTAAGTGCTCGCGGAAGAGATGGGTTTTTAGCTGTTTTTTGAATGATGTTAGTGATTCTGCCATCCGGATGGAGGTGGGAAGACTCGTAGGATCGAGTCGAAGTATGTGGGTGCTGAGCTTGTGGTGGATCCATAAGCAAGCGTCAAAGCCTTGAACTTAATGCGGGCAGTGTGTGGTAGCCAGTGCAGAGAGATGAAGAGAGGAGTGACATGGGCCCTTTTGGGCTCGTTGAAGACAAGACGTGCCGCTGCGTTCTGAATTAATTGAAGTGTTTTGATTGCTCACGATGGAAGTCCAGCCAGAAGAGCATTGCAGTAGTCAAGCCTAGAAATGACCAGGGCTTGGACAAAATGCTGTGTTGCATGCTCTGTAAGGAACGGTCTGATCTTTCTGATGTTGTGCAGGGCAAACCTGCAAGACCGAGCTGTCTTTGAAATGTGGTCTTTGAAGGACAGCTGGTCATCAAAGATTACTCCGAGATTTCTGACCGACTCTGAAGGGGTAATCAAAGATGAACCTAGCTCGATGGTGAAATTGTGTTGTAGAGTTGGGTTAGCAGGGAAGACGAGAAGCTCAGTCTTTGCCAGGTTGAGCTGCAGGTGATGTTGTTTCATCCATGACGAGATGTCAGCTAGACAGCGTGAGATTCGTGCAGCTACTGTGGGATCATCTGGTTGAAATGAAAGGTAGAGCTGTGTGTCATCAGCATAGCAATGGTATGAGAAGCCATGTGCCTGTATGATGGGTCCCAGTGATGTAGTGTAAATGGAGAAGAGGAGAGGTCCAAGCACTGAGCCCTGGGGAACCCCCGTGGTTAGTTGATGTGCTTTGGATACCTCCCCTCTCCAGGCAACCTTGAAAGACCTACCTGTGAGATAGGACTCAAACCAGTGGAGTGGAATCCCTGTGATGCCCAGTGATGAGAGGGTGGATAGAAGAATCTGATGATTCACAGTGTCAAACGCAGCAGATAGATCGAGGAGGATGAGGACTGATGATTTGGAAGCAGCTTTTGCAATCCGCAGGGCTTCAGTGACCGACAGTAATGCAGTCTCTGTTGAGTGGCCCTTTTTGAAACCTGATTGGTTTACGTCCAGCTGATTGAACTGTAAGAGGAAAGATGAAACCTGGTTGAAAACAACTCGTTCAAGTGTTTTCGCTATGTATGGTAGGAGAGAAACAGGTCTGTAGTTATCTACAAGTGATGTGTTGAGTGTGGGTTTTTTAAGCAGTGGAGTTACTCGAGCCTGCTTGAATGTGGTAGGGAAGATACCGGTGCAGAGAGATGTGTTGATGATGTGTGTGAGTGCTGGTAGGAGTACAGGAAAGATGGCTTGTAGGAGGTGTGAGGGGATGGGATCTAGGGGGCAAGTAGTAGGATGGCTGGAAAGGAGAAGTTTTGATACTTTCGTCTCAGTGAGTGTAGAGAAGGAGGAGAGAAAAGAGCTAAAAGCCAGCAATAACAATTGAGTGCAGCACAACGCGGCCATTCCTTTAAACAGCCGTGGTTATAAATCGAATACAAGTTGCTAATACAGTAAAATTATGAGTAGATAAATAAGTACAAAATCGAAATGTATCCTCCTTCTAGCACGTAATACGCTAAGAAATACAGCGAAACTGAGTATTACAAAAACACTTACTTACGGCACGCGCTTCTTCACTGTCCAGTACGCTTCTCCTTTGATGTCTTCGGACCACTGCTATACCCCCTCAGTCGCTTTCTCTGTTCTTTTCTTTTTATCCGCTGGGCTTGTGAGGAATCATGTCAGTTATTTTGTCTGTACTGATTTACCACACTGACACTCACTATCAGAGAGTCACTAATAGAGATTTAACAGCAGTAATGAGCACACACTTTGGATCGCAATGGCTTATCGAATAAAACCTTATCAAATAATTTTTCCTCATTTTGTCAAACGGAATAGAATAATCTCTTCTCCTTAATGGTGTTCTCATAACCGTTATGAGTGGAAATGTATTCTATTTTCTTTAACTAAATATTTTTGTAATTTTACGAAAATGTGTATCATATTTTTTGTGACAAACTCGAAATAAAAATACATTTAATTTTATAATAATAAATTCAACTGATATTAATACATATGAATCAAAGAGAGATTTATTTTTTGTTTTTTAAGTGAATATTTTGAAACCAATGCACTCATTAATTTTTCCTCATGAAAAACATAACTGTTTATAAAAGCTATCAAACTATTTGTCTTTATTCTGTCATAATTATTTGAGTAATTAGAGATTCTAAAATATCCAAAATATCTTTTCCTAAATAGAATCCTCATAACTGTCATGAGTAGAGATGCACCGGAATTTCAGCCACCCGAAAATTATCGTCCGAAAATGGGGGGGGGGCCCCTCCCCTCTATACTTTATTTTAATAATTAGTCAAAAAATGTATTTGTTAAATCAGATTTTGTTGCATAGAACTGAATGAAGAATATTATATTGATATTGATGTTTAATATTTTAATATAGGCCTGTTTTCTGTCCAATTTTTGTTACTTTAAATAAAATTGTGGTTATTTCATTTTATTGGCTTGTATTTTTTTAAATCAGATTCAGTAAAATTATTTAATTTAATTAAAAAGTCGAATAATAATGCAATTATATAAAATAATTAAAAATAAGAAATTCATAATTATTAAAAAAAAAAGCAGCCATTTTCGGTTTCGGTTTTCGGCCAAGTGAATCCAGAATTTTAGTTTTTTTAGTTTCGGCCCAGAATTTTAGTTTTGGTTCATCTCTAGTCATGAGTGTAAATTATTTCTATTTTTCTTAAATCAAAGTATGTATTGTTGTGATATACTGTTGTTTGTGACGAAGAAATACCAATACACTAATTTTTCCTCATATACACTAACATTCAAAAGTTTGAGCTCAGTAAGAATAAAAAAACATTATTTAATTTTATTCATCAAGGATGTTAAATTGATCAAAAGTGACAGTAAAACCTTTACATTGTTACAAAATATTTCTATTAAAAATATGAAGCAGCACAACTGTTTTCAACATTGATAATAAGAAATGTTTCTTGAAAGCAAATCATCATATTAGAATGATTTCTGAAGGATCATGTGACACTGAAGACTGGAGTAATGATGCTGAAAATTCAGCTTTGAATCACAGGAATAAATTACATTACAAAATATATTCAAATAGAAAACAGTGCTTTTAAATGACAGTTTTACTGTAATTTTGATAATAAATGTGGTCTTGGTGAGCATAAGAGTCTCTTTCAAAAACATTAAAAAAAACTTACCATTCCAAAATTTTGAACAGAAACACACACACATACACTACCGGGCAAAAGTTTGGAAACATTATTATTTTCAATGTTTTTGAAAGAAGACTCTTCTGCTCATCAAGCCTGCATTTATTTGATCCAAAATACAGCAAAAACAGTATTATTGTGAAATACACTCACCTAAAGGATTATTAGGAACACCTGTTCAATTTCTCATTAATGCAATTATCTAATCAACCAATCACATGGCATTTGTTTCAATGCATTTAGGGGTGTGGTCCTGGTCAAGACAATCTCCTGAACTCCAAACTGAATGTCAGAATGGGAAAGAAAGGTGATTTAAGCAATTTTGAGCGTGGCATGGTTGTTGGTGCCAGACGGGCCGGTCTGAGTATTTCACAATCTGCTCAGTTACTGGGATTTTCATGCACAACCATTTCTAGAGTTTACAAAGAATGGTGTGAAAAGGGAAAAACATCCAGTATGCGGCAGTCCTGTGGGCGAAAATGCCTTGTTGATGCTAGAGGTCAGAGGAGAATGGGCCGACTGATTCAAGCTGATTGAAGAGCAACTTTGACTGAAATAACCACTCGTTACAACCGAGGTATGCAGCAAAGCATTTGTGAAGCCACAACACGCACAACCTTGAGGCGGATGGGCTACAACAGCAGAAGACCCCACCGGGTACCACTCATCTCCACTACAAATAGGAAAAAGAGGCTACAATTTGCACGAGCTCACCAAAATTGGACAGTTGAAGACTGGAAAAATGTTGCCTGGTCTGATGAGTCTCGATTTCTGTTTAGACATTCAGATGGTAGAGTCAGAATTTGGCGTAAACAGAATGAGAACATGGATCCATCATGCCTTGTTACCACTGTGCAGGCTGGTGGTGGTGGTGTAATGGTGTGGGGGATGTTTTCTTGGCACACTTTAGGCCCCTTAGTGCCAATTGGGCGTCGTTTAAATGCCACGGCCTACCTGAGCATTGTTTCTGACCATGTCCATCCCTTTATGACCACCATGTACCCATCCTCTGATGGCTACTTCCAGCAGGATAATGCACCATGTCACAAAGCTCGAATCATTTCAAATTGGTTTCTTGAACATGACAATGAGTTCACTGTACTAAAATGGCCCCCACAGTCACCAGATCTCAACCCAATAGAGCATCTTTGGGATGTGGTGGAACGGGAGCTTCGTGCCCTGGATGTGCATCCCACAAATCTCCATCAACTGCAAGATGCTATCCTATCAATATGGGCCAACATTTCTAAAGAATGCTTTCAGCACCTTGTTGAATCAATGCCACGCAGAATTAAGGCAGTTCTGAAGGCGAAAGGTGGTCAAACACAGTATTAGTATGGTGTTCCTAATAATCCTTTAGGTGAGTGTATTTTTACAATTTAAAATAACTATTTTCTATTTGAATATGTTTTAAAATGCAATTTATTTCTGTGATTCAAAGCTGAATTTTCAGCATAATTACTCCAGTCTTTAGAGTCACATGATCCTTCAGAAATCATTATGATATGCCGATTTGCTGCTCAAGAAACATTTATTATTATTATCAATGTTGAAAACAGTTGTGTACAATTTTTTTTCAGGACAGCATTTATCTTAAATATAAAGCTTTTGCAACATTATACATGTCTATACTGTCACTTGATCAATTTAATGCATTCTTGCTGAATAAATGTATTAATTTCTTTAAGTTATTTACCCCCCCCCCCCCCCTCAGAAAAATGCTGTTCTTTTGAACTTTCTATTAATCAAAGAATCCCCCCCAAAAAATTTCAACATTGGTAATAATAAAAAATGTTTCTTGAGCAGCAAATCATCACATTAGAATAATTTCTGAAGGATCATGTGACACTGAAGACTGGAGTAATGATGCTCAAAATGCAGCTTTGCATCACAGGAATAAATTAAATTTTAAAATATATTCAAATAGAAAAGTGTTATTTTACATTTTAATAATATTTCACAATGTTACAGCTTTTTTTGTATTTTTAATAACATAAATGCAGCCTTGGTGAGCAATAGAGACTTCTTTAAAAACATTAAAAAATCTTAACCGTTCTCAAACATTTGACTGGTAGTGTACATGCAAATGAAAGGTACTTTTGTCAAATTCCCAAGTTTAGTTTATACACTGCTTGGACATGGTTTGCGAAAATCACCCTTGTTTGTTACATAATCATAATGTATAGATGTATTGCACACAGCCTGCTACACAGACTGCAATTCTGCCATCTGTCCTTCATGAAATAGTTAAATGAATCTGAGTTCCATGTCACAATGCATGGCTACACAAGCTCCCCACGGCTGAGTTACCTGCTGCGAATGTCCATGTGCTGGTGCATGTGTGTTTATTGTGTGTGTTTGTGTACGCACAGATGAGCAGAGAGGTGTGACGACGGTGGAACTGATTAAAAAAGAGGGCAGCAGTCTCGGCCTCACAATCTCCGGAGGTTGTGACAAGGACGGCAAGCCACGAGTGTCAAACCTGAGACCAGGAGGTCTCGCGGCCAGGTGAGAAATGCATACACACCTGCTGATCAGTGACTCAACTGCCAGTAGAACATTTCATGTCTTGAAGGTTGCCTTTTTACAACTCTTTCACAGCTCTTTCACAGCTCTCAGTTATGCTTCGTTGGAGTATCGACTCATCTGAGTGTCCAGATGATTCTTAAAAATTGCTTGTGAGAGAAACAAATGGCTTTTAATTCATAATTAAATAGATCATCTTTGATTCTATGTTTTCTGTTTTTGTATTATATGTGTGTTTCAGGGCTGTAGCTACCATAGGCATAGGCATAGACAAGTCCCCCCCAATAATTGGAAATGGCCAAATTGCCCCCACCCAATATTTTGATATTGTTAATGCTGCTCTGCTGCTCTGTTTGTTGTTAGGATGACAAATGCTCTGTCCGAAATTAAATATTTCCTTACTATATAGTATGCAAAAAACAGTACGCCAACAGTAGTATGTAGTAGTAATTCATAGTATTCGAAAAACAGTAGACGAAAAGTCCCTGGATAACCTACTACTCGCGGCGAGATTCTAAAGTGCGCATTCAATGGACACTTTACTATCTCATTAGGCCACGGGAGAGAATTTATGAATGGAGGTGAAGCAACACTGGTAGGTCATGTGATATTCATACTACACACATTCATACTATATAGAACATATTTTTTTAATGTTAGTATGTATTTTTACATCAAAAAGTGTCATCATTTAGAAATAAAAGGCATTTTTCCTACCTTGATTTTAGCCTCTGATTTGAACGCTCTGTTTGAAGGGGCGTGTCTGCTGTGAGACTTCAGTGTAAACGCCCACTGCTGTGATTGGCTGACATCTTTGCATATGAAATAGAGTCATGGGCGTCGGAAACCATTGTATGTACCACTTTTTAAGACCAATGATATTGGACCCACTCACTTTTATCATCTCTAATTCAGCACGTCTGTTTACCTACCCCCTAACTGATAAACATTTATTAAACACATCAGACGCTTTATTTTCACTTTTCTATTATTTTCTTCATTTCTATTGAAAAAAAAAATGCCTTTCCGATCTGATATGTGATGGAAAAAGGGAGTAGAGCGAGTTCGGCAAAGGCGGATTCGAACCTCGAGTGGATTTGCGTCAAAACTTCATGCCATGCATCTTACCCCTACACTATTTTTGCTGCAAATGATTCTGTGCTTTCCATAATTTTGTCTGTCCCAACCAGACCTCGCGATATATTTGTACCAGTAAAATTTTTCTGTGAGAGGACCCACCCACATTTTTTTTGCTTCCGACGCCCATGAATAGAGTATTACATGTGTAACTCTCTCGAAAACTGTTAACACATTTTTATTATCACAGCTCTCAAGGTTAACTAATCATGAAAAGTGTTGATTATAGCATTATATTTAGATTGTGGCATGAAAGGTTGCAGTGATGAGCATTGTAGCCGATCACAGACATGTTGAGCACATGAATGCAGTGATCTCGTCATTGCACTCGATTTCTGCACACTCATGAATGCTTTTATCATAACTAACAGTGCAAACACGATGTAAATAAGAGATTTGTTAATTATTATGGGAGTTTTGGAGAGAGTGCAGAACTCTGATAAACTCGTGCTGATTGAAGGGAGCGTTCTTTGATTGCGTTCTATATATAATTTAATCACAGTTTAAATAACAGATTATTTTCATCCTACTAAGAGAAACAATGTGAAGTTGAGCATTTAGTCACTGGTTTGTATATCAGAAATCACTGGTCACAGATCAGGCACTAGAATTAACACAGTTACTTACATGTTGTGGCATTACTGTCGAGTGCATATTGTAAAAGTCTATTGCAATGCCTGACTGATTTACCACAGAATCCACAGTGAAATGTACAGAATACAAATAAATAATGCTCAACTGAGACATTCACATTGTTGAAAATAAATAACCACATTCCTAGTATTAGGATTCTTTAGAAGGTAATGTTATTTGTAGTCCAGTGATCCTGTATCGCTCTTCTCTCCTTGTCATCTCACTAACACACCAGTGGGCGGGACCAAAGTTGTGATGATGATGTAGACGTTGATCTTCTTTTACAGAGGCGATCTTTGGCACATTCCACAATGAGTCTTTCTCTGGGCTTGGTTACAGTAAAAGCTGTTTTTAGACTAACAAGGAAGTTTTCGGTTCTGAAACTAAAGGATATTCTTATAGTATGATGACCTCTTATATGTCAAAAGCTCAAGGAAAATGTGATTTCTCAGTTTATGACCCCTTTAAATGATCCATGTCAATTATAATTATAATATATAATATATATATGAATGTAATGAGACAAGAAAAGAAAGTTTTGCATATTTTAAAGTAAAATTTTATTTTCAAAGAGTTTAAATGGCTTTACAACTATAGGTTACAATTAGACCTAGAGCTTATTTTACCGTTCTTATTTCTTCTTTATTTCCTTAAATCCCTTTTTATCCTTTATGTAATTTCTTTATATTAAAAGACCCCCCCCCCCCCCAAAAAAAACTTTGGCCGATGCTAATTATGCAAAATGTGAATAAAAAATATAATAGTATCTCAATGATAGTGAAATAGCACTGGCGTAGTGTGTTTACTCAGCTCTTTAACCTCGGGATCTGAGCTGCTCTTGTGTGTGTGTGTGTGTGTGTCCTCAGGATGTGGGCTGCTCATTCACATCAGCCTCTAGTGTGACAGGCTGACGCAGTCCTAACGTGACCGCTCTCTCTCTGTCACACACACGAGGAAGATTGTAGTTGAATAGTCGTGCTGACCTGTAGGCAACCACAGGATTGATGTACATATTCCTGCATGCAGAGTTGCAGCCAGGTGATATAAACCTTGTGACTCTGCGTTTACAGCTAATGCTTTTATACTATCAGTTTATCAAGGTCTAGTGCAGATGTGTGAGCTTGTAATTAGTATGTGTGTTAATGCTGTTTAACTCCACTGTATAATTATGCAGAATCACAAAATGATGTGTTTGGTTTTGCCTTTGGTTGTGTGCTCACGTGTAAATTAAGTACTCTTGTGTGTCTCCATTGTGTCGGTTCCGAGCGTGTGCCGTTGTCTCAGTTAATGCGATGCTTACAGGCAAAATCCCAGTGCTGGGTGACAGCAGTGGCTTAAATTAGCTTCTACAAAAGCACATGAGTCGCCGCACACATATACACTCACACAACACAGGTAACTGCTGCACAACACAAACACACACCTTTCTGCAGCAGATGCAGTATGCTGATGATTTGCCATGTTGTGTAGTTTGCAGCTGTATTATATGCAATTAATATTATGCTTTGGATTTAGATCTGTGAATAAAATGGTTAAAGGCTATAACAATCTGATAAAGTGAATGTCATTGCCAGTAGTATATTTTTATACACTACCATTCAGTTTGGGGTCGGTAAGATTTTTTTTAAAGACGTTTTTGAAAGAAGTCTCTTATGCTCACCTGCATTTATCACCTGCACATAACGACAATTAATATGATTAGCCTTTTGCTTGGCTACATTATCAAACAGCTAATAATGTGTTGCTAATGTTACACAAACCATCATAGACCGTCAGTGGAGAAAGGCATATAGTTCATCATAACATCGTAATATACATAGTTTACATAATTCACCCGCTATATTGCTAAATGTACCCAATTTTTCATATCAACAGAAAAATATACTAGGATAACCTGGCTTCTCTTGAGACTCCTCTGCTTCGCAGCATAGTTAATGATATGCTAAAGCCCGCCCACACGTTGACGTGATTGGATACATGGTAGTTTTTAACGTTAGAAACACCAGCGATTTCAAACTGCCTTTTTGAGACTTTATTCTGTCTTTAGATCACTGCAGTTTGAAGGAGAAAATACTCAGCAATGGTGTTGACTTATGAATTTCATAGATTATAAAAAAATATGGTTGTAGTGTCCGTGACGTCACCCGTAGGTTTCCGAAGAGCATTTTTGAAGCCTAAAAGCTGGTCGTGGCCATCTTGGCAGTGCGTCTCCACGCGTTACTCCCGGATAACTGAAAAGAGGCAAAGAGGCGGGACGTGGGTGGAGGTGAGGTGCCTGGTTGCTGAAACCACGCCCACCTAGCTCGACCATAGTGGCAATCCACCTGTCACTCAAGTGGCCACGCCCTTAATTATGCAGAACTTTAAGGCTTAATATAATTTAAACGGATGAGTTATAAAAAAAATGCACCCCCTCACAGTTGTCATGAAGGGCAAAATTAGCTATATAGACCAAAACCACTTTTTGTACCAGGCTGTAAACATGTTTATTTTTCTGCTGTAAAGTTGGGCATTTTAACATGGGGGGGTCTATGGGATTGACTCCCTTTTGGAGCCTGTCTCTAGCGGCCAGTCGATGAATTGCAGTTTAAGTCACTTCCGTGTTGGTTTCAAGAGAGACCGCTGGAGGTTGCCACTTGGAATTTGCACATGGTTTGTCTTAAAGCATATTAAAAACACCACATAGACATATAAACAACATTAAAAACTTGATTTTCACCACAGGGGCTCTTTAAATTGCATTTTCCAAGATGGCTGATGAATGAACTGACTTGCCTTAAAAGGACATACTAAATGTAGGGTTCATATTATAAAAGTGGCCTGTATCATTGCATGAAACTTGGGCCTGTGCGAAACATATCTACATTTACATTTATGCATTTAGCAGATGCTTTTATCCAAAGCGACTTACAGTATATTGCATTCATACTAATAAGTTTACTCCGTAAACTTGTTGCCCTGACAGATAAATCAGAAACTTAAGATTCTACTATGCATGTTACTATAATTTATCACTGCATACATTTAAAAAAAAAAGAAAGAAAATCATGTCTTCTTCAATCTTCCATATGTGTCTGTGTGGCAGGAGTGACCAGCTCAATGTTGGCGACTACATAAAGTCAGTGAACGGTATAAACCTGTCCAAGCTTAGACATGATGAGATCATCAGCATGCTGAAGAACATCGGTGAGCGTGTGGTGCTGGAGGTGGAGTACGAGCTGCCTCCATTCGGTACGGACACAAACACACACGCATCTCCACAATTCAGATTGATTTTAGGGATGCACGATATCTCGGACACCATATATATATTCATTTTTAATGTTATCGTTATTGGCCCAATAAGAAAATTGGGCCGATATATTAAAGCTGATAAATAATGTATTATTTCCTTCAGCTGAGACACTTCAGATGTGCACTGTTCACCATGATGGTTCTGAATTGCTTGAAATATGATTGGAATCACTTCAAAAAAGGAAAAAAACAGTTAAGTCCAACATGTGTCATATAGACTACATAAAATTATGAGAACATTATAATTGTGTGCTTGGGACATGGCTTTTAATATGGAGAAATTTGTTTTTGTAATCAGGCTCTCAAAAATTATATAAAAATTTGGATTCAGATTTTATCGTCCAATATATCGGTTATCGGCTTTCAAATATAAAGAATTACCGGTTATCGGCTAAAACTGTCATATGGTGCATCCCTAATTTATTTGATCAAGAATACAGTAAAAAAGTAATATTGTGAAATATTATTGAAATTTAAAATGTTCTGTTTTATATATTGTGATCAAAGCTGAATTTTCAGCATCATTACTCCAGTCTTCAGTGTCACATGATCCTTCAGAAATTCTAATGTGATGATGTGCTGCTCAAGAAACATTTTGAAAACAGTTGTTCTGCTTGTATAATTTTGGACACCATTTTTGTGGAATACTTTTATGAATACAGGATACTTTAATGAATACAATTCTTAAAAGAACAGCATTTATTTGAAATGTAATATTTTATAATATTATAAATGTCTTTACTGTCATTTGTTATCAATTTAATGCATCCTTGCTAATTAAAAGTATTAATTTCTTTTAAAAATCCTAAGTATGCTGAGTACTGATTGGTAAAGATTCTTTGAAGCAAACACCATAGAACATGAATATGTGATTTATTAAATACTACAGTATAAATATCAAAGTACCTGATACTGCTGATCATGGTACAGTAGTATTGCAACAGTACTGAATATGTAATTGGACTTTTCAATAGAGTCCTCAAGTGGCATTAGTGTTTATGGTCCTGTGAAAGTAAATATGTACATTTCAGTGTGTAGTGCTGTAACTTATCCTCCTGTGACAGTAACACAAGCTGTTCTCTGTGTGTTTAGCTCCCAATCCCTCCAGCGTCATCTCTAAAACTATCGAAGTGTGCTTGGAAAAAGAAGGGAACAGCTTTGGCTTCGTTCTGAGAGGTACAGAATCACCGAAAGACAGCTTGTCTTTACATAAGCATCTCATATTTTTAATTTTAACCCTGCTGCAGAAAAATACATCAATGATGGCTTGAACTCAAACTAGCCATTATTTGAAATTATATTACAAAGTATAATCCAGGTTCAATACAACAGCGTCTTTCAAACGGGTTTGGGAGGGAACTGCAGGGGGTTTGTGCTAATAATGCATTAAATCATACAAAAATTTGATTACAATTAAAGTAAAACAGTAATATTGTGAAATTTTATTATAATTTAAAATACCTGTTTTATTCCTGTGATTCAAAGCTGAATTTTCAGCATCATTACTCCAGTCTTCAGTGTCACATGATCCTTCAGGAATCATTCTAATATGATGATTTGCTGCTCAAGAAACATTTATTATTATTATCAATGTTGAAAACAGTTGCTAAATATTTTGTGGAAACTGTGATACATTATTTTCAAGATTCTTTGATGAATAGAAAGATCAAAAGAATCACATTTATTTGAAATCTAGAAATCTGAAATGTCTTTACATATATATTTCATCTTTTTTTAACTTCAAATGTTATGACCCTAAAACTGAGGAAAAATACTATTATTCAAAGAATATTTCAAAGAATATTCCAGGTTTAATACAACAGGATTTCATGAGGGAAGTGCAGTTTTTCCCCAAAAAATAATTAAATTCAAATCCATTTTTATAAATCATAAACATGTCAAATTAAAGTAAGTAATTTTAAAATCAAATCAAAATAAAATTGCTGTAATCCACCTCTCTGTATTGTTCACTATTTTGGAAAGTCATAGAAACACTATCGCAGATTTTTTCTTTTGCTATAAGATCAAGTGCAAATAAAAAATTATATTTGAGGTCATCTCCCATTCACCGCTATAGAAGTTTACCCAACTATGACGACTTCCTCTTCTAAGAAGCCCGGAAATGTGAAAAAGGTCCATGTTTGTTTAGTTTACCTGCATGTCATGTGACCATTAACCAACATTAGAAATCTGTGAGATATGTGGATGTGTTGTTAAATTATTGAGATATTAACTTAAAATCTTGCATATCCATCCCTACAAAAGAGATTCAGCTCCTCATTACTGTTAACCCAAATTTTACTGGTAACACTTTACAATAAGGTTGTATTAGTTAACATTAGTTAATGCATTAGTGATCATGAACTAACCATGAACAACACCTCTGTTCGGCATTAGTTGATCTTTGTTAATGTTAGTTAATAAAAATACAGCTGTTCATGGTTTGTTCATGTTAGTTCACGGTGCTTTAACTAATGTTAACAAGATTTTAATAATGCATTAGTAAATGTTGAAATTAACATTAACAAAGATAAAGAAATGCTTTATAAGTGCAGTTCATTATTAGTTCATGTTAACTAATGTAGTTAACTAATGTTAACTAATAAACCTTATTGTAAAGTGTTACCATTTTACTTGTTTTTACAAACGGAGGGAAAAGGACAAAAAATATTTTCTATGGTAATCTACAGCATGGAACAGATCTCCAAAAAGCATTTGTGTTACTCTCAAGGGCAAAAGGTGGTGTGTGTGTGTGTGTGTGTGTAGTGTTCATCTGCACTTTATTACTATTACTAAAGGCAATGGAGTTGGCATGTCAGGTGTGCGTTTCACATGCTTTCAGGAGGATTTCATGAGGACTGGCATAAGGCTCGACCTCTAGTGGTGACCTACGTCAGGCCCGGCGGACCTGCAGACAGGTGAGACCACGATGACTCAAATCTGTGTGTGTGAGACACGTTTATACCACAAAGACAAGGCCCTACTTATTAATTAGCACGATGTCTGAATCATCATGAAGCTCTCTGCGTCTTTGTGTGTGTGTCACATCAGTGCCGTCTGTATGCGTTCAGCTTAGTTATTTGTGTATATATTTCCATAATAGAGTTTTTATTATGTCTGTGTGTGAGATATAATGTATTTGGTGTACATCATGAGAGCATTCTATATATGTTGTGTGTATGTGTGATCGTTGAACCCTGTAAGCTGGTTTTGAAGGCACATGTTAACTGAAGCATAGGCTGATGACATTAGAATGAGTGAGAAGGCCTGAAGCACACACACACACACACAAGTAGATAAAACACACATGCATATGAAATCACCCTGTTTCTACGTAATGCTTTAAAGTGAATTAGATTTGCTTTATAAATACACTTCCACAATGCTTATTGTTCATGCAAAAGGATGCTTTTATTTTACAGTTGACGTCTGCATTCACATCTCATCCCTACTGCTGTCTTTTTGTGCTTCCGTACGTCTCTCCATGTTTCTCCGTCTGTCAGAGAGGGAACGTTGCGAGCGGGCGACCGCGTGTTGAGTGTGAACGGTGTTGCTGTGAACAGACAGAAACATGCTGACGCTCTGACCCTGATCATGCAGAGCAGCCAGGAGGCTTTCTTTCTCATCGAGTATGACATCATGGTCATGGGTGAGCGGACACACAGATGCGCACGTGCACGAAGACACACACACACTTGAGTATGCTTGTGTGCACAGATACTCTCATGTGGCCTTAATTAGAGTAGAAACATATTCCACTTCCCCTTCACATTCCCATAGGAAAGACAAAACACCATTGAGATCTCTTTCGCTTCTCCTGGATGGCAATGAGATTAAAGCCTCCTGCTTCTAAAAAAAAAAAGCAAATGATCGGAGCTGCTGTGCATATTACATTTAGAGCCAGATTAACTAACAGCTTGCACCAGCTCAAACCCTCTTTTGCCGTTAAAAAACTACTACTGTCAGGATTTACTAAAGACACGCAGTGAAAAATTAGTGCTGAAAAGGCGCGGACAGTTATTTTTGCGGCTGATCTTATTGCATATGCATTTGTAAAGTTTTTCCCTTTCAGATTTATGCGAGGAGAATATTAAAATGAATCATGCATGGTGATTTACTAAGATTTGCGCTCGACTGCTCGTCAATTTACTGGTGTTTGCGCCACTATTTACAGAGCAAAAAAAAGCTGGTTGATTGCGTTGGTCATTATGGAAATGATCCGGCTACATCTGTGTTCTTTAATTTGCACATCGTCAGTAGATCACGCGCTGAACTTTCCACTCCCTTATATGGGATTGTGCTCTTGCGCTAATTTGCCCTGTTTACTAAATCTGGCTCTTAAAATTCTATACTGCTGATATGCTTTTACTGATTAATACGATTATCACATCCAAAATAAAAGTTTGTATACTGTGTTTGTATACATGCATGTGTATATTTTAGAAAAAAAAAATATATTTATATTTATAATATAAATGATATAAATATATATACAGTATATACATGCAAATATTTCTTAAATATATACACGTATGTGTGTGTATTCAAATATACATAATAGTTATACACAGTACACGCACATATATTATGTAAACACAAACTTTTATTTTGGATGAGATGTTTTATTTTTATTTTTCATTAGGAATTTTAAAAAGAACATCTGAGACAAAGTTGATACTTAGAGGCCGTTTACACAACACTGTTTTCACCTTTTTATGCGTTTTGGTCATTCATTTACACCGTTGCCGTGTCTTGGGGGCCTGAAAACTTTTGAAAACTATACCGTTATTGTTTCAGTGTAAACTACAAAAACGCGAGTTTGTGAAAACATTATGCGCACTATTATTATGTATTCAGTCTACAGGTGTGTAGTGTTTCTTTACAAAGTGACATCGCCAACTACAATACAGCGCTTTTAGTCGTTTTCACAACTGTGATACGTGTGAACCGTGATCATTTTGACAACATTGTCTGTACGCAAAAAAACGTTTCCGTTTTTAGTACATCGTTGTCGTGTAAATGTACCCTTAAATTACATTTAAACAAGATATATATAACCTAGATAAATAACCCGTCAAATGGTTTAAAGGGGGTTTCTTTCCTATACTACTGCGCAGAAGGGTAGTACTTTTATTCAGCAAGGATGCATTAAAACAACAAAGACATTTATAATGTTGCAAAAGATTTGTGTTTAAAATACTGAACTGCTGTTCATTTCAACTTTCTATTCGGCAAAGAATCCTTCTGTCTCCACAAAAATATTAAGAGAGAAAGATTTTTTGAAAGAAGTCTCTTATGCTCACCTGCATTTATTTTGTCAAAATACAGTAAAACATTAATATTGTGAAATAATATTACAATTTAAAATAACTTTTCTATTTTAATATATTTTATAATGTAATTTATTCCTGTGATGCAAAGCTGAATTTTTAGCATCAGCTTCAGCATCAGTTAAATACACTGCCCAGCCAAAAAAATAGGAATTTAAATAGGAAAATGCTTAAGAGTCAATGATTGGATCATTATTGCATTGATTATTATGTTTCTAGCATGCTATATGTTTAGTGAATGAATGGTTGGAACGGAGTCTGAAGAATCTTTTTCACACATGAATTGGCACTGCATACATTTTTGGTCAAGATCTTGTATTGACAATGCAAGAGTCCAGCACTCTATAAAGTCTCCTCCAGCACATCCCAAAGACTTTCAATGAATTTAAGGTCTGGACTCAGAGGTGCCAATTCATGTATGAAGATGATTCTTCATGCTCTGATGAATCTTGGCTTTGTCATCCTGAAATATGGCCATGATGTGTCTTCCTTCATGGTTGTTTAAGAAATGAAAAGCTCCACACTCCATCAATTAGGGTTGGAAGAACTGTTTGCAAACATAACATGCTAGAAACATAATAATCACTGCAATAATGATCCAATCATAGACTCTTAAGAATTTGCCTATTTTTTGGGGCCGGGCAGTGTATTTTTACAATATTGCTGTTTTACCATATGTTAACATTAAAAACATAAAAAAAAAAAAGTATATATATATATATATAGTTACTGAGCCCAGACTGGTAGTGTGTGCTATTGAAACAGAAATGTTTGTTTTGTCAATGTTTTGAAAAAAGAATGAGTGGTTGGTGGTTTCCTTCTCTTTCTGAATCACCACTGAAATACCTCCTCTTTCTGTCTCTCTCTGGTTGGGGTTTGTCCTCGTATCAGACTCAGTCCAGAAGTCTTCCGGGCCGCTGCAGGTGGACATCGCACGCTCCGCAGGATCAGTACTAGGACTCAGTCTCACTACCTCCCTCTACAGGAACAAACAGGTCATTACAATCCAGAAAATCAAGCCTGCTAGTGTTGCGGACAGGTGAGCACACACAAAACACAATCACACAAGCTTAGAACCAACGATACATGAAAAGAATCACACACACAAATACAAACGTACAAAAGCATGGGCAGTTCAGCTGATCAAACACAAGAATTTTTACAAGAGTGATGGATCGATATATCAGCCAAGCAGATTATTCTGTCACTATTTGGACAATTTGTTGATATTTGACTGATTATCTGCAGCTTGTTGGTTCCCGAATATACTAATAATGCACATCAACTTATAGTCAAATATTGTTTTTGAGAATTTGTATAATTTTAAATAAATATTGTCTAAAATAAAATGTGTACATATAATTGCATATTCATTACTAATATTTATATTTGCATTATATCTGCTATCAGTCATCCTGCTTTCTAGGACAAATCTTTATAGTATATAAACTAGGGCTGTCAAGCGATTAATCACGATTAATCACATCCAAAATAAAAGTTTGTGTTTACATAATATGTGTGTGTGTACTGTGTATAACTATTATGTATATTTGAATACACACACATATATTTAAGAAATATGTGCATGTATATACTGTATTTATATTTATATCATTTATATTATATATAAATATAAAAAAATATATATACATGCATTTGTGTGTATTTATATATACATAATAGTTATACACAGTACACACACATATATTATGTAAACACAAACCTTTATTTTGGATGTGATTAATTGCGATTAATCGATTGACAGCACTAATATAAACTTTATTCAGTTTACAATGGCTATAGTGTTAGATCCACATACAGTAAAAACATTATTTAATTAGCATGAAACAAAGTATTCTCATATAATTCTTTATAAAATAAACATATTTTGCAATCCTTTTCTTTCACAGTCTCTTTTTCACCTCACACCTTCCCGTCTGTTGTCGTTTTCACCCTTGCTGTTTCTTGCTTTGCTCAAAGTACTTTCTCTCCTCGTTACACCACTATCTGCCTCTCTCTTGCTGTGTCTTTCCCTCTTTTCCTCAGATGTGGGGCTTTGCATGTGGGAGATATTCTCCTGGCTATAGATGGCATGAGCACAGAGCACTGCTCTCTGATGGAGGCTCAACAGCTCCTGTCCAGCTCCTCAGAGCTCACCAAACTAGAGATCCTGCCCTCTCAACACAGCACACATGACGCAGGTCTGCGGCCACACATATCGCTATAAACACAATCTCAAAGGCTCATTTACATGCTTAGTCTTTTTGAATTTATTCACAAGCAACTTTATTTTGGCTCTGTTTGCAAAAGCATACTTCTCATACTAATTCTGTGCAGTCTATACAAACTATGCAAATACGCAGTGTGCAAATGTTCTGTTTACATGGTAAACCAGATGACCTACTGCAGTGTACAAGACAGCTGTCTATGAATGTCTAAATGAATTGGAAATAGTAAATAATTATTATATAAAGAAATGTATTTTATGACTCATCAGACTTCCAAGAGTTTAGATGGTTTTTATACATAAATGATAAACAAAATTATTTATTCATTTTATCTTGACACCACTTGCTGAATTAAAAAGTCAACATAGTGAGTGAGATTATGTGACAAAAATATAGCATACTACAGTTTGAAATATTTATTTTTGCAGTACCGTTTTGCATTAATTTTTTTAATATATATTTTGACACCACTTGCTAAATTAAAAATGTAGAATACAAAAATGTTGTTTGTTTTATTTGTTTATTTAATTTTAAAAATGTTTTTATTATATTTAGACACCACCTGCTAAATTATTAAATACATACAAAAAAAAAAACGTAGCATACAGTTGAAATGTTTGAAATTTTTGCCAGACTGTTTCACATACTATTTATTTATTTATATAATTTGTAAAAGAAATTAGATTTGACCACCATTAACTACAGTTTGAAACAGTTTTGCAGTACCTTTTCACATAAAGGTCACATTTAATTATTTTATTTTATTTTATTTTATATTTGGACACAACTTGCTAAATTAAAATAGCATACTACAGTTTGAAGTGTTTATTTTTGCAGCACTATTTCACATAATTTATTTTAGTGTATTGTATTTTTTATTATATTTGGACACCATTTGCTAAATTAAAAACTGAGACAAAAAACATGGCTACTACAGTTTGAAATGGTTATTTTTTTCCAGTCCATTTCACATACTATTTATTTATTTATTTATTTACATAATTTGTAATTTTTTATATATATATTTGGACACCACTTGCTAAATTAAAATTTTAGCATACTACAGTTTGAAATGTAAATTTTTGCAGTACCATTTCACATAATTTTTGTTTTATTTGATTTGATTTATTTTGTATTATTATTAAATTTGGACACCTTTTGCTAAATTTTTTTTTTTTTTTTTTTTTTGCCATTTCACATAGTATTTATTTCTTTATTTTATCTAGACACCACTTGCTGAAATTAAAAACTCAACATAGTGAGATCATGTGACAAAGAGCGTAGCATACAGTTTGAAATTTATATTTGTCCTAGACCGTTTCACATACTATTTTTATACTATAAAAAATAAAATCATTATGTACTGCGCTGTTAGCGGTACACAAATGCATTTGTTTTTTAACAAGATGGACGTCCGGGCTGATTTCCTGTCCGCCAGCATTAGTACAATAAGAGCAGTATCAAAGCTCTATTTTTAATTTAGATCCTATTTGTGTTTGTTCTCCATATTTACAGAATGAATTCAGTTCACAGCTGCTGTTTTACACTTTACTGGATTCTATCCTTATCTCATCTTCCTTTCTCCTTCTCTCTTTCTGTCTTACTTTGACCTTTATGTGTGCCATTGTCGGTTTGTAGTGGTTGTTGGCATCCAGCTTTGGGCCACTTTCTTACAAGTATCATGAGTCATTCTTAATATGCAGAGCACTGCAGGCAAGACTTCCCCTACCCTACAGACATGAGTCCACACACACACACACACACACATGCAATGAGCTCAGAGCCTTCACTCTGGCTTTACTTTGTTACTAGAAAACCGCATTCCGACTGTATCATTGGATTTTGTAGAAATGTGTATATGAACAGGCGCACAGCAGTTATAAAGTGATTTGTACACCTGCATCCTCTGTATATGTGGACAATTGAAAACTGAGGAATGTACAGAGTGGAATACTAGCATTATATATTGTATAGTACAGTATATACTGAATACTGCCAACTAGTGTGTTATAAAGTACACTATATAAAGCAGTTTTGAAAATGTTTTTGAAAAAGTCTCTTATGCTCACATGAATAGATTACATTTTACAATATATTCAAATAGAAAACACTTATTTTAAATTGCAATAATATTTCAGAATGTTACTGTTTTTACTGTATTTTTTTTTATCAAATAACTGAATTTTAAGCATCATTACTCCAGTCTTCAGTGTCACATGTTCCTTCAGAAATCATTCTAATGTGCTGATTTGATGCTCAAAAAACATTTATTATTATTTTCAATGTTAAAAACAGTTGTGCTTTTATAATTTGAAGAAACAGTGATACATTTTTCAGGATTCTTTGATGAATAGAATAATTAAAAGAGCAGTGTTTATATGAAATGGAAAATCCTTTGTGACGTTATAAATGTCTTTACTGGCACTTTTGATCAATTTAATGTGCCCTTGCTGAATTAAAGTATTCATTTCTTTTTCTTTTTTTTTATCCTACTGATACAAATTTTTCAACGGTATATTTGCCAAAATGTGTCATATTCAACCAAGGTTTGGCTGGTTAGCATAGTCCAGTTAGCCCCTGCTGGATGATATCATAACTACACCATCTAGCTGCAAATAACATCTTATTCATTTGATGGCCATTCAAAAATAGCCATGCATTCTCACAATATACCTTTTTTTTGCAAGTTCACCTAAAAATGAAAATTATCCCATAATTTACTCACCCTCAAGCCATCCTAGGCTGGCTTGAGGGTGAGTAAATCATGGGTGAACTATCCCTTTAAAAGCATGACTATTTTTCCTGTCTGTCTGAAAGCTCAGTACATTGCAATAACTGCATATATTTGTTAAAAATAGACAGTAGCCTAATACAAAGAAAAGAAAGGCACAAGACCTCTTTGATGTGCAGATTTCTCTCTGTCTGATGGGCGTGGCACTTCCTAACGAGTGTGACACACTGCATGCCTAATTAAGCATCGTTAGTGACACAGCTGCAGTGTCAGAAGGATCTGTTTCTGTCAGAATCCAAAACAATGTCCTCTATATCTGCCTACCAGAGCATTTGTTTCCTAACGTGAGCTAAGAGAGAGTTTTAAGATGGTTCCTCCACTGCTGTCAGCCTTACTAGAGCTGGCCCGAAAATGTAAGAGAAAGAAAAAGAAATGGAGGGAATAAATGTGTAAAGGAGCCAACGGAGCGCATGCCAATGAGCAGCGTCTCTGATTCAGTCCATTGAATGTCAATGATCAGTGAAGCAGTGTGGATCAGTCTACATCAGATCTTTCTACAGGCGTATATCAGCCTGAGTGCCGTAACATTAAGCATATTTTCAGCAGAAATAACCAATTTACCGCCCTTTCTGTGTCTGTCTATGTTTTCCCTGCAGTACGTGTCCAGAGGAGTAGTCAGCGCCAGTGGGACTCTAGTGAGAACTACACCAGCGCTCCTCCGCCTTTCCAAAAAACACCCTCAGCCTGGAGTCATACCACCCCTACACCTTCACACCGATGTGAGTGTCCCCTATGTGCACGTCTTCATAGTATCCTGTACATTGAATGTATGAACCAGATGCAATGAAGAATTTGAATCATTTGTAAATCTAATGAATTGCCTGAGGTGCAGGCTTAACTGGTTGAGGATGACGTTCAGGGTATGGTCAGAACGGCGTACTAATATACTACTGTTTTGCAGTATGTACACCTGGATGACCTACTGTACTACATTTGCCAAAATGTGCACTATAGGAAGCACAGCGTACTATGTGGGATACTGTATTCCACAATGTATTGTGCAACTTCCTGTTTGGGCGATGTACTCAAAGTATTATTTATTTATTTGTTTATATGCATGTTTGTTTGTTTATTTATTAGTTTTGATTTATTTATTTAAATTAAATATTTATTTTTAGTATTTAATTTTTTTAATTTTAATTATTTATTATTTATTTTTAATGTATATATTTGCTTGTTTGTTAAAAAAAATTTAATCACTTAATTAATTTTGTTTATTTATTATTTATTTATTAGTTTGTTTTATATATTTATTAACATTAAAATTTAAAGTGATTTAAATGTATTTATTTTAATGTTATATATAACATTTAAAAATATATTTAAAACAAATTGTTTAAGTGATTAAATAAATACAAATTAATATAATAATGTGTACATTAATATAATTTTTATTTATTTGATTAAAAATACAAAATGCTAATCATTTACAATTCGGCTGTCACTCGAACAGCATACTAGCAGGATGTTAGTATTCTATTCCACATATAACCATACAGTGAGTTGACATGGCATTTCCAGCGCTGTTAATCTCAAATCTTCTCTCTTCTCCAGCTGTGACGTCTGGCACCTCTGCAAACACATCAGGCTTTCACAGTTATAACTGTGGCACCCAGTCAACGTATCCCAACACCTACCCCAGCAACACACTGCCGTCCTACCCATCCAGCCCTCGATGCACTGCCACCAAGAGGAGACACCGGAGGAAAGACCACAAGAGCTCCTGTGAGTGCACACTGGATTTGAATGTCCCTTGTCTCAGTTTAGTATAATTGTATAATTTGTATCTCTCATTTGATGTGATGTTAATTATTATATTATATTATATTATATTATTAATTTCCACCCAGCCCCCTACAAATTTGCGATTACTCTGTCTGCACACTAATTCGTGATCACCTCAGCCCCCTTTAAAACTCATATGAAACCGACGGCAGGCTTCGGCTCATCCCTGTATTTTAGTATGCATTATTCAGCTTGTTTTTCAACCAGCGTCAGAAGCAGAGGACAAAGTGTGTGCATTTATTGATATCTGCATCTGTGCAGTTCTTTGTTATAAATGCAGTTTACATAATATGATGCAGGAGCATATCGGTTTCCCATCCACTGTCAAATCTGGGCTTATTTATTTATATTATATGAAATTATTTTTATCTAAATGGCAATGACTTTTCCTACTCTTGCTATACTTCATTCTTCAGTGCAATAAAATGGCAACAATTTGTTATAATATTCATTTTAGAATAAATCCAAAAGCAAAAATAACTATATAAGGGAATGGAAATGGAAAATGAGTTAATGAGTGAGTGGTCCTCTGAAGCCATCTACTGGTTATAATGGTAATTTCATGTCATTGTCATGTTAAAAGTGTGTTTGTTTTCCACCAGGTGACAGAAATCCTCCACTAAAGCATGGCACATTTTCCATGTTATCTCCGTGAATGAAAATGAGAAATGTAGATCTTCTTTAAAGTTAATTTAACTGCACAAATGTAGTTAACAAATAAGTGTTTAAAACATTACTAGACAATTGCAGTAATATAAAGTTTGTATTCTTAATGAATATTAGCTGGTTATTTAAAATTATTAGAAATGAATTCAATATTCAGGGACTGATTTGATTGGATTGAATTGATAGGTAGTGTAGAACCTACTGTATTGTTCATGCCTACCCTAGTATACAAACAATATATTATAATTTTTTTTTAAATCATATACTCATTGGGGGCTGAGCCCCCCTAATATTGAAATCCTAGAATCATCTATCTATCTTTCTATCTATCTATATACTGTACACTGTACATGTCAAATAATTCTTAAATTTTTTGTTTAAAAATGTTACTCATTCTCTTCTCTCTCAGCGTCTCTGGCATTGAGTACAGTGGGCGCCGGTGGTCAGGTGGTGCATATAGAAACCAGTGAGGTGGTTCTGAGAGGAGATCCTCTTACTGGATTCGGGCTGCAGTTACAGGGGGGAGTGTTTGCTACAGAACCCCTGTCAGCGCCTGCCTGTGTCCGCTTTATAGAGCCTGACACACCTGCTGAAAGGTGAGAGGACGCTGCTGTCAAACCATAAATGTGATGCATGCTGACACCATTGTCTTGTACACTTAGAGCCTGTGGATAGATGTATGTACACACACACACACAAGCCTAACAGCAAGTGAGAAAGCTGAGATGTTGATTTGGCACAGTACCAAGATCACCTGTCACAGCTCAGTTCAGGGTTGTAGATGTTGATTTTTTTCAAATAAATTCAACCAAGAATCCTGTGAAAAAAAAAAAAGTATCACGGTTTGCACAAAAATATTAAGCAGCACAACTGTTTTCAACATTATATGACGATATGTTGCTGAAGTAATGATGCTGAAAATTCAGCTTACAGCATAAAGAGCCCAAACTTCTGAATGGTACTGTACATTTGTTTAAATAAATATGTCGCATCTTCATTTATAATCAGTGATAATATTTGTCTTCTGTTTTCTTGTATTGTTGTGTGCCTGTGTCTTATTTGAATGCATGCTGTATTTTTGCATTCAAGGTGTGGGATGTTACAAGTTGGAGACAGACTTCTTTCTATTAATGGAATTCCCACTGAGGACGGAACACTGGAAGAAGCCAATCAGCTGCTCCGAGATGCAGCTCTGGCCAATAAGGTCACACTGGAGGTGGAGTTTGATGTTGCAGGTGCAAAATGACATTTCAATCAAAAATCTGTGATTCAAGTTTAAATATGATCTGAATACATGGCCACAGATTTTTGTTGTATAATTCTGTGTATCTCTCACAGAATCAGTCATTCCCAGCAGTGGCACATTTCAGGTGAAGTTGCCCAAGAGACGTGGAGTGGAGCTCGGCATTACGATCAGTGGTGAGGGATGACCAACAGGGGCGCTGTTGACCTATTATATTTTACAGTCCAAATGAACAAATAAAATGTATATATGAATGCTGAATGCAAGTTACCTAGTTATTTGTTACCTAGCATTTAATGCTCTTCATATAATATTTCCGGTGGTAATTGCATTAAATTGTTTGCAGTAATGGATAATTTCCTGCTTCTATGAATTCTGATTTACAGCAAGCAAGAAGCCAGGAAAACCTCTGATCATCTCTGAGATACAGAGAGGCAGTATTGCACACAGGTACATTCATTTGATATACCTGCTTTTAAAGAGACAAACCGATAGATGTGATGTTTCTTGTTCACTGATTGGTGTAAAATGGCCTTTTATAATAGAATAGGAACCCTGGAGCCAGGTGATCGCCTGCTGGCCGTTGATAACGTTCGGCTGGATAACTGTGGGATGGAAGAGGCCATGATGGTCCTCCAGCAGGCCGAGGGGATGGTCAAACTGCGAATTCAGAAAGATGAAGACAACCTGGGTGAGTGTGCGTGTATGTGTTTGTGTATGTATTCTTTAAGAAATGCTGATTCTCATTTGTACGGTGTTGTCCAGTCTGAAGCCATGTGACACACACTATAGTAATTTTATAGTCAAGTAGGCCTGTTCAAAGACTTAAAGGCACAATCTGTAAGTTTTCACCGCTAGAGGGCACATTTTCAAAACAAAAACACAGGCAAAGCTTAATGACGCTATGAAGGAGAGTGGAACAATAGGAGATGTAATTTTTCTGATTCTCTGTGAAGTCCAAGTTTGTCGCGAAGCTCTTTCCCTCTCGAAAACGCCACGCCGATATTGATCCTTGATCCTTTATTTCTCTGTTTGTCACAAAGCCTGCTTGCCACTTCAGCCATCCATGTCCGTACAACAGCGCATGCGCAAGTGAATTGAGCGCTTGAAAACAAAAGTCCACTAGACTTTTAGGGTAATGGAAGTACACAACTGCATTAAATATGTCACACTGTGCAGGTGGTTTTTGGATATTTTTATTACAAAATTCTTACATGTTGTGCCTTTAAGTAATCAAGTACTGGAAAATTAAAGTAAAATTTTTAATTTTTTGTATATGTCACCAGCCTGAAGTTATATGAAATTATATTGTGATTTATTCACCTTATTGTTCCCTATAACTTCAACAACCTATGCTTTCCTTAAAAATAAATAAATAACCTATTAAAATAAAAATAAGACTATTTGTATATATATATTAGGGCTGGGCATTGACACAAATTTCACAATTCGTTTCGATTTCAATTCAGAAGCTTGCAATTCAATTTGATTTCGATTCAATATCGATTATTTTGGATATATATTAGATACAATACATGGCAAATTTTCTCAAGGAAAACAAATCTCTTACCTAATGCTGTAAACTATGGGAGTCAGTTGTAGCCTACTAGGCTATATTAGCCTACTATAGTAGCCTATTGAAGGTAAAAATGTACTGATTTGTATACAAACACTTAAATGACACTCAATGATGTTTTTTTTTTAAATAATAATAAAGTTATAATATTAACTTTACAGTTACATAATCATATTTCTACTCCAATTAGTTTTTTGAAATATAAACATTTAAATGGTGGCTGTCATAAAAACATACTTTAATAATATACATGCATTAAATATTGAAGAACATTAAAAATGATAATGAATAGCCTATGTAATATGGTGCATATATTTAGTAAAATGCTCCTCTCTAGAGTAAATTTTTCTAGCTGACTAACGAGTTTATGGACACTGGATATGGTTTTTCTGAGGTAAATGTGACGTTACATTGTTTACAGGCTGTTTTATTGACGTCTTTCCGCGGTTGAAAGTTGAAACACTGATTGAGCGATTCCATGTGACATGATAGGGATTTCGGTTGTACTCTATCTTTTAACACACTTTCAGATGCTCGTTCATGTTTATTTTGCGCTGTAACTGGTATTTAGGCGGAAGAGAAGATCAGCTCATGTGCGCTCTGTGCTGCCGCTTCTCTTAAGCTGAGCTGCGCCAGAGCAATCTCACGCCACAGCGCCAAAACAGTATTTTTTTAATTTCGTAATAAAATGTACGTAATTTGAAATCTGAGACTTTGTTTCATATCAGTAGTAACAAAGCACAAAGATTATTGTGATTTATTGGATAAGAGGTGCGCTACAAAATCTATATTTTTTTACTCACCCTTGTATTTTTTTATATATACAATCATGCTCAAAAGTTTACATACCCCTTGCAGAATGTTTATTCTATAATATTATAGAATTAGAATAATTATTTTAATTTTATTTTTAAAAATGTGTCTTGTGGATGATATGTAAACATCTTTTATGTAAAATATCTTATTCAGGACAGTACTAAATAAAAAATATCTCTCTTATTTTTATTTTGTTAAAGCAATTAACATTTTGCAGATTCTGCAAGGGCTATGTAAACCTTTGAGCATATATATAGAGATAATATAATTTATTATAGATAATAAATTAAAAGAAGTATAGCTTATAGAACATTTGTTATATATATATCTATAAATAATTGTAGAATTATGTATTCAATAATACTCAGAGATTATTTATTATAAGTTTGTTAACGTGGAGTGCATGGGTCTGGTTCCAGGTGACTGATTTATATGAAGATGAGTTAGGAATGGTTTCCATATACAGGGAGTGCAGAATTATTAGGCAAGTTGTATTTTTGAGGATTCATTTTATTATTGAACAACAACCATGTTCTCAATGAACACAAAAAACTCATTAATATCAAAGCTGAATATTTTTGTATCAATATTTTAAGTAGTTTTTAGTTTTAGCTATTTTAGGGGGATATCTGTGTGTGCAGGTGACTATTACTGTGCATAATTATTAGGCAACTTAACAAAAAACAAATTTATACCCATTTCAATTATTTATTTTTACCAGTGAAACCAATATAACATCTCAACATTCACAAATATACATTTCTGACATTCAAAAACCAAACAAAAACAAATCAGTGACCAATATAGCCACCTTTCTTTGCAAGGACACTCAAAAGCCTGCCATCCATGGATTCTGTCAGTGTTTTGATCTGTTCACCATCAACATTGCGTGCAGCAGCAACCACAGCCTCCCAGACACTGTTCAGAGAGGTGTACTGTTTTCCCTCCTTGTAAATCGCACATTTGATGATGGACCACAGGTTCTCAATGGGGTTCAGATCAGGTGAACAAGGAGGCCATATCATTAGATTTTCTTCTTTTATACCCTTTCTTGCCAGCCACGCTGTGGAGTACTTGGACGCGTGTGATGGAGCATTGTCCTGCATGAAAATCATGTTTTTCTTGAAGGATGCAGACTTCTTCCTGTACCACTGCCTGAAGAAGGTGTCTTCCAGAAACTGGCAGTAGGACTGGGAGTTGAGCTTGACTCCATCCTCAACCCGAAAAGGCCCCACAAGCTCATCTTTGATGATACCAGCCCAAACCAGTACTCCACCTCCACCTTGCTGGCGTCTGAGTCGGACTGGAGCTCTCTGCCCTTTACCAATCCAGCCACGGGCCCATCCATCTGGCCCATCAAGACTCACTCTCATTTCATCAGTCCATAAAACCTTAGAAAAATCAGTCTTGAGATATTTCTTGGCCCAGTCTTGACGTTTCAGCTTGTGTGTCTTGTTCAGTGGTGGTCGACTTTCTGCCTTTCTTACCTTGGCCATGTCTCTGAGTATTGCACACCTTGTGCTTTTGGGCACTCCAGTGATGTTGCAGCTCTGAAATATGGCCAAACTGGTGGCAAGTGGCATCTTGGCAGCTGCACGCTTGACTTTTCTCAGTTCACGGGCAGTTATTTTGCGCCTTGGTTTTTCCACACGCTTCTTGCGACCCTGTTGACTATTTTGAATGAAACGCTTGATTGTTCGATGATCACGCTTCAGAAGCTTGGCTATTTTAAGACTGCTGCATCCCTCTGCAATATATCTCACTATTTTTGACTTTTCTGAGCCTGTCAAGTCCTTCTTTTGACCCATTTTGCCAAAGGAAAGGAAGTTGCCTAATAATTATGCACACCTGATATAGGGTGTTGATGTCATTAGACCACACCCCTTCTCATTACAGAGATGCACATCACCTAATATGCTTAATTGGTAGTAGGCTTTCCAGCCTATACAGCTTGGAGTAAGACAACATGCATAACGAGGATGATGTGGTCAAAATACTCATTTGCCTAATAATTCTGCACTCCCTGTATCAAGAAATGTAGATATAATATTCTTGTTAATGTATGTTATTTTTTCTAATGTGATGTATTCTGTAAGAAGATTGGCCCAGTGATTGATATGTATACAATTTTTGGATTTCCATTTTAGCAAAATTACTTTCTTGGCGATAGTTAGAGAAATGAGGAGTGGGTTTTTTTTTTATTTGACTGGGAGATTATCGACTTCTATGCTGTTACTGAGTAAACAGAGTGACGGAGATGGAGGGATTCTACAGCCCATGATAATGGAGAGTTTTGTGGTCACTGATATCCAAAATAAGTGAACTGGTTTACAGGTCCATGTGGCATGAAAGTAGTCGTCTGTGCTCCCCAATGTGCACTGTGAACAAATATCTGTGTCCCTCAAGCCCATTATAAACTTCTTTCTTTCGGGGATATGAGTCCTGTGAATAATCTTGAACTGTACGAGTTGGAGGTTTGTATTGTTAGTCATTGAAAATGTATCGTTACAGATTTCCTTCCAGAGGTCGGTGTTGCGGGAGAAGGCTAAATCTTTTTCCCATTTGGTCATGGGTATTATAATTGTTGCATCATTATTTGATATAAGTTTATGTAGTTTGGATTTTAATTTGTTGGAGTTAGTGATTTTCATTATGTCTTTCATTAACTGAGAGGGATGAAGTGTGTTATTGATTATGTTGATCTTGGATTTAACTGTGGATTTTATTTGTTGATATTGGAGAAACTGTTCTCCCCCAAGACCGTACCTCTGGGCTAGTGTTTTAAATAATACAAATTGGTTATTTTGAAATACACTCACCTAAAGGATTATTAGGAACACCTGTTCAATTTCTCATTAATGCAATTATCTAATCAACCAATCACATGGCAGTTGCTTCAATGCATTTAGGGGTGTGGTCCTGGTCAAGACAATCTCCTGAACTCCAAACTGAATGTCAGAATGGGAAAGAAAGGTGATTCAAGCAATTTTGAGCGTGGCATGGTTGTTGGCGCCAGACGGGCCGGTCTGAGTATTTCACAATCTGCTCAGTTACTGGGATTTTCACGCACAACCATTTCTAGAGTTTACAAAGAATGGTGTGAAAATGGAAAAACATCCAGTATGCGGCAGTCCTGTGGGCGAAAATGCCTTGTCGATGCTAGAGGTCAGAGGAGAATGGGCCGACTGATTCAAGCTGATAGAAGAGCAACTTTGACTGAAATAACCACTCGTTACAACCGAGGTATGCAGCAAAGCATTTGTGAAGCCACAACACGCACAACCTTGAGGCGGATGGGCTACAACAGCAGAAGACCCCACCGGGTACCACTCATCTCCACTACAAATAGGAAAAAGAGGCTACAATTTGCACGAGCTCACCAAAATTGGACAGTTGAAGAAAAATGTTGCCTGGTCTGATGAGTCTCGATTTCTGTTGAGACATTCAGATGTAGAGTCAGAATTTGGCGTAAACAGAATGAGAACATGGATCCATCATGCCTTGTTACCACTGTGCAGGCTGGTGGTGGTGGTGTAATGGTGTGGGGGATGTTTTCTTGGCACACTTTAGGCCCCTTAGTGCCAATTGGGCATCGTTTAAATGCCACGGCCTACCTGAGCATTGTTTCTGACCATGTCCATCCCTTTATGACCACCATGTACCCATCCTCTGATGGCTACTTCCAGCAGGATAATGCACCATGTCACAAAGCTCCAATCATTTCAAATTGGTTTCTTGAACATGACAATGAGTTCACTGTACTAAAATGGCCCCCACAGTCACCAGATCTCAACCCAATAGAGCATCTTTGGGATGTGGTGGAACGGGAGCTTCGTGCCCTGGATGTGCATCCCACAAATCTCCATCAACTGCAAGATGCTATCCTATCAATATGGGCCAACATTTCTAAAGAATGCTTTCAGTGTCTGCATGGTGTTAGTGCAAATTATTAACTATGTTTGCTTTCCACCAGGCTGTCAGAGTTGATGCAATTGTAATATTCTTGAAATAGTGCATTTTCTTAATTGATTTTGGTAGGAAGGGGAAGTCTGAAACTAAAGTATTTTTGCACTGATTTTGTTCCAATTCCATCCATAAATTATTGTTGTTTTTGTGGATCCATTTATATAAATAGTGTAGCTGGTTTACTATAAAGTAATATTGAAAATTTTAATTGCGATATTTTAGGTGTTTTGTTCTTCCAATAGAAGTGAGAGGTTAATGAATCAAGTGATTTGAACCATTTATCGTCGGTGTTGTTGGAAGCATTGAGAACAGATAGTTGACTTGTGGTTAAGTTTTCATTTTAAAGTGATAGTGGTAGGTTAGTCCAGCGTTTTAAATCATCTCCAATCTTTTTAAAAAGTGGGATATAGTTGAGATTAAACAACTCTGGCAGTCTGGGGGAAATGTTGATACCCAAGTATGTAATGTTGCCGGTGTGGAGTGGAAGAGAAGAATATAATAAAAATATAAAAATAGTCTAATTCAACATATTAATAAATACAATAATATATAAGTAATACTAAAATAAAAAAATTAATAAAAGAACTATACATTTTGCCATCACTGTTTCTGGACATATTAATTTATGAGTAATTTCTGTATGTTTCTGTGTTTGTATATTGTAGATGAATTAGAGTCATCAGGTTCAGTCATATTCACAGTAGAGCTCAAGAGACACGGAGGTCCTCTTGGAATTACCATTTCAGGCACTGAAGAGCCCTTCAATCCCATCCTGATCTCCAGCCTGACCCGCAATGGTCTTGCGCACAGGTGCACACAAACACTCACGACCTCATCTAGTGCTTCATGCAGCAGTACATGAATAATACACACACTCAAATGTGCATGTTTCATAACACACATCATCCGACATCATGAGCAGCAAATTCACATCTGATATCTTGTAGGCAGTATGGGAAGTGCAGAGCAGTGAATGTTATCTGACTAATACATGAGATTGTGTGTGTGCAAAGGACTGGCGCTCTTCATATCGGTGACCGTGTCTTGGCCATCAATAACATGAGTCTAAAGGGGAAACCTCTGAGCGAGGCCATCCACCTGCTGCAGACCGCCGGAGACACGGTTACGCTCAAGATCAAGAAACGATCCGATCGTAAGTGTCAGAATTAAGATGTATGCATGTATGCATTATGAATGTAAACATTTCCGACATATAATCTGCATCTCTGTGAATAATGCATCAACGCTTGTCCTCGTGACCCACATCTGTCTTCCCCAGCACTTTTTGAGTCGGACAGGGGCAGCCCATCCAGGACGGCTTCGTGTGTGAGCGACATGGAGGACGATCGCTCAGATTCTCTCAGGCGGGGTAAATACTCTGAACTTAACCGTCTGACCACACCGCCCAGTCTAGATTCAGCCATGGACTCATGGGATAGCTCGGCCCTGGACGCCGGCTATGGAAGTCAAGGTACAGAAGTCCCTGGGATTAGATGAAGAATAACGTAATTGAATGTTAACAAGGGCTGGCTAAAGTGAAATGTAAGGTCAGCAAGGGTTAATGAACTCATTTGTACATTACTCAAGTGGGCTGGAGGGAATGTGAGGGAAAGAGTTTTGTTATTGAGGTCACTGAATGATCCTTGGAAATGTAATAAGATAGTTCAAGTCATTTATTTGAATAGCGCTTTATACAGTACACATTGTTTCAAAGCAGCTTTACAGAAAATCATAATGCTAATGTTTATAATATCTTAATACCTTTTATAATAGCCTTTAGCAGATTAGAGCTGAGCGATAATATAGTTTTTTTGCACCAACACAACCATTCAAAAGTTTGAGGTCAGTAGTTGTTTTTTTTCAAAGAAATTAATACTTTTACTCAGCAAGGATGCATAATTTTTTACAAAGGACACATTTATAATGTTGCAAAAGCTTTATAATTTATAATGTTAAAGTTGTTAAGCAGCACAACTGTTTTCAACATTGATAATAATCATAAATGTTTCTTGAGCAGCAAATCATCACATTAGAATGATTTCTGAAGGATCATGTGACACTGAAGACTGGAGTAATGATGCTGAAAATTCAGCTTTGCTATCACAGAATTTTTTTTTTTTTTTTTTTTTAAATATTCAAATATAAAACAGTTATTTTAAATTACTTTTTGTTTTATATTTTTGCTCACATAAATGTAGTCTTGGTGAGACATACATCTATCCAAAGTGTCTTCTTTCAAAAACATTAACAAATCTTACCGACCCCAAACTTTTGAACAGTATATTTAGCAACAAAAAAATCAGGCAGTTAAGATTTTATATATATTATATTTTGCTTTAAGTGAGTATACTGCATGTATATAGAAATAATAAATATACAACTTTATATAAAGAGCTGGAGGATAATATAGTAACATTTTGCGACAATATAAACAATCACCTGGTTTATGTGAGTATACTTTATGTACGCATATGAAGTAGAATGTACTATATATCCAACTTTTAAAATATCACTGGGCGATAAAATAGTTAACATTTTTCGATGATATAACAATCAAGCAGTTGACATTTGCTACATAGTATATTTCATAGTATAGTCAGGGCTTGACATTAACACTCTCTAAGTGTCACGCCACTTTGGCGGGTTGAATTTTATATATAATATACATTTTTCAATTGTAGTCTTTTAAAAATGTATCTGAAATAATAAACTCAATACAATGTAGTGTTGTCAAAAATATAGACTTATCGATACATATTGATACTGAAATATCTAAAACGCTTTCAATTCTCATTTTCCGCAGAATAGACACACGATACCAGCTGCTCTTTCTCTCTCTCTCATCTCTCAGATAGCGAGTTACACACAAACCCACCTCTCCTCACTTACTCGCTTCATTTCCTCCGGATGAATATTGTTGCTCTTACAGGGCTTGAATTTCGGTGTGGGATTGTGCATATTGTGCATAATTTTACTCACTCCCGCAGATTTTGTGCTCAGTCACACCCAAAGTGCGCACACAAAAGGCCACCTCTCAGCACTAAATTGAGTTCTTTTTCGATGCTTATTGCGCTTAAACAGTCAGATACACACAAAATAATGTCAAAATGCCGGTCTTAGCGAGTATTCACGTAAACACAGTCGGTTATGTTCTAAGTGAACGTAAACGGTTGAGAAAGAAAATGCATGTGTAACCATATAATGCATCTGTGCGTCAGGTCTTAAAGTAACAGCAGCCTAATATACCTGCTGCTAAATTATGAAATAATATAAAAAATATCAATATGACAGTTTTTTTTCACATGGTATCAATGTTAAAGTTGTGGCCAGTGAAAAGTTGTTTTCCAGTGGCTTTGGAAAACTACTAGCCACAGTGGCTGATGAGCAAAAAAGTTAATGTCAAGCCCTGCTTGTAGTAGTTGTATAATTTGTTATTAATTTCATTTATTAATTCATTATGTGCTGATATTGAGGTTTCGCTCAGTTTGCTCAATTTGGTGTAATGATAAGCCAAATTACTATAGTTCACCCAAAACTGAAATCTGTCATTTACTTGCCTTCATAATGTCCATATCTGTATGACTTTCTTCTGTCGAGCACAAAAGAAGAAATTTAGTAGAATTCCCCAGATACTATTCCAAACAATGAAAGCATACAGTGACTAGTGCTGTAAAGCCCTAAAATGACAAAAAAAAAGCACTATTAATATTGTGCACGATATTCATTAGTAATTATTTCCGGAAAACCTTCCCCTTTACCGTATTTATGTTTCTACATAATCAAACCTAAACCTTTATTTTCAGGTGTCTATATTCATAGAGCGTCTGATTTCACTCTTCACCCCAATGACTGGAGACAGACCAATCACAGGAGCCCACTGAACGCCAGAAGACACGCCCACCGTACTGCAATGTATGATGGGAGGCTGGGCGAAGAGGACTGGACGTACTCTGGGTGAGAGTTTGTTTAGGGACACAGCTTGTTGATTCTTCTGTTTCAATACTTAGTCTGTATTATCTCAGAGATATTAGTCAGCAACTAGAAGATTAAAAGATTTTAATTAAAATGATTTTTTTTTTTTATGAGAAGGACATTTGTGCATAAGAACATTTCAGCTTGTTTTATAGTTTTTGTTACTAACACACAATCATGCGGCTGTTATTCTTTCTCTTGGTCTGTCAGTTATCATTTCCCATGTATGAAACGCACAGGTGAACCTCATGAAATCTGTCAAGAACATGTCCAGGTCATATTTCACAGATATATTATTTTAGTTGTTACGCATTCATACATAATTGTAATGGCTATGCTCATTTAAAAAATAATTTGTATTATTTATAGTATTTTTATATTACATTATTGAGAATCTAAATAGAAAAAATAAATAACTAGTAAAATGACACATTATGGTCATAAGAATTTGGGGCAAGAGATTTGCCTAATTGTCATGAAAATAATATCATAATCCCAAAAAACTTCCATTATTCTAAAAAGAGTTCTGATACTATAAAAATATAATTTAAATATAATTTTTTTTTTGAATATTCCTCATAACACAACAAATTATGTATACTACTATTCAAAGGTCTAGGGTCTGTACAAAATTAATTTCAAAATTATTACAATTTTAAACAACTGGTTACTATTTTCATATTGTAAAATGTAATATATTCCTGTGATCAAAGCTGAATTTTCAGCATCATTACTCCAGTCTTCAGTGATCCTTCAGAAATCATTCTAATGTGCTGATTTGCTGCTCAAGAAATTATTATTAGTTTGTGCTGCAAACTAGGAAAACTTTTTTTGTAGAAATTGTGATATATATATATATATATATATATTTTTTCAGAATTCTTTGATAAATAGAAAGTTAAAAAGAATAGCATTTATTTGAAATGGAAATCTTTTGTTTCAATAAAAATGACTTTACTGCCACTTTTGGTCATTTTAATGCATGCTAAATAAATGTATTAATTTCTTTAAAAAAAAAAAGTCTGACCCCAAACTTTTGAGTGGTAGTGTATATGTAGATGTATATGCGCATATTTAGATAAACATTAAAACGTAAGTAACTAAAAGTGACAAACAACAGCAACAAGTAGTAAAAAATGCATTTAATAAAATATACAAGCGATTAATGTACTGTAATACAGATCATTGAGATGTCTGAGCATTAAGTTGCTTAAATCACAATCACAAATGCACCTAATATTGTAAAAATACAAAAATAAAGTATATACATTAATTCACACAAATTTTTACAGAATGAGATTCACCTGTATTTGTTAACATTTTGTTGGTGATTTTATATGTAACATTGATGATCCCAGTGGAAAGTGAAAAGCCTCCTTTTACTTAAATGAAACTACATGAGGTTTTTTTTTTATTTTATGTTGCTGTTTATGTTTCTGTGGCTAAACCACTAGCCTGTTTGCTTCCACAGTCTCTGTATGCTCCTACTCTTCTCTTTTCTATTTTTTCTCAGGTTTTCTGTCTCTCGACTGCCTTACTAATCATCCGTCGGACACATGCTGTCATCTGCCCTTGTGTGCTTCTTTTTCGCTCATTTTCATAATTTTATTCTTTTATCGCTGGAACTAGTTCACGGCCACTTCAGACACATCTGTGTGTTTTTATCTTTCTCTAACCACCGTTTTCTTGTAGTTGAGAAGAATCTTTTACACTGACTTTCAGTTATGCCGTACAGTGCAGTTATATTTATATATAGAGAGAGAGAGAGAGAGAGAGAGAGAGAGTGCTCCGTTTCCAATAGTACACCTGGCCTTACATTACCAAGGTTGCTTTGCATTGACACAGATCTGTCAGTCCCGCACGCTGTCACAACCACAACAATACAGACGCTCAGGAGAACTATTGGTCACAAGCTCTTCAGGATCTGGAGACCTGCGGCCAATCGGAAATCCTGCGGGAACTTGAGGTAAATGCAATGGGGAATCAAATAATCTGTGACAGGTTCATTGTAAAGGAATAAATCATTATGTGTTGACTTTCTAGCAGCTCCCTGTTTAAATTACCTGGCCATATGACCAACATCTATACAATATAAGTAATCTACCAAAATCTTTAACCTGACGTAATTCCTTTTCAACCAATTTTTTCCCCCCACAGTGTAAGTAATCGTCAATCACAGTAAGGAACAGCATCACATTAAAGTAGTTCTGCCTGAAATAAGAGATGCTACTAACTGAAATTAAAGCCATACCCTATATTTCTCAACATTGTCGCTTAAATGACTGCTATACATGTGGAAATTATTAAACTCGCATCAAACTCTTTGACTAACTTTTGACTTAAGACAATTGTATTGTATCTTGATGCTTTGAGAATTGTTTACTCCTGCTTACAACTAAACCAACCATTGCCTAAATCTCTTAATTACTTTCTCCATTTGTTTCCGAACAGACTTTCAGACTTTTCACCTGCAACAACAAACCTAATACTTTTTGAGGATAAGCTTATACTCGATTTGAACAAAGTGACCAAATCACTGACCAATAATTACATCTCTTAATAGAACAAAATCGACCCATATTTAAAACTTTTATTCAAACAAAAAACGACCAATATTTCAATTTCTTAATAGAACAAAACGTAACAATTTTACCAACATGGTAAAACAAGACATTACAGTATGACTGTCTGTAAGGGTGTGTTCACACTTGTAGTTTGGTTCATTTGGTCTGGACCAAAAAACAAATAAACATTTAGTCCTGGTCCACTTAGCATTCACACTGGCATTTTTAACACTGAACCTAAAGATACTAAATCTAAAGGCATAAGGATATGTTCACAACCTGATTGGTCGGCTTTTATCATGTATATTTCACGACAGATCTTACCAAACATCCAAAACAATGCTGTGTGCTGGGATAAATGCGCTCGTTGTATGTGCGTAGCTACATATGATGGTATTTTGACCAGCTGAGAACTCGTGAAGAGCTTATCAAATGTGTAAAGGGGTCAAAACAGCATCAGGAATCCCTCCGTCACACACACAAACCAAGATCAAGAAAAAACAGGTATGCTTGAGCATTCTGTCCTTTTTTAGGGTTTTCCTGTTTTTGGTTCGTTTACATGTCTTTAGTCCGTGTTGCGTTAATATTTCAGTCGAATTGCACCAGAGTTCGTTTGGAAGTGGACCGAGACCCATCTTTCCGCTTGTTTGGTGTGCACCAGGGTTCAGATGGCAGTGTTCACACTTATTCAAATGAACCGCACTAAGGGTTTGTTTTAATTGAACCAAACATGCCAAGTCTGAACACCCTAAATCTGCTTAAAAATACTGTGCATTGTGAAAGGCGCTAAACAGATCAATTTGAGTTGTCTTGAAAAAATTCCAGAATTCTCTATACCCTTATGTCATTCCAAATCAAATGTAGTGCAGTTTGTATACAAGTGTTTTTCATTTCCTCTGTAGGCTACTATAATGTCAGGCAGCACGCTGAGTTTGAGCGAAGACTGTGAGAAGCAGAATGATAGCAGGACCAAAGCTTTAGCACTGAGCCCGGAGAGGACCTCCGAGAACACAGCTATACCAGAGGACATGAAGGACACCAGCCCGTCCATGCCATTAGAGCTTCACAAAGTAATGTTCACTTTCCCAGCAGCTCTAGGGTCTAAATTATGTGTTATTTTCTAGCGGACGGATCTTTATTCTCTCTCTCTCTCTCAGATCTATATGCGGAAGAATGTTGACAGCAGGGATTTTGGGTTCAGCGTGTCCGACGGTCTGCTGGAAAAGGGTGTTTATGTGAACATGATCCGTCCTGATGGGCCTGCGGACCAAGCTGGGTTACGGCCTTATGACCGTATTCTACAGGTGATGTATTCAACCGACTAACCTTTTCTTAAAGGTGCAGTGTGTAGTATTTATGAGGATTTATGACCGAAATGCAATATAATATACATAACTATGTTTTCAGTGGTGTATAAAGACCTTACATAATGAACCGTTATGTTTTTATTACGTTAGAATGAGCCATTTCTGTCTACATACACCGCGGGTTCCATTACAGTGAAGTCTGATGGGTGCCCTCCCTAAACCTACCTCTATCCCTAACCGATAAATACTTTATTATTTAACACACGTTAGACACTTTATTTACTCTTTTCGTACATTTTCTTAATTTTTATTGAAAATAAATGCCTTTCCGATCTGATATGTGATGGGAGAAGGGAGTAGAGCGAGTTCGGCAAAAGGCGGATTCGAACTCGCTTTGATTTGCATCAAAACTTTTTATGCCACATGCCTTAAACCTACACTATTGCTACTCTTGACAATCTAGCGTCTTCAGTAATTCTGTCTGGCCCAACCAGACGTCAGTGGGCGGAGTTAATGTAAATAGCCTCTGCCAACAAGGCACACTTAGTGTAAATAGACTAAAATGGAAAATGTCATTGTTTATACATCCTTATGTTAACCATATTCTGGAAGTTTGAACTATTCCTTTCTAACTTTGACAGTTTTCCTTGGGGGGTCAGTAATGTTTAAAAACTTTTTTAAAGAAATGATTGGGCCCTATTTTAATGATCTGAGCACATGGTCTAAAACTCATGGTGCAGGTGCACTTAGGGCGTGTCCGAATCCCCTTTTGCTAGTTTAAAAACGGGAAAAATGGTGGGTGCATGGTCTAAAAGGGTTGTACCTAGTCATAGGTGTGTTTTGGCCATAACGTGCAATAAACCAATCAGAGTCTCATCTCCCATTCCCTTTAAAAGCCAGTTGCGCTTGCACCATGGCGGATTCACTATTTACATGGCGGAATTTGTGAGCGGAAAGAGGAATCCTTTTATTTTTAATATTTCAAAATATTTCAAAATGTTTGTGTGCTGCTGCGCGTCCCTGTGTGTAATAAGCAGAGTGTACACGCGTTGCGCACCCGCCTATAGGCACATATTACTAACACGCCCTTTAAATAACACAAAAAATACTGCGTTTTCAGGTGCCTCAGAATAGCAAAGCGCCAACAATGCGCCTGAACAATTCAGACCAGCACACCCATGGGCACACAAATGGGTGCAAATGCATTTGCTATTTAAACAACGTGGCGCAGGACATGAAAATGATAACTGCGTCGGGCTGAAACTAGCAAAAAACACTTGCGTCGGTCGCGCCTGGCGCCGCATTGCACCGGGTGTATGATAGGGCCCATAAACTTTTATTCAGCAAGGATGCATTAAATTGTTCAAAAGTGACAGTAAAGACATTTATAATGTTACAAAAGGTTTCTATTTCAAATAAAATACTTTTTAACTTTCTGTACATCAGAATCATGTTTTCCACAAAAAATAAATAAATAAATTAAGCAGCTGTTTTCAACGTTGATAATAATAATAAATAATAAAAATTCAGCTTTGCCATCACAGGAATAAATTACATTTTACAATATATTAAAATAGAAAACAGGCATTGTATATTGTAATAATATTTCACAGTATTAGTGTTTTACTATATTTATGATCAAATAAAAGCAGGCATGGTGAGCATAAGCATTAATAAAATCTTACCAACCCCAAACTTTGGAATGGTAGTGTACAATAATTGAACCAAACCTTCTGATTTTGTTTGATTATTTATTAACAGGTCAATCACGCACGGACTCGCGATTTTGACTGTTGTCTAGCTGTGCCGTTGATCACAGAGGCCGGAGAGCATCTGCAGCTGGTCATTAGCAGAAACCCTCTCGCTCAGGCACACATTTGGCCACCTAAAGACTGTCAGGACCCTTCTGAACTGTCCATGATTTCTGCACAAAATCCAAGAAGAGTTGACCTCTGATTCCCAAAAATGAGTAACAAACACAGAGCACAACTTTTTCAGTTTTTTCCACATAAAAGGTTCTCTCTCTCACCTTGTCAAAACACATTAGCACTATTGCTTTAATATTTATTTATTTTTCCGTTTTTTTTCACAAGTTAGGATCCACTGCTGCTTTTAATGCTTTCAAGCCACCAAAATAAGTTTATTTGAACACTCACAGAGGCACGCGAGTTTTATGTTCACTTTTAGTTACACAAAACAAAAAGTTCATCTTCATACACGCCACTTTTGTTTCTATTATAAATAAATGACACGCTCATTTAGTTTCTCTTGTCACAAGAACTCTTTGATGATGCAGATCTGTGGGTTTTTACAAAACACAAAGAGAAACTTCAAGCCATGTGTCGTCTGTTTAGACGGATAAAAATCTTTCTACGAGATCAAAACCATGACAGTTTGACAATTGATTTTTTTTAACACAGTTTTTCTTTCCCTCTTCAAGTCTTGATGTGAATGTTTCAGGTGCATGTGATGTCTTTTGTGTACCGTAAGGATTTTTTGTCTTTACGCCCTGATACAGTCCAGGAATAAATTCTTATTTTAAGTGATCTGAAGTCCTTCAAAGGAGCTTATTTTAAGTGTAGCTTTTAAAAGGAGATCCTCCTCCTGTATATTGTTCTTCAGTCCTCTATTCTGTGTACAAACCCCTTTTCCTGGATGTTAATTATGTAGAATGCCATGAATAAGATGTACATTTAACATTCTCGGGTTTGAAACGATCATTTCCTTTTTTAAAGAAAATAAAGGATAAAAACCAAAGTGTTTGTAACTCTGTGTCTGTGGTAAGAATATAAGCCGAAGCATGTCTCTCTCGCTGTCGATCCACCGCGTGTGCCTGTCAGGATGCCGTTCGGGGGTTTTGATAGTGTAGACAGTGTTGGCATGAGGTGGAGATGAGCTGTCCCACACCTCACCGCGCTGTCAGATACTAGAAGCCAAAGCCGCATGATACGACTTCTATTTTAGTCTTAGGGTGGATTCTGATTTGAGGAAATGTTATGCCTAATGCAGGGCTTTTCAATCGTTTAGATGCTACGGACCCACAAATATGATCCTCATGCGAGGGACCCTCATCCTAAAATGTAACGGTTATATTCGCGTATAAAGACCCTATTAATGCTTAATTGATTCCCAATTGAAGAATCAATATTATAAATGTGTAAAATATTTAGTTTCTATTACATCATTGCGTTTCCACTCGCTGTAGTAGTTCTGTTAGATGTATTTTATTCATTTAACAAATTATTTTAATCAAATGTATTTAAATTAATAATAAAAAAATTGATTACACTGCTTTTCTTATTTTTATTTAAAATCAAGTTGTATTTTGTTTATTTGCATTTATTTTATTAATGCATTTAATTACTTTGATCAAACTTTATTTTTTTAATTAAAATAAAATTATTTTATTTTAATCTAATGTATCAATTTATTCTTTAAATATTTTTATTTTAATAAAATGTATTGTTTACTTTTTTAGTATATTTTTCCCCTTAACTTTTCCACTCACTTGTGGCCCCCTGGGACAGTAACATTGCATTTTGTTACTGTATTTCAGTTAAAAAAAAAATTATATTTATAAAGAAATTGATGATGTCCGATTCATGATGAATCATTCATTTGAGTCAATTATTTTTAACTAACCTGTTGAACTCATTCACAAATTGATTTGCACGGAATGATTAGTCATAAACTGTATTTCTGAAGCTAGGACCCAGTGGCTAAGTCTGAAATTGCCCCCAATACCCTCAAATAGGGCATTATTTGAAGGGACAGCCATTAGTAGTGGTGTCTCATTCAATCCCACATTGCACCGCAATAATGAGTGTACAACCGATGTACATTCAACAGCTGTCTGAATTCGCTCACTCCTTTTCATTCACTCCTTCAAATGAACTGTATTAGTGGACTAGGGAATAGTGATTGAGGGGTTAGGGGGCTATTTCGGATTCAGCCAGTGATCCAGTCGGAGCGTGTTTTGAATTTACTGTCAGAATTAGTCATTTCTGACTCAAAATGATCCTTTGAGCTTGAGTGCGCGGAGCATTTGACAGCTGATTCTTTTCAATGAACCTGTTGAATTAAATGCACTGCTCATAGTCATACGCCAGCCCAACAGGAAGTCAGCTATTATGGGTTGTTTGAAAAACGCAAGCTCTGGAATTTGATATACTCTTCCTAACCTATTCATCCAATCGCCACCAAACTCGTCAGCATTGATTTATTCATCGACTTCACTGGACTGATCCGATTGCCGTATTTATCAAGCTACAACTCATTGATTCAATTGTCCGGTCGGACATATAACAATCCTGAGAGTTCGAGTGTGCGGTGGACTTGACTTCCAAAATGACGACTTTTGATACTGTTTATTGTAACAGTCATATTTAGGTTATAAATGACTCTTGTTTATGTGTTAAATCAGCTGTAAAAGAGTGAGTTGTTTAAGCTCATTGTGTTCATTTTAAGACCACATTTCACTGTCATAATCACACAGTTGATTTATCAGCCACTTCAACTGATATTGCAAGTTTAATCTTTGATAAATATGAAGAATTCCATTGGGGTTCACTGTGATGTGAGCTTTAACCTGGTCCAGAACATCAAAAAGCAGGTAAACACATTTCTGAACAGACTTCACACAACAACACATAGCAAGATTGGACATTTTTATTTTGTCTGAAAGATGCAATATGCATCTAGAATGGTCTGTCACAAAACTACTTTGGTTTTACAAGATTTTTCGTTTGTTTTTGTTGAATCAAGTTACCTTACAGTACAGCAAAATGTGAATGAAAAATTTCATCTTGAACTTCTTGTTTTCATCATATTACAGTATTTTCCAGTTGAAATTATAATAAAAAAATGGACAGTTGTTTACAAATATTGCACACTGCAAGTTGCTTTTAGGCTGACAACTAATCAACGTTTAAATATAAATTTCTGAATACATTCAGAGAAAATATAGGCAAAGGACCAATTACATCAGGTACAGTATAAAATGGTTAAATACAAAAAGGCAAATTTTAGATAAATGAAAATACTACAAATGAGCAAACACTTGCTTAGTTAGCGGATAGCTCAAGATCGTTTAGGGTTCAGGGGTCATAGGTCAGGTTGAATGATCTGGGCTGCATCTGAAGACGCATATTCTCTTGTGTAGGTAGTTATTTTGAATAAATACTTTGTGAGCGCTAAAAGTATGTTCTATATAGCATGAATGTAATCCGGACGTACTACATTCGCCATGCTGTCATTATCATGTGACCTACCAGCATCAGTTACATCATTTCACCTCCATTCATAAATCCTTTCCTGTGGCCTCATGGGATAGTAAAGAGTCCATTGTATGCCCACTTCAGAATCTTTCCGGAAGTAGTAGGTCAACTTTTTGCCTACACTTTTATGAGTACTGTGAATTCAGACATACTGTTTTTCGCCTACTATATAGTAAGGAAGAATGCGATTTCGGACGCAGCCCTGATGTGTACAAAGACATTGGGGTGAAAGTGGGTCGGCTTTGAGGATGGGCTGGAAGGTCAAAGGTAAAGTGCACAGAGGCATTATGAGGGGCAGTTCTTTGCTGTTGGTGATTAGCTTGAATATTTAATTAGACGTTTTAAGGCTGAAGAAACAATCTCATTCTTAGATCAGAGAGTGAAATGGCAGTGTCTCTGTGCAAGGACATAAAGCCCAGGTTTCCTGCGCTCATTCTGAAAGCTGACGGCTTTATGATGATGAGCTGTTTGGCTGTGCGGAATCATGTGATATACAGCGGCCTCCAAAAGTCTGAAACGTGTGGGAATCAAAATCTAATTTAGGATTTGTGGGAAAACCCCTAAAAATGCTGCACTATTTCTAGGTCACTAATCAAACGGAAGTTAATTAGTGACATTGATCATGTGACTCTTTGTACATTGAAGCACAAGGTGCTTATGCTCATTGGGTTTTGTTCATGTCAGCTTTTACCTCAAATTCTTATGCTGATCAGGGGCAGTGATTTGGGGGCCCTAAGCAATTCCAGGTATGGGGCCCCAACACACCCAAACTATGCACCCTTTTATTTAGCTGTATAACCATTTTTTCTACATTTCTAAATATAAGGTCAAATATTTGAATGTTAAATTGGTTTTTACAGACATTTGTTGGGGACCCCTGAGACCCTGAGCTTACCTTGCTTATTGGTCATTAAGTATTAAGTCCGCCCCTGATTCTGATAGTATAATTCACAATGAAAACAATCTGATAAATAAATATACACACAATTAATCAGCATTCACATTAAATCTAAAAAAAGAAATTCTCAAATATTAGTCTTTTTTTTTTTTTTGGAATGCCAGTATCTATGTATACAATTTCAAGTGATTAAAATATGATTGATCTGAAGTTATTTTCTTGAAAAAAGTAGAAATTCCCTGAAGTTAAGTTTTGTATTATTATTATTATTATATATGGGGAAGTAGAAAAGTTAAGATTTAAGAAAATGTTAATAAAATTAAAATAAAAAATATACTGAAGCATTTTGACTTGTATAGGCTGTGTCTGAAATCGCCCCCTATACCCTTAAATAGGGCACTATTTGACGGGACAGCTATTTGTAGTGGTGTCCGAAACCATAGTGGATGTTATCGAGTGCACTCATTCAATCCCACAATGCGCCGCAATAACAAGTGTACAACCGATGTACGCTCAGCGGCTAGGGAATACCCATAATGCACTGTGAGAGTCGCATGCATTCCCAATGAATTCCTGCGTCTCGCCAGAAGATGGTGTTCGCAGCTAAATCATCCATCCATTTTCCAAACCACTGGTCCAATGTGGGTACAACATAATATCATACAGGTATAAATTCCAATTTAATTGATAATTAAATGGTTTAGTTAAGGTTATAGTTTCCAAGACAGAGTTCAAGATAAGTGTTTTCATCTTACTCCTGGAGCTGCCAGTACAAACTATGCAAAAGCGGCAGCCCTTCCGGCGCACTCAGTGTCCGAATTCATTCACTCATTTTCACTCACTCACTCGTGGACTATATTAGTGGAATTAGGGAATAGTGAATGAGGGTATAGGGGGCGATTTCGAACACAGCCATAGTCTCAGACTTTCGGAACCTCGCTGTACATGAAGAGCTAGTAAAGTGCTGCCAAACGGCTGTTGATAATCATCAGCCCTCGGATCAGCTTACAGTGAATGACGCTTATAATAGTGCATCAAATGATACTTGTATTAGTGAACACAGCTGCCTACAGTGTTAAAGGAACTCAGTGGCTCGATGTGTGCGATGGCAGTGATCACTAGAGTTCAAGGACAGACCGAAAGGACAGAGTGTTAAGGTTTGCTTATGTCTTACGTGTGAGTGTGCATGACTGTGCACAGCGTCCGCCCCAAAGCGGAGGTACATTCATTTTTCTTCAAGACAAAGAACATTTAAGAACCTCATCGTACAAGAGTTACTGCCACAACCACTGACGGATGGAGCTAAATGTCACATTTAGTTTGCTGCTGCTTTGTTTTTTCTTAAAAATGAAGCTAAAACTCGCTCTCTCTGCGGATGAATTGTGTCCTAACCAGGCGCAACATGATTTCCACAATAAAACTCCTCATAGAAAGTAAAATTCAATAAGAATATAACCGGTTTTACGTAAATCTATGTGGAGCAAGATTTTGGCCCAATGGGATTTTGCTGTGGGTGGGGCTACCCAGAGTGACCCAAAATCACTCATCATGGCTGTTTAGGAGCAAAACTCTGATTGATATGATAGAAATAGTAAAGCGATGATGAGTGTAAATCCTGTGTCGCTCCTGATTAGGACACGGTTTAATGTGAAACAGTGCACTACAGATTAAACAAACCGCCCCACATGGCTGAAGCTCACATCAGGTTATTACAATATCAGCATTAATGCTAATACCAGAGATTACAATCAGAGTACAAATCCTACATGGAAAAAAAGATATATCGATATAAGATCATTTCGTAAAAATGCACTAGTGCAGAGCGAGAGAGAGGAACAGAGGGGAAGGGAGAGGGACAACACAGGAAAACGGGATCTCCCATAGGAGAGGACAGGAGCAGGAGAATATGGGAATCTCTCTTAGAGAGTCTCACATAGTAGTTTCTACGACGGTGTGGGAGTGTTTGGTGAAGGCGTGGATGCCGTTGGGGTCCAGAGGATGAAGCAGCTCGCTGTTCTTCATGCTGTACTCCTTCGGACGAGAGCTTGCGCCTCCTTTGACGGGCGCCGCCACTGCTTTGATCCGCTAAACACAGTGCGTTCATTGATTTGAGTACATTTTCAAGGTTATAATAAGAATGATAAATGCAGTGTTAAAGGGTTAGTTCACCCAAAAATTAAAACTACCCCATGATTTACTCACCCTCAAGCCATCCTAGGTGTATATGACATTCTTCTTTCAGACAAATAAAATCAGAGTTATATTAAAAATGTCCTGGCTAATCCAAGCATTATAATGGCAGTGAATTGTTGCAGTGAAAGTCCATAAAAGTGCATCTACCCATCATATAACTGCTCCACATGGCTCCGGGGGGTTAATAAAGGCCTTCTGAAGGGAAGTGATGCGTTTGTGTAAGAAAAATATCCATATTTAAAACTTTATAAAGTAAAATATCTAGCTTCCGCCAGATCAGAAAAAAACGTAACTGGTGTGCAATGTCGTCAGACGTAGCGTAAGCATTTTGAACTGCGAGAGGCGCTATACTTTTTCCGTAAGTTGAATATGGAAGGCGATCTGGTGGAAGCTAGATAATTTACTTTATAAAGTTTTAAATATGGATATTTTTCTTACACAAACGCATCCCTTCACTTCAGAAGGCCTTTATTAACCCCCCGGAGCCGTGTGGAGCAGTTATATGATGGATAGATGCACTTTTATGGACTTCAAAAACGAAGCAACAATTCACTGCCATTATAAAGCTTGGAAAAGCCAGGACATTTTTAATATAACTCAGATTGTATTAGTCTGAAAGAGGAATGTCATATACACCTAGGTTGAGTACATCATGGGCTAATTTTCATTTTTGGGTGAACTAACCCTTTAAAGAATTTAACATGATAGTAGAACTTAAACGATGGATGATATTGTAAATCTATTTTAACACTTTTCCCGTCAGCGTTTAAAAAAAAAAAAAAAAGGTTGCCAGCCACCACCAGCGCTTTTGATCATTTTCACAAAAATGTTATGGCCCCCAGAATATGTTGTTGTGTGAATATCTGAAAATGCAATATCAAAAGAAAAAACAGAGACTCTGCTTTTTAGCTTCATGTATTCTTTTTTATCAACACTTAAATGTGGGCAAGTTTCATTAAAAAAAAGCAACATTTTGAACAAAAAAGTTTTTTTACAACGTGCATAAGCAATGCTTTTATCACTTGTTTTTGCTTTTTTTTGTCTGTTCTGATCCAGAGATTCAGTATTCTTTCAGAAGATGCGTAATTGCACCCCCTACTGTATACATTTTTTTTTCGTCAATAGCGGGAAGTGTTGTGTCATAAATTACGGAAAATTCTGTCAATGGCAGGGAAAGAGTTCAAATGCTTTTTTTGTTCTATATTTGGTATGAACAGCATTCACATTGAATCTAAAAAAAAAAAAAAAGAAGAAATACATTTTATGAATTAAATTTCTCAAATAATAGTAATAGGAATCGGTATTTAAGTATACACTCACCTAAAGGATTATTAGGAACACCATACTAATACTGTGTTTGACCCCCTTTCGCCTTCAGAACTGCCTTAATTCTACGTGGCATTGATTCAACAAGGTGCTGAAAGCATTCTTTAGAAATGTTGGCCCATATTGATAGGATAGCATCTTGCAGTTGATGGAGATTTGTGGGATGCACATCCAGGGCACGAAGCTCCCGTTCCACCACATCCCAAAGATGCTCTATTGGGTTGAGATCTGGTGACTGTGGGGGCCATTTTAGTACAGTGAACTCATTGTCATGTTCAAGAAACCAATTTGAAATGATTCAAGCTTTGTGACATGGTGCATTATCCTGCTGGAAGTAGCCATCAGAGGATGGGTACATGGTGGTCATAAAGGGATGGACATGGTCAGAAACAATGCTCAGGTAGGCCGTGGCATTTAAACGATGCCCAATTGGCACTAAGGGGCCTAAAGTGTGCCAAGAAAACATCCCCCACACCATTACACCACCACCACCAGCCTGCACAGTGGTAACAAGGCATGATGGATCCATGTTCTCATTCTGTTTACGCCAAATTCTGACCATCTGAATGTCTCAACAGAAATCGAGACTCATCAGACCAGGCAACATTTTTCCAGTCTTCAACTGTCCAATTTTGGTGAGCTCGTGCAAATTGTAGCCTCTTTTTCCTATTTGTAGTGGAGATGAGTGGTACCCGGTGGGGTCTTCTGCTGTTGTAGCCCATCCGCCTCAAGGTTGTGCGTGTTGTGGCTTCACAAATGCTTTGCTGCATACCTCGGTTGTAACGAGTGGTTATTTCAGTCAAAGTTGCTCTTCTATCAGCTTGAATCAGTCGGCCCATTCTCCTCTGACCTCTAGCATCAACAAGGCATTTTTGCCCACAGGACTGCCGCATACTGGATGTTTTTCCCTTTTCACACCATTCTTTGTAAACTCTAGAAATGGTTGTGCATGAAAATCCCAGTAACTGAGCAGATTGTGAAATACTCAGACCGGCCCGTCTGGCACCAACAACCATGCCACGCTCAAAATTGCTTAAATCACCTTTCTTTCCCATTCTGACATTCAGTTTGGAGTTCAGGAGATTGTCTTGACCAGGACCACACCCCTAAATGCATTGAAGCAACTGCCATGTGATTGGTTGATTAGATAATTGCATTAATGAGAAATTGAACAGGTGTTCCTAATAATCCTTTAGGTGAGTGTATAATACCAAATTATTTAAATATGATATAAAAGGTAGAAATTCCCTGATTTTAAAAGTTTATACATTTATTACAGCGGGGACGTAGAAAAAAAATAAGAACATTTTAAATAAGAATAAAAGCCCAATATATCCTTTAAAACTAGAATTAATGTTTTTCTGCATTATATAATGTTTGTTAATGATTTATTTAATGAAAGTTTTATAAAGTGTTACCCTATAAATTACCTATGTATTGAACACAAAAATGGATTAAAATGTGATTGATACATTTCTTGAAATTAACAGATTTAAACAGCTTTTTATACATTTATTATAAAGAGGAAGTTGAAAAGTGTTTTTTTTTTCTTAAAAAGTAAATAAAAATGTAAATAAAATAAAATCACACTACTTTGTGTATAATTCCCAATTAAAAAAATATGATCAATAATGCCACAATATGTGTATGTTGCTTTGCATAACATTAATAAATCAACCTGACGTGTGTTGTATACAGTATATATGACTTTCTCACCTCTATCAGGGAGCCGTCTGATTGGATGATTTTGATGACGACCATCATCGGGATGCAAATCATAGAAGCCAGTGCAAGAGCCCAACCCAATCCAACGGACCAATCAGGGTACTTGTAAAGCTTGTTATAGGTGAGCGGCTTGTACTTCACCAGTGAAAAGACAAAACAACCCTGAAATAGAAGGATGGGAATAGTCACGACCTCTTGCTGCTGGCCATATTCCTCAAGCATAAACTGCGTTCACACGCTTACCACACAAAGGACGGGTGTGATCAGCATCCAGCTCCATTTCATCCAGCTGTTGGGTCTGTACCCGATCATGTCCTCAATAGCATCGTAGAAATTATCAGCCCCTACAAATATACACATGCAGTCAGAATTGATTCAAAATGTGTGTATTGATCATTAGCAACAGTGCATCTCAACTCATAGAGCTTAAAGGTGCAGTATGTAATATTGACAGCTAGTAGTTGAAAAGGGAACTGCAGTCCAAATTCCTCCTCAGACTTGACGCTCACATGGGTTGATTCATCCGTGTTTTAATATGCTCCAGTTCATAGAGATTTTTAGATGGATGCCGAGGCTATTTAGGTCAGGAAGGATCTGCGATCTCTGACCCAGTTTGTTTGCTGGCTTCTATGACTGCAATATATAGTGTTTTTCACCAACTGGCAACCCGGGGTGTTGAAATACTATTGGGTAAATTGGCAGTGGGTGGAATCACACAGACCAAAACAAAATCAGACTTTGACACTGAACGCACATATATCAAATTAAAAAAATTGTGGTGTAGCAGCGTTTTTCAGAGAAACAAGTATGTGAACTTAGCATATTTCCTCAATATCTGCAAACATATTATGGTATTTTTATGCTTTAGTACAGTCAAAAATGACATACAGCACATTTAAATGATATTGAGGGCCAGTCATGACTAAAAAGAGAGATCTGATATAAGCCCAGAGGACTGATGTGATTATATAAGACTAAATAAGATTATATAAAATTAATCTGAGCAAACACTGTTAGACTGTTGATTGAGGAACCTCAATGAGCTTAATGCAAAGATAATAAGATGCATGAGCTCAGTATCTATGCTGTAAACAAGTGACTGCAGCATCTGTTTTTAAAGAGACAGACACCCATATAATAAGTAGAGCATACAGTGTGTGATTGTTTACAGTGTGTTTGATTACATTAGTCTTAAAGGGTCACATTCATACTCAAGTACCTTTTAACCTCAGTGATTTTTTGATGATTTGTATATTATTGTATATTGTATAGTATAGCATGTCCATGAGCTCTTTTATGTATCAACATGATGATTTTAGGTTGAAATGTGCATACAGTACTGTTCAAATATTTGGGTCAGTAAGCTTTTTTTATGTCTTTGGAAGAAGATACTTATGTTGACCATGGATGCATTTATTTGTTAAAAAATATAGTAAAATCTAAAAATCTTTCTATTTTAATATATTTTAAAATTAAGAACTCATTCTGTCACCAAGAACACCATAGCAGTAAGGGATTTTTTTAGAGGCCAAAAACATGTGTATTTACCGTAAACCCAGGCTACTGCAACACATTCAAAGAATGCAACCCAGAGAAGGCACACACCGCTGGCGGCGTAGTAGTCAAACAGCTGGAAGACGTACATGCCACCCTGAGAGAAAGATGGGACATATGGGCATTCAGCATTGGGGTGAAATCCATACGGGAAACACACTCCTCTCTGTCGCTCTCGCTTACTTTAGTGACCATGGTGAGTCCCAGCAGGTAACTGATGACGCAGATAACAGCGATGAAGATTTCTCTCCGGTATCCCTTCCTTAGGAGGGATGGGTACAGGTCCACCAGCGAGGTGATCTGACCCTCCACTTCTACAAACTGATGGGAGAACACAAACACACACACATGATGGAATTGAATTAGTAAGCACCAGCAATATTTTAGTATTACTCATGTATAGTATTTATTAATATTTCCTTTTATTTTTATAATTTCAGTTTTTATTTGAAATAATTATAAGTAATTTTGTAATATATATAAAAATATAATTTTAGTACTTCAACTTATTTGTTTGAGTCAGTTTATTTATTTTCTGTTTTTATTTTAAATTTATTTTTAGGAATTTTGTTATGGGCTTTTGACATTTTTATTACTTCTTAAAAAAAACTTTAATTTATTCATTTTTCAGTTTTAGTCATTTTAGTACTTCAACTTTTAACATTTCTAATTTTCATTTAAGTTTTATAAGTTTATCTAATATTTTTATTTTAAGTGCTGTAAAATCGATTAATCACATCTAACATACGTTTTTGTTTATATAATGCATGTGTATATATATATATATATATAATGTATATACACACACACACACACATATTTATGTAATATATAATATATATTCATGTAAAGTAGATGAAATTACCTGTCACACTGGTCACTTGTGTTTGTTTGGTTACATCAAAACTAATTTAAAAATCTATTCTATTTATTCCATATAAAAAAGGAACTGACAGCTTTTGTCACTTGTTGCTGTATAATGTGTCTAATTAATGCCTGGCGTGACAATACAGTTATAAAGATGTGTTCATACTGACGAGTGATTTACAGAACAAAGCGACCATTTAACCTTGTGCAAATCAGAAGTGATGTTTTTTGGACAATGCCAATGTTTGTGAAGCATAGCTCATGTGATACATTGGATGCTGCAGTCCAGTACGGACGCCTACGTGACCAACAGTACAGCATTGTTAGGGTTTACACAGTTTTTGTTTTAATCATAGTTTTTGTATTTTGACTGTAGGAAGGCCAAACAGTTGGAGGGGGAAAATGCATAACATTTTTTCAAATGTTTTCAGTTGTATAAAGGTCTTGAGAAATTTTGTCTTAATTAACTGTTTTGTTTTTGTATTTTTTTTTTGTATAGATTACATTTTGTAGTAGAAGTGACACTTATTACTGTATGAAAATAAGTATATAAAATAAGTACCTACTCAAGAGATGCAGCCTTGAATGTTCAAAAAACATATTTTACATTATTGCAGCTCCTCTCTTCCCAGTCTGTCAGTAACGCTCTGTTTAGTTCCTGTCTCTATGAATCTCCTCCTTCCAAAAAGTGCTCTGATTGGTCGGCTGGGCCAGTGTGTTGTGATTGGCCAACCGCTTCGAGTGTATTAGGGAAACCATAACTGCGAGTTTCAACACACTACTAACTCAACTCAACTAGGCCACGGCCTTTTTGTATATGGGCGGGAATTATTTAAATGAGGAATATTGTGACGTGCATTGTGGGAGTTCAGAAACAACACTGATATAGAGAATAACTCCCTTTGCTTTATAACTTTGCAGGCCTTTTTAATGTCCAAACAGCAATATTACACATTAAAGAAAGAAAAAAAAAAAGCTTAACATGTCCTCTTTAAACCAAAATACCTGTCGCTAATGCACATTTTGTCAGATAAACATTGTTTACAGGGACAAGCCTCTTGGCGTCATCTGAGGTTAAGTGTTTAATGAATGAACAATGGTGACAGCTTATGAATCAGGTCACCACCTCATTTGACCCTGAACTGTGGAAAATCAAAGCATATGTGTTTCAACACAGTCTGAGGGTTTATAATTCTTTTCATTGCCCATTGGAGAGTCAATGACGTTCACAACAATGGCAAACTTTTTTATGTCCTGTTGTTGCTATTAGTGTGTTTGCTTGTGTGTGTGATGTAGGTGTAATTTCACACACACATACGCAAAAGGAAATGTGATCCATCGCACGTTGGCTTTTCAGCAAGTCATATGAGACTGGAATAACTTCACCGTCTCGTGATATGTGAGAGTGTGAGGGTGTGTTTGTGGGAGGCAGCCCGAAATGTAGCAGTGTAATTCCTCAACGCTGGCTCACAGCCGCAGAGAGATGATGTTTCACATCAGGACTGAACACTATGCTGTACAGTTATGATCTGACGGCTTAACCATCTCAATGTTTGCGGTCTTTCATTCCAACACCAAGACGCTTATATGTCACACCACGCAGAGGACATTTTTATTACTCAGAGGTTGCACTTTTATAGCTCTGGAAACTTAAGTTCTAAATTATGTTTTGGCGTTAACTTTGTCTTAGATGTTTTTCTTAAAAGAAAAAATGTACTGTATTTATAGTCCTTTTTTTGTTACCCAGAAGAAATAAAGTCATTCAGGTTTGGAATGACATGAGTGGGATTAAATGATAGAATTTTTATTTTTAGGTGAACTATCCCTTTAATTTAAGAGCCATACAAGTCAATGGGAAGGGTAGGTGTGTGTTTGTTTGTGTTGATCTCACCTGACTGTCTAGGCCCAGCAGCAGAAGCATTATGAAGAAAAGTATCGCCCAGACCGTTGGCAGTGGCATCATTGTAACGGCCTTTGGATACGCGATGAAGGCCAGACCAGGACCTGAGAGACAGAGAAATAAATTATATATTATTAAAAGAAGTTTATTATTATTAAAATAAAAAAAATTTTAATCACACAATTCTGATGTTTTTTTCTCGCAATTGTGAGTTTATATCTCAGCAATTATGAAAAAAAAAGTCAGAATTGTAAGATAAAAAGTTGCAATCACCTTTTTTATTTTTTATTCAGTGGCGGAAACAAGATTCCATAACATAAAAAGAATTATGTGTGTGTATATATATATATATATATATATATACACACACACACACATATACATATATATATACATATATATACATATATATATACACACACACACATATATATATATATATATACACACACACACACCGATCAGGCATAACATTATGACCACCTTCCTAATATTGTATTGGTTCCCCTTTTTCTGCCAAAACAGCCCTGACCCGCAGTTTTGGAGATGCTCTGACCCAGTTGTCTAGCCATCACAATTTGGCCCTTGTCAAACTTGCTCAAATCCTTACGCTTGCCCATTTTTCCTGCTTCTAACACATCAACTTTGAGGACAGAATGTTCACTTGCTGCCTAATATAGCCCACCCACTAACAGGTGCCATGATGAAGAGATAATCAGTGTTATTTGCTTCACCTGTCAGTGGTCATAATGTTATGCCTGATCGGAATATATATATATCGCTGTTGAATCGATCGCAACATAAGTTGGTGTTTATATATGTGTGTTTGTATATATATTTACACACATGCACAGACACGGACACATACATAAATATAATATATATAAATATAATAATATATATATACACACATATTATATAAACACGAACCACGAATAATAGATTTGACAGCATTAATCATATATACACTCACCTAAAGGATTATTAGGAACACCATAATAATACTGTGTTTGACCCCCTTTCGCCTTCAGAACTGCCTTAATTCTACGTGGCATTGATTCAACAAGGTGCTGAAAGCATTCTTTAGAAATGTTGGCCCATATTGATAGGATAGCATCTTGCAGTTGATGGAGATTTGTGGGATGCACATCCAGGGCACGAAGCTCCCGTTCCACCACATCCCAAAGATGCTCTATTGGGTTGAGATCTGGTGACTGTGGGGGCCATTTTAGTACAGTGAACTCATTGTCATGTTCAAGAAACCAATTTGAAATGATTCGAGCTTTGTGACATGGTGCATTATCCTGCTGGAAGTAGCCATCAGAGGATGGGTACATGGTGGTCATAAAGGGATGGACATGGTCAGAAACAATGCTCTGGTAGTGCCGTGGCATTTAAACGATGCCCAATTGGCACTAAGGGGCCTAAAGTGTGCCAAGAAAACATCCCCCACACCATTACACCACCACCACCAGCCTGCACAGTGGTAACAAGGCATGATGGATCCATGTTCTCATTCTGTTTACGCCAAATTCTGACTCTACCATCTGAATGTCTCAACAGAAATCCAGACTCATCAGACCAGGCAACATTTTTCCAGTCTTCAACTGTCCAATTTTGGTGAGCTCGTGCAAATTGTAGCCTCTTTTTTCTATTTGTAGTGGAGATGAGTGGTACCCGGTGGGGTCTTCTGCTGTTGTAGCCCATCCGCCTCAAGGTTGTGCGTGTTGTGGCTTCACAAATGCTTTGCTGCATACCTCGGTTGTAACGAGTGGTTATTTCAGTCAAAGTTGCTCTTCTATCAGCTTGAATCAGTCGGCCCATTCTCCTCTGACCTCTAGCATCAACAAGGCATTTTCGCCCACAGGACTGCCGCATACTGGATGTTTTTCCCTTTTCACACCATTCTTTGTAAACTCTAGAAATAGTTGCGCGTGAAAATCCCAGTAACTGAGCAGATTGTGAAATACTCAGACCGGCCCGTCTGGCACCAACAACCATGCCACGCTCAAAATTGCTTAAATCACCTTTCCCATTCTGACATTCAGTTTGGAGTTCAGGAGATTGTCTTGACCAGGACCACACCCCTAAATGCATTGAAGCAACTGCCATGTGATTGGTTGATTAGATAATTGCATTAATGAGAAATTGAACAGGTGTTCCTAATAATCCTTTAGGTGAGTGTATATATATATATTGTGTATATAAAGAAATAATAATTTGTATATATATATAATATATAATTATATATAATATAATTTTTTTTATAAATAATATGCATTATGTATGTATGTACATATATAATTGACAGTTTGCCACAAACGCTGTTGAAAGAGCTTCAAAAAAATATACAACACATTAGATTTATCACAATCTTAAATCAATATTCCCTTCTTCGTCTAATTCCAAGAATTCCTTGAGAGCAGATTTGGTGACCTTTGACCCTGAGGATTACCTGACTCGGCCACGTCTGCGATGGCCACGCCCTGCTCCTGTGCCATGAACCCCAGGACAGAGAAAATGGCAAAGCCTGACACGAAACTGGTGCCGCTGTTCAGGCATCCGAGCAGCATGCAGTCCCTAAACACACACACACAATGTTTGAACAATAAATAGACACAGCATATAGATATAAACCTATAACATTTACAAACACACAACAGCAAGCGCTCACCTGTAACAGTTGTACTTGTACTTGTTGTAGCTTCCCAGTGATGTCATTGCACCAAGACAAATAGCATATGAGAAAAATATCTGAGTTCCTGCATCAATCCACACCTAAATCAGTCCAGAGAGAGAGAGAGAGAGATTGCAGTTTGCTTCAAGTGAAAATTAACAATGCACAAATATTTTTTTCTCTCTGTCTCTGTACCTCAGGATCCTTTAGGCGGGTCAGATCAGGGTAAAGGTAGAACTTGATGCCCTCGGCGGCACCAGGCAGAGTCACACCACGAACCAGCAGCACAATCAGCATGAGGAAGGGAAACGTTGCTGTGAAATAGACCACCTACAGACAGAGCGAGAAGAGGGAGAGCGTTCATGGATTTCCATTATGAAAATAAAATAATTATACACCTACGTAAAGCAATCCATATTCACAAATGAAACCCACAGAGCTAAAATGAAGGCTTGTGAAAGTGCACATTTATTGGACCTTTTTCATGAAACAGGACTAGATTTCTTTGTAATTAATTTTTCGTAAAATCATTCATTGATTTACACAGAAATCTTTTCTGCTCGTGTGTGATGAATGAGGCTCAGTGTGTGTCCATGATCATAATCTAACACAGTTACTTGATTGAAGGATACATCAATCTAGTGACATTTTCATGTGAACCACCAAAATGTCTCTCTTTTGATTTAGATGACATTGTAAAGCCTTGGTTATCTTGGGATGTCTTATGGCAGCTGTGGTGTTTCACATGATGTGCTTGTATTTTAAATTAGAAAACCGTGAACCTTTTAAAGAGTTTTTTTTTGTGGTTTTTAGTTCATGTCTATTAGCTTTGAGTTCATCTATACAAAGAAACAGTTTTTGTCAGCAGGGATGTATTACATCAAGGGTGCCCAACCAGTCGATCGTGGTCAACCAGTCGATCGCAGACTGCTTTCCAGCCGATCGCAAGAATTAATAGCACTCTGGTTTGCCCTTTCTCTCTCTTCACCGTTCCCACGTCTCAGACCTCAAATACATAAAATATAAACCTTTATAGACATAGTGGTAACACTTTACAATAAGGTTCATTAGTTAACATTAGTTAACTACATTAGTTAACATGAACTAATAATGAACTGCACTTATAAAGCATTTATTTATTTTTGTTAATGTTAATTTCAACATTTATTAATACATTATTAAAATCTTGTTAACATTAGTTAAAGCACCGTGAACTTACATGAACAAACCATGAACAGCTGTATTTTTATTAACTAACATTAACAAAGATTAACAAATACATTAACAAATGTATTGCTCATGGTTAGTTCATGTTAGTTAATACATTAACTAATGTTAACTAATGAGACCTTATTGTAAAGTGTTACCGACATAGTATTTCTTGAGTAAAGAAAACGCTGTACTTGTTTAAAAAAAACAGTTCTTTATTTACAAGAGCACTGATTATGTTCAGCGCTGCACTGCGCTGTGTGTGCCGGAGGAGGAGGGGCGGAGCTACAAGGAACTATGAGCTGTGAGGATTTGCTTGACAGTACAATGGAGTAACGAGATTTAACAAGCTCTTTTAATGCTTTTCATTGGTTGTTAAATATATGTAAAATCCACTGACAGACGTAAAGCGTGACCAATAGCATTGCTTTATGAAAAAAGCAGCGCTATCACTTGCTTTTTTCATAAAGCAACACTTAATAATAACGTTCAGTTATATGTCACATAAGTTATTAGTTAATGATAAACTAATCATTTACAGAACATGACTATACATTCATAAATGATTAATAAGTAATATGCTAACATTTTATGAATGTTTTGTTAATTCAGTTAGAAGTCATTTATAAATGATTATCCCATTTGAAAACAAAGAAATTACTATTCTTAAAAATACTGTTTTAGCATCCTGCATGTTTGGGCTTTTGAACACAGACCAGCTTACAACTTAAGGATACATCAATAAATTAAAGCTGCAAGCAGCGGTGAAAGGGCCCTCGCACCCGGGGCCACCGCCACCCGGTGGCCTCAGGAAAACAATGAACAGTGGGCAACATGCATTTAAGCAGGTAAATATTGGAGAGAAATGGCAAAGTCATGTAGATGTGCCACACTTCCCAGCAGTCATGTAGATGTTTTCAGGACTATTATCAAACATGTGAAATTTAAGGCAGATTGGACATTGTATGCCTGAGTCAGGAGCGGTTCTAGGATTTCACCCTTAGGGGGGCTTAGCCCTCACTGCTGATAACACTACTGAGTGTTATGGCTGTGAATTGCACAATGTCGACAGCACAAATATAAAGGATAGCACAAATGTGCTCATAGCTGAATTACATTAGTTTAAATAAACCTAAAACTACAAATGTTACAGTCTTTGTTTTATTGCTTATGAAGTGTTACTTTTAATCTTTTCACTCATATTTACTTTTTCTATTCATTAATTCATGAATAATTTTTTTTTTCATTAATATTTTTTTCTGTAGTACTAAAATTGGTTTTGAGAAGCAAGAAATTTCATTAGCATTGGTATGACGTATTGAATTGTAGTATTGTGAGAACACAGTATATAGTCTATAATATATTAAACCTACACAACCACACTCTACATTAATGTCAACTCAGTGGCAGAAACATGCAATATCTAATCATGAAAATGCTCACACAACACTATGAAAAGTTAACATGCAAAGATTTTACTGCAAGGTGTTAATTTTGTATTACCTCTAACAACTGTTTACTTGAGGGACAAACATAAAATACATCCTCAAAACACAAACTTATAACAATTATAAGCAGCAAATATAAACACAAATGACAAAACTAAACTAAAATGTGCTTTTAACATAGTATGTATTAAAAAAAAATATTTAGTTACCACTTGTAGTACACTTATTTGTTCTTAAAGGAGAAGTTCACTTTCAAATTAAAACCAGCCCATGATTTACTCACCCTCAAACCATCCTAGATGAAGGAAGTCATATACACCTAGGATGGTTTGAGGGTGAGTAAGTCGTGGGCTGGTTTTAATTTGAAAGTGAACTTCTCCTTTAAGATTATTTTAAGATTATCTATAGCCTACAAAAATAGTGCTCGTAAACAGAGCACTTTAAGTACATTATTGAAGTGTTGTGTACTTTTTTTCAGCTGAGATTATTATCATACTGTTGTTAGCTAGGTAAATGAAAAAAAAATTGTCAACAAAAAACTTGATTGCTTTGGTTTGAATAGTGTGACCAAGCAATGCTGAAATAAACTGGATGATGATGATTAACTACAGTACGAACTGAGAATTCATTCTCACCATGAATTACCTCGTTTCAGTAAATCACATCCACGATTTAACTAAATGAAAACAATACGAATTCTTAACTAGTGGCTAGTTTGCCTATAGCGCATATCATGTGCTGGGCTCCATACTATGGAAAGCTAATTTGGGATGGCACATTACCATAGACATTGTATACATTTAATGCATTAATGCAGACTAATCGATAAAAAAATTAAAAAAATCACAGAAAATACCTTCTATAACGTCCACCATTTATTTTACATCGTCTCCCGCCTCCGGCTGACATGCAGCACAAGCGTTGCACTTCTGACGAAGAGCTATCACGACACGCATGCGCAGAAAAGCAACGAGAATAAAAAAATTAATAAAAAAACTTGAATCAAAGGCTTTATTTAATCGACATGCCCTGCATTTCTTATTGTCATTTTTATTTTAAAAAGTAAAAATTACACTTTCAATACATTTTGATAACATGATAGTTGATCGTTTTAGGGGGGCTGGCCTGAGTTACAACAACTTCCTTTTTCGTGCCGTTAATCGCATACATTAGCACATAGCCAAGTGTTGCATGATTTAACGTGTTTCTAGCATGTTTGATACTTCGTGGCATAGGACTCTTATCAAACATGTGAAGTTTGAGGCAGGTCGGACATTGTATGCCTGACTTACAACAGCTTCCTGTTTCATGGCGAAACAATGAATTTTGTCAGGCCGCCACGGACACATCCTTCAGCGAAAGCTCAAGATCTTCGCAATCTAAAATTGCCTAGGCCTTAAGATTAGACTGACCAAATATGATGTTGTTCTGGTTAAATCTCAATGAGGAGTTAATCACAGTGTAAAACATGCCATTTCCTGTTGCCCAAAGGTGGCGCTATGACTGTAACTTTGACATGAATATTGACAAGTAAATGTCTTCAGGCCAGGACTCCAGGACTAGATTTTGCTCCCAGGGACTTTTTTTAAGGTATTGGGCTGTTAAATGAATTTCACTTGTACGTTAAAACGTAGCGCGAACAGCGCTTAATTGAAATTTTGTAGGTGGCGCTATCGAGCCATTTTGCCACACCTAATTCTGAAACCCATAACAGATGTAAATTTTCGCCACTTCTGACGCGTGTGCAAAGTTGAATGAGTTTTCGAACACGTTTAGGCCCTCAAAAAAGCGATTCATTTCGGAGAAATAGAATAGTAGACAGAGCAATTCCAATAGGGTCATCACACCATCGGTGCTCGGGCCCTAATTACTGATCATTTACTAATTGTTACAATCCACGCCTGTCCTGGACTCCATTTCCCATGATCCTCCCTGTCTCACACCTGAAATTACTCACTCCTCATCTCTCCCACTCTCCCTGGATTCCCTGCACCTGGTCGTCGTCATTAGCACTCCCTTTATATTGATCTCACTTCCCTGCACTCCTTGTCCGTTCTTATGTGTTATGCCTATGTGTGTCGTGTTCTGTTTCCCTTTGTAAATAAAAACCCGTCTTTGTGGAAGCCCTGGATCTTCTCTTCCCTGCTGCACTACACACCGTAACAGAAGAACGGACCAAAAACTGCCAGGACTGCCCTGAAGATGGGAATCTTCCTGACCCCGATCTCTCCCGTGTCCCCCCTTAAAGACACGACAGCGGTGGATCGCCTGTGGGGTCTCAGGCAGGGCGGTCGCCCGCTGGAGAGGTACGTGGAGGAATTCGCTGAGCTGTCTTCTTTGGTGAACTGGCCAGATGCACCACTTAACGCGTGTTTTCTGATGGGCCTGGACGAGGACACTATTCGATATATTGAACCTGCCTGTTCCTTTTCCCTAGTCGAGTCGATGAATCTGATTCTCTGTTTAAATTGTTCCAATTTCGAAATTGAAGAGGTTCAAGAGAATGAGTGTTTTCCTCGTCCGGTCCCCTCAGAGAAGCACGCGGCCTGGTCAGTTCACCCACAGCCAGTTCCCTCCACATATCCCTCCAGTGGGCCTTCCTGTGTTGTTCTGCCTGTCCACAAACCCAAACGGCAGAGAAGGAGGGCCAACGCCAAGCCCTCGTCTCCGGCCAAGATGGCCGCAGCCACGCCAGAGCCCTCGTCTCCGGCTAAGATGGCCGCCGCCACGCCAGAGCCACAGGACCTCTGGTTTATAGACTTTTGGAGCGATCCTGCCGCCTCAGTTCCCACTCCGAGTCTCCTGGATTCCGCTCCAGGCTTCCCAGTTCCCGCTCCGAGTCTCCTGGATTCCGCTCCAGGCCTCCCTGTTCCCGCTCCGAGTCTCCTGGATTCCGCTCCAGGCTTCCCTGTTCCCGTTCCGAGTCTCCTGGATTCCGCTCCAGGCTTCCCTGTTCCCGCTCCGAGTCTCCTGGATTCCGCTCCAGGCTTCCCAGTTCCCGCTCCGAGTCTCCTGGATTCCGCTCCAGGCTTCCCAGTTCCCGCTCCGAGTCTCCTGGATTCCGCTCCAGGCTTCCCTGTTCCCGTTCCGAGTCTCCTGGATTCCGCTCCAGGCCTCCCTGTTCCCGCTCCGAGTCTCCTGGATTCCGCTCCAGGCCTCCCTGTTCCCGCTCCGAGTCTCCTGGATTCCGCTCCAGGCCTCCCTGTTCCCGCTCCGAGTCTCCTGGATTCCGCTCCAGGCCTCCCTGTTCCCGCTCCGAGTCTCCTGGATTCCGCTCCAGGCCTCCCTGTTCCCGCTCCGAGTCTCCTGGATTCCGCTCCAGGCTTCTCTGTTCCCGCTCCGAGTCTCCTGGATTCCGCTCCAGGCTTCCCTGTTCCCGTTCCGAGTCTCCTGGATTCCGCTCCAGGCTTCCCTGTTCCCGCTCCGAGTCTCCTGGATTCCGCACCAGCTCTCCTCGAGCCCGCACCAGCCCTCCTCGAGCCCGCACCAGCCCTCCCACGGCTCCTGATCCGCCGTGGACTCCCGAGGCTCCTGATCCGCCGTGGACTCCCGAGGCTCCTGATCCGCCGTGGACTCCCGAGGCTCCTGATCCGCCGTGGACTCCCGAGGCTCCTGATCCGCCGTGGACTCCCGAGGCTCCTGATCCGCCGTGGACTCCCGAGGCTCCTGATCCGCCGTGGACTCCCGAGGCTCCTGATCCGCCGTGGACTCCCGAGGCTCCTGATCCGCCGTGGACTCCCGAGGCTCCTGATCCGCCGTGGACTCCCGAGGCTCCTGATCCGCCGTGGACTCCCGAGGCTCCTGATCCGCCGTGGCCTCCCGAGGCTCCTGATCCGCCGTGGCCGCCCGAGACTCCTGACCCGCCGTGGCCGCCCGAGACTCTTGACCCGCCATGACCGCCCGATGTCCTAGTCCCGCCCTGGAGAACTCTGTACCTGTCTGCAGGTCTCCAGGGCGCCCACCCCCCCTCCCCGGTGTTTCATCTAAGGCGCGAGGACACGCCTACCGGGAGGGGGAAGTAATGTTACAATCCACGCCTGTCCTGGACTCCATTTCCCATGATCCTCCCTGTCTCACACCTGAAATCACTCACTCCTCATCTCTCCCACTCTCCCTGGATTCCCTGCACCTGGTCGTCGTCATTAGCACTCCCTTTATATTGATCTCACTTCCCTGCACTCCTTGTCCGTTCTTATGTGTTATGCCTATGTGTGTCGTGTTCTGTTTCCCTTTGTAAATAAAAACCCGTCTTTGTGGAAGCCCTGGATCTTCTCTTCCCTGCTGCACTACACACCGTAACACTAATGGTTTGTTCATCATTTGTTCAAGATTAATCATTGTTTATTGAGATAATACTAAAACAATTTTGACAAATACTTAAATGGTTTATAAGTGATAAATAAAGTATCAACTAATAACTCAAACATATACTATTGATCGGTTTTGATTTATTTCATTTTTTAAGATAACTTACAGCACATTTGTAAATTGTTAACATACCACTTATTAATAAGTTATAAAAATATAGTCATGTTTTGTAAATGATTAGTTCATCGTTAACTAATAATTTATAAATGACTTCTAACTGAATTAACAAAACATTTATAAATTGTTAGCATACCACTTATTAATAATTTATGAATGTATAGTCATGTTTTGTAAATGATTAAGTTAATCATTAACTAATTACTTATTAGACTTATAACTGAACGTTATTGACAGCGACGAAATTAGGGGCTGAATTCGAAATCGCATATTAACATCCTACTCATACTATTTCATATAAATATGTTTTTTTTTTGCTGTCTCTTTCACATCTTCTTGCGTTTGAACGCTTTAAAGTCCCTTGAATGTTTAAACTTTGAAACTTTGCTATTAATCCGTGAATCACATGCTTTCTGATCCATGGGACATAGCATATCCTCCTCTGCATATCCATGCGCACGTCGCAATGTCGATATCATGCAGCCCTAATATAAATCATACAGTACTGTCATTAAAAATATCTGACCATATTATTGTTCTTAGCCACTTTTGTAATCAAATACATGGTCACATTCAAAGGAACCAAGGCTTGGTTATAAGAACTACCTGAGAATTTGGGTAATATTACAAATAAATATAATATGTACACTGAATATTATAAAACCTATCAGCTTGACTCATAAATATATGAATTATGCAAAGTCTTGATTTATTGAAAGGAAGAGGTTTACGCACACAGGTTGCCTGAAAGCTGCTTGGTCATTTTATGTGGTCGGCTACAATTTGTGCTTTTAAAATATGATGATCACTTTCCAAAATGTGGGGGAACAACCTTAGACATTTCTAATGGTGTAATGGTTGTTACGCCCCTGATTTATGAAAATGAGTCACTGCGAGACATTCTGGTGGACTTTTCGTGTCCTATCTCTCACCTTGCCGGTGGATTTGACTCCTTTCCAGATGCAGAAGAAGCAGATGATCCATACGGCCAGTAGGCACAACGCCAGCTCCCACTTCAGACCGCCGACCTCGTCAATCCCTGAAGAGATGCTGAGGACGTTCCGCCTACAGACGATATCAGAGTGATGAGAACGGGCGTAGAGCGTCCGTCCCGTACACACACCCTCAGGACGACGCACCTACGCGCACGATACTCACTCCCAGAATTCGGTGACCGGCGAGGTGAAGTTGGCAGCGTTGGCGGAGAGCCAGAGGGTTTTGTTCTTGCGGACGGTGTCCTCCACGCAGTTGGCCGTGTTCCAGCTGTGCCTGCAGCGGGCCCAGGGCAGCTCGTGCTGGAAACACTGCAGCAGGTAGTACAGACCCCACGCCAGGATCACAATGTAGTAGATGTTCAGCAGGGACACGATCACGACTGAGGCGTAGCCGATTCCTGTCACATACACACAATACAAGTCAACACGAAAGCAACATTCAGCACATTTACTTTCTTAATACACATTCATGGTCTTATTGTTCACAGTTTTTCAGTGATTATTCAAAATTATACAAACAAAACAAAGAATTGTTAAATAATAGCTATTTACACTACCTTTTCAAAAGTTTGGAGTTGGTCTTTTTTTTTTTACTTTTAAATTAATGCTCACCAAAGCTGCATTTATTTTAACAAAAATATGTTTATAATATTACAGTAAAACAGTAATATTATAAAATGTTTTTACAATTTGAAATAACTGTCTTCTTTTTTAAATATATTTTAAAATGTAATTTATTCCTGTGATCATTACTCCAGTCTTCAGTGTCACATGATCCTTCAGAAATCATTCTAATATGCTGCTCAAGAAACATTTCTTATTATTATCAATGTTGAAAACAGTGCTACTTAATATTTTTGTGGAAACTGTGATACATTTTTTTCAGGATTCTTTCATTATTGAATAGAAAGTTCAAAAGAACAGCATTTATTTTAAATGTATAATAAATGTATATAACATTATAAATGTCTTTACTGTCACTTTTGTTCAGTGTAATGCATCCTTGATAAATAAAAGTACCAATTTCTTTCAAATAAATAACAAAACCCAAAAACTTACTGACCCCAAACTGAATGGTGGTTTATATATATATATACACTACTACTATAATACTAATACCCTGAACTGGAAAATTTTATATTTATTTGTTTTGATTTATTTTAATTTATTTATTTAGGGTTCAATGCTCAAATATTTAGTAGCACTACTACTAACTTACGCACAGCTGGTGCAACCATACCCCATTGAATAAAATCAGGTCTCTCCCTATATTTTTTCTCAATTAATAATTTATTTCATTAAGAAATGTCACATTATGAAAGTAAAATGAGTTAAGTACGACTTCATGTTTATAAAGAAAGGGGTACTTCACCGCTGGCAAAGTGGGCTTTCAATAAAACGTGGCTGCCTATACAGTAGAAAGGTGGGGAAAAAATTTAAATCAGTGCTACCTGACTAGAGAAAACTTCAACACCCATAATGCACTGGGCATAATGCACTGGGCACTGCCGCCCAAGGCCACTCCCACCAGTCTGCCATGGATACACTTGACCAGAGTCAAATACCGCCTTGCTTTAGTAGGAAATACTTCTTAGCAAACTTTTAGTCATAAAAAGTTTTAGTAAACATTTACATACACTACCGACAATGTAACAATACAAAGCGGGTTGAAAATCGGCAAAGTTACACTTTAATCGGACTACCAGCTGACTAACTTGTTCTCCAAGCAACCTGTAGTGCTGTACTGGAACTAACAGTCCCGGTAGACTAACCATTGGTGTGGTGAAGTCACTCAATGCACAATGGCTTATCAAACCTGTAGTCAGTATATTACCAACACAGATTAATATTAAAACATTAATCTGCCAGGGTTAGAGCTGGTCATAATTGATAAGACAGCATCTACTTGCACGGCATGTAACTTGTCACTCTTTGTGTTACAGAGATGAATGATATCTCAAATCATGCAGCTTGTTGAGGAGAGGTGCCACATCTAAGCAGACCGGAGCACAGTGTGAGACTTTATGAGACCAACCCACGGTGTTCTCTCCGAGGGCCCTGCTGTGTTAATGAGTCAAACACAGCTGAAACGACTCTATTCTCAGAGCAATGAAGCTTCACCTGTTGGCTCTGACATATCTGCGTCTAAAATTGTATTTTTCTAAGGTTGAGGGCAGTCAAAGGGCTGAGTGCCAGTTTTATGCTATAATTAATACAAAGTGCCACAAGCTTGCTCTGCGGTGCCAGGAGCTCACTGTGACAGCTGACAACAGAATGGCAAACGTGCGTTTGAGTATGCAAGAGCAGGACTTCATTTGTAGGTGGGTGTGCGTGCTCAAGAGAGATCGGTCAGCTGCTGCTGAGACTAAGAACATAATCATTGGGTGAAAGGGGACAATGGGCTCACGGTGTAAGAAATATCACCGGTATGTGCTAAATAAAACCCAGCCACGTGAGCAACGTGCCCATGCATGTGTGCATATAGAGGTCAGGCACCAAAATAATTAAAATATCCTCTAAGACAGGGGTTATTAAACTGAGGGAGTGTTAGGCGGTCCATGGAAAAGTGAAAACAAATAAATAAAAATAGGATTAATCTAACTAAATAAATGTGAATAAAATAAAAACAATATATTAAAATAAATAAATTGTGTTTAAATAAATTAAATAATAAATACAAATAAACTGATTAAAATACATAAATAAAATGTTATTTAAAATAAATGAATAAAACATTTGATTAAAATGAATAAATAAAAATTTGTAAAATAAGTACATAATAAATAAAATATATTAATTTAAAAAAATAATAATACTTTTTTTAATCAAATGCATTCATTTATTATTTAACATTTTCATTTATTTAAATCAAATGTTTTTTAATATAACTGCATAAATAAAAACATATGATTTAAATAAGAAATGTAAAAATAAATACATAAAGATATGATTAAACTAACTAAATAAACTGATTAAAAATAAAACAATATTTAAATGTATTTGATTTAAATAAACTAATGCATTACATAGTATAGTACTAGAGTAAGTAGTTGATAAAAATGCAATAATGTAATTTAATAGATATTAATTAGATATTTATAATATACATTTTTCACAGTATTAATTAGGTCCTGATACATGAAAATGTCAAAAAATTTAAAAGCCCTGCTCTAAGAAACGCCTCCTGCCCTGTTCTTTCTCATCAAATCATTGCCGTTCCTAACACAACCACTCCATTTTGGCTCCTGAGCAGAATATCTCAGAGCAGCACCGGAGGACATCCCATCGAAAGCATCGCAATCACCTCTCATGGCTGTTGCCATGGAAATCTGAATACATGTCCAAATGTGGAGCGGGGTGTTAGTCAGAGCACTCTAAAGCAGAGAGCAGTGGAAAGCAAACAGATGATGGGGAATTAAACACACATGTAGTGTGTGTGTGTGTGTATGAGTGACCCGCATCCTGCTCGGAACACGACGACGCATCTGAAAAGAACACAGCGTCTTCTAGTGTTGCTTAGCAACCACAGAAGATGCTGAAAACAGGTCAGAGTGAAGATCAGTTTAACGAGCCACCTCAGCAGCCAATCAGACTTGAAGCGCATCACAGTAACGGACGTGTTGATTGGTCGAAGCTGCCATGAGAGACCGCAGGTAACCGGTAGGGGGGAAGGGAGCATCATGAAATATGATTTATGCTGATTAAAATGTGCAAGAGCCTGATGAGTCATTAAATAGCATCAAAGTTATACCTGTCTCGTCCTCCCTCTCACTATCTATCTATCTCTCTCATGATCCATTGATTTGTCTCACCAGTGAAAATGGGGCAGAGTTTCCCCCAGCAGGTGATTCCTCCCTCAGAGGTGAACTGGCCGAGCGCCACCTCCAAAAAGAAGACGGGTAACCCTCCGCCAAACAGAAATATGAAGTAGGGGATGAGAAATGCACCTGGAAAAACCAACAACAGGTAAGACAGGTGACACAATACAGATATAACAGAAACTCGGCCGAATGCGGAAGAAAACCACATTAAAGGAGGCTAAATTACAAGACAAAAACAAAGAAAAAAAATAAACAAAACATGAAGAAATGTTTTTTACAGTAATGCACTTTCAATGGACGTCTATGGGGCTCGGCTGTGCACGGGGATACACATTAAAATACACAGTATAGTATATCAACACATCACTGACCAGAAGTTCATCACTGACCACTGAAAACTAGTCCTACCAATTAAATGATTATTTTTTAAATTATTTTATTTAATTTATACAATTTTACTTCTCAAATAATACACATTTTTGTACAAAATAATTAATATAAGCTTTACATTTCTGCATTTTAAAACCCATAGACTATTTAAGATTACTGAAAACATGAAATTAGTTTATTTCTACATACTGAGAGACCAGTTTTAAATGACTATTATTTTAATCAAAAGTGTCACCGATGTCATTGATAGTTTAACTTGTTTTGAACATACAACCAATGTTGGTAATGTTAACAAAAACAAATACATTTTTTTTTTTAACCCTCTGGGCCTCTTTGGTCAGAAATGACCGAAAAAAAAATTACGATTTGAAATGAATGGGAAATACGAAAACTCAAAACTCTTTAAAATTCAAATGATAAACAAAAAAATATTAATCAAAAAAATTACATTGGTATTCCTGGGAAGAAAACTTACATTTCAAGACTTTTAAATGAAGAGGACCAGAGGGTTAATTCATTGCAATGAAACTGATATGGCTAGCTGTGCATTAAATAATTTTAATGCACAACTTGGAGGCAAAGATTACCCTCTAGTCAAAGATAACTCTCTGGTCCTCTTCATTTAAGAAGCCTTAAAATGTAACTTTTCTCCCCAGGAGAAATATATTTCGATAATATTTTGTTTATCATTTAGAATTTTGAGGGGATTTTACGATACTATGCAATATTTCTAACATTTTTATGAGCTATTTTTCAGCATTGAAAATAATTAAAAAAATATATATTATAATTTTTTTTTTTCAATTAAAGCTGTATTCCAATTAATTAAAACATTTTTTAATAGTTTTAATTAATTGCAATAAAGCTCAAATATATGGTTAGCTGTGCATTAAATCATTTTAAAACATGATGTGGAGGCAAAGAACCGCCTTACATGAAATAGAGTGCATTCAAATTGTTTAATTCACAGCTAGCTGTGGATTATTCCACTTATACCATGGTCATTTGCCAGCATTGACATCTTAAAGCTATCATTTATGTTTTTAAATGGAAGGGGTAAAATAAAAGTTGTCTGTTAACAATCATTAGATCTAGCATTCCGTCCGTTTAAATCAGACACATAGATAAAGTAGTGCGGTAAGGTTATATTTGTTTGATTGAATTATAACATTTATTTGAATGAATTAGCCTATTGAAAGAGATGTGTGTGAATTACCTGCATCTGTGCAGCGTCTCTCTCTACTAGCAATGAAGCTGTGAGTTTAATTACTTCAAAAACAGTGACGCTACTACCTCCTTGCTGAGTAATATAATGTAGCGATGCAGTAGCAAAGTTAATCTAATAATAAAAGTCACGGGCAGCGTTTCTGTGCTCCTGAATGTTTCTGTGTGCGTAGCGCGATCTATGATCTCTGTGTGCGAGTGACAGTGACGTATGTGTGTGTGCGCTTCAATGAAAACAGCGCATTAATATAGAACAATGATTAAACTGACTGGAACTACCTGTGCATTAAACGGTGTTATTGCACACCTTCAGTGACAAGTATTCAGACAGACCATGGTATAATCTTAAATATTAACTTAAACTTTAAAAAAAACAAATGAAAATTAGAAATGTTGCCTTGGCAACTAAAAATAAAAATAAAAAATAACTCAAATTACTACAAATAAACACTGGAATAAAAATGAAAGCTAGATAGAAATATAAAAAAAAAAACTAAACATAATAAAATGACAAAAGCACATAAAATTACTAAAACTGAACATTTTTAATAAATATAATAATAAATAATATTATAAATAGTGTATAAATGATACTAAAATATAGTTTTTAATACACATATTCATTAGCACAGCATAAAACACAATACATTAATACTTGAAATACTTAGTAAACCACACAGAAGATCAGACTAAAACACTGTTCTGCCATTTTAGAATAGAAAATATTTTGCAATGAGCTCAGAGCTATTAATGTCACAAGCTCATGTTTGCATGTGACATTAGCAGCTATTTACAGTACACAAAGACTAAAAAAGTGTTATCTTTGTTGTCACATTACACACAGAAACACACTCACCTCCGCCATTCTTGTAGCAGAGGTACGGGAAACGCCAAACGTTGCCTAAACCAACAAAACCTCCGGCCACAGAGAGCACGAAATCCAGCTTGCTGGCCCATTTCTCCCGCTGTGGTGCTTTGCCCTCCGCCTCGTCTTCCGGACGTGTGCCGGGACTCTTACCAGGAGACGGCTTCAATGTGTCCTTATGGAAGTCTTTGAGACACTGCAACTTCTCCTTCTGTGCCATACTGAGTACAGGAGAGAGGGGAAGGGTTTTATATACATTACCTATCAAAAGTTTGATAGAGAAGTTTGAAGAAATTAATACTAAGCATAAGCAAAGATGCATTAAATTAATTAAATTACAGTAAAATATTTTTACTACAAAAAAGCTGTTCTTTTCAACTGTCTATTCATCAAAGAATCCTGAATCTGAACATTGATAATGAGAAATGTTTCTTGAGCATCAAATCATCATATTAGAATGATTTCTGAAGGATCATGTGACACTGAAGACTGGAGCAATGATACTAAAAATTCAGCTTTGCATCACAGGAATAAATTACATTTTACAATATATTCAAATAGAAAATGGTTATTTTGAATTGTAAAAATATTTCACAATATTACTGTTTTTACTGTATTTTTGATCAAAGAAATGTAGCCTTGTTGAGCAGAAGCTCTTCAAATCCATTTAAAAATCTTACAGACCACAAACACTTTTGGCAGTAATGTATCATAAATGTCTGTTTATATGTGTGTGATTGAGCTGGATTCAGCTTTATGAAGACCCATAAGGAAAGAATAAGTAAATAAGCAGAAAGTTTGAGCTGTAAAATGTCATCCTCTGAGATTTATATGTTATATAAGACAGATCTAGAGGCTGCTAGGGCTCAACAAATCAGCAAATCTCAATGCTGATTGCTCAAATCTTATACAAAAACATCCCTGGGAATCATTTAAATAACACAGTAGCCTCAAAATCGAACATGTATACAACCAAGATTACATTTCACGTAAAGTGTGAATGATGCAGCTACATACAGAAAACGTTTCAATGCTTGCCCTTTTCACACAACCACCACTATATAGCGCTCCAGATAAGCAATGTTTCATGGCCTGTCTTTAATCACAGCAAGACTTGAGCTCTGAAAAGAGAGTCAGGCCGGCAGGAAGCCAAGAAGGCTGATATCCTGTTTGAAACTCACACTGACAGCTCAAACACTGACGCTGATAAACTAGCTCGCTCCAGTGCCCTTTTCTCTGTTTTGATACCATTTGCATCTATATTTTTATTAGTAGTCTTCCTACACTCTTAAATATAAAGGTTCTTTATTGGCATTGATAGTTCCATTAAGAACCTTTAACATCCTTAGAACCTTTCCACTGCAAAAAGGTTCTTTATAGTGGAGAAAGTTCTTTAGATTTTTGAAATGCTCTTCATACTAAGAAAAAAACAAGGTTCTTTTTAAAAACTGATCACTGAAAGGTTCTTTAGGAAACCAAAAAAATTGTTATTTTTCTGCATTGCTACAAAAATCTTTCTCCTTTGGGAACCTTTATTTAGTGTATCAGGAGTTATCTTGCTCCATTATGGAGCAGCCTGATAAGACAGGTTAATAGAACTGTTTTCATTATGATATGATCCGCATAATACAAAGTTGAGTTAAAAATGCATATGAATGTGAAAATGTCTTAGTATTTTCTTGGTCTCTCTGTTGCTTTACTGACAGCAGCACTGGAGATACATGAACAGAACCTGAGGATCAGATTCTCCAGCATGATTTGAGATTATCCAAATTTACTTAGATTTAATTAGTGATCTATAAAAATTGCAGAATATGAAATATTTATTATTCATTCTTATGTTTCTTGGTTTAACATTTTTCAAATTGCTAAAACGTTGTTTTGATTGTGAATTTGATTTTGAATCCCAGTGTAGACTAATCTTGTGTTATTTTTAAATAATTTGATTCCGACAAGCCACTAAAATCACAATGATTCTGTTATTTCCTCTGAACAACAAGCAGCGTGTCATTATTTATTGTAAGCAATGTCAACAACTGTGCCAAACAAACACTGAGATGTGCGCCCTCACATTCCTCTGGTGCGTGGGCTCGAAAGTTAGATCAGGAAAATAATAATAATAAAATTGAACTGAATTGAGCTGAATAATGACACTGTTATCTTCTGTATTATAGCTGAATCAAATTAGTTTCAAAACTGATGAAGTTTGCAACATCGACATTGTTATTGAACTGAATAAAATCAACATTACTGTCTTCAGTAGAGCTGCTTATAGCTGCATTGAACTGGTTTCATAATGAATTAACTTTAGGGTGTTCACACTTGGCATGTTTGGTTCGATTAAAATGAACCCTTATTGCGGTTCATTTGAATAAGTGTGAACGCTGCCATATGAACCCTGGTGCACACCAAACAAGCGGACGGAGGCCGCTGAAAAGATGGGTCTCGGTCCGCTTCTATCCGAACTCTGGTGCAATTCGACTGAAATATGAATGCAACACCGACCAAAGACATGTAAACATTTTGTCACAAAGCGAGACCCTAAAAAAGACAGAATGCTCAAGCATACCTGTTTTTTCTCATCATAGTCACGATGTTGCCCATCACAGATCGGTACAGTTGTCAGAACCACGTCTCCTCACAGAAGATCTTGGTTTGTGTGTGTTGACGGAGGGCTAGAAATGTTATGTTCCCAGAACGTTCTCAGAACGTCCCTGCTGGTGTCAAGGATGTCGCCGAGTAACGTTCCAAGACGGTCATGATGTATAGTTCTTTAAAAGGTTGGGGGGACGTTATTTGGCGGACCTTCATGGAACATTCAGGATGTTCTGGGAATGTTTAGGGGACCATATTTTATTTGGAAATTTGATGTTCCAAGAACGTTCTCAAAACATCCCCGCTAGTGTCAAGGGCGTCGCCTGGTAACGTTCCCAGACCGTTCCGAGACGGTCATGATGTGGAGTTCTTTTAAGGGTTGGGGGACGTTATTTGGCGGACCTTCAGGGAACATTCAGGACGTTCTGGGAATGTTTAGGGGACCATTACTATAGGACGTTCCCTCTAGGTCTCTACACTACATTCCTATAACATTTGCAGGACCTTTAGGAGACCAACTTAGAATGTTATTTTTTTGTCCTATTTAGGTCCTTCCATCGCGTTTACTGAATGTTTTCAGAACATGTTTGTGTGAATCATTATACACTGGACTGGTTTGCAAATGAGGGTCAGTAAAATGCAGGATTTGCACAAAAGTTGCTTCTCAAAGATGGATCAATACCAACTGTTTGTCCAACTTCATATTCAGAACATGCTCCATCATATGTAAGCACAAGCGCATTTGGCCTAGCACACAGTATTGTTTTGGAATTTCGACAAGTCCAGTCATAAAATATATGTCATTAAAAATGACAGTGTGAACACTAAGAAAACCAGGACTAGGGGTGTGCTCAAACTTGTTCGGTTCGCTTGGTTCATTTGGTCCGGACCAAAAAAAACAATTTAGTCCTGGTCCACTTAGCCTTCACATTGGCTTTTTAACACAGAACCTAAAGACAAATCTAAAGGCATAGGGATATGTTCACAACCTGATTGGTCGGCTTTTATTACACATATTTCGTTACGGAACTTCCCGTACATTCAAAACAATGCTGTGTGCTGGGATAAATGCGCTCGTTGTATGTGCGTAGCTACATATGATGGTATTTTGACCAGAGAACTCGTGAAGAGCTTATCAAATGTGTAAAGGAGTCAAAACAGCGTCAGGAATCCCTCCGTCACACACACAAACCAAGATCTGCTGCGAGGAGACGCGGTTCTGACGTCTGTGCCGAACTGTGATGGGCAACATCGCGACTATGTCGAGAAAAAACAGGTATGTGTGAGCATTCTGTCCTCTTTAGGGTCGCATCTTGTGACATCATGTCCTGTTTTTGGTTCGTTTACATGCCTTTGGTCCATGTTACGTTGATAACCCATCTTTTCAGCAGTCTCGGTCCGCTTGTTTGGTGCGCACCAGGGTTCAAATGGCAGCGTTCACACTTATTCAAATGAACTGCATTAACAGAGCAATCGCACCAGGGTTCGTTTTAATCTAACCAAACATGTCAAGTGTGAACACACCCTAAATGTATAATTTTCATTTTTGGTCCGGACCAAAAGAACCAAGAGAAACGTAGTACAAGTACGAACACACTGTTATTGAACTGAACTGAATCAACTGACTTGAGCTGAATAAAGACACTATTGTCTTACTACAGTGGCATCATTGTATAAATCGCTATAAAAATAAAGGTGACTTGACAGATTTGTCTGGGTCAGATCCTCAACAGACTCAAAACGCTAGACTCATACTGGACAAATGCCCTTGTCTCAGTGTTGCTGTGGCCATGAGCAAAGAAATATTGCAGGTTCACAGCTCAACTATCTCAGCCACCATCAACCTCTTTCAACCCTGACCTTCTAAACATGCCCAGACCTCTCATTAGCCTTGATATAGATAAACATTGATAGCTCACTATCAAAACAAGCTATGCAAATGCATGTTTAATCGACCATTGTCGTAAGCAGAGAAGAATGAGACAACGTATCAGAAGGCCACAACAACAGACAGCTGAGACTTAACCTTGTCTGGATATTCAGCTGTTTGAAACCCCTTAAGGTTATAAATTACACTCTGTATGCTAACTATCAAATATACTGGATGCATTATAAAGAATGTGGATCGATTATTATTTATACTTGAACGCCAAACATCATAAAGGGATTAATAATAGATGTTAGTTCATTATGTAGTCATTCCAACAGTGATTTATCTTTTAAAGTAAGGGCAGAAAACTTTGTCAACTTTGTAAAACACATAGGTTAGGGATAAAAAAGAACCATTTTTTCATACCATGGCACTTCTATAGCATATTGTACCATGGTATTCTTTTAAGTACATGAATATGACAATCATAATCAAGTGTCAATCAATCAATTGATGGTGGCACAAATACATAAAGTAGTGGAGAAAGCAATGTTTCTGCAATGTCTGCATGTCATGCATTATAAAACTAAACCTGTCTGGTCTCGAAATTAAACCTGAATAACGTGCCCTAATTCTCAGGCGCGCGCTCTAGATGAAATTACATTTTTGTGCGTGTTTAATTTGGAAAGCCGTCCTACGGATTCGGAATATATTATAATTCCCTAAACAAGTTTTTATTGCAAGTTTGCATGGGAAACACAGACATTGCATGAGCCAGAGTGAAAGATGAACATGCATTTGTGAACCAAATCTCTAATGCACATCCATCAACGATGGTTTATTTATTTATTACACCATGGGCATGATAAGAAGTTAAAATCGTGACTGTGTCCCAATAACCTACATTGTGTCTGTGTGCGTGTCGACAGGTTTGACACCGATCTATCTCAAGCAGTGTCAGTGTTTACATGCACGATCAGTGCAGAATGATTTCACATTAACCTACATTTCATTGACCGGTTAAAGCACGCGCTATATGGGTCTGATGCTCTGTGATGGTCCTGAGGGTGCTGTCTGTCACAAGGTTTTGCTGAGATGTATTAGACTGGTACACTGTTAACCAGTACTCAAAATTCATCATTAATTACGGTGCATCTTAAAATAAATTGATTGCATTTAATATTTAATGACATCGAGAATGCAAAAGCCTGTGAGAGCACTTAGGCAGAAAGAACATTTGTGCGCAACTAAGACACAAAGCTTCAATGCAATGCCACAAACCTAAAATACTAGGAAAAATATAAATAATAATTAGAACTGTTGAATGGGAAAATATTTTAAAGTCTTTCAATTTAAAGCATGTGTCGTTCTTGGACAAAACAAAATAGTTAGTTTAAAAAAATGAAATTAAATCTGCACATAAAAATGTGCTTCTCAAAGATGCAAAACAAACCTAATTTTTTTAATATATATTTTAATTTTAAAAAATGACCATGCATCCGCCTTAGACAAAAATAAACGAGTTGTTGAAACATAAATCAAATGTACACATAAAGATGCGCTTAATCAGCCTCCACTGCCCTGATGGCTGCAAGGTGTCACTCACCTGACAATGCAATTTGTCGCTCAAGTCCGTCTCTTGTTCTTTTGTCTTCTTGTGATGAGGCTACAAAGCAAGGAAAATAATCTTTACGCCCTCTCCCCCCGACTTCTGTCTTATATGGGAGCGCATGTAATAACGGAGAGAGTGGAAAAACACCAGGCTCTCGTGCAACAGGAGTGTGTCTTAAAGAGACACGCACACGCTCGCTTCACATCGCTCGGCGTCGCGAGCGTCGCGCCATTGGGCGGTAATTATGTTGCCTGGTAATAAGACTTTACCAGACACCACCAGGGGGCACAGAAAGCTGTAACCTAAATCGAGTCTTATTTTAAATATTGTGTTTTTTTTGTTTTTTTCTCTCGCTAAAGACATTTTAAACACGGTTAAACATATTAGCTTTCAAAGTTGGTACCTTGAATAATCATGTAAATCGTTTCAAGCAAACGATTTCTCGAAAATCCTAATCGAGTAAATCACAAACGACTGTGATTAGTCAATGCTTACCAGCGAAGAGGAAAGTAACAGGTATCACGTGACTGCTTCCAGGCTGGTTTAGCAGTGGTGTGTACAATAATTTAATTTACTCCCGAGTAATGAGTAATACACAGTTCACAGAAATATACCCAGTTAAGAGTTAAAAAATAAGATTTAATATTTAGACCCATCATTAAACCCCGCCCATTTACGGATCCCGTTTCATGTTGGTTGACATTCTTCTACGCTCTTTTATTCATTCCTACATTTCATCGCGAGTTTGATCTTGCGCATGCGCATTGTGAATAAGGACGGAGACCGCTGCTTGCGTCACTAAAGCAAAAAGTCATGCACACATGCCGTTCCATCGTAAGACCTCGATAACTGACAAACAATAAATAATTTCCAAGGTGTTTTTTAGGTGTTAGTCCAATGGTTGTCATGCTAAAGCAAAATCTCCAGATATAGGTAGTGCTAAAGTGAGGTCACATAGGGGGTCAGTGGCACTGTGAGGGGATAATGTACTTAGACTCAAAACTTTGTGATCAACTTGGGAGAAAGATGAAAAATTAAGAAAGAGGGGGTAGGGTGGAGTATGTCCAAACTCTGATATGGCAACAATGCTGAGCTAAACGTGTCTGCCAATCACGGCAAAGCCAAAGGATTGTGATCCTTGTCCTTGCTGGTGTTTTTCCATAACGCTAGAGCGCCATGATGCCTTCACATGCCTCCTCATCTCTCCTTTTTCTTATCTGCTTTAATAAAATCTTATGACTGCACGATCACAATCAGAGGTCACACACTGTCACGGATATCAAGGTCTATTTTGTGGTATTTGAAAACTGAAGATGAAGCTCAAGCTATTGCAGTACATTGTTGCTCTATAATAAAGAGTTTGCTCACTCAAAATACATGTGTGTGTGATTGTCTGCAGACAGATGGTCTGTCCATGTGTCCACACTCACCAGGCCGACTCTCGCTGCTTCTATTATTTTATTCTATGCACATGCACATGGGTGCTGTACATGCCTGGCATGGTTTAATCTGTCAATGCACAAATGTAAATTGCATGCTTTTGAAACAGTATATCCAATATCAAGTCAATTTATATAGCGCTTTACAGTTATGACAGGAAATTGATGCATTTCGGCTGTTGTTCAGCTGATGTCAGTTCAGTGTTGATTCAGTTCCATTGTAAAGATCATCAATTATTATATTAGTTTATATTATATTAGAAAAAGGCATGCATTTCCTTTTAAAATACACATTTTCTCTGTAAATGCTTGTTGAATGGTCAGAATACTCTGATTATACAGCTCACAATGGTATATTTCATATTTAAATGATATCAAGGTAATATATCAACCAACTTAAAATGACATGCATTGTCTTTTATAATATAAATGTCTACTGTAGTATCTAAAATAAATCTAAAATAAATGGTCAAAATAGCCGGATTATATATAGCTTGCATGTATTCATTTTTAAATCATATAAAAATGACGTAAAATGACACGCACTGCCTTTTTAAATAAAAACAATTAACTGTGTATGATAATGTAACTTACAGTTAACCAATTATCATGTTTATAGTTGTATTTTATATTCTTTTTCCAATTATTTTTTTTAAAGCATACGTCTATGCAATTAAAAACTAACAGAATTTGCTCAAACAATATTTTTAATTCCAAAACCATGCTAATGCCCATCAAGACATCAGTACAACAAACCGCAGATATGATATGAATATTTGTTTGGATAGGTCTTTCATTTTTATGTTCCTAAATGATTTTAAACCTGACTTTTATGTCATTGTTTCTCCTTTTCTTCATTATGCCCATGTGAGGCATTTGAAATACCTGCATTAAGACAATGTTGAAGTCAACAAGAATTCTAATAGTTCCCATTTGAGTGCTTTCCTGTGCCTGCGAGCGTGTCTGTATATACCATGTTGCCAGGTTTCCTCGCTGGTCTCTGGAGCCTCGGGTCACCCAGGAGGAGATTAAAGAGCGAGGCAATGGAACAGGTTGTTTTTTATCCATGCCAAAATAATACCTGTAAATCAGCTCAGCTCCTGAGTGCTGAGTCCAGCTGTATTTGGTGCTCTAAAGGGTTGCGTAACACTGACATTTCCATGTGATGAGATCTCTTGTGCAGCGTTTAATTGCATTTAATTGAATTATAAGCAGCGGTGTGCAATGCGCTCATTGTTACTTGTTAATTATTCATGTTGTCATTAGTTGTGCATTATATTCCCAGTGTCATGTGGCTGCATGGATTTGCTTTAGTCATTTTGATAAAGAGATTTTTTGTGTTTGAGCTCTACTTTTACTGACATGTGAAGCAGGTGGACTATGGGAAGAGTCATGTGGTGCCACAGTAAGCCTCTTTCAGTCTCACATGCACTGTTTGTGTCACAGGGCAACTGGGGGATACGGAAAGATTTCATTCACATGCTGACACACACAAACCACCAATTTGCCAAAACGTACCGAAATGCCATGAGATTGTGTTCACTCTTAGAAATAAAGGTTCTATATAGAACCTTACAGGGTTCTGTCAGGGGCTTCATATAGGCTATATAACCTTTATAGAACCTTTATAGAACCTTATGCTGCATTCCAGACAGATGGGAATTAGGATTTTTCCTACCCCCTTTCTGGAAATAACTACTGGAACGCCACTCAAAGTGGGACATTCGACTTCTGAACTCGGGGTACATTGATCAACCCCGATCTCAACAAGGCGTCATTTGACGTCACTTCCAAGATGTCGGCAAGTCCTGAGCATAAACTTAAAAAAAAATCTTTTAGACATTAAGTTAATAATGATACCTTCATTTTTGTTGGTTTGTAATAGTTTTTAAAGCGATTATTTTATTTTATTCTGTGTTTGCCATAATTGACCCAAAAACATGATATGCTTTCCTTGTGTCGTGGCGACATCACATCGTCAACATGTGAACTTGACCTGTGATTGACTGGAACACACCTAGATCTGAAGTGGGACATTTAATTTGTCCAACCTCGTCTGGAACGCAGCATTAATATAGGCTATAGAACCTTTATAGAAACTTCATATGGGCAATATAACCTTCATAGAACCTTCCTATTGGCTAGAACCTTCATATAGGCTATAGAACCTTTATAGAACCTTCATAGAACCTTTATAGAACATAGGTTATATAACCTTTGTTAGAACCTTCATAGGCTATAGAACCATGGGGGTTCCCATAATGGGATCATTTTATGGATTAAATAATTATTGTTTTAATATTTAATATTTTTATTTTGATAAACATCCTGTAAACATACTTTATCACTGTTGAAACATGAAAGTATTATGCAAAGGGGTCCTATTATGCTCTTTTTTAAAAGTCTTAATCTTGTTTTGGGGCTCTACTAGGTTTTCAAGCTTGAATGTTCAAAAAATACATTATTTTTCACTGTTGCAGCTCCTCTCTTCCTCGTCTGTCAGTAACGCTCTGTTTAGTTCCTGTCTCTATGAAGCCCCTCCTTCTGAAAAGCACAATGTGCTCTGATTGGTCGAATGGACCAGTGTGTTCTGATTGGTCAACCGCTTCGAGCGTGTTTGGGGAAATCTTACGCCTTTTACCATAACCGCAAGTTACACTTACTACATCCAAATTTGCCTACATACTATGCCTTAAAAGTTTTTAACGGACAGCTCTGTCGCTTACAGTAATTACATGTTTCCTGTCACCGTTTAAACTGCCCTGTCAATCATCTTGTCACGGTTAAAATCTTCCACATTCAATTTAATTTAATTTCCTACCGTTTCGGAGAGAAATGTAGTAGCGTTGATCTGCCAGTCTGCCAGTCGTATCTTTTCATCAGGTTAGATACTGATTATTAAATATCTAAATCTCTCTACTTAACTGACTCGCACATCCGCCATGTTTGTAGTTTTATTTTAACACTTTTTATTCGCATTTGTAGTTCTAATTGAATCCTCGTCTAACGGATCTGCACTTCGGATAGTAGTAGGGTGGCAAAGTGTCCAGAAACTTTCCAGAATTTTTGGAAACTTTCCAGGGCTTTTGGGAAATTTCTGGAAACTTTTGGAAAGTTTCTGGAAATTTATCAGAAATGTTCAGCCCCTTTTCAACCCTAGATAGTAGACCACCCGGGTATCTTTGGAATACTCATTTCAACATACTACGATTTGGGACATATTAATTCTAATTCTTTGTTCCCGGAAGAAAATTCAAGACTACAATGGAGGCATTTCAGGGAGTTCAGAAACAGGGACACTGATATAGAGAAGAACTCCCTTTGGAGTGACTTTGTGCTTTGTAACTTTGCACACATTTTTCATGCTCAAACGGCAACATTACACACAAAAGAATGTTGAAAATGTAAAAAGGACCATTTTCAGAAATTTCTCCCTATATAGAATTTTTCTGGTTCTTTAAAACTGAGTTAAGCACCCTAGAGTTCTATTTAGAAGCTTTTTTCTAAGAGTGAACGCACAGGCCAACACATGCTGCGCTTGATTTAAACAATGCAGGAGAACCAAGACACACCAATTTTCCAACAATGCTGTGATCGCAGCAGGATATAGGCCTCATTCTTGGAAACACTCTAAATAAGTGATTCCCATCCAGGGGTACAGGAACCCCAGAGGGTGCTTGGAAAGAATTTGATGTGTGATTAAACCTATAAAACAGAAAATGAACAGATTAAAACTAGTTGGAATTAACACCATGCTTTCTTCATATGTGGACTGTTTTTGACCCAGAGTATTTTATTAAGTGACTTAATATTTATGATAATGCTGAATGATATCCACTATAATATGAGTTGAAAAGGATACTTGTTACGTGTTGGGAAACACTGCTCTGAATGATCAGTTTTCTGCCTGTGGAAACCATCAGTATCACAGCAAAACTCCCAGTGTTAAATGAACATAGCCAGTGTTTATATAACCCACACTAAACTGCTGGAGAACACACATGCAACACTTTGGATATATTTGTTTAATATTTGAGTAGGATATTTGCTTGTCAGACTTTGACCTGCATGCCATTCTCTTTTCATTTTGGCAGAAAACACAGTTACCATGGTAATTTTGTGTAAGGGAAACCTCAGTTGACACAGGCTTAAAGAAATCCGAACAATCTCTAACTCTGTCCCACTTCGATCAGTGACACTTAAAACACCTAAAAATGAACAATACTACATTCTCTTATGCTCAGCAAGACTGTATTTATTTGATCAAAAATACAGTAAAAAACTGTAATATTGTGAAACATTATTATAATTTAAAATAACTGTTTTCTATGTGAATATGTTTTTCAAATGTAATTTATCCCTGGGATCAAAGATGATTTTCAGCATCATTACTCCAGTCTTCAGTGTCACATGATCCTTCAGAAATCATTCTAATATGCTGATTTCAAGAAACATTTCTGATTATTATCAATGTTGAAAACAGTTGCGCTGCTTAATACTTAATTTATGTAATATTTTTGTGCAAACTGATCATTTTTTTTCAGGATTGTTTGATGAATAGAACATTTAAAAGAGCAGCATTTATTTAAAATAGCCGATTTTTCTTTACTGGAATTTTTGGTCAAGTTAAAGTGCCTCTATTATGCTTTTTTAAAGGTTCCTAATTTAGTTTTGGAGGTCTCCTATAACAGGGTTACATGCATCAAAGGTCAAAAAACATTTTAATTTTCTCATAAAATACACTGTACATCACCACATTATTCAATTCTCAAACGACTCGATGAATGAATCAGTGTCTCTAAATCCCTCTTTTCCACGAGTCTGCTCTGCTCTGCTCGGCCAGATGGCCCAGTCTGTTGTGATTGGTCTACCGCTTACAGGGCATGTCGGAAGCTAACGCCCATTACCATAACTGAACTTCAGCTCTGGAGGCTTCCTAAAGCTCAGCGATTGTACTGTACACACTATAAAGACCGTAACGATGGCAATGATTTTACCATATTAATCCGAGCGCGAGTCCGATGATGAAACATTGGAAGAACTAGTTATTCAACCCGAACCCAACTTGAGCAGGACGTTTCTCAGTGATACGCTACTCAGTCTGAGGTACATTATGAGATGCTGCAGCTGTAATTCCTCACCATCAGCATTAAGTGATGTGTAAGTGTTAAGTGTACATTAAGTGTACGTCCTTCAACAAACCGATGTGTGTATTAATAACAGCGCATATGTTAGCTGAGCACTAATGTGAATGACTGATGTAACATAAACGTTTGTAAAACAAATCTGCTCCATCCTTTATCTTTACTCAAAGTAGTAAGAACGACAGACAATCTGCATTAATAGCCAATTTTAGGTAATAGTGGCCCACAGCTGATGAGCAGAAGTATTTTAGTTAAGACAGTAATAACGTGAGTTAGCCGGTTAGCCAAAACTATATTTTGAACACCCGGTAGAAAATATACACTCACCTAAAGGATTATTAGGAACACCATACTAATACTGTGTTTGACCCCCTTTCGCCTTCAGAACTGCCTTAATTCTACGTGGCATTGATTCAACAAGGTGCTGAAAGCATTCTTTAGAAATGTTGGCCCATATTGATAGGATAGCATCTTGCAGTTGATGGAGATTTGTGGGATGTACATCCAGGGCACGAAGCTCCCGTTCCACCACATCCCAAAGATGCTCTATTGGGTTGAGATCTGGTGACTGTGGGGGCCATTTTAGTACAGTGAACTCATTGTCATGTTCAAGAAACCAATTTGAAATGATTGGAGCTTTGTGACATGGTGCATTATCCTGCTGGAAGTAGCCATCAGAGGATGGGTACATGGTGGTCATAAAGGGATGGACATGGTCAGAAACAATGCTCAGGTAGGCCGTGGCATTTAAACGATGCCCAATTGGCACTAAGGGGCCTAAACATCCCCCACACCATTACACCACCACCACCAGCCTGCACAGTGGTAACAAGGCATGATGGATCCATGTTCTCATTCTGTTTACGCCAAATTCTGACTCTACCATCTGAATGTCTCAACAGAAATCGAGACTCATCAGACCAGGCAACATTTTTCCAGTCTTCAACTGTCCAATTTTGGTGAGCTTGTGCAAACTGTAGCCTCTTTTTCCTATTTGTAGTGGAGATGAGTGGTACCCGGTGGGGTCTTCTGCTGTTGTAGCCCATCCGCCTCAAGGTTGTGCGTGTTGTGGCTTCACAAATGCTTTGCTGCATACCTCGGTTGTAACGAGTGGTTATTTCAGTCAAAGTTGCTCTTCTATCAGCTTGAATCAGTCGGCCCATTCTCCTCTGACCTCTAGCATCAACAAGGCATTTTCGCCCACAGGACTGCCGCATACTGGATGTTTTTCCCTTTTCACACCATTCTTTGTAAACTCTAGAAATGGTTGTGCGTGAAAATCCCAGTAACTGAGCAGATTGTGAAATACTCAGACCGGCCCATCTGGCACCAACAACCATGCCACGTTAAAAATTGCTTAAATCACCTTTCTTTCCCATTCTGACATTCAGTTTGGAGTTCAGGAGATTGTCTTGACCAGGACCACACCCCTAAATGCATTGAAGCAACTGCCATGTGATTGGTTGATTAGATAATTGCATTCATGAGAAATTGAACAGGTGTTCCTAATAATCCTTTAGGTGAGTGTATACATATTTCATATAAAATACAGGCTATAATTATTCATACTTACAGGTTGTGATTCTGAGGAGCAAGTTGGTCCAAATAAACTGGGTACTGACCCATCTTTCAAGAGTAAGCGTTTTGCGAATCCTGCGTTGAACTCCGAGATTTGAGAAGCAGTCGTCAGTTTGTGGGCGTATCAAGTTGTTGGAGGGTGGACTTTCGTGCACTTTTGACTTTACAACTTTACAGAATGTTCACAGACAGCTTTATTACACACTGCATGAAAGGGAATATTCGAAAAACCATAATAGAGGCACTTTAATGCATCCCTGCTAAATAAAAGCACAGTATAAGCTACTGTATCCTGCAGCATCTGAGACACCAATACAGCCAACAGAAACTTCTATTGAAACACATTCAGAACGTTTTGACTGTCTTTACATGTTTACAACAGATGATTATCAATGTAATGATCTTCAGCATTTATTATGTTGGCTTGACAACTATCCATTACATATCTATAACTGGTGAAGCCTAGCAACTAGCTAAGTAAATGCTAAATCATGTAAGCAGCATGTTAACTAATGCTAGCAACATGCTAATTTATGTTATCAACATGCTAATTAATGTGAGCAAAATGCTAATTAATGTGAGCAACATGCTAAAACATGCTAGCAACATGTTAATTCATGCTACCAACGTGTTAAATCATACTAGCAAAATGCTAATTAATGTGAGCAACATGCTAAAACATGCTAGCAACATGTTACTTCATGCTACCAACATGTTAAATCATACTAGCAAAATGTTAATTTGTGCTAACAACATCCTAAATAATGCTAGCAGTATGCTAAATCATGCAAGCAAAATGCTAATTCATGTTACCAACATGATAAATCATGTGAGCAACATGCTAATTCATGCTACCAACGTGTGAAATCATACTAGCAACATGTTCAATAATGCTAACAAAATGCTAATTAATGTCAACAAAATCTTAAATAATGCTAACAAAAATGCTAATTAATGCTAGCAAAATGTTAAAACATGTGAGCAACATGTTAATTCATGCTACCAACGTGTGAAATCATACTAGCAACATGTTAAATGATGTTAGCAATGTGTTAAATCATGCTAGCAATGTGTTAAATAATGCTAGGAAATTGCTAATTCATGTTACCAACATATTAATTAATGCTAGCAAACATGCTAATTAATGCTGACAAAATGCTAATTCATGCTACCAATGTGTTAAATCATGCTAGCAACATGCTAATTCATGCTACCAAAATGTTAAATCATGCTAGCAAAATGTTAAATCACGCTAGCAAAACATGCTAATTCATGCTAGCAACATGTTAAATTGCGCTAGCAAAACATGCTAATTCATGTTATCAATGTGTTAAAAATACTAAATCATGTTATCAACATGTTCATGCTAACAATGTGCTAAAACCTTAAAAGTTCAAGTTGTTCAAAGTTATTTTAAACTTTTTAGACCTGGCTTTGTCAAGCCAACATTAAAGTTTGTCATCAAACTTTACTCATCTCGTTTATACTGTACATTTTATGCCAAGAGACCAACAAAAATCATATTTTACAAGCATTGTTTTCCTCAGCTAGTCTAGAGCGTTTGTTGTTTTATTGATCCTCCTGAACAAAACACATGATGGGAGATTACATCATCAGATCTGGCCGTAACTCAGCGAGTGCTGTGTGTGAAGTGGGAGTTGTGCTGGTTCTGCTGCTGGGATCTCTGTGGGTGTAGGTTTAAACCGAGCGGTGAGTGAGATCAATGCAGACCTAGTTAGTATCCTAACATTAAAGATCCACCGCTGCCTGGTTAGTTACAGATTCATGGCGTGTCTGTATCGGTCTCTGAGTGTGACTCAGGGATATGAGTCACACAAACACACACGGCTCTTATATGATAGATGTCAGAGACACGCAATGCTGCTCTGATAGGCCTTCATCCCTCACTTGAGTCGGTTGTCATGGTAATTCTGCCTCCTGTTGCCTGGAGAAACATGAAAACCTAGACTGAAGCCTTGCGCCATCCTTTGACAAGTTAGCAAACTCCAGCAAACGAGAATTTTAAATGAGTTTTATAAGCTGTGGGAAGGGACAAGTTAGTTCTATCGATAGCCTACTAAAGCTCCACATTTCGTCCCTGGTAGTTTTAAACTTCAAACGCGTTAAAGATATGTATTTTTTGTGTGTGTGTGTGTTTTTTTTTTTTTATCTCTATGAGCTGATTAAAAACAATGGAAATCCTGCTACACACAACCGATATGAACAAACGTTGGGGACATTCCGTAATGAAACATTTGATATGATGCTTTATTTAGGAACATAAACGTGTGACGAAACCCCGACAGTATTTAAGACAATGTGGAAAAGTTATCCGTGTTTGAGTCCTGCACTAATACTGAGCGCCCCCTGCAGGACAGAATTAATAAAGCATCTTATAAATCAAAGATAGGTCAGATATTTCCAAATACAGAGGGAAATAAACCACTGAGACCACATTGAACATTTAAGATATTATTTCATTACGACTTGGAAATATATATATATATATATATATATATATATATATATATATATATATATATATATATATATATATATATATATATATATATATATATATATATATATATATATATATATATATTTGTTACTTGTTATATATATATATATATATATATTTATTTGTTACTTGTTATATACACTCACCTAAAGGATTATTAGGAACACCTGTTCAATTTCTCATTAATGCAATTATCTAATCAACCAATCACATGGCAGTTGTTTCAATGCATTTAGGGGTGCGGTCCTGGTCAAGACAATCTCCTGAACTCCAAACTGAATGTCAGAATGGGAAAGAAAGGTGATTTAAGCAATTTTGAGCGTGGCATGGTTGTTGGTGCCAGACGGGCCCGTCTGAGTATTTCACAATCTGCTCAGTTACTGGGATTTTCACGCACAACCATTTCTAGAGTTTACAAAGAATGGTGTGAAAAGGGAAAAACATCCAGTATGCGGCAGTCCTGTGGGCGAAAATGCCTTGTTGATGCTAGAGGTCAGAGGAGAATGGGCCGACTGATTCAAGCTGATAGAAGAGCAACTTTGACTAAAATAACCACTCGTTACAACCGAGGTATGCAGCAAAGCATTTGTGAAGCCACAACACGCACAACCTTGAGGCGGATGGGCTACAACAGCAGAAGACCCCACCGGGTACCACTCATCTCCACTACAAATAGGAAAAAGAGGCTACAATTTGCACGAGCTCACCAAAATTGGACAGTTGAAGACTGGAAAAATGTTGCCTGGTCTGATGAGTCTCGATTTCTGTTGAGACATTCAGATGGTAGAGTCAGAATTTGGCGTAAACAGAATGAGAACATGGATCCATGGATCATGCCTTGTTACCACTGTGCAGGCTGGTGGTGGTGTAATGGTGTGGGGGATGTTTTCTTGGCACACTTTAGGCCCCTTAGTGCCAATTGGGCATCGTTTAAATGCCACGGCACTACCTGAGCATTGTTTCTGACCATGTCCATCCCTTTATGACCACCATGTACCCATCCTCTGATGGCTACTTCCAGCAGGATAATGCACCATGTCACAAAGCTCGAATCATTTCAAATTGGTTTCTTGAACATGACAATGAGTTCACTGTACTAAAATGGCCCCCACAGTCACCAGATCTCAACCCAATAGAGCATCTTTGGGATGTGGTGGAACGGGAGCTTCGTGCCCTGGATGTGCATCCCACAAATCTCCATCAACTGCAAGATGCTATCCTATCAATATGGGCCAACATTTCTAAAGAATGCTTTCAGCACCTTGTTGAATCAATGCCACATAGAATTAAGGCAGTTCTGAAGGCGAAAGGGGGTCAAACACAGTATTAGTATGGTGTTCCTAATAATCATTTAGGTGAGTGTGTATATATATATATATATATATATATATATATATATATATATATACGTATATATATATATATATATATATATATAAAATGTGTGTCCTAATGTATGTCCTTTTAACGAAAAGTCTATCTATCTATCTATGTGAGTGACATATATGGGTTCTGCAGTTGCACATAGAGAAGGACAAAGATGTCATCTGAGACAGCAGAGAGTAGCTAGCGCTCTGTAGAGCAGTTTGTCCGTTTAGGGCTACTGTAGAAACATGGTGGCACAAAATGGTGACTTCACTGTAAGGGGACCTGCTGTGTATGGAGATAGAAATGGCTCCCACCTCTTTGCCCGTTTTCGTTTATCCAGGAGTGACGCGCTGCCAAGATGGCGATGGCCGGCTCCGCCCTCTTTGGGCTTCAAAAATGCTCTTCAGAAAACTACGGGTGACGTCACAGACACTATGTCCATAGTTATACAGCAGAGTCTGCAAAGAGTCACGAGAGACGCCGTTAAACTACCTCATGTAAAGCACATAACATTACAATTACAACTTAAAGAGCACTAACCTGTACCACCTGACTGCTGCAGAATCTTTTTGCCATTGATAGTAGGCTAGGCTCATTTTGAAATGTAGGCAAGAGTAGGTGGCTGCAGTGAAAAACAGTGTAGGCAAGACGGACAGTTCTCTCTTCTCCTAGTGGATCAGACCATGGGCATCTGGGGTCCTTCCCCAGAAAACTTTTACTGGAGTAGGTGATATTTCCTGTATTCTGGTGCCTTTTAACTAAACAATTGCTTTTATAGCCTAAAACGGTTACCACATAGCTGGTAAGGTTTCTCAAAAATAATAACAGCAACAAAAGTCTAATAAGTTGTTTTGATAAAAAAAAAAAAAATCTTCCAACGCCAAGCAGTTCAGATAACTGTTAGCGTTATAACAACATAGTTTAAGTGAAACAACTGGACTCCAGGTAGCAAAATGTGGATTTGCAGTTATTGTTTTGTCAATGTTGAATTTTGGGGTAAAATCATATCCTATATATTGTATTTTGCTTTGTGATGGCGCATTATCCTGCTGAAAGAGCCACAGCCACCATTGAATTCAGTTTCCATGAAAGGGTGTACATGGTCTGCAACAATGCTTAGGTAGGTGGTACGTGTCAAAGTAACATCCACATGGATGGCAGGACCCAAGGTTTCCCAGCAGAACATTGCCCAAAGCATCACACTGCCTCCGCCGGCTTGCCTTCTTCCCATAGTGCATCCTGGTGCCATGTGTTCCCCAGGTAAGCGACGCACACGCACCCGGCCATCCACGTGATGTAAAAGAAAACGTGATTCATCAGACCAGGCCTTCTTCCATTGCTCCGTGGCTATGCAGCCCCATAATCAACAAACTGCGATGCACTGTTTATTCTGACACCTTTCTATCAGAACCAGCATTAACTTCTTGAGCAATTTGAGCTACAGTAGCTTGTCTGTTTGATCAGACCAAACGGCCGCCCATGACCCTGTCGCCGGTTCACCACTGTTCCCTCCTTGTACCACTTTTGATAGATACTGAGCACTACAGACCAGGAACATCCCACAAGAGCTGCCGTTTTGGAGAAGCTCTGACCCAGTCGTCTAGCCATCACAATTTGGCCCTTGTCAAACTCGATCAAATCCTTACGCTTGCCCATTTTTCCTGCTTCTAACACATCAACTTTGAGGACAAAATGTTCACTTGCTGCCTAATATATCCCACCCACTAACAGGTGCCATGATGAAGAGATAATCAGTGTTATTCACTTCATCTGTCTTATGCCTGATCGGTGTATATTGTATAAAGCATTCACAGGCAAATTTGCTCTATGTATTTCCCCGGCGTCGGAATCAGGCACATATAAATGTCAGGAAACACAATTTCACGCTGTATGTCAATATCCATGGATCACTGGACCTTTGGTAAGTTATAAGGAACACTATATTGAGTCCAACCTTTAGTTTAAACTGATAATCGGTTGTTTCCCCTATTAAATCCAGTCATGCAGTAGGCTGTTTTACCACTCATTCTGGCTGAGGGGGACGCGTTTCAGTGGGAAAGTGACTAGGGTGACCATATTTTGATTACCGAAAACCAGGACACTCGGCCCGGCAATGAGATACTCAAATGATACTCAAAGATGCCTTATTAATTTCAATACATTTAAAGTATGCCCCCTCTGTATGGATAGTATTTTGTAATATAACAATTTTCTATCTATAACCAAAATGTCTATGTCTTGGGAAAACAGGATGTTTGGTCATCCTAAAAGTGACGTCAATGCATACCCTCTATAGCGAGAGAAACAAGGCAGGTAAAGATGGAGCACAGATAGGGCAAAAAAAGCCAATGACCAGGTAACGGGGTCGGGGGACAGATGAGCACATGGCACACAGAAACAGACAAAAAAGCACATGCAAACAAACATGACAGAAGAAAGCCATGTGCTTACACAAACACACAGGACAGAAGAGCACGTGGCAGACAAACACCCTTACCCGCCATGTGCCCAAACAAAACAACACAGACAAAAGTGCACGGAGGATGTCAAAGACAAAAGTGCACATGGACTTCAGGACCCCGACCCCAAAACTAGACCAAAAAAAAAAAGTTTAAAGTAGAGAAATACTTTTGAAGAGTCAAAATCAAACAGCCACAAGTAATACATTATTAAATAATATTTATTTTTCTCACCTATGTACAGTACATCTCATTCAGTCAGTATCCCACCCATAAATCATACGAAAGGACTTTGACATTCATGAATGTTCATACACAAGTTTCACTTGTGGGATATTCTCTTGAGCACCCAGTTCAGTAACACAAAAATACACAAACTCAAGTGTTGCTATGGAAATGAGCGAAGGATAATGCTGATGATTTAAACCACATCGTGTAGACGGTGTCACTTTAAGACCAGCATAAAATAGAATACATAAAACGCTATGAAATAAAATCAAAGCAATGCAGGGAAAAGAAAAATCACAAAACCAAAACTGTTTGGGTGGGGAAAGATTAAGGATCAGGTTCAGGAGCACATTTCCTTATTATAATATTAATATTAAATGCAAATATTGCATGCACATTAGCAGAAGACTTTCCTGTGGATGCAAAGCGGAGAAACTTCTATATCAGCGCTGGAAGATACATTTGTGAGTGAATGCACATTTAGAGGCATAAATAATAATTTGCTTTAACAACTGGCCTATTGTCACACAAACACCAGAGAAAACGCAAGTAAAAACCTTTTGTAATTCAAATCTCGGATCAAATATGGAAGACTGTATAATTGTCAGTCCGATTTCAAATTTTTCAAAACCCTTCCAAGACCACGTTCAATGCACTCCTATTCATAAATGCATGTAAATAAATATTCATTTCCAAAAGAAATTGCCTCATCTTTGATTAAATATTGACTAAAATCATATTTGGTGATGTAACAGCTAAACCTATTTATTATTTATTATTGTTTTGACTCTGCATCCACAACCCTTCACAACAAGATTCCTGTAAAGTTTGTTAAATATTCTGCTACATCTGAAACATGATGTATCTGGAAGAACGAACAGCATATGTCCATATTTTGGTTAGAAGCAACCATATAAATTTGTTACTGCTAATGTGATGCTAGTTTGCTACAGATTATTTGTGCATGTAAAGCATTTCATAAATCATTCAGTGTCCCGCTCCCTTCCGACCTCAAGTTTCTTTTTGTTTTTCAGCACTCCAGCCCAATGCTGGCCAGCAGGAGCTCCAGGGCGCTAAGTTTCTGGTTGGCTTCCTCGATTTCGCTGTACGTCTGAACGTTACTGGCGATGTGGAAACGGATCTCGTCCACCAGAGGGATGGAATCAGTTTCCTGCCTGGCGGCCACGTTCCCAGCATCCTCTCTGATCATATCGGCAAACTCTGGCCTTTCCACCAACTGAAACAAACATGACTTCCTCTCTGAGCAAAATCTCCCAAAAATGCATACGCAAATGTTTAATAATATAGCTGCTGGAGCAGAAAACTGTTCTAAGATACTCAATCTTGAATATTAAATAGTATTTTTGTCATCAGGATTAATTCATTTTGAAAATAAAGTTAAAACATGACTTTCAGAACACATTTAACTTATGCAATGTGACATATCTCCCAGTCAAACTGAATAATCAGCGGGAAAGAGGCCAGGACTGTTACACTTTTTATTTAAATTAATAATTTATATTTATGTAAAATAAAAAAAATGTTGTATTAAATTATTCATTTTTATATAAAAAAAAATATATATATATATAAATGTATATATATATTTTTAATAATATTAAAAGCATACATAATATTATGTTTATTATAATATATTAATATAAATGTATAATTACATAAATATACAGTATATAATTTTATATCTTTATATCATATAACTACAAATGTATATTTATAAAAATTAAATATCACTTGTATATTAATTTATTTTATATTTAAAAATATTTTTATATAGTTATATTAAATGTATATTTTATATGTATTAAAAATATTTATATTATCTTTATATTATATACATATTCATTTGTATTTATATAAAATATTATTTTATATAAAATATTTATTATATTATATCAAAATGTATTTTTATATTTATAATATTACAAAAATATTTTATATTATATAAATATACATGTATATTTTTATATAAAATCAAATATTTCTATATTAAATAATACATTTTTATATATTTATATTATATAAATGTATATTTATAACAAATTATATTTTTTTATATTAAACAATTTATTTTTAGATTTTAAAATATTTTATAATATTACAAAATATTTCCATTTTCATAAAGTTTTTTATTTATATAAAATAAAATATTATTTTATATTATATTATATTATATATATATATATATATATATATATATATATATATATATATATATATATATATATATATATATATATATATATATATATATATATATATTTATTTAAAAAAAATTTTTTTTTTATAATATTATTGAAATTAAATGGATGAGCGGGCCACAATAACACCAGGGACATTCATTATGAATGTAAATAATGTCAGTTGATAAGCATAAACGCAGCACGAGCATGAATGAACATGCAGCTGCTGTACGTGACATACCCGCTCTATGATCTTGGCCATGTATTCTGTGCACTGGTCCTCCAGACGCGAGAGCCGGAACAGTTTGGCCGTCTTCCACATGTGCAGCACGTTCTCCTCATTGAGCAGTGCCGCCAGAGTTCTGCCACACAGACGCTTCAGACCCGGTAACAGGTACATGTCGGCCACACACAGAACCTCATACACGTTCTCATGAGAGAGCTGGAAAACAATGACATAGGCTTCACTAGCACATCTGACACACCGGTGCCTCTGCTGAAGCATTTATGAAGCTCTTTAACATGATTTCAGCTAAAGAAGTAAAATTTATGATACCATTGTTGTCAGGGGCATTATTAGCATCTAAGCAGCAAGACTGCAGCTAAATGATATGACTTGCCTTAAAAGGTCTTAATAAAACTACCGGGGTATATTATGATGGTTTAAGGTGAAAGAGTTATACCTCAGTGTTTCCTCCTCCTGCTTTAACAACTTGCATCAGGGAATTTTAAATTCAAACGGAGGTAATACTGATTGGTTCTAAATCTGTTGTGTCTAAATTATCCAATCAACTGATAGGATTGGATGGTGACCTCACTACGCCCTCTACGACAGTTCGAAATCTTGGTGTACTTCTCGATTCCACTCTTTCGTTTAATGCTCACATTGGTATGGGGGTAAAGACAGCTTTCCTCCACATATGTAATATCTCTCATATTCGATTTTCTAGTCAGCAGGATGCTGAAACTGTTATACATGCCTTTGTCACATCTCACCTTGATTACTGTAACTCACGTATTTATGGCCTTTCAGCTAAACACATCAAAAGACTACAATGTTCAATACTCTTTTTTTCTCTATCTTTCCTTATATATAAACTTCAAGGTACTAACCCTCACTTACAAAGCTCTTCATAACCTTGGTCCTTCAAATTGATCTGATTTACTTCAACCTTATGCCTCTGTTCGTTCCTTAAGATCTTCTAGTACGGGATTGTTAATGACTCCTAAATTTAGTTCGGTCCCTATGGGTGCCAGGGCTTTTAATGTTATGTCTCCCAGGTTGTATAATGCTCTACCTCAAGACATCCGTTAAGCATCCTCCCTTCTTTCTTTCTTTTAAAAACCTCTTTAAAAAATGTTTTTCCTCTGAATATTACTCCTTAGCTCTTGGTCTGTAAATTGTACTTTGTTATGGATGTTTGTTATTTGTCTGTATTTTCCCTCTCTCTCTCTAACCAAACTTTGTAAAGCGACAAAGTACAGAATATGCCCCTATAAAGTGTCCCAATTATTTTCAACATTGAGCATTTTACATGAACACCAATATGCTGATAACTATCAAAAATCAGTTTATTGAAATAACCCAATTTACATGCAAATCAATAACCTGGCAATGCAAGTAAACCATGTTTACAAGACTGTTAAAAAAAAACAGGCCATTGTCCGGTGGTGACGTCAAAATGTAAGCATCCATGTATTTCACTCAGAGTATTCTATATTTATTATGCGAGTTGTGATGTTAAATAAAGCATTTAAACCCCATTTTTTTCAAAATGTCAAACTTGCAGACTCATTCGTATTTGAAGTTTCTACAACTGTACCACGTCTTTTGGCTGCATGAGATAAGAACACATTTTTTGGGTTAAGAAAAAGTCAGAGGGTGCGTCTCAATCAGCTCCCTAGTTCAGTAGTCAGGGCACTGATCAGGGAGTCGGCCATTAAGGGCTGTCTCAATTGCAGAATCCTCTCAGTGCACTGAAACGTTCACTCCCTAAAAAGTCCCATAATGCACTGCAAAACCCAGGGTGCATCGATGCTCACTATGTTCCCTTAATGGAAGCTCTGAAGCGCGAAACTTAAATCATGTGAGCCAACTCACTACACATAATGACACGCGATATGTGTTTTTAAAAATAGAAACCATTATTTTATTATATTTTAGCATAAACATACATCACTGGACAGGTAATGAACACAATCTAGCTTACATTTATAATTTATTTAAGGCTGAAATATTATATATAAGCAAAGTATTTATCATGATGTACTTTAAATAACATTACAAGTAATGTCAGAAAGATATCAGCTCTGCTGTCATTCATAAATACCAGCAATTATGTTGTACAATGAGGACATTGTCACGTCGCCGGAAATAGAGTCAACAGTGTCCCAATGTGTAGTGAGCCAACGTCATTTACTGCCCTTACCAGTGCCTGAATTTGTGTACACGATATACTGATTTACAAGCTCGGGAGCTAAGGAACTGATTGAGACACTCCCAGAGTTTGCAATATACTGTATTTCAAGCAGACAGAACGCAGGTTAAGGTGTTTACATACTGGGAGAAATCAGGGTAATGGGCAAAAATCAAGCTCTGTCGGTTTATTCTTAAGTCATTTATGACCTTACGGCGATAAGGGAAAACGGTTTAACACGTTTACATGACCACATGCTTTGTCGGCTTATTAAGCATAATCGGGTTAAGAATGTGCATGTAAACACACTCATTGTTTTTTCAGAAAATATGGATGTTATATTAAATATCAGTGTTATTTTAGGATTATTATATACTATTATAGTATTTATTTAAATTGTATGTGTTTTTGTATTTAAAAAAATATATATATATATTTTATTTTGTTTTAATTAATTTTTATTTCAGTTTTAGTCATTTTAGTACAACTTAAACCTTCAGTTAGTTACCAAGTTTTTTTTTAAGTTTCTCATATAATATTTATGTTTTAGCTAACAATAACAACACTAATCATTTTCTGTTTGTTTTATGCTAGAACTACATAAAACTTGTATTGGGAAGTGTTTGGTTAATAGAAAATGTAGTTTCAGCATCTCTTGAGACGTGTCTTGATTGTAGAGCTTGTATGTAATGTTTATTAATGTCCATGTGTTTGTGTGTACCTGAGTGTTGTCACTGTAGATGTAGTAAAGGAATCTTGTAAACAAATCGTGAGACACATCATGAAGGGTGATGACGGGAATACTGGGATGAGCCTGTAGAGTTTCCCCCTCGCTGAAATGATCCTCCAACAGTGCTTTAAAATAATCACTGCGCCCACAGAAAAACGCCTGTGTACACACACACACACACACACACACACAGAGACACACACACGTTTAATCTGCACAAATGCCTTTTTTAAATCAACCACAAATAGAATATTAAAGCACAACTGTCATTCTAATAATCGATTGTAAATAATTAAAAATAGAACCAAAGACGGACATTAGACTGATGTCTTCATTTGCATTTGGGATGCCACTAATGCTGTCCCAAATACAACAACCAGGGATTATGATTATCAGTATTACCAAACACTGACCTTATGACACAGGAAATCATAGCCCTCCACCCGGAAACAGATATCAGGATAACTCGGAAAGCTGTCAGTTAAATCGAAAGGAAGCTGGCCGTATCCAACCTAAAAATCAAACAGCAGCCGTTTTAATCAATGATGAATATCACAAAACTAAAATATCACTCTAAGCAGTATAGAAATAATAACTTTTTTATTTAACATGAGTGGTTGACTTAAAGGCACAATATGACACTAGAACACTGTTATATATTTTGTTGACTTGTGTACTTACATTATCCCAAATGTTTCCAGGAATGTTTAAATCCAGAGAAATAAGTGATTTTAACCAGGACACGGACCGTGTCCATGCGTCGCCTATCAATGACATCATACCCATGTTACCCTCGATTTCCGGTTTTATGTATAAACCATGGAAACACCAAGCTACGCCTTTGTTTTGCATAAGCTACCTCTAGCGGCGAAAAATTACATATTGTGGCTTAAATCTATAGTACTGGAGCTCAACATTCTTGCACACTTATCAACATGACCGGTCAAAAGTTTGGGGTCAGTAAGATTTTTTAAAATGATTTTGAAAGAAGTCTCTTGTGCTTACCAAGGCTGCATTTATTGGTAACACTTTATTTTACAGTGTCCTTGTTACATATTTTACATGTACTCACCATAGTATTAATAATAATTATAGTGTAACCCTTTATTTTAATGTGTCCCTGTTACAGTGCAATTATACATTTAAGTACTGAGTAATGTTAATTAAGTATGTACTTACTAAATTGTTAGAAAAGGATTAGGGTTTGGTTTAGTTGCATGTAATTATGCCTAAATTATAGTTATTACGGTAACACTTTACAATAAGGTTCATTAGTTAACTACATTAGTTAACATGAACTAATAATGAACTGCACGTATAAAGCATTTATTTATTTTTGTTCATGTTAATTTCAACATTTACTAATACTTTATTAAAATCTTGTTAACATTAGTAAAGGCACTGTGAACTAACATGAACAAACCATGAACAGCTGTATTTTTATTAACTAACATTAACAAAGATCAACTAATGCCGAACAGAGGTGTTGTTCATGGTTAGTTCATGATCACTAATGCATTAACTAATACAACCTTATTGTAAAGTGTTACCGTTATTACTATAGTAAATACTTGTAACTTGTGTAACAAGGACACATTAAAATAAAGTGTTACTACCCCTTTCTCTTTTTTTAAATATTTAATGTAATTTATTCCTGTGATGAGGAACTGATATTTTGAATATTACTATTTTAACCACCAGTTGCTAGGCAAGCACACATCCCATAATTATAAAAACAGCAACCCTTCATGCACACATCTTCACACTATGATACCAGGTGTTCATAGTGTGAACTGAATTCCTATTAAACGTAAGCGTGTGCATCCTCTCACCCTGAGCTCAGCAGGAAGTGCACTGTCAGCCAGCAGAGCCATTCCATCCTGCAGCTGAAAATCATGAGGATCCAGCGTCAACACCTTCACACACGTCCCGGGTTTATTAGACACTGACAGAGAGAGAGAGAGAGAGAGAGTTGAGAAATTGGATTCATTTGAATAAATCAGCTTGTTCTGATAGTTCACTGCAATGAAACAACCGATTTACCAAATCATAACTAAACAGTTCTCACAAAAGTGCTGAAATTCATTTTTTTTTTTGTAGACAAGGGTTAGGGTTGTATATAGTTGTGCAGGTATGACGTCAGAACCCGGAAGTCTAATTCGCCACTGGTTCCCTTGAGATTTTCCTATGGGGTTTTTCGATTTATGTGGTAAACATATCTTGATGATACTTTGACATTTCGGTTCTGACGTCATACCTGCACCACTCTTTTATCACACCGTTTTAAATTTAAAAACAAGGTTCAATACAATAACATTACTTAATGTATAAGGCAGGGGTATTCAATTAAAGTTCCAAGAGGTCTGGTCTCTATATTTCCTTCCCAGTGGAGGTCCAGACAATACTTTTTTGTAATAGTTATATATACTTCCATCTGGTCAGTGCTTTGTAAAAGAAAAAGAAAAAAAGAAATCCTAAACAAAATAGTCATCAAAGATGAAGACATTGGGTCCCAAGAGCCAAAGCAGTAACATCTGAGAATTAAAAAAAGATAAAAGAATATTTCATCAGTTGAGCCCAATTGGACAGGAATATTAAAAAGTAAGATCAGATGTTTTATCAGGCTATTATTATTTTCACATTTAGATACCCATGTATGGCAGAAGACCATGTGACAGAAAGTCTGTATGGGGGTTCAGGGTTTTCCTCTTGAAATTTTTTATATTTTGCTTAAAATAAGTATCTACTAAAAACAAACAAACAACATATATAATAATCAAAATGCCCTCATTATGAGCAAAAAACAAAGTTAACTAGTCATTTCAAAGTTAATTGTCTTTCCTTACAATCTACAAATCATTTTCCCAAATATAACAGTGTTTATTATGAAATTCTCTAAACATGCTGATTAATGCTAAATGTAGATTAAAAAAATGTGTTGTCACAAACCGGGTTTGAATGGTCGGAGTCATATACTGTATATATGAAAGAAAAATAACTAGGAATATATATTTGCTGCATTGTCATTTTCTGAAGCGTTTTAGCAAAAATATATTTTTTTGCTACTCACCGTATTTCTGCTACGGATGTTAAAATAACCGTTTTACATCTTTAGCGGGGGAGAGAAGCAACACGCAAGAAACGGAAAGGGCATGAATGAAGCGTGTTTGGCTTTAGATTAAAAAATTACGTTTAATATAAAATTATCATTACCATAAACGGCCCTGAGCGCTTGTGGTGTGAACAGCTCCATTGTTTTGGACACACTGCTCACTGTAGAAATGGTAAAATGAGGCTACAGTTGTCATTTTGTTGGCAGTCCGGCTGGAACCAAGCCAGTCCACTGTTTGAGGATGCCTGGTATAAAGTATCATGAACTAATATTGAACAATATTTTGTGCAAGATAAATGCTACTCTCATTTTTGGAATAAATCATACAAGTTGCATAGCAGTATAATTAGAAAAAATATTACCTTCCTCAAAAACCACCGTTCAAAAGTTTGGGGTCTGTAAGATTTTTTTTTTTAAGGAACTTTTTTATTTTATTCAGCAAGGATGCATTCAATAGATCAGCAGTCACAGTAAAGACATTTATAATGTTAAAAGATTAATAAATGCTGTTCTTTTGAACTTGCTATTCATCAAAGTTTCCACAAAGATATGAAGCAGCACAACAGTTTTCAATATTGATTATAACAATAAACGTTTCTTGAGCAGCAAATCATAATATCAGAATGATTTCTGAAGGATCATGTGACACTGAAGACTGGAGTAATAATGCTGAAAATTTAGCTTTGATCACAGGAATAAAGAGCACTTTGAAATACATTCAAATAATTTTTTTTATAAAATATTTCACAATATTGGTGTTTTTTCTGTATTTTTGATCCAAAAAATGCAGCCTTGGTGAGCAGAAGAGACTTCCTTCATCAAAAAAAAAAATTCTTACCATCTCCAAACTTTTGAATGTTAGTGTCGCTTCAACGCCGTCAGCTACTTTTTGTTAGTTTGCTGTGAAGCTAATTTTTTCTTTCAAAATGACAGCTTGACTTCACAATAGACTTATTTACGAGTTTCAAATTAGCTTTACAGTTTCATTGTTGTGTAGACTAGACTGGTTCCTCACCAAACTCATAAACCTGTTTGCACTTCACTTCCAGCTCCTCAATCAGCTCGCTGATCTTGCACTGTTTCGCCAAACGCTTGCAGTCCTCCACGTAATTTACATCTATATCCAAACGACCTGGGGAAAAAAAAAACAGCACAGGTGTGAAAAATAGTGTCTGGCAGAAGATTGCTAACACAACCTACTAACTCTTGGTCTTGGTCTGACACTCACCAGTGTAGAAATACTGCATGATTGCACCAAATGCAGCAGGATTGACCTGAAAAAAGAACATTGAAATCAACACATTAGGATCATGAACGTTTGAAGCATGCTGGTGAAGTAAAAGGTTATAAGAGAGCTTCTTCTTAATTTAGCTCAACCCTGGGGATAAGATAATTAAAGCAGCACAAGATGTGAACAGTAGTATTAATACTTTCTGAAAAAAAACTATGAACATACACTTTCACGTTTAATCCTAAATGAGTGGCACAACTTATTGTCAGGAAAATGACACTTTGTCACAAGTGTGAAAGAGTGTATTGGTGGTGGTAAAGTATGCATAATTAGAACAACTTTGACATGATCTCACATACTACAGGCCAGTGTTATTTTAGCATCACTGAGATACTATTATAGTTTTCAGGGCTTGACATTAACACTCATCAACCTGCCAAATGCGGGTGTATTTCAGCAGTGGCGTGTAACGCAGTCACTCCTACTAGCCACTTTGGCGGGTTGAAATTTATATATATAATATACATTTTTCAATTGTCTTTTAAAAAGGCATCAGAAATAATAAACTAAGTACAATGTAGTGTTGTCAAAAATATAGATACATATTGATACTGAAATATCTGAAACGCTTCCAATACTAATTTTCCGCAGAATAGATACACGATACCAGCTGCTCTTTCTCTCTCTCTCATCTCTCAGATAGCGAGTTACACACAAACCCACCTCTCCTCACTCACTCGCTTCATTTGCTCCGGATGAATATTGTTGCTCTTACAGGGCTTAAATTTGCGTGGATTGCTCATAATTTCACTCATTCCCTCAGATTTTGTTCTCACGCTCAGTGCGCGCACATAAAGCCACCTCTCAGTACTAATTGAGTTATGTTTCGCTGCTTATTGCGCTTAAACAGTCAAATACACACAAAATAATGTCAAAATGCCGGTCTTGGCGAATATTCACAAAAACAGTCAGTTTTAAGTGAACGTAAACCGTTGAGAAAGAAAACGCATGTGTAACAGTATAATGGATCCGTGCGTCAGGTCTTAAAGTGACAGCAGCCTAATATACCTGCTGCTAAATTATGAGATGATATTAAAAATATCTATAAGGCAGTTTTTCCCCATGGTATCAATGTCAAAATTGTGGCTAGCAACTTTGGAAAAACACTAGCTACAGTGGCTGGTGAGCAAAAAAAGTTACTATCAAGTTCTGATATTTTTTATTAATATTTTGAATCAGTTTTTATTTTTAAATTTCCCCTTTCATTTTAATTTTAGATACATTTTTAGAAAGGTTTCTGTGTGTTTTTGTCATTTTTTAAATATATAGAGTTTCTTAGTTATTTTAGTACATCAAGTTAAACTAAATGAATACCTTGGCATCTAGCTGAAATAAAAGTGTTTTTTTATATTTTATTTTATTTCAGATAACTTTTATTTCAAGTAACAATTAGTTTGAGTTTTAGTTTGGTTATCTATAATAACCCCGCTCCAGGCAGGATGAATAGTATCAGGATGAATACAAATCAGAATTTTTGTGCAGTCAAAGAGCACCTACCAGTGGATGTTTGAGTGCAATCGCACTCTTGCCCTTCCACTTGGTCTCCAGCATGTGGGCGAAGTATTCTGATCGGGCACTCAAGATACACCGGTGGGCCTTGAACATCTCACCATGCACCATAAACGTCACATCACTGTAGTTGCCCTGCTCCAAAAGCCTGCAACAGCAAAAAGCAGCAGTCAGTTTGTGAAAGTGTGACTGTGGTTGGATTTCTGTTTGTAAGTGTTTGTGGTCCTCACGTCTGCAGGAACTGGTCGTAGTAGTCTCTCTGCATGGCCTTCGCCGTGATGCGCTTGTACTCTTTGAGCAGGCGGCGGATGGGGTCACTCAGCGCTCCGTACAGACAGCGTTCGCCATCAAATGTGTTCGCCTCACACTTTGCTCCTGCCACAACAAATATGTAATGCACTTACATACACAAATACCAGTAATACACTTGGTGCAACTCTTTAAAAAAATCATTAAGGACACAAAATCCATTTTTTCCTAGTGTGACCTTTTAAATAACTTAGTATGAAGAGTGTGTAGTTTTAAACAAACAAACAAATGTCATTAGGTCTTGACTGAATCTAATTAAAATCATAAAGTCATGAATGATTAAAATTTTTTATACTACAAACTATATATTTAATAACTATGTATTTTTTATTTATTTTAATGACCTAAAAATGCTATTTAGCTCAGAACCACATTTTGCACGCAACCTTGTTATGATTTTTTTTAAATTGTGAAAAATCTGTGCAATTTTATTCTGTCTTTAATGGAAAATATAGGTTTATTAATTATTGAAAGCCAATATTTGGCTTAACCAACTAAATCTAGGTTAAATGGTCAATGGCGCAGTCGTTTTCAGTTCCTCAAAATAGCAACGCGCCAACAATGCCCCTGACCACACCTCGTTTTCAGACCAGCACGCCCATGGGCGAACAGATGGGCGCGAGTGCATCTGCTATTTAAACCACGTGGTGCTGGATCTGAAAATGATAACCGAATCGGGCTGAAACTAGCAAAAAACACTTGCGTCGCACCTGGCGTCGCATTGTGCCGGGTGTATGATAGGGCCCTTATCTCCCAATTTTGACTTTTTTTCTCTAAATTGTGAGATATAAACTCAGTCGCAATTGCGAAATATAAAGTCAGAATTGTAAGATATAACATTTATATATTCTGTATATTTTATATCCTGCAATTCTAACTCAGATATAAACTCACAATAGCTTATTGTAAGCTTAGTTATAAAGTCCGAATTGCAAGATAAAAAGTTGCAATTACCTTTTCTATTCCCTGGCGAGAACAAGCTTCCATAGTTTCAGGCTTTATTTTATAACCTAATCATAAAAGCCTGACTATACAGGTCAAGACTAAGGTTAGTTATGAATAATCGTTATAGCATTTACCGTTGGCAAGCAGGTACTGCACCAGCTCTTCATGTCCACAGAGACATGCATAATACCTGAAGACAAAGACAGAAAGATATATAAGTGGCTTCATCGAAACAGACAGGTTTTTTTTTTTAAATTAATTCCCCCCCCCCAAAAAACATACAATGACATTTAACATCAAACAAAAAACAAACAGAAATTAGGGGATACACATAACAGATCTTACATTGTACAGGGTAAAACATTACATTTGGCAAATTACATTTTTCAATATGAGAGATGTTTTAATACACTTCTTATTTCTAGTAATTGAGTTCAATGAGTCATCTTTACAGAAAAACTTAAATGCAGGTGTTATAGACATTACTTTAGCTGGCAGACAGTAAATGGAAATAACCAAGCAGTCTTACAGAGGTGTGCTGTCCCACTTATCTCTGATGTTCAGCTCTACATCTCTCTGTTCAACCAGGTATCTGGAGAAGATGAGAAATGTCAGTGGCCAGACGCATTACAAGCAATCAACATAATAATTGAGAGAATCACACACACACAAGCTTTAAGAAATCTGCAGACTAAGTACAGTAATTCTAGTACTGTATGTGGGCCAGTAGTGATAACATTATCTGTCACCCTCACACGCTTTTCCTTCTAATTCTGAGGCCACAAAGGGTCTTTTACTGTTTCACAACATTACTGCAAATATTAATAAAGCAACAAAATGACACTGAAAAACAACCCTGGCATATAATGGTGTTACGAGCACAGCATATGTTTTAATCAAAGGTGCTAGACAAGCTGCAATGTAACAGCATCTTAACTACTGAATGCATATACAGCATCTAGATAATATATTTATGCATATACAGCATCCAACATTATATAGGCCTTGGTTTGCACAATACAGTCTCTAAAGACAACACTGGACATGCACATTTGTTTATACAGCATCTAAAACTGCATAGGCCATGCACAATTTTGTTTATTTGCTTAAATATGAATATAGAGAATCTATACATTTTATAGGCTGAGCATATTTACTTCTATACACCTACTGTATCTAAAGACAATACAGGTCATGCAAATGTGTTTAGACATGCATATGCAATATCTAAATACTATATATAGACTATTCACTTTTGCTTAGATATGCATAAAGTATCAAAAACCTAGCAGATCGGTTTACATGAGTACATCCAAAAACACAGATTTTTATAGATATGAATAATATACAGAAACTAAAACTACTTTATTAGGGTTTGTTTGTGTCTAGTGTCTAGATATGAAAAGTAAGATACGCATGTCGACAATTTAGAGTATACATTCATCAGTATTACTATTGTGGCCATGAATATTTGTTTAGATATGCATAATTAATATCTAAAGACTACATAAGTCATGTATATTTGTTTAGGTATTACTAAACTGTATCTACAGGCTATATAGCCCATGCACACTTGGTTAAATATAAATCAAAGTCTAGAGTTTATGTAGGCTGTGCATATTGACTTGCATATGCATGTACATATGTCGTGTACATATGCATATAAAATATATTGAGAATAAGTAGGACATGAATATGTGTCAACATGCAAAACTTCAAACCAAAACAACAACAACTCATCAGCTGTCTGACCTCACTCTGGCAATGTCGCCCTTTCTGCAGCTTGAAAACAGATCAACGGCGTCCATCTGCGCGGCGGTAAAGCTTCTCTGAAATGCATTGAAACGGCCTGTCTAACAGACAGGATCGGCTGCAGGCGCACGGACAGCGATGGTTGTGGAAAAACTAACGCGGAGCCTGTTTCCAGGTGCGATTCGCGATATCTGCTGTCTCTGCTCGTACTCAAAGTGCTCAGCAAACGTAAACAGGAAGCAGATTTGTTTACGCACAGCAGAGTTTTGCGTGCGTCCCAACAGCGCCCTTTTATGGATTGTGTTGGAATATACTGAGTGTTGTGAAGTACTGTAATATATATCTATATATATATATATCTATATATATATATATATATATATATATATATATATATATATATATATATATATATATATATATATATATATATATATATATATAAAAACACAAATTATATTTCATTTATACTAAATGCTACCCTTTAAATTATCATATTGTTAATGAACAAATAGCACAAAAATCAATCATGACATCAACAAGGCACATTTAGCTAATATTGCAGCCCATCACATATTTTAGACAATCAGGAACAGGAAATATCAGTTAACAACAGTAGTTGTGTTTGTCATTTCGGTTTGTGTGAGAGAATGTGGAGTATGTTTTCTGGGTAATGGGTTGAACAGGTTTTTCAAAGTGAGGAATGCTGGTATATCCTCATTTATACACAAACACACCCACCTGTCAGCAGTCATAAGAAGCCGAGCTCTCAGCAACCGGCATCTGTCTACCTGTCCTCCCTCTGCAACACACCTCTCCATCTCTCTCTCTGGCCATGAGCGCTTCCAATAATGGCTTCAGCAGCCGCTCAGTGGGCTCATACCCCCGCGCTGGTGCACAGATATCCCGTCAGGGTAACTCGTATTTCGGGTTTGGGAACGTGGCACCAGTTGGGGTCCCCATCAAGGCTGTGTCTGTTAACACGAGCCTTCTAACCCCCATGGATCTTCAGCTGGACCCCGACCTACAGGCTGTGCGGATCCAGGAGAAAGAACAGATCAAAACTCTTAACAATCGCTTTGCCTCCTTCATCGACAAGGTGAGACATTTCTCTGAATATTTATTTAATTGCTCATAATACATTACTGAGATTGTTAAAGGTCAGCTTTGTAATTATATTTTATATATTAATATATTTATATGTATATATTATTATGTTTTATATTATATATTTGTAATTGTATTTTTGGACTTGAAAATTATGAAACAATAAATATGAATAAATTCAGTATTTTATGTATTTATTCAACTTTTTCTTATTTTATTCTCAGCAGCCAGATCTGTGAAATAAATGTTTATTAATTTTTACTATTTTTTAAAATTTATTTTAATATTTCAATCTCAGCAGCCAGATCTGATAATAACCTGTAGAAAAGAATTATTTATATATTTTTACTTATTCATTTTCTTTCTTATATTTTGTTATTTATTTTTATATTTCAATCTCAGCAGCCTGTTAACAACCTGTAGTGGAGGGATAAATAAATAAACAAACAAATAAATATTTTTACTTAATTTACTTAATCTCAATCAGCCCGATCAGTTAATAACCATACAGGGGATAAATAAATAAATAAATATTTATTTATTTATTTATGTATGCATTTATTTATTTATTTTTACTTAATTTTTTTCTTATTTTTTAGGATTTTTTAGATAGATAGAGAGATAGATAGAACAATAGCTAGAACGATAGATAGATAGATAGAACAAAAGAATCATAGAAGATAGAACGATGGATAAATAGAACGATAGATAGATGGATGGATAGATGGATAGATAGATAGAACAAAAGAACGATAGAAGATAGAACGTTGGATAAATAGATAGATAGATAGATAGATAGATAGATAGATAGATAGATAGATAGATAGATGGATGGATGGATGGATGGATGGATGGATGGATGGATGGATGGATAGATACTTTTACTTAATTTCTTTCTTTTTTTTAAATTTATTTTTAAATCTCAATCTCAGCAGTCGGATATATTAATAACCTGTTGCAGAGAAAAATCACAAATGGTTTGATATCTCAATTGTTTCTCCTGTAGACGCTAATGAGATAAAAATGAGAGCAAACAGACTTTAAGTCTTCTGATGTCTCCCATAGAGTATCAGCAGAGTCTCAAAATCAGCTCATGCCAAAGCAATCAAAAATATGAGATTTCAATATGATGTCAAACATTTCTCATTCAATTCTCACAAGATCAAATGATAACCTGCTATCCATATTCATTTTACTGCTCTATTCTTACTGTATGACAATTATGGTCTGTTTTGTTTATATTTTGAATTATTTTTTTTTCTTAAAGAAACATCAGAGTTAATCCTTAAATGAAACATAATTCTCAGTTAAGTTGCAAGAGCTCTCATAAACACACGCAGGTTCGTAAACTGGAGCAGGAGAACAAGCTTCTGGAGACTAAATGGCAGCTGCTACAGAAAGAGTCTAAACCCGAGTCTAAACTGGAGCCCATGCTGAAGTCTTACATCAGTTCCCTGCGGGCACAGCTGGAGCGGGTGAAGAAAGACAAAGAACACCTGGACGCTGAGCTCAGGAATGTCCACGCACAGGTTGAGGAACAAAAACAAAGGTCTGAAATCAGACACTTTATCTTCAGTCTTAAGCCCGACTTGAAACTATAGAGCTCAGAAGCAGAGCAGAGTCTTAATATTTGTCTCAATATTCTAACATTCAATATCGTTTCAAATTTAAAAATAAAGGCATCTGTTGACATCTTTTCCACTGAACAAAAGTAAAAAATAAAAATGGAAAAAGTTCTTTAGAATGTTAAACAAAAAAACTGAAATGTTCTTCTATGGCATCACTGTCAAAACCCCTTTTTGGAACCTTTATTTTAAAGAGTGCAAACAACAACATTCCAAACAATCATTTACCATGGTAACCACATGGTCTTAGCTGAAATACCACATGTTCATGTAACTACTTAGTTCACTTAAATGTAAGCCAAATATGATGTCAATATGATAATATGTTAAGAATCTGACAAATGTTAGTAATTTTACAGCAATAAAACTGTGGTCATTTGGGTTTAACCATAACTATCGTCAAAAAAGTTAAAAAAAATTAATTCAAACAACAGAAAGATTCTGAAACATTCTTACATTGTTTAAAGATCCCATACTTTATTATTAATTAAGAGTTAAACAAATTAGTGATTATGATGTTTGAGCAAACAACTTATTTTAGAATGATTTATCATTTTATTATGATTTTGTATTATTTAGGCTATAATATGCCCAATATTATTTATTAATATTTCGAATTGACTTTTATTATTATATTTTCAGTTGTAATATTTAGCTTTATTTATTAAGCTAAATTAAGCTTATTTTTTACCTTAATTTTAAATAATTTTATTATGTGATTTTGTCTTTTTATTATTTTTTAAAATGTATTTTTTGTTTCAGTTTAGTTTTAATAATTTCACTTAATAAAATTAAAAAAAAAAAAAAATAATTTATTTCAGTTAGTTGCCAAGGCAACATTTCTCATTTTTGTTTTTCAGTTTATTAGTTTTTCATCTAATATTTATATTAATATTTTGTTTCAGCTAAATGAAAACTATTTTGAGTAGTATTAGTTAACAATAACAGTGAATGCTAACATTCTGTTTGCTTTTACAGGTATGAAGATGAGATTAACAACAGAAACAAAGCTGAAAATGACTTTGTTCTTCTGAAGAAGGTAAGACAAATCTAGTTACAGAAGATAATAAATAATAATAATAAATGTCTGATGTTTGATAAATCTCAGATCATCATTTGGCAGACACTTTTATCCAAAATGACTAATTTTATTAGTTCATGCATTCTCTCAGAAACAAACCATGACCTTGGTGTTTCTTGCACCATCCTCTACTGTCCCAGGCCCTGTGAACTGAGGCGACAGTCCTGATTGTTAATTTAACGTTTGCTAATTCTGCCTACATTAGTCGTTTGGTTGCAAAAAGCATCTGCCAAGCTAACAAGTGTAAATGCCCTGACAGGATGTGGACGCAACGTACTTGTGTAAAAATGCACTGGAAGAGAAAATAGCAGCAAATCTGGATGAATTGAACTTTTTGAAGTGCTTCTATGAACAGGTAATTCAAATTTAGATACATGAATGGAAGTTGGAACGTCCTGGTATTAATCCTTACAGCACCTCTCTCACTGTAGGAGCTGCATGAGCTGCTGGCTGAAGCGAAGGACACGTCTGTTGTAGTGCAGATGGACAATAGCAGGCAGCTGAACATGGAGAAGATCATCTCTGATGTGAAGAGCCAGTATGAGGAGATTTCAGCATGCAGCCGAAAGGAAGCGGAGGCCTGGTCTAAGAACAAGGTGAGAATCAGAACTTCGGAATCTTGGCGACTCTGAAGACGTTTTGAGACGATGTTGAGATCTGAAACACTAGAGGAGAAACATGAGATTATTGGGGCCGTTTCTCAAGAGAAAATAAATATCTGAGAAGCTGAAGCCTTAAAGACTCAATTTACAGGAAGCTTAATTTAATCTCTTTGAGGGACAATTGAGATCTCATTTGTTATTTCCTGAAGGTTCTCATGTTTTAAACTATTGTAATTACAGACTTTTGAAACAGCTGATATTTATATTTAGCCTATTATATATGTGTGTATTCATTTCTAAGCAGTTGACATGAAGTGGTTTATTTCAATCTTTTAAATGCCCCGGCCCTAACCATATGGTCATACTGGTGTGTTATTATGTATTATTTATTTAAATCAAATGTTTTTTTTTCCTTTATTTTAATTTCTATTGTTTATTAAGTTTAAACTTTTTTTAAATTATATTTTTATTTATTTATTTATTTTGCAATTAATTTAAACCTATTACTTAAAACCACAAACTTTTAAATTTATTCTTTTATATATTTTATAAAGATATACAATAGCTCTTATAATTTATTGCAAAGCATGACGGTTTATGAGGTACATGTTTTGCTTATTTATAAGAAAAAAAAATTATTTTACTAAAACTGAATCTAAAACTATTTTAAACAATGTGTACATAATAGTACATAAAATATATTTATATTGTTAAAAATTAGTCACACCACAGAACCTATAGTGAAGGCAAAAAGGTGATTACAAATTGTGACAAATACAGCGACTAAAATATATATAAAATATAGTAAAAACAGTAAAAATGTGAAATATTATTATAATTCAAAATATATATTTTAAAATGTAATTTATTAATGTGATGCAAAGCTGAATTTTCAGCATCATTACTCCAGTGTCACATGATCCTTCAGAAATCATTCTAATATGCTGTATTTGTGATCAAATATATTCAGCCTTGATGAGCATAATATATGAACTTCTTTCAAAAACATTAAACAAATCGTAATAATTCCAATTTGATCGGCAGTGTGTGTGTGTGTGTGTGTGTGTGTGTGTGTGTATATATATATATATATATATATATATATATATATATATATATATATATATATATATATATATATATATATATATATATATATATATATATATATATATGAAGTTTATTTACATAAACTATATAAATATACTTCATAATTGTGCATATACCTATGTTTTCCTCCACAGTTTGACATGATCTCATCGCAGGCTGACCAGTGCAACACTGAGATGAAAGACAATAAAGGTGCAATAGCTGATTTGAAAAGGCAGATAATGCGACTGCAAAATGACATTACCTCAGCTAAATCACAGGTAACCGATCAAGATAATACTCTACTATAGCAACTGATGGTGTCTGCATTTGACAACTAGGGCAACCATGAGCATCCTCAATAAACACACTGATAACTTTCTGTGCTATCGCAGATGGGACCTTTAAAGGCCAGGGCTGTAAATGCATGTAAGCTGCTTGTACAGAGACAGAGTTCATTCTCTGATATCATTACAGTGTGAGAGCGTGGAGGGGCAGATTAAAGAGGTAGAGCGGTGTGGTGAGGAGGCGGTGCTTGATGCCAAAGAACAAATCAAATCACTGGAGGACGCACTGCAGAAAGCCAAACAGGAAATGACCAAACATATTCGTGACTACCAGGAGCTGATGAATGTCAAACTGACTCTGGATATTGAGATCGCCACCTACAAGAAACTACTGGAAGGAGAAGAGAACAGGTGAAACCGTAAAGCTTAAGCAATTAACCGAGTGCTTAATATTACATTTTTTTTTTTAAAATTATAATATATTGATAATTGATAGATTTTTTTAGAAAAATGTAAATATATAAATGTTTTATATTACATAAATTATGAATTAAATGAAATAAGTAGGTATAAATAAGTAAGAAGTTTTCAACTAATAACACAAATCCGACCTCTCTCCCATAGGCTTGGAATGGAATCCAATGTAAACATCTATCCAGTCCATAAACGCTAATGAACAGCTGTCTACACATTCACAGCACATGCCAATCAAACAATCCCTGCTTGTCGGTGCTGAGTGAAGACTTCAAGAGTGAGCAAATGACAAAAAGAAGAAAAGAAGGAATATTTACATTTACATAACAGTTGCATTCATTTTTTTTCTTTGAAGTTGCTTTTCCCTTCCTTTAAACACAAATAAAATTATTCTATTCAAATAAAAAGGGCACTTATATGTCTCAATGTATTATTACAACCAGAAGATCTTTTAGTTATATATAATGAAGGTCATTAATTTTTTTTGTGTGGCACTTTTATATCCAGATCTTTTTGTTATATGAATATATATATATTCAATTTTTCCAAATGCCATTTGTGTAGTTTTTTGTTTTACCTTTGGCGCAGACTTTTAATCTTAAACTGTATTATAAAAGTTAAAACAATATATAAAATAAATAAACTTAAGGATTATTTCATTTTTTAAAAGAGAAAAATCTTAATCAGCTATTAATATGTTCTGTTCTTAAGTGTAAATTACATGAGGCTTCGAATAACGGGTGTGTATGAGACACAATGAGTGTCACTTGAAGAATCTGAAGGATCTTTTTACTCCACTGTTTCCCATAGGAAGAGCCGTGACTAGAGGCTGGGCAGCTTTACTCATGTCATGGTCTAAGTAATACAGGGGTGAAGTAAAGTGTGTGTCATTTTATCTTCAGAGAGAGAAACAGGCTTGATAAGATTCCAAGGAAAGTAACTAAAGGTTTCAACACCCCCTTAACATCTTATTCAAACTCCTAAATCAACACACAACCATGAAGCAACATCTCTAAACCCAACCACAGATGGCGCTGTTTAACTTCTTTTTGGATCCGCGTTCGTAAGCGCCGCATTGACAGTCTACAAACAGTTTCCATCTTTTATACACACGAGGGTTTTTTTGTATCAGGCCTTTTCTCTGTATATCAGTTTATGTTCGAGATAACAGAGACAGTAAACTTTGTTCTGACCAGCAGCACCATTAAACAGGCAAATATGTGTCCACAACTACAACATCACTGTGTAGCAATTAGTGTAGTAATCTTGTTAAATACGAACACAACTCACTTCCTCATTCTCCCCTGACGAAAGAGCAACGAGTCGACTGACCAGCCTGTCAGACACACATCACTAGACAGACATCAACCGCTCGTAAACATCAGAAGTTCTCACGATATCGGCGTCTGCAGTCATGCAGATCGAGATTTCATATGGTGAGCAAAACAGTTTCAGTTGTGAGTCTGAAACCTCTGACTGTTTAATGTTTAGCTCTTATGATAGACAGGTAGACACGCTACAGGAAGTTGAACTGGAGCGGGACTTTTAATGACAGGAATAGCTTGAATTTACTTAATTACATTTCTATGGCATTCAGCAGATATCTATCTATCTATCTATCTATCTATCTGTCTGTATGTCTGTCTATCATCTATCTGTCTATCTATCTATCTATCTATCTGTCTGTCTGTCTGTCTGTCTGTCTGTCTGTCTGTCTATCATCTATCTATCTATCTATCTATCTATCTATCTATCTATCTGTCTGTATGTATGTATATCTATCTGTCTATCTGTCTGTATGTCTGTCTGTCTATCATCTATCTATCTGTCTGTCTGTATGTCTATCTATCTATCTATCTATCTGTCTATCATCTATCTGTCTGTCTGTATGTCTGTCTGTCTATCATCTATCTATCTGTCTATCATCTGTCTGTATGTCTATCTATCTATCTATCTATCTATCTATCTATCTATCTATCTATCTGTCTGTATGTCTGTCTATCATCTATCTGTCTATCTATCTATCTATCTATCTATCTGTCTGTCTGTCTGTCTGTCTGTCTATCATCTATCTGTCTGTCTGTATGTATGTCTATCTATCTATCTATCTATCTATCTGTCTGTCTGTCTGTCTGTCTGTCTATCATCTATCTATCTGTCTGTATGTATGTATATCTATCTGTCTATCTGTCTGTATGTCTGTCTGTCTATCATCTATCTATCTGTCTGTCTGTATGTCTATCTATCTATCTATCTATCTATCTATCTGTCTGTCTGTCTGTCTGTCTATCTATCTGTATGTCTGTCTATCATCTATCTGTCTGTCTGTATGTCTGTCTGTCTATCATCTATCTATCTGTCTATCATCTGTCTGTATGTCTATCTATCTATCTATCTGTCTGTATGTCTGTCTATCATCTATCTGTCTATCTATCTATCTATCTATCTATCTATCTGTCTGTCTGTCTGTCTATCATCTATCTGTCTGTCTGTATGTCTGTCTGTCTATCATCTATCTGTCTGTCTGTATGTATGTCTATCTATCTATCTATCTATCTATCTATCTATCTATCTATCTATCTATCTATCTATCTATCTATCTATCTATCTATCTATCTATCTATCTGTCTGTATGTCTGTCTATCATCTATCTGTCTGTCTATCTATCTGTCTGTATGTCTGTATGTCTGTCTATCATCTATCTATCTATCTGTCTGTCTGTCTATCATCTATCTGTCTATCTATCTATCTATCTATCTATCTATCTATCTATCTATCTATCTGTCTGTATGTCTGTATGTCTGTCTATCATCTATCTGTCTGTCTGTATGTATGTCTGTCTATCTATCATCTATCTATCTATCTGTCTGTCTGTCTATCGTCTATCTGTCTGTCTGTCTATCATCTATCTGTCTGTCTGTCTATCATCTATCTGTCTGTCTGTCTATCTACTTCCTACATTCAAATTCAAATTGCAATCCTGCATTCTTTTTTTACCTCAATTTAAAACAGTTTCTAGATAGAAAGAATGAGAAATAGATAGATAGATAGTGTGATGTAATCAAGTACTTCCTTTTTAATGTATATTTCTCTTTCTACAGACATGCAGCAATTGCATAAGGAGGCCATGAGAAACTCTGTGCTGAACTCAACTCTGCCCAACTCGCTTTTGGGAGGTCAGCCTGTGCGAGAAGTGATCCAGAGAGGCCACTACACACCCCTCTCAGTGTGTCTGTATGACGACCGTCACAATAGTGTTTGGAGAGGAGATAGGGAAGTTTTTGAGGATGTCATATCTCGAGAGTTTCCTCCAGGATCTGTAGGCCGCAGAGTGGTTTTTCATGGTGGAGTTGGAATGGGTAAGACTACAGTGGTGGAAAAGGTAATTTGGGATTGGGCGACTGGCACACGCCTGCAATATTATGCACTCCTTCTGCGAGTGCCTGTTTTGGAGCTGGCCGCTCTTGAAGGGAAAGCTGAGAGTTTGCAGAGCATGTTGGGCCGCATACACACTCAGATCTCTGCTGAGACTCTCGCCGTCGCTCTACAGAGGCCTCAATCTTTACTTCTTGTGCTCGACGGGCTGGAGCAATTGCAGGACCTTCTTTTCTCTCCATTGTCCTCCTCTAGTCTTGTCTATGACGTACAACAAGAAGCGACTGGCTCCGTATTGCTGTTCAGTCTTCTTCACAGATCTCTGCTTCCTGGAGCTTCAATGCTGATCACGTCCAGAGAGCCATTCAAGTTTGCGTCTTTGAGATTTTTCGAGGTGGTCGGGTTCTCCCAGACCCAAAGGAGAATGTTCTTCCAGGAGTTCTTTGGCGACCTAGGTCTATCAGAGAGACTTTTTCAGCAAAGTGAGCAGGCTTTGAGAGTAGATGAGCAGTGTTTTCGTCCGGCCTTCTGCTGGACGCTTTGCAGTGTGTTTAAAACTCAATTGGAGAGTAAAAACACCCCACCTGAGACTCTTACTCACCTCCTCGGCATTATAACACACATGCTCCTGCAGAAACAGAAGATGCATGCAGAAGAAACCAGAGAGCTTGTGTTAGGTTTATGCAAACTAACCAAACCGATTTGCTCCTACAACGACGTCACTTCCTGTGGCCTGCGCTCTTTTCTGCACCATCCTGTGCTTTCTGGTTTCTTGTGCATCAATGGTGATGTCACTTCCCCTGATACCACATTCTCCTTCCTGTCTCCAGTGATGCAAGAGTTCTTATTGGCCGTCTCCTTTTATCTCAACCACTCCGTGCAGATCTTGGATGAGTGCTCAGATTTGTACTACACATTTCTAGCAGGGCTATCGGACTCAGTCCAGCGTAAACCAATTGAAGACTCCGTGGGCAGGTTCGATGAAAGCCGTATGTCTGAGTTCTTGCAGTGGTTGATGGGATATGTTTCTACAGTGTTGGCAGATTTCAATGCAAAAAAGCACTTTTGTGTTTTTCGGCTTCTGCTACATGCACGTAACTCGTCTCTGGTCAAAGAAAGCATCTGTAAGAGCCAATGGCGGCTTGTGGGCTACAGTGAAATGCAGGAGCCCGACTGTGCAGCGCTGTCATATGTAGTGAGTTGTGTGGGAGAGATGGAGCATATGAACCTATATAGAGCAAGACTAACAGATGAGCAGGCAGAGAAACTTTTACCAGCGTTAAGGCTATCAAAAAGCATTGGGTGAGTCTGACGTTTTAGATTTTTACATTGCACTACTAGATGCACTTATAACTTTTATTATTTTAATCACTCCGAAACCACCTCACGCTGAACTTACGTATACATAATCAATGTTGAAAACAGTTGTTCTTGCTACTAAATATATTTAAGGAAATCATGATAGAAAGTTTAAAGGGGCCATGAACTGCATTGTTTTATTGTTTTATAATTTTTTCCTGTGGTGCACTTATAATGTTAGTATGATTTTTACATAAAAAAATTGTCATCATTTAGAAATAAAAGGCATTTTTCCTACCCTGATTTTAGTCCTCTGATTTGAACGCTGTTTGAAGGGGCGTGTCTGCTGTGAGACTACAGTTCTTTGTAAATGAAATAGCTAGTATTACACGTGGAACTCTCTCAAAAACTTTTAGCACGTTTTTACTATTACAGCTCTCAAGGTTAACTAATCGTGAAAAGTGTTGATTTATAGCATTATATTTAGATTGTGTCATGAAAGGTTGCAGTGATGAGCATTGTAGCCGATCACAGACATGTTGAGCGCATGAATGCAGTGATCTCATCATTGCAACTCGATTTTTACACACTAACGAATGCTTTCATCATAACTAACAGTGCAAACACAATGTAAATGAGAGATTTGTTGCTTTATTATGGGGGTTTTGGCGCGAGTCCAGAACTCAGTCACTGATATACTCACGCTGTTGACAGAAATTGACAGAAATTGACTATTGCCTTTGGCTTTTGGCTTGCTTAGTTAGGGACACTAAATATTCAACAATATTATTGATCTGCCTCTGTAAAGGGGTTCTTTGTTCAGGAAAGAAGGAGGCGGGAACCGGCGAACGTTCAACAAACGAATTCAAAATAAACTGAACGTAAAAGTGGCAGCCCCTCACGGGACGACTGCTGCGCACACCCATAACAAAACGTAAACAAAACAAAACGTAAAATCCAGGCCTGGTCCTCTCTCCTCCTTCACTGTCGTCGCTCCTCCTTTTATGCTCCCGTCACATTATCCGTGAGACACGTTCTCACAGTCCCTCAGCTTCGCTGCTTGCCACAGCCTCCATCATTGAAATTACTTAAACTGGACTATGACACTATTTTTTTCTAGATCTGCTGTACAGCCGAAACAAACTTGTTTGCATTATTTTCCTGTTATCACTGTAAAGCTGCTTTGAAACAATCTGTATTGTAAAAAGCGCTAAATAAATAAAGGTGACTTGACTTGACAGCTCCAGCGATTGTAAGTGGAGCTTTCTTTGATCTCTTTCTATATATAATTTAATCTTAATTAATATATATCATTTAGTTTAAATAACAGATTATTTTCATCCTACTAAGAGAAACAATGTGAAGTTGACCATTTAGTCACTGGTTTGATTTACTGACACGTAGACAAAGAACATCTGACTGTACATGTTTCATTACATATCAGAAATCACTGGTCACAGATCAGGCATTAGAATTAACACAATTACTTTCATGTTGTGGCATTAGCCTACTGTCGAGTCCATATGGTAAAAGTCTGTTTGCAAAGCCTGCGCCGAAATTGCGACTGAATCCACAGTGAAATGTACCGAACAAACAAATAATGCTCAACTTAGATATTCACATTTTTGAAAATAAATAACCACATTCCTAGTATTAGGATCCTTTAGAAGGTAATGTTATTTGTATTCCAGTGATCCTGTATCGCTCTTCTCTCCTCGTCATCTCACTAACACAGCAGTGGGTGGGGCCGAAGTTATGATGATGAAGTAGGCGTTGATCTTCTTCTGCAGAAGGGGTCTTTGGCACATTCAACAATGAGTCGTTCTCTGGGCTTGGTTACAATAAAATCTGTTTTTGGACTGACAAGGAAGTTTTCAGCTCTGAAACTTACAGGATATTATAGTATGATGACCTAATATACACTCACCTAAAGGATTATTAGGAACACCATACTAATACTGTGTTTGACCCCCTTTCGCCTTCAGAACTGCCTTAATTCTACGTGGCATTGATTCAACAAGGTGCTGAAAGCATTCTTTAGAAATGTTGGCCCATATTGATAGGATAGCATCTTGCAGTTGATGGAGATTTGTGGGATGCACATCCAGGGCACGAAGCTCCCGTTCCACCACATCCCAAAGATGCTCTATTGGGTTGAGATCTGGTGACTGTGGGGGCCATTTTAGTACAGTGAACTCATTGTCATGTTCAAGAAACCAATTTGAAATGATTCGAGCTTTGTGACATGGTGCATTATCCTGCTGGAAGTAGCCATCAGAGGATGGGTACATGGTGGTCATAAAGGGATGGACATGGTCAGAAACAATGCTCAGGTAGGCCGTGGCATTTAAACGATGCCCAATTGGCACTAAGGGGCCTAAAGTGTGCCAAGAAAACATCCCCCACACCATTACACCACCACCACCAGCCTGCACAGTGGTAACAAGGCATGATGGATCCATGTTCTCATTCTGTTTACGCCAAATTCTGACTCTACCATCTGAATGTCTCAACAGAAATCGAGACTCATCAGACCAGGCAACATTTTTCCAGTCTTCAACTGTCCAATTTTGGTGAGCTCGTGCAAATTGTAGCCTCTTTTTCCTATTTGTAGTGGAGATGAGTGGTACCCGGTGGGGTCTTCTGCTGTTGTAGCCCATCCGCCTCAAGGTTGTGCGTGTTGTGGCTTCACAAATGCTTTGCTGCATACCTCGGTTGTAACGAGTGGTTATTTCAGTCAAAGTTGCTCTTCTATCAGCTTGAATCAGTCGGCCCATTCTCCTCCTGACCTCTAGCATCAACAAGGCATTTTCGCCCACAGGACTGCTGCATACTGGATGTTTTTTTCCTTTTCACACCATTCTTTGTAAACTCTAGAAATGGTTGTGCATGAAAATCCCAGTAACTGAGCAGATTGTGAAATACTCAGACCGGCCCGTCTGGCACCAACAACCATGCCACGCTCAAAACTGCTTGAATCACCTTTCTTTCCCATTCTGACATTCAGTTTGGAGTTCAGGAGATTGTCTTGACCAGGACCACACCCCTAAATGCATTGAAGCAACTGCCATGTGATTGGTTGATTAGATAATTGCATTAATGAGAAATTGAACAGGTGTTCCTAATAATCCTTTAGGTGAGTGTATGTCAAAAGCTCAAGGAAAATTAGATTTCTCAATTCATGGCCCCTTTAAAAGAACAGCATTTATTTGAATTAGAAAGCTTTTTTAACATTTATAAATGTTTTTACTAGTAGTATAACTGTTTTCTACTGTAATATATTTTAAAGTGTAATTTATTTCTGTGATCAAAGCTGAATTTTCAGCATCATTACTCCAGTCTTCAGTGTCACATGATCCTTCAGAAATCATTCTAATGTGATGATTTGCTGCTCAAGAAACATTTCTTATTATTAATGTTGAAAGTGTGGATTCTTTGATAATTAGAAAGTTCAAAAGAACAGCATTTATTTGAAAAATAAATTTTTGTAACAATATAAATGTCTTTAACGATAATTAAAAAAAAAAAATTTAATATGTTCTTGCTAAATAAATATTCATTTCTTTACCAAAAAAAAAAAATCGTACTGACGTCAAGTTTATTTTAAAAAAATATTTTTTTGTCCAGGTAATTAAAGTCCAATGTGTCATTTATCCTTTCAGTCTGAAACAGAGTCATCTCAATTTCGCTGCCTTAACCCACCTGGCAACAGCGCTGGTCGAGGGCCGGACGACCGTGCTGGATTTGTCCTACTCCACATTGGAAAAAGATTCATTCAAAACCCTCTGCCATGCACTCACACGCTCTCCGCTGCAGTCGCTCTTGTAAGATAATTTTTTATGTATGTGCCCTTATTAGAAAGGACAGCATCATATTAGGAATGGTATTGTGACTCAAAACTGTATCGTGTATGCCGAGAGCTTGTGTGCTAATGCTGTGCCACTGCTCCACCAGCAATATCATTTTTGATACACTGGGACCTGTCATTCTTACGCCTGAATACTTTCTGAAATGTGTCGTCACCATGTTTAGGTTGATTGGATGCAAATTGACCACAGCTGATTGTGACGCACTGGCGAAGATGTTCTCCGGAGGCTCCCGACTGCGTGTGCTGAGTCTCTTAGGGAATGACCTAGCAGATCAAGGCCTTATTCATCTCAGCAGTGCACTGGAGAACTGCAGACTACAGGAAATCAAGTACACTCTTCATAATACATCACATGTTTGGAAGCAGAAATACAGAAATTAAAGCAATACAGTTTGTTGTTTGTGTGCATTTGTTCTGCAGTATGGATGGGTGCTCACTGACAGCGGCATCCATGTCTGCACTTTCTTCAGCTCTGAACAATGGTTTTTCAGAGCTGAGGATGCTAGACCTGAGCCGGAACTCACTGATGGATGATGGGATGGAGCTGATCTCACAAGCAATACAGAAACGCCGCCTAAACTCATTGATGTAAAGCATACATACATACTATGTGTTTAGGTGACCAACACACATGGCTAGAACTCACGTCTAAACACCTATAAATAGCAAATATATTTGTCTTTACACATAACACGCTGTCAATGTGTGTTTTTATATATTGTATACTACCATTCAAAAATTTGAGGTTAAGATTTTGTTATATTTCTGAGAGAAGTCTCTTATGGTCACCAAGGCTGCATTTATTTGATCAAAAATATAGTAAAATAAAGGAAATGGTACAGTTTTATTAAAATGTTATCAGTGTTGAAAAAAAATGCTGATTAATATTTTTGTGAAAACCAAGACACATTTCTCAGAATTGTTTGATGAATAGAAAGTTAAAAATAACAGCATTTATTTAAAATAGAAATTTTTTGTAACATTATTAATGTCTTTACTATCACTTTTGAACAAATTAATGCATTCTTGCTTAATAAAAGTATTATTTATTTAACACTTGGTAACACTTTACTTTAGGGTCCAATTCTCACTATTAACTAGTTGCTCATTAGCATGGATTTTACTAGGATATTGGCAGTTTATTAGTACTTATAGAGCACTTATTAATGCCTTATTCTGCATGACCATATTCTACATGCAAAAATCGTAGTTAATGGTTAATTAATAGTGAGAATTGGACCCTAATCTAAAGTGCGACCAACATCTCTCTGACCCAAACTTTTGAATGGTGTGTAGTGTAGTGTGTGTGTGTGTGTGTGTGTGTGTGTGTGTGTGTGTGTGTGTGTGTGTGTGTATATATATATATATATATATATATATATATATATATATATATACACCGATCAGGCATAACATTATGACCACCTTCCTAATATTGTGTTGGTCCCCCTTTTACTGCCAAAATAGTCCTGACCCGTCGAGGCATGGACTCCACTAGACCCCTGAAGGGACTTAAAGGATCTGCTGCTAACATCTTGGTGCCAGATACCACAGCACAGTAAGTTGCGAGGTGGGGCCTCCATGGATCGGACTTGTTTTTTCAGCACATCCCATTGAGGCCAAGTCAACACCTCAGACTTGTTGTGCTCCTCAAACCATTCCTGAACCATTTTTGCTTTGTGGCAGGGCGCATTATCCTGCTGAAAGAGGTAAGTGACGCACACGCACCCGGCCATCCACGTAATGTAAAAGAAAACGTGATTCATCAGACCAGGCCACCTTCTTCCATTGCTCCGTGGTCCAGTTTTGATGCTCACATGCCCACTGTTGGTGCTTTCGGCGGTGGACGGGTCAGCATGGGCACTCTGACTGGTCTGCGGCTATGCAGCCCCATACGCAACAAACTGCGATGCACTGTGTATTCTGACACCTTTCTATCAGAACCAGCATTAACTTCTTCAGCAATTTGAGCTACATTAGTTTGTCTGTTTGATCAGACCACACGGACCAGCCGTCGCTCCCCACATGCAATGAGCCTTGGCCACCCATGACCCTCACGCCTGTTCACTACTGTTCCTTCCTTGGACTACTTTTGATAGATACTGACCACTGCAGACCGGAAACACCCCACAAGAGCTACAGATGCTCTGACCCAGTGGCCCTTGTCAAACTCGCTCAAATCCTTATGCTTGCCCATTTTTCCTGCTTCTAACACATCAACTTTGAGGACAGAATGCTCACTTGCTGCCTAATATATCCCACCCACTAACAGGTGCCGTGATGAAGAGATAATCAGTGTTATTCACTTCACCTGTCATAATGTTATGCCTGATCGGTATATGTATATATATACAAAATATGGGGTGAGTTGAAGCAACCATCAGTGGTGCTAACACTACTATAAATTTCACTATTAGCATTAACAAAACATTTTTGACACATTATTTTGTTGTCGTTCCTTGAAACAGAAATTAAATGCTAAATGCAATACATTTCGAAAAAAAAAAAAATATCTAGAATATATTTAGCGGCTAATTGGAGCAGATTCAAAGTTTGAGATGGTTGCAATTGACTACAAAATTCATGAGGTTAATTGCACGAGGTTAATAAAAAATACTTGTTATCGCAGAGTGTTTGATTGCCAGTTGACTGGCTCCTGCGGCCCCTCTCTGGCAGCTGCCCTCCAATCAGAAAACTGCTGTCTGACTGAGCTGAACGTGTCCATAAATGATCTCGGCCAATCAGGAGCGATGCGGATATGTGAAGCCCTAAAGGCTCCTGCGTGCACACTAGAAATACTGAGGTATGTATGCAAATTAGTTGTTTTTTAACCACATTGATGAAGAGCATGTTGAAGCATGTTAGGTTATAATATCATTGGTTAATATTATTTTTCTTTGCTTGGATCAGTAGAGAATACACACTTTTTTAAAAGAAATCCATACTTCTAATCAGCAAAGTCGCATTAAAATTACAGTTTTGGTTTTAAGTAATTAGTTACTGTAATTTCATTTAATGAATTATCCCTTGACAAAGTAAAGGGATTACTCTGAATTTTTCTGTAATTGAATTAGTTACTACTGATGTAATTGCATTAAATACTGTGTAGACTATAGATCAATTCTATATAAAACAATAGTGGATTTAACATCAAAATGTAACGTCTAATGTGTATGTAATGTGTAAGTGTATGTTTTTAATTTAAATACTTTGGTCAGTTCAAGAATAATTTATGCAATTTTATATTATTTATTTGACAGAATTAAAAGAGCATTTTCATGTCTAGCCTTATATTGTTCAACTGTTTGAGGTTGATATGGGATTTAGAAAGTAATTAGTAATGCAATACTTCTTACAGACAGTAATTAGAACAGAAATCTAATTACACTGTTGAAGATTGAATTAGTTGCTAGTAATCAATTACTTTTTTAGAGTAACTTATTGAACACTGGTAAAGACATTTATAATATTACAGAAGATTTCTATTTCAAATAAATCTAACTTTTTGTTCATCAAAGAATCCTGAAAAAACACTGTATCAAACATTGATAATAATCAGAAATGTTTTTTGAAAATACAGCATATCAGAATGATTTCTGAAGGATCATGTGACACTGAAGACTGGAGTAATGATGCTGAAAATTCAGCTTTGATCACAGAAATAAATTACATTTTACAATATATTCAAATAGAAAAGCGTTATTTTAGATTGTAATAATATTTCATAATATTAATGTTTTTACTGTATTTTTGATCAAATAAATGCAGCCGTGGTGAGCAGAAGACTTCTTTAAAAACATAAAAAATTGCTACCAGTCCCAAACGTTTGTACGGTCATGCAAATGTTGTTTCCAATGTCGAGAACATGCATTTTAATGAAAGGTTATGAAAACAATCATTTAAACTTTTCTTTAAAATAAGATGCAGTGAGGAATTGTGCACAATAAGACTAGTTACATTTACATGTATGAAGGAAGTACATTTTAATACCATTTTGACTTTATGATGCAAAAGACATGAGATTACAGTCACATGAAAAACATTCCCAGAGGACATCTAAGCAGTGAGTGTGTTTTGTTGTAGATTGACGAGATGTGAGATGACTAAGGAGGCCTTTCGAGTGCTGGGGAGTGTTTTGACGTCTGGTGCATCAAGGCTTATCGATCTCTCATTAGGACTGAATAATGTGGGCGATACTGAAGCCAAACACTTGTGGCAGGCGCTGAAACACAAAAACTGCAAACTACAGCACCTGGAGTTAGTGATATCCTCATCCACGTGCTCCCAACAGCAACTAGCATGATTAGAGATGGTTTGAAAGGCACAAAACCACACCTGATGATTGAAATGTCTGTCTTGTCTTGTTTCTGCAGTCTGGAGGCTTTTACTCTGACAGACGCTTGCATAGAGGAGTTATGTGAATCTGTTGCTGCCAGCACCACTTTATCAACTCTCATCCTAAAAAACAACCAAATGACGGACTCCGCCGTACCACATTTGGTCAAATTAATGCTGGACCGTCCTCTAATGACCGAGCTAAAGTAAGTTCAGCCTATAAATATACTAGGGTGACCACCTGGTTATTGCTCTTTTGTAGGACAGTAGAGGTGATTTAGCAGGACACATGTGGAGAGATAAATTTACTACTATTATACTATGTAAATATCGATTTACATTAGTTGGAAAGCCTATTTCCATCATGTTGGAAGATATTTGTGACCGGCTCTGTGACTGGCACTCAATTTGCCCAGGTTTGAGTGATGTAATTTACTCTACAGGACCTATTCAGTCTATTAAATATAATAAACTGATTAACAGGCTAGCAGGTAAGTGTCACATTCTGGCAGGTTTAATCAGATGTTATCCAGTGCATGTCTAGAAGAAGTTGTCGCTGGTGTAGCTGTTTTTAACATCCTGTAACAAATCCTTCTCTCATGGGTCAAAATGACCCGAAGCCCTAAAATTATACTTTTTCTTTTTGGTCCAGAAAGCTTATATAATTTCATTTTTATAATATTTTTTTAATGCAATTTTTTTTGTAATTATTTTTTTAATCTTATTTACATTTAAATGACTAGATTTGATCAATAAATAATATAATTTAAGTACATTCTTCACTTTATTTTAACTTAAATTTGAAAATAACTCTCCAATACATGCAATAACCAGCTCAAATCAGCTCAAAATATCTCACATTGGGTCAATTTGGGTCTCTCTGCCGACCTCCAATGAAAAAAAAAAATCTATATACAGTATAACATGATATTTCATGACTCTTGCCACTAGATGGCCTTATAGCTCTATATGGAGCAAATGTTCTGCTGGGTCCTAAAGTCAGTTCTTGAGTCTGTTCTCTTCTGTATGTATTCAGATACACATGTAGACATTATAAAATATATATTTTTTTGTTTTAATTTTGAGCAATTTTTAGGTGCAGCATTCCTGGCATTCCATTCTTTCCTAAGGGAGTCAAATTGACCTGCTAGGAAGGATTTGTTACTTTTTTTTATTTCAACCACATAAATTCCTCGAATTCAGTCAATTTTTTTGTGCATTCATGGTTCAAGTGCGACAAAAGTCCTGAGGTCTTGAACCACTCTGATGAACACTGAAAATGAGTTTCGGGCACTGATTTATGTAGATCAGTGGTTTCGGGTCAAATTGACCCGAGGGAACGATGGATGAGGTCCACACTGATTCCTTTGCTCCGTCCAGCCATCAGCGGAAAACCCCCCTCTCTACGAATGCGTTGGTTGGTTATTTCTCCCGCTGTAGCTACTAGCTAGAACATGACGGCTGTGCAAATGAATTTTTAAACGGCAATTGCATTTATAGTATTGTATTTCTTATTGTGGTATTATAATTTCAGGGAAGGAAAAAACAATACAGTCATAACTGAACTACGGGACGCTGCTTACGTCTTTTGAGACGTAGACATATGCAGGACAGGTGGTCACCCTAAAATATGCCCATACAGCAAAAAAAAAAAAATCATATATATATATATATATATATAAACAATTCAAATTTTTTTTGCTAAAATTGCCAAAAATATATTGAAAATAAATCTAATTAAATATACATATTTTAAATACGTTTACTTTTATTTTTAGTTTGTTTGCTATTTCATTGTTTTTGACCATTTTTTATTTTCAATGGACATATAATTATATTTAAAATACATATTAAAAGATACATTTATTAACCCAACATGTATTTTAATATTGTAAATGCATTTTCTTGCCCCTTGCAGTACATGTTCTAATATATTTTGTAATTGAAAGATTTAAATTAAATATATTTAAAAAATTTCTTTAGCATATATTCTACATACATTTTAGCCAGAAAAAATGCTGTATGATTGCACTTGTCACCCTTCAATATGATGTACAGTATGTGATAACGTATTATTTTTCTCACATTTTCTTCTAGTCTGAAGTATAATGACTTCAGTGAGGATGTTTTTGACTTGATGGAAACGTGCCCAAATATCGTTTACTAGAAGAATCTCAGGTATGAACACCTGCATATCTTGGCTTTTAAAATTAAAAGCATGCTTAAAGTGTATTAATAAATATTCTATTCCATCTATTCCTTAGCAGCAAGAGACAAAGTTACTCCCTCTAGTGCAGGGGTTTCCTTTTTAAAAAGCGGGCCAGATTCGATGTTGTGGACACACATGTTTAACTAACATGTTTTGTTTCTTAGAAATATGACAGATTTGACAAAAGCTTTTGCTGACAGTAGAGTAGCTTGTGATAGGACACAGATGTAAATTTATAGATATTTAACAATATCTGTAAAACTTTCATCAACCAAAAAGTTTTAATGGGTGAAATTTGAATATAATTACTGAGTTATTTAAATAATCAAGATGCTTTTACTAAGGAAAATGACATACAATATTTTTTACTTGATTTCTGGAGAAAAAAAAATCACAATGAATTGAGTTTTTGCATAAAACAAGCAAAATTATCTGCCAATGGGGTAAGAAAAAATAATCTTGTTTCTGTTTGGGACAGAAACAAGAAACAAGATTGTAAACAGAAACAATATTATTTTTCTTACCCCACTGGCAGATAATTTTGCTTGTTTTAAGCAATTTCAATTTTCTTATTCCAGAAAATAAGAAAAAATATCTTATGTCATTTAACTTATCTAGTAAATGCACCTTGATTTAAGAATTTTTAGATATATTTAGACTAGGAACAAGACAAAAATACTAAATAAGAGCATTTTTTGCAGTGCACACATGGTAAAAAGTAAAAAAATATTATTTCTTTATCTAGAATGGCTTTATGGCCTTCGCTCCCCACGTGTATCAATGAGCCTTGGCCCCCATGACCCTGTCGCCAGTTCACCACTGTTCCTTCCTTGGATCACTGCAGACCGAGAACACCCCACAAGAGCTGCAGTTTTGGAGAAGCTCTGACCCAGTCGTCTAGCCATCACAATCTGGCCCTTGTCAAACTCGCTCAAATCCTTACACTTGCCCATTTTTCCTGCTTCTAACACATCAACTTTGAGGACAAAATGTTCACTTGTGTAACGATTCACCAGTGTGAGTGCCCCTGATCACCACCAGAGGGCACTTCAACCCAGACTATCATTCCATCATAGACTACCTCACCCATAATCCTTTGCCCGGACTCATCAGCACTCACTGTTTACACCTGTGTCTCATTTACCTCATTACCACTGCCTATATCTAGCCTGCTCACCCTGTCATTTATTGCAAGGTTTTGTATGTGTCACTACTGCATCTCTGAGCGGTTTCCCTGGTTTCTTGTCTCTGGATTTCTTGTCTGTTCTTTGGATTACCTGTTTGCCTTGTTCCCTGCCTTGTGTGTTTTGTTTGTTTGTTTGGACTGCCTGCCTGTTTTTGACCCTTTGCCTGTATTTTGGATTACGTGTCTGGATTGTCCCTCTATTAAAGCTGCGTTCGGAACCTCTACCTGTGTCTCTCGAAAATAGTACGTAACTATTTTTTTTTTTCAGGTTGTGAAGCATTAGTGGAGCATGCCCATAGTAAATATGATGAATTACTTCATATATTCACTCATTTTTAATTGTCATACTTTTTGGGGCTAGTGTATATCATGTTTGGTTCTTGCACATACTGGACAACCCTTAAACTGCAATTTGTTCGCAAAATAATTGTCTGAAAGAAATGGACAGCTGGAATTCACAGATATAGTAATTTATTTCAAATTACATATTAAGAACATTCAATTCAGTGTGATTTTCAGAACTGTTTCACACAACTTTAGTGGCACTTATAGAGGAGCGCTCAGTCTGGCGTTTGAGGTTTTTATATAGAATAAAGTGGCTGAAAGGACGGACCCATTAGAAATGACAAAACCTGACAGTGCACTCAGAGAGCGTCCTCATGTGACTTTGGTCGCTCTCACTGTAACACACTCACACCCTGCTGAAACTTAGAGCACCATGGATTTCTGACTGAGAAGAGTTGCTGGTTAATTAAACTAGTCAAAGTGTTTAAAACACAACAGCAATGCTATTCTTTTCAGCAGGGCTCACAAACATACCACACACATACTCAGTATTGTAGCTCTGTCCTTCTTTTACTGATGTTCTGGATGGTTCTGCAAGCAGTGGATGAACTCGGTAACAGGCCGACCCTCGTAACAGATCTCGTACACTGCATTAAAAAGGGGAAATCTGTGGGAAGAAAAAACTTTCAGATGTGTTGAACTGTGGTTGGTCTTAAAGGGTTAGTTCACCCAAAACTGAAAATTCTGTCATTAATTGTCACCCTCATGTCATTCCAAAACCTTTAAGACTTTCGTCATCTTTGGAACACAAATTAAGATCTTTTTGATGAAATCTGAGAGCTTTTTGTCCCTCCATTGACCGTTACGCAACTACCACTTTGATGCTTTAAAAAGTTCATAAAGAGATCATAAAACTAATCCATATGAATTTTGGTTTTGTTCAAATTTTCTGAAGAGACATGATTGCTTTATATGATGAACAGATTGAATTTAGGCTTTTATTCACATATAAACATTGATCAACTCACACATCAGTTGTGGTCAACAGAAGCTCAAGCATGTTTGCTTGACATGCAAGAACCAATGAGGTTAATTCTCGTGTTTACGCATCACGTTTGAGCTTCAGCAAGAACCAATGAGGTTCAATCTCGTGTTTACGCATCACGTTTGAGCTTCAGCAAGAACCAATGAGGTTAATTCTCGTGTTACGCATCACGTTTGAGCTTCAGCAAGAACCAATGAGGTTAATTCTCGTGTTACGCAGCACGTTTGAGCTTCAGCAAGAACCAATGAGGTTAATTCTCGTGTTACGCAGCACGTTTGAGCTTCAGCAAGAACCAATGAGGTTCAATCTCGTGTTTACGCATCACGTTTGAGCTTCAGCAAGAACCAATGAGGTTCATTCCTGAGTTATGCAACACGTTTGAGTTTCAGCAAGAACCAATGAGGTTAATTCTCGTGTTACGCAGCACGTTTGAGCTTCAGCAAGAGCCAATGAGGTTAATTCTCGTGTTACGCAGCACGTTTGAGCTTCCGCAAAAACCAATAAAGTTCAATCTCGTGTTTACGCATCACGTTTGCGCTTCAGCAAGAACCAATGAGGTTCATTCTCGTGTTACGCAGCACGTTTGAGCTTAAGCAAGAACCAATGAGGTTCATTCTCGTGTTACGCAGCACGTTTGAGCTTCCTCAAGAACCAATGAGGTTCATTCTCGTGTTTATGCATCACGTTTGAGCTTCAGCAAGAACCAATGAGGTTTCTTCTTGTGCATCAAGCACGTTCGGTTGAGCTTCTGTTTATGTTCACTGAACAATGTTTATATGTGAATAAATGCCTAAATTCAATCTGTTCATCATTGTGCCGGGAGGGGCGTGGTTTAGCGAGGTCTGTGACAGGAGAGAGAGTTGGGAGACAAGCGCGGCCTAAGTGGGTCAAGTATGATTAACACCTGTGTCTTGTTCCAGTAATGTGTGTGGAGAGGTGCATAAAACCAGCTGGAGGAGGACATTCAAGGAGAGAGACTGACTGAAGACTCGGGAAGCACAGGAGATCTGAGGAGCTCTGGAGAGCGGCTGAATCATTATTTTGAGAAGTCTGAGTTATTGTGAACGCTGTGGCATATTTATGTGTTATTGGATCAAAGATCTAAGAGAAATAAAAGTCACCCGAGTCTCCCGAAAGCCGACCCTTCAGGAGAAGGGAAGTCTTCTTCCTTCCTACACCATCTTGAACCTTGTTACAATCATATAAAGCAATTGATAGTGCTGTCAAAATTTGAACAAAACCACTCAATTCATATGGATTAGTTTTATGATTTCTTTATAAACTTTTTGAAGCTTCAAAGTAGTAGTTGCGTAGCTGTCAATGGAGGGACTGAAAGCTCTCAGATTTCATCAAAAAGATCTTCATTTGTGTTCCAAATATGAACGAAAGTCAAAGTTTTTGGAATGACATGAGGGTGATTAAATGATGACAGAATGTCTTACCTGTCAAGTACACCTTTGTTTTTAAGTATCGTGTGGACTTCAGCGGCTGTGGCCGGACCCTGCAGCTTCTGCCCATTCAACATTTCCTTTTCAAGTTCTTCGAGAGACTGAAACAGAGAATCTAATGACTACAAATGCTGAGAAAGATGTTTATTCTATTTCAATTTGCACTGATACTGCAACTTTAAAGCGCTTGTTTTGCACTATTCTCATTGTACGCAAAGCTACAAATGTTTTTTTTTTTTTTTTTTTGTCATGCTAAATTGAATTGTTTGTCTCATATAAACTATTTTGACCTGGTTTGATTATCCAGGGTTAATCACATTTCACACTATTACTGTATCTTTGATCAAATAAATGTAGCCTTAGTAAGCATAAGAAAAACATAAAAACAAGTCTAAACTTTTAAATTTGCACAGAAAATGCAAAAAAAAAAAAAAGGGTTAGCAGATTTCAATCACCTAGTTATTGTGACATTCCAAATTTGACAGCTGCACTAATATTATAGTACTAACATTGTGGTTTGTATGGTTCCTCACTAAACAGTTAAAAGACTTGGAATAAAGTTAAATGGACTGCTTTTATGGTACTTTTTTGTCTTTTTGAACAGCTGCATCTCTGCTCATCTTTTTATACTGTATGCATTTCTACAGAAGAAAGTCATACAGGTTTGAAATGGCACGAGGGTGTGCAAATTTTTGGGTGATCTATCCCTTTAAGTTGTCGGTGTCTCACCTTGCCAGTCTTGGCGAAGGCCTCTGCGACTTTCCGATTTCGTCCTCCGTAACATGTCGTAATGAGATCAGCAACGCCACAGCTCTCCAAGAAAGTTGCAGAAGAGACAGAGCCGGCAGTGCAGAACAACCGAGCAAAGCTGATCATCTCCATGAGACCCAGTCTGATCACCGCAGCCTTTGTATTATCACCAAAGCCCAACCCGTCACAGAAACCTGCTCCTACTGCTACTATATTCTGTAGGAAGACAAAGAGGGTCTAAATATATGACATGTTCTGAGCTGGATTACAACAGTTTGGAATGGCTAAAGATCCCCTGGCACTATATTTTAATTTATGGTGTTTGTGTTCTTACAGTGCACTATGAAGTTTGTTTGGTTGCAAAGTCAAATGGAAGTCTTAAAGGGATAGTGCACCCAAAAATGAAAATTCTGTCTTCATTTGGTTTGCAATGACATGAGGATGAGTAAATGATGACAGAATTTTAATTTTGGGCTGAACTATCCCTTTAAGACTTTCATTTGATTAACAGTTTTAAGAAGCAAAGTGTTTTTCTCCTATAGCTCAAACAATAGAGCCAAGGTCATGGGTTTGATTCACAAGGAATACATGAACTGATAAAGAGGTGTATCTTGAATGCAATGTAAGCTGCTTTGTATAAAAGCAAAAACTATTCTGAGAAAGGAAAAATATAGCCTTTAAATACTAATATATATAATTATCATTACTTGAAACTAAATAAATGTTAAACTGAAAAAAAAATATCACCTTCATACCTTCATATTGCCTTCATATCACTTGCATTAAACATGTCTGAATAACGGTTATTATCATTAGCTAAAACTTTATTAAAAAATTATCATTACTTGAAACAAAATAATTGTTCTACTTAAATAAAATAAAACATAATTAAAATATTTTATTTAAGTTAGATGGCAACATTTCTTAGTTTCTTTTAGTTAAAGTACTAAAATAACAACAATTAAAACCTAAACTAATAAATAAAGATTAATAAATACTATATATACATTTATTTTAAAAATGCAGAAATTTATAAAAATGACAAAACAACAAAATTACTAAAACTTTAACTAAAATTGAAGTGAAAACTGAAAATATAAAAATAAAAGCTAAATATATTAATGATAGTAAAAAACACTGGCCTGAAAGTCATTACATTTGCTACAATATCAAACCAATTAGTATTTATTTTAAAGAAAGACAGCACAAGAACACTTTTCAGGCAAAAACATTTGACAACAATACATTAGTGTTATTTTAGTATTATTTCTATACTATTATAGTATATTTCCATTTTAATTTTAGTTTAGGTTTTATTAACTCTATGTGTGTCACGGGTCTGTTAGTTTGGACTTTCTATCTCACCACCCTCTGCCTGAGTCAGTGGTTTGTTGTCTTGGTTACTCATTATGTTCAGCTGTGCACTCATTACCTCCCTCATTATCACTTAAGTTCCGTTCTGTTTGTGTTTCATTGTTCAGTCTCGTTTGTGTATTACGTGTGGTGTGCTTTCTCCTGCCTTAAATCATTGTGTATCTTTTGAATTATCAAGTAAAGAGACGTTTTGATCTGATTTAGCCTTCACCACCAAAGTGTGACGATGTGCTTTTGTCAAATTAATGTTTTATTTTAAAACTAATTTTAGTACTTCAGCTTATTTCAGTTAGTTTTTCTTTCTTTTAGTTAGCAATAACAACACTTCTGTTAGTGGTGCAACTGTCCAAATTCTTGTCAGTGTATATAGTCCTACTGGTTTGATTGTTTTGTGTTTCATACATCATGCTTCAAAAAGCCTCTTTCCAGCAAAAGAGAACGTTAAAAATCACACTTGCCATATCAAGACGGACCAGTATTATTACTGCTGTTGATAAAACAACTTCTTGAGTTAATGCAGGAAAACGCTGCATGCAATGTCAACCTAAAAATAGCTTTAACTGTTAAACACACCGGATATCAAATTATTTTGAATCGTGACACATATGCAATGACCTTTGACTATTTTGAGGTGTAAAATGAAGAAGTGTGAATAAACAAACCTTCAGTGCACCACAGATCTCCACCACATCTGCTTCCTGTACGACCTTGACCCGGAAGTGATGCGTCTGCATGAGTTCTTTAAGCAACGCCCCATCAGTTTGATCCCTGCAGCCTTAAAAACATTAAACACACAAATGCATATACTCACCCAGACATAAAGTGAGCTATCTAACATATCCACATTGCTTTTTTATCAGCCTCACCAATGGTGGTCTCGCAGAATTTCTCATCCGCCACCTCGTTGGCGATATTTGCTCCCATCAACACGCTCATCTTGATGCCCAGCTTCTCGTGAATAACCTCCGAGATGAGCTTCAGTCCGTCCGGTCCTTCATCCACCCCCTAAATGAACCCACATGCACAGTCAGAGTTTGCTATGTGACAGTCTTGTGATCTTAAAAAGCAACTGTCCTCTTTTTTTCCTGCTGAGTAAGAGAGAAAATGGCAGAGATTTTACACAATGCATATATTCATCATGAGTGTC